>JAUIMM010000012.1:13872500-14551071 GCA_031769625.1 Taudactylus pleione | reverse complement strand
TCAAATCACAACACTTTCCAAAACCTGAAAAAAAAAATGGAACCCATTGGCAATACCCTGTATGTTTTTGGACAACTAACACATTTTGCACAGATATCCCCCAACATGTTTAGTTAATTTGCCTTTTGTTTGAGTAATTGCTATGTTTCCCAATCAAAAATCTGTTTGTTTTTTACTATAGTTGTTTATGTTTGACTAAGCCAAATGTTTTATTTTACCAAACCATGAGGAGATTTGTTATGTGTGAATCTGTTATGAAATTTTTTTTACCAGTAAAAACCTGTTGGCAACATGTTTGTTATTTAATAAATGTTTTAAATGAAAGACAAATGTTGTTTTTTGTTTGTTTGAAAAAATTGAAAGCAATTTTGAGGTGGATAATGTATGCCAACCCATAATTAAAAAATATACATTACTGCAAATGTTCTTAAGGTTTACTAATAATTTTTTAAGTTCTTACACTATGGAAAGGCACCCACCTTTGGTCCAAAATTTTATTACATGCAGAATTACACCCTTTAATGTGTGGCAAAAAAGAGTACAAATGTTTGAAATACAAAAACTTTATTTTTTTTAAAGTATCTTAAAAATTAAAAAAAAAAGAAAACAAACAAACTACACATCCTCCAAACGCCCCACTAATCTTTGTAGGCAGCAGTAGGCCTGCATTAAATAGCCCGTGGTCTCTCTCAGGTCCTCCCGAATTTCCCTCAGGATGTGGGTTAGATCTGTGGAAATTTAAAAAATGTTGAGGATTAAATACTTCATTAAAATTAGAAACATTTGAACATTACACATTATTCAATGTACCAAAAAGTGTTTAAACACATTGATGTTACGGTGTGTTTGAAAGTATCAGACACACAACATTATTAATAGGTTAATACTTTTATGTTGTTAAACTAATTTGAAACCCTAACTATGTGAAATAAGCCAAAATCCACTATGATGATGTTACAAATAATGGGAGGTGTATTCTTAAGTCATGATGGCCATATCCTTAAAACACAATGCACGTATTCACTTCTAGAATGTTGTTGTTAAACCAAAAATAGAATGTGTTTGTTTGCTATGGAAAACATCACTTTGCCCAAGTACATTAGTAGTTTTTAAACACAGTGTACACAACATCAACAAGGGTAGTCTGGTTCCTAGCACCTTGCCAAGTTTGGTGTCACGTTTTTTTACATTGTAAAATACTAATCCAAATGTAATCATTGTTTCCTAAAACTCCAAAACATTTTTTAAAAACCACTAAACCTATATTTTTGTGGTCCCCAATAAAAAAAAGGGCCAGCCACTAAACATAAGGTCGTAATTCTGAAAAACAGAATTACTGCGCAATGATGTTGAACCCCATAGAGCAAATTTTTTAACCAACAAAAAAAGGTCAGAAATTTGTACAAATACATGGATAACAACAACACCAAAAAAAAAAAATACTAAAAACAAAAACATACCCTCAGAGTGTGCCGACACAGCAACAGATGGTGCCGGAGATCCTTTGGGTGAGGGAGAATATTCGGGAGTGGGGGAAATGGTTGAAGGGGAAATGGAGCCAGAAAGATCACAGGGAGGGGAGATTTGAGTAATTTGGGATGAGTGGGCAGGGGAGGGAGGAAGACTTGGGGAGGATTGGAAGAGGGAGGGAGGGTTACTGGGGGAATATGGTGGTGGGTAGGGAGGGCTGGGTTGAAGAGATGCAGGTGAGGGCTGCTGGTTTACACCAGCATGCCTTTGCCTTCTGCGTGCCCTTCTCTGTCTCCACTGTGCTTCTAAAATGTAAACAGAAAATCCCAAAATAAAATTATTTTAGAATTTCGGCTACACAATACAAGTACACTTTACACATTCTGGACAATAGGGACAACATACAGGAGGGATTTTTAACATTGACTCAAATAACTGGCAAAGGAACATACATTTTTAACAGTCCACTAATTATTACATTTAAACAAACGCATACTTACATCTGCGTATTTGCGCCCACAAATTCATGAGGAGCGCAGGTGACCGGCAGCGCAGGTCTGACCAGCGTCTCTCTAACTGGGCAATATTGCGCCTATACCCCGCTGATCGGAGGGCTTGCCTCACCTCCGCATAGGCCGCCCACTTTATGCGGTTAGAAATGGGCAGCTCTGCGGACGTAATCCGCCTGTCCAGTATGTTTACCAGGATAAGCAACTCTCTCCTGGTAAAGGCTACAGCTCCCATGATGGCAATGGCCGATTTTACAGAAAACACGAAATATACATGGGGTACAAAAATGTATGATTGGCTAAAATATTTACACTTTCCTCAAAAAAATCACAATTGGCCAATCCTTTAATCATGTGTCCCGAAAAATAAGGTCACATTTGATTGGCTACAACACGCAGTGTGCAATTGCAAACATAAGAGTGCAAATGATCCTAACGCAAAATGCACATGCATTTATAAAGTTAACACAATTGCAAACGTACATTCACAGTTAATAAACCTTACTTTGTTTTGAAAATTGTGTGAAAAAAACAACGGAGAAAACAACCACGAAATGAACAATAAAGTTTATTGACACATGATAAAAAACTCGTTTTAAAGAACAGCAAGAGTTAAACACTTAATTAGATAATTGAGAACAAGCTAATAACAAGCTGATCGATAGTCCATGTAAACATGACATGTGACCATCAAAACAGCACATATGGCCGCAACCATCAGAACATAATTAGCATACAGCGACTGACAGCGCCTGACTACGACTGACTCATTCGTTCGTTCAGATCAGTCGGTAGCTAGAGGAGGTGCAGTGCTAACGAATGGGCTTCACTTTGTTTACGATCGCCCTGCCGTACTATCAGATTTTGTGGTCGTTGGTCGTACGACCGTGCGGCCGCAACGACCGACTCTGAATGAGGTCCTTAGTCTTTTACTGCTACATATAGGGTTAACAAATTCCTCTACGGGTGCAGTGGATGTTAACACTTCCTGTACTATCACTGATGAAGATGGTGGCCACCACTCGTGCTTGTTGTGCTGGAGCATCTAACATGTGTACAGCATGGGAAATGGCAGACATAACAACAGGTTCATCATCCGCATCATAAACATTTTCCTTGTGATTACTCAAGAGAGGGTTCAAGTTACCTGTTACATTTTTATGAGTTTTTACATCGACTGTACCTCCACCCCCATCCGCATAGGGCGTTGGTGATGCACGTGAACCACTGGCAATACCTTCCGCAACGCTACCCTTCTGTGCGTGCGTGCTATTTTGCGGCACGCACGCACCACAGTTTAGTGCCGCATGCGCACTTCCCTGCATCATGCACGCGACGCTGGTTTGCGTCGCATGCACACCCTTAAGCCACGTATCCCCCTCGTGCTGCCACAATTTTAAACACTCATTATACTTTATCTTTTTCATTCGAGAGTGCACCAAACAGATGCTATCTCGGACATTGTTCAATACCTCCTTATTACAGCTGCCAATGTTGGGAAACAGTTTCTTACTTTTTCTCGTCATTTTAAACCATACATCACAGTACCGGGTTGCATAATCACTGTACCTAGTATGCATAATATGCCGTGCCGACCCAAGCGGCGCTTCCAACAGCAGCACATCATCTAACATCTCTACTGTTTGTTTGCCTCCCATCTTTGGGAAAATAACGCTAAACTTTTCAATAGAGATTTACAAAAGAAATGGTAGTTGCTCAGATCAGCTTAATTGCATAACACAGGTGCTTGTAAAGGGCAGGGTTTACTCTGAACACAGAAAAAAAAAAAAGAGATTTGCCCCCCAGCACACTGCAGCAAAAACAACACTTAAATACTACATGATAATAGCGATTCAGAGGTATTAGTTACATACATTTGCAAATATATGAATAAGCGCCAGGCCAATCGTCAAGGCTCCTCTATACTGGCGTCCCTAGCATTAAGGGGTTCACGTCTGAGAAGCAAGGCACCCCAAAAAAATTCCAACCAAGGGCCTCCCCAGGGCATTACACGACAAAGGGAAAAAGATGATAGTGAAGTATGAAGAAAAGATGTGTAAGTATAAATCAATAAGTGTTAATGAAATGAGAAAGAATTAAAATAACATAAATAATATAGAAACAAATAGAAAAGTGATAAAAGTATTCTATGTGAATTAAGTGGTGATGCCATGAGAAAGGCCCAGTCAGAAGCCCCCCGGGGGCCCCACTCCCAAACGCTCACCCCAAAATAATTATTGCTACATAATAGTAGCACCCACTCTGGGTCATATAATTTCAATTGATGTACTGCATGATAACAGTACATATAAAAGCTGAGAGCTAACTTACCTTGGAGGTACCCCAAAAAACCTCCACATGGCACTATAAGCATCAGCACATCCTCCTAATGCTGACTGCCTTCATGCCTCTCCAAACTTGCAAAAGAAATGGTAGCTGCTCAGATCAGCTTAATTGCATAACACAGGTGCTTGTAAAGGGCAGGGTTTACTCTGAACACAGAAAAAAAAAAGAGATTTGCCCCCCAGCACACTGCAGCAAAAACAACACTTAAATCCTACATGATAACAGCGATTCAGAGGTATTAATCAATAGAGATTTAGACTGGTGAAAGAACATCAAGGCTACTTTCACTTACCTGTGGACGATATTAACAGGGTGCGCCCACACACCTATGGAAGAACAACCAGACTGCTTCCACGCACCTACTCCCTTTTTGACTACCTTTCACTGCTAGCATTTAGGTATTCCAATAACACCTATCCTTTACAGTGATTTTGTCCACCCTCTACTCAATTCACAATCACAATTTGCCACAACTGTGCGGTTCAATTACAATGCTCAAGTAACTCTAACTGATCACTGAATACTGTAATCACACTGAGAGCCGATACCTACAACAAAGACAACAACTACACCTGTTTATGTGTATAGACTGCAGTATCTACTACCGAGCCACTAGGCTGACACCAGGCGCCTAGCACTTAAGGGTCCTACGATACCCTTAACTAGGGAACATGTTACCCCCTACCAACAAATGTTCACTGTTACATACCCTTTTTCTGCGCAGAAAAATAAACATTTTCCCAGATTATGGCAACAATGATCAAGATATTTACAACAATGTTATCAATATCACAATGCAATCTCCCTGGATTCTAATCAGCGCTCCTTGAACTCACACAATAATGGGTAGCGTACTCTCAGCAACAAAGTGGTAGCAGGTATTCAAAGGCACAATGCGTTCTTTCCTGCTATGGCGCCTCCACCCTTTTGCTGAGAGATCACTGACCGAGTGTTACCGCATGACCAGTAGCGTGATTTCACACTGCGAGCCCCCAACTATCGATTCCTACCTATCTATACACTCTAAGTCGCTATTTAGCGTTATGAGTCGCACAAGAAATAATTGCTTTCAGACTTTGATTGTGGTTCCAAAGCACAAATAGTTATTATTCAATATAAAAGCAGATGGTTACACGCTGTGATCTAAATACAATTAGCGCAAATAAATCATACAGTCACAAGGTAGAGTCGTTACATATGCACGCGCTCTGGATCCAGATACCGGCATCAAAGATGAAACCTCTGTCAACAGCAAAGCAAGAAGACTAGCATCTAGTTTCAGAGAGCCTGCATATATAATCTAAGAGAGATAGGCAATACAATAGAAGAGGTTGGCATGATTCCATTAGTTCTTCTTTCTGGTTCTTCTGTTACAGTACAGTTCAATTCGTATGGTCACATTCCAGCCTCCAACAGCTCTTTGTGTCCATTTTCCCGCTGCATAACAAATTAGACTGGCTGTATTACAGGAAACATTTCAATCCCTAACTGTCTATGATCCATAACTTGGCAAATTCACAGCAAATTCGCATTACGAAATACATTTGCTATTCAATTCCAAGCTCACATTTCTTTTTCAGAGTAAATTTGCCTGTTTTTGTTTGCACTCCCTGACATACTTGCCTACCCTCCCGATTTGGTCGGGAGCTTCCCGAAAATCGGGAGCCGGTCCCGGCCTCCCGGGAAGGCAAGCAAGTCTCCTGGCAGCTGCCGACCCCTCCTGCCCCCCTACCCCCGTGATTACATGAGAATCCCCGGCAGCGGGGAGGAACCTGTGACGCGATTCACACCGAATTGCGTCATTTTGGCCCCGCCCCCTGCTTCACAATGCCGGGATTATCGGCATTGTGTAGTGGGGACGGGACCAAAATGACGTGATCGCATGACCATGCTCCCGCTCAGCCCATCACTGCTGGCCATGCCCCCCCAATTTTGCCGATCTGGCTGCCCCCTCCTGGAAGGGTCAGCCAGAAAGCTGGCATCTCTGCCCTCTGAGCAGGTGAAAAGGTAGTGAAAATCTTTATTTTAAAAACCACAAAGCATTGTTGTCTTGTTAAAAAAGAAAACATGAAGGGTGGATGGGAAAGTTACAGCATTACTGTGGCACTACTGCGGAGGTCAATGAGCTGATGATTAGTTCCACTTTGTAAAAAACAGAAGTGCAGTAGGGAAAACCTCACCACCTGTATTATAATAAACAGCTGTATTAAAATGTGCTGCCAAACCTGAATGGTAATGCTTAATTTACTTTAACTAATGTGTCGCAGAGCTCCCATTAAGGGAACAATGTTAATAGACCTCTAGCTAGACAATGACCTTAAAAGTTTCATCTCCTTCAACATATTTCCTATCAAAGTCCCCTCCAAATTTAAGGCCGAGAGTGTGCTGCTTAGCTAAGCGGTACATTCCGATGCTTGTTAAGTGCAGGGCGACCTGAAGCATTTGATGGATAGCCTGTCTCATGAGATCTAGGATTTCTCTAAATCACAAGTACAATGTTGTATTTCATGAGACTCCACCTTCAGGCGACTTTAGTTCATTAACCTGACATGCTTTTTTGCAAGCACAAATGTGCATTGCATGCATAAATCTATTAAAAAATCTACTGGTAGGTTAATTGGCTCCCAACAAAATTAACCCTAGTGTATATGTGTATATGTGTACATGTGGTAGGAAATATAGATTGTAAGCTCCACTGGGGCAGGAACTGATGTGAATGGCCAAATTGCCAAATATTCTCTGTAAAGAGCTGCGGAATATGTGTGCGTATTATAAGTAACTGGTAACAAATAAATAAATCTAGATCTGCATCTACAGTATTTTTCCAGAGGTTGTTAGACCACAAACAAAGTTGTTTATTTTTGATGCCTTTGGATACCATGCAGATCTGCTTTCTCCATGCAGTTCAAATCAGTGTCGAGAATAATGCAGATCTGTGTTATATCATGTAGATTCAAAATAAGCAGATGTGCCTGGATAACAAAGAATTTGCTGAAGATTGTAGAATGAAGCTTGTGTGCAATGCCTTCTAGCCTCCCCTTCTTCACCCCCTACACAGGTCCTTGAGGGAGAAAGTATGGGGCTTATATTGGTGTGGTCTGAGCCTCTGCTCTAAATGTCTTACATGCTATCTATTGATCAAGCCCTGGCTGAGGAGAGCTCACTGACAGTTGCCACATATGAGGTGGGGTGTACCCATTGTTAAGCATTGCAGGGGGCACAGGCAGAGCCAACCCACTTAATGTCAGCAGCCATTAGGGCATCCTAAGCCCACATTATGGAGGCCTCACATCTGGGGTGCCCCTGGGGGCCTGCTAAGCATAGATACCTTGTAGGGCATACGGTATCACAAAATGTTGACCATGCATGAGGATGCCATCTGAGATGGTTAATCCAATACAGAAGGCAAAGAAAGACTTGAAGGCCAGCTATACATGCCAACACAAGACAACCATTGGCAAAGATCATCCCTGAGAGTCACATCATTTAGCTCCTCCATTCACCTGAAGGAAAGGCCATCAAACTCCATGACATCCAAGTCATCATCAGCATCAGGGATACCTAAGTCCAGGAGGTGAGTACTTGATAAGGCGTCAGCAACATAGAGGTGCTTTCCACGTTTGTACACCACATCCAAATGGTACCTTTGGAGTTTGTGCATGAAATGTTGAATTTGTGCTCAGGCAGTGCGCAGGGGATTGCGGAGAATGGTAATCAGGGGTTGATGGTCTGTCTCAACCATCACTGGGTGCTCATAGTGAACTCAGAAAACTTTTGACAAGCAAACACTAGAGCCAACAGTTACTTTTCAAATAGAAAACAAATGAAATATCAGTACGGTGCTGTCACTAAGCTGCTGGTTCAGATGGAGGTAGTCAGCCTCCCAAATAAATGGAAACAAAGATCAAATGGTTGAACCACGCTATCAAGTCCACTATTGATGGAAGTAAACTAATCCAAATGGAAATAAAACTGGGTACAGAAGTAAGACATATGAACAATGGCAAATAAATGGCATATAAAAAAAAAAATATATATATATATATATACATATACAGTCAGGTGCATAAATATTGGGACATTGACAGAATTTTCATATTTTGTCCTCTATTCACCACCACAATGGCTTTGAAATGAAACAAACAAGATGTGCTTTAACTGCAGACTTTCAGATTTAATTTGAGGGTAATTACATCCAAATCAGGTGAACGGTGTAGGAATTACAACGGTTTCTATATGTGCCTCCCACTTTTTAAGGGGCCAAAAGTAATGGGACTATCAACTCAAAAGCTATTTCATGGACAGGTGTGGGCTATTCCCTCATTATTTCATTATCAATTAAGCAGGCAAAAGGTCTGGAGTTGATTTTAGGTGTGACATTTGCATTTGGCATCAGTTGCTGTCAACTCTCAATATGAGATCCAAAGAGCTGTCACTATCAGTGAAGCAAGCCATCATTAGGCTAAAAAATCAAAACAAACCCATGAGAGAGATAGCAAAAACATTAGGTGTGGCCAAATCAACTGTTTGGAACATTCTTAAAAAGAAAGAACGCACCGGAGAGCTCAACAACGCCAAAAGACCCGGAAGACCACGGAAAACAACTGTGGTGGATGACAGAAGAATTATTTCCCTGGTGAAGAAAAACCCCTTCACAACAGTTGGCCAAATCAAGAACACTCTCCAGGAGGTAGGTGTAAATGTGTCAAAGTCAACAATCAAGAGAAGACTTCACAAGAGTGAATCTAGAGGGTTCACCACAAGATGTAAACCATTGGTGAGCCTCAAAAACAGGAAGACCAGATTAGAGTTTGCCAAACAACATCTAAAAAAGCCATTACAGTTCTGGAACAACATCCTATGGACAGATGAGACAAAGATCAACTTGTACCAGAGTGATGGGAAGAGAAGAGTATGGAGAAGGAAAGGAACTGCTCATGATCCAAAACATACCACCTCATCAGTGAAGCATGGTGGTGGTAGTGTCATGGTGTGGGCATGTATGGCTGCCAATGGAACTGGTTCCCTTGTATTTATTGATGATGTGACTGCTGACAAAATCAGCAGAATGAGTTCTGAATTGTTTCAGGCAATATTATATGCTCATATTCAGTCAAATGCTTCAGAACTCATTGGAAGGCGCTTCACAGTGCAGCTGGACAATGACCCGAAGCATATTGCAAAAGCAACCAAAGACTTTTTTAAGTCTAAAAACTGGAATGTTATGCAATGGCCAAGTCAATCCCCTGACCTGAATCCGATTGAGCATGCATTTCACTTGATGAAGACAAAACTGAAGGGAAAATGCCCCAAGAACAAGCAGGAACTGAAGACATTTGCAGTAGAGGCCTGGCAGAGCATCACCAGGGATGAAACCCAGCGTCTGGTGATGTCTATGCGTTTCAGACTTCAGGCTGTAATTGCCTGCAAAGGATTTGCAAAAAAGTATTAAAAAGTGAAAGTTAGATTTAGGATTGTTTAGTTTGTCCCATTACTTTTGGCCCCTTAAAAAGTGGGAGGCACATATAGAAACCGTTGTAATTCCTACACCGTTCACCTGATTTGGATGTAATTACCCTCAAATGAAACCTGAAAGTCTGCAGTTAAAGCACATCTTGTTTGTTTCATTTAAAAACCATTGTGGTGGTGAATAGAGGCCAAAATATGAAAATTCTGTCAATGTCCCAATATTTATGCACCTGACTGTATAATGCAATATACGGCTTGGTTGAAGTAATCAACAAGATTTTAATTAAATCATGAATAAAAATTGAGTAAAAAAATATTATAAATTGGATCAACTCATGGTTGGTCCCATAAAAAACATAAGCTGCATATAAACAATTTCAAATAGTATTGCAGGAATAGTTAATTATATAGATACTGTAGTTCCTTCAATATTCACATAACCTGAAAGCAAAACCAATGGGTTTGTTATGCTGCAGGTAGCACCAAGACCATGCTGGAAGGCATCAGCAGAGATTGCAACAAGAATATGCACATCTAAAAATTGGAAAAACAGTTTGTAAGTAAGTATAGCAGGCATGCATTAGATAATCTGTGTCTTGGCATGATCTGACTTAATAGCTTATGAAAATAGGAGCCGACCAACATACGGGACCTCAGTGATTCTGAAATTACTCTTGTTATGGTTAACTGCAGGTTGATTTCATAGATTCTTTGGAGGACTTTATGGAGGAGCAACCCAAAATAAGGATGTCATCCACAGCGATCTCACAAGGGTATCTCTCAAAGAGATACTCCACGCAATGTTGGAATACAGTGCATATGCCATAGAGCATTCGAAAGAAGGCAAACCTGCCCACAGGTGCCATGAACGTGGTAAGCATGGATGATTCCTTGTCCAATGTGATACTCCAGAATCCACATTTGGCATCCAGAGTGGTAAATATCTTTGCATTTGGCATATCAGCTATTACTTGCTCCACAGTTCTGAGGGGGTTAAATGGTCTCATCAGAGCTTTGTTCAGATGCACAGGGTTTCACATTTGGGCTCAGAAGATCTTCCACAGATGGTTTAGAAGTCGGGGTGCTAGGTTGGGGAAAGAACCAGAGGCGAGGGGCCTGGAAATATGTCTTCCTCATCCACGAATACTGGATGTTGGCTAGACCTGACCAAAGGCACAGAGTCGAACCTACTGGGAGGTATTCACCAGTGACCCCTCCAATTGGGTTATGGGTTTAAGCTGCACCCAGTAGGCAGGTCGCAGCCCTTTGGTCAGGTATTCGGTTCAAGTGGTAAACGGAAGTACATAAACACAGGGAAAGCACAGGAGAATGGCACTAGGAGTCAATACTTGGGTGACGTACTGAGTACACACACAGTTGATCCAGATGCAGAACTGGTACAGAAGAATGGCACTAGGAGTCAGTATTCGAGTGACGTACTGAGTACACACACTGTTGATCCAGACATAGAACTGGTAGATGAACCTTGCTGTGTGATCACGGAATTTGCATACTCTGCCCTAGATGGCAGCGAAAGTGCGCTGCTTTGTGTCCAGGTCTGAATCGCCCCCTGTGTTACTTAAAAAGCTTACTGGGGCACATTTTAAAAAACAAAAATAAACTATTATATAACCTCCTAATTACTATTAGGGTGCCACCATTATAGTAAGAGTGCTGTGAGGCAGTTGTTGTGTGTACAGGTCCTTCAGGCACTGTTAAAAAATTTTACAATAAAACTTGTGTGTTAAAAAACATAACTTCATTATTAGAGTGCCTATATAAGGGTCACTGTGAGTCGATATGGATCAGTTGATAGAAGAGCAGGAACAGCAACCCAGTACTAGTGCTGGGGCTGCTGCCAGCAGTCATGATAGTTCTTCAACGTCTACTAAAGGTAAAAAGTTTACACACACTGTTGATCCTAACACAGAACTCGTACAGGAGAATGGCACTAGGAGTCAGTACTTCAATCCTAGGCCGCAACCTGACTTTACTCCCCCCCTTTTAGAGTGGACTCCAGACACCTAAAAGGCTTATCAGGAAATATTTTATGAAAGGCTCGAATAAGCTGTGGAGCATGGACATCAGATTCCTTGATCCATGCCCGTTCTTCAGTTCTGTACCCCTTCCAATCAATCAGATATTGAGGATAATTCATCCGATGTTGAGAGGCAAGGATCTTCTCTATTTCAAATTCAACTCCTATTTCAGTATGAACTTGAGGTGTCCTGAGTGGAGACTGCTGGAGCTGGTTAAGAAATAATGGTCGTAGTAGAGAAACATGAAATGTGTTAGATATTTTCAACTGAGGAGGTAGCTCCAATTTATATTGATTTATTTATTTATATTGAAAACCTTTAGAATGTGATATAGTCCAATGAAGCGTGGAGCAAATTTCATGCTAGGGACCTTCAATCGAATGTTCTTGGTTGACAGCCATACTCCAACTCTCAGAAGAGGAACGGCAAGACGTTTTCGGTCCACGAACTTCTTGTAACTACTAGAAGTCTTTTTTAAAGTAGAGTGAATATTCTTCCATATTCCAGAAAATGATTCCATAAGGTTTGTGAAGGCAGGTACTTCCATTAGGGGTAAATCTTGAAAGTCTGGAATGCAGGGATGTTTACGATATACCGCAAAAAATGGAGTACAATTTTAGGAAGTATGATACCTAAAATTGTGGGCAAACTCCACCCAAGGTAATAAATTGACCCAGTCATCTTGAGATGAAGACACAGAGAATCTAATAAACATCTCCAATTCTTGATTCACTCTTTCAGTTTGGCCATTTGTTTGCAGGTGATAGGCGGATAAAAACTTCAGTTTAATCCCACAAGAAGAACATAACACTCTCCAGAATTTGGCCACAACTTGCACACTCCGATCGAAGGTTATCTCTTTATGTAGTCCATGGAGTCAGAAGATGTCACAAATAAATATTTTGGACAACTGTGGCACAGAAGGAAGTCCAACCAAAGAGATAAAATGGGCCATCTTTAAAAATTGGTCTACAACCACCCAGATAGTGTTATGGCCTTTAGAAAGTGGTAACTCTGAAATAAAGATGAGACCAAGGAGTATCAGGAATGGGTAGAGGACATAAAGGTCCTATGATTTTGTTGCAAGTGGATTTGTGCTGAGCACACTTGGCACAAGAAAGAATAAAATTCCTGATGTCTTCCTTCATAGTAAGCCACCAGTAGAAGCGCTGTAAAAACTTAAAGATCTAGAGGATATCCGAGTGGCCAGCAAGCAAGGAGGCATGAGCTCAGGTTAGTAAGTTCTTACGTAACATAAGCACCACAAAGATCTTGTCAGGAGGTGGAGTCAAGAGTTGGGTGTGAGCAAAGACAAGGGGATCCAGAATTGGACGAACTTGAGGTTGTCTTCCTCTGCCTGCGGAGGCAAATAGGACCAGGAAAGAGCATCAGCTTTTTCTATTTTGAACACCAGGACGAAATGGGACCTTGAAATCAAATATGGAGTAAAAGAGAGATCAAATGATGAGCTGTCTGGAGATAAAGAAGGTTTTTATGGTCAGTGATGACCGTAACAGTAAACTTAGGCCCTCATTCAGAGCCGGACGCTCTGAGCAGAGCGCACGCTCTGAATGAGGGCCGTCCTCCATAATTATGGAGCGTCCTCCTGGACGCTCGTATAGCTGTGGGTCACCACCCACAGCCTATACGAGCGTGCAGGTTGATGGCCGCGATGGTCTTGACCATCGCGACCATCGCCACTGCGAGCCAGAGCCTGCGGTTGAGTTTCTCAACCGCAAGGCCCAGAGTGATTTTGGCTCTATCAGAGCCAAAATCACTCCCACTGACATCACTAGTGATGTCAGTGGGCCGGCTTCTGATGGTAGGCGTTCCCTTGGGAACGCCCCCATCTGGGAGGCACGCCCCCGGCACGCCCACCAAAGGGGGCGTGCTGTCAATCAACATCGACAGCACGCCCCCTTTGATCAGACACAACGAGCGAAGGAAAGTCCTTCGCTCGTCGCGTCTGGCGCATGCGCACGACGGAGCTCCCGCCGTCGTGCGCATGCGCAGTGCACACCATCGACTCACTTGCGAGCGGGCAGCCACTTGCGAGTGGGTCTGAATCAGGGCCTTAGTGCCTTCCAATAGATGTCTCCACTCTTTTAGTGCCAATTTCATAGCTAATAATTCTTGATGTCCTATGGCGTAATTCTTCTCAGCCAGGGAAAATTTGTGAGAGAAAAAACCACAAGGATGATTCCTTCCATCATTAGTCACTTGGGACAGTATTGCTCCCAAGTTGTGGTTGACGAAGAATGGGAGCTGTGGAGAAAGCTGTCTATAGAGTTTGGAAGGCAGCCACCACTGCAGGAGGCCAATGAGACCGGTTAGCCTCCTTCTTAGTAAGAGCCGTGATGGGGGCAACAATGGTAGAAGAGTTAGAAATGAACCTCCGATAATAATTGGAGAAGCCAAGAAACGTTGGATGGCTTTCAAGGAATTCGGCTGGGGCCAGTCTCGAATGGCACTTAATTTGTCTGGATCCATTTGAAGAGAATCACCTGATATGATGTGACCTAAAAATGGCACAGAAGACCGTTCAAAAAGACATTTGGAAATTTTCCCGTACAGATGATGGCTTTGAAGGCGGAATAGGACCTCTCTGACATGTAGGCGATGGGACTGTAATTTCTCAGAAAAAATTTAAATGTCGTCCAGATATACCACGACAAATTTATGAAGGACATCTCGAAAGATTTCATTGACCTAACTTTGAAACACCACTGGCACATTACACAACCCAAAAGGCACCACCCAGTACTCATAATGGCCGTCACGAGTATTAAAAGCGGTTTTCCACTCATCCTCTGTTCTAATGCAGATCATATAGATCATATTGTAGGCTCCACGGAGATCCAATTTGGTGAAGATAGACGCTCCGCGGACCATATCGAAAAAGTTCAGAGATGAGTGGCAAAGGATATCTACTTTTCATAGTGATTTGATTCAGTCCATTATAGTGTATACAAGGTCTGAGACCCCCGTCTTTCTTCTCCACAAAAAATCCGTCCCCAGCAGGAGAGCAAGATGGTTTTATAAATCCATTGGCAAGATTCTTCTTAATATGACAGATGTTTCTGTAACCAACAGAGGATATATACGGCCACAAGGTGGTATCTTCCCAGAGACTAAATCGATGCCACAGTCCCAGGGGCAATGGGGAGGCAATTTATCTGCAGTCTGTTCACAAAAGATGTCAGAAAAATCTTCATATGGTTCCGGCAGACGAGAGTCTAGTTTAGGAGTAGATTTGTCAGACGCTGGAAACACTGTGGAAGATACAGTAGAAACTTGTTGGGTTTGTAGTGGAACTACATAAGGAAGACACCGGTGAAAACAATTGGGTCCCCAAGTCAGTACATGCATGGTGGACCAATTCAGCGTAGGGTTGTGGGTTTGAAACTAAGGCAGACCTAACACCAGAGCATGGAAAGTTTTAGGTAGAATTAAGCTCTTGATGTAAGCATCCTACTCAAAGGTAACTGGTAGGGTAACAGAAGAAATTACATCTCTAAGAATAATACTGTCATCTAACCCTGTAAGGGTCAGTTTGCTTGGGAGAGGTTGTACCGGAATTCCCTATTCATGTGTCAAAGATTCAGAAATAAAATTTCCTGTGGCTCCTGAGTGCACCAAGGCTTTAATACTTTTGACTTGAGTCTTGAAACGAGTGTCCACTGGTAGTAGACTATCTAATACATAGGAAGGCTTGATTAACACCCCAACCGGAAACTCCCGGAACCAGTTAGGGTCTCTCATTTCCCGAGAGAAGACGACAATTTTTTAAAATATGATCAGCATGGTAGAGACAAAGCTTGCTCTGGAATCGGCGAGTCCGCTTGGCCGAAGTTAAGCATGATTTGTTGACCTGCATGAGCTCCTCTTTAGATGGCGATGGGGAGGAAAAAAGTGCAACTGGCAAAAATCGATCTTTGAAACGATCTTAACGCTCCCTACTAGTCTGCCGTTCTCTGTGGTGCAAGTCAATCTTAATGCATAAAGAAATTACTTAATTTTCTCGGACAACACATGAAGAAACACTGCCCTAAGTGCCTCATCATTCCATCTTAATTCAGAAGCAATTGTTTGAAATTGAACCACGTACTGGCCCACAGTACGAGTCCCTTGTCGAACTCGAAGGAGGTCTGAGGAGGCCGAAGCAGACAGGCCTGGCTCATCGAAAATTGTTTTGAAGGAACTGATAAAATCCTCATAATAAGAGACTAGTGAATCAGCCCATTCCCATAATGAAGAGACCCAGTCCAAGGTGGTTCCTGAAAGCAAGGAGATGATTTATGTCACCTTTGACCCTGATGTTGGGCAATTCTAGGGTAGACACTCAAACTGTATCTCGCACTGATTGATGAAGCCCCGGCAACACCTAGGGTTTCCATCAAAACGCTCAGGAGAGGCCAACTGCAGATGAGACTTTTGAATTACTGCTACTGGAGGATTTACAGGAGCAGATACAGGTGGAGAAGGAAGTAGAGTAGCAAGAGTCGACTGTTTAAAAGTAATTGACTGGAGAGTTCCTGGAGATATTGAGCCAAATGATGTTGTGCAGCCTCCTGATTCTCCATGCGAGAGATGAGATCTTGTAATGCCCCTGCACTCTGAGCTCCCAGCGGCTTCCACATGGCTCACGTTTGGGCTCAGAAGATCTTCCACAGATGGTTTAGAAGTCGGGATGCTAGGATGGAGAAAGAACTGGAGACAAGGGGCCTGGATATGTCTTCCTAATCCACAAATACCGGATGTTGGACAGACCTGACCAAAGGCGCGGAGTCTACCTACTGGGAGGTGTTCACCAGTGACCCCTCCAATCAGGATATAGGTTTAAGCTACACCCAGCAGGCAGATCTCAGCCATTTGGTCAGGTATCCGGTACAAGTGGGAAATGAAAGGACATAAACACAGGGAAAGCACAAGAGAATGGTACTAGGAGTCAATACTTGGGTGATGTACTGAATACACACACAGTTGATCCAGACGCAGGACTGCTACAGAAGAATGGCACTAGGAGTTTGGCACTCGAGTAACGTACTGAGTACACACACTGTTGATCCAGATGCAGGACTGGTACAGGAGAATGGCACTAGGAGTCAGTACTCGAGTGATGTTCTGAGTACACACACTGTTGATCCAGACACAGGACTGGAACAGGAGAATGGCACTAGGAGTCAGTACACGGGTGACGTACTGAGTACACACACTGTTGATCCAGACGCAGGACTGGTACAGGAGAATGGCACTAGGAGTCAGTACTCGGATGACGTACTGAGTACACACACTGTTGATCCAGACGCAGAACTGGTACAGGAGATGGCACTAGGAGTCAGTACTCAGGTGATGTACTGAGTACACACACTGTTGATCCAGACACAGAACTGCTACAGGAGAATGGCACTAGGAGTCAGTACTCGGGTTACGTACTGAGTACACACACTATTGGATAACACTTGGAGTAATACACTAGAAGAAAGGAACGTGGAACCTGGAATGCTGCAACAGCAAGCAATCACTGGAAGTAGCGAAGTTATTCAGGCAACTTCCTGTTGCCTGGAGCCCGGCTAAATACCCTAATGTAGCGATCCATTGGAGGATGGTGTCAGCTTACAGCAACCAATGCTTCCATTGGGTAAAGGGCTAATCAGGTGATGTAGATGATGGTCACCACAGGAACCAAATCACAGAGCAACACATGGATGTCCTAGCAGACCCCAGGAATAATCCTCAGCACATCACTTGCCACCGCTCATGGCGTCTGACCGCACGGGAGGTCAGGGAAAGCCGGCGCTGAGGTGAGTAACGACCGATCCTAGGCCGCAACCTGACACAGGGTCAATGCATATGCATACTGAGCCATCTTTTTTTACTGCAGCAACCGTAGCTGACACCCACAGGGTGGTTTTTACCATTGGAGCAATGACCCTCAATGTTGTCATGCGATTTAGCTCCACTATTACTTCATGTTCATTGTTCTTCATGGCAAGAGGCACATGTATCTGAGCACATACTGTGGGAGAAACAATCTCATCTAAATGCATGTTATAGGTGACTGGGAGTTTCCCAATTGTATCACAATTGAATAGATCAGCAAAGTGTTTTAACTCTTAAACATCCTGTCTGGCAAACCTAGGAGTGGTTTGTCATTACTGTCCACTATGTGAAACTGTGGCAGGAAATTTGTGGATTGCAGCGTGGCCATGCCCATGGTCTGATTACCTGGTCACTGTTAGCAATTGATCAAGAGTAAGGATATGATCGACTGTGACAAGGGACAAATTGTGATAGCTAAATGATTAGGTCAGAACATCTCCAAAATGGCAGGTTTTGTGGAGTGTTTCTGGTACCTAACAAAAGTGGTCCAAGGAAGGAGAAGCGGTGAACTGGTGACAGGATCATGGGTGCCCAAACTCATTAATGATCTTTGGGAGGGAAGGCTAGCCCTTCTGGTTGGAGGTGATTCAAATCATGACTGTGTGATGCTCTGGGCAATGTTCTGCTTGGAAACTTTGGGTCTTGGCATTCATGTAAATGTTACTTTTACACATACCACCTACCTAAAAATTGTTGCAGACCAAGTACACCCCTTCATGGCAATGGTATTCCCTGATGGCAGTGGCCTCCTTCAGCAGGATAATGCGCCTTTCCATACTGCAAAATGTTCAGGAATGATTTGAAGAACCCGACAAAGAGTTCAAGGTGCTGTCTTAGGGCCTGATGCAGAGCTGTACGGTGTTGGATGCAGCAGTGAAGCTAACATATGTTAGTGCAACAGGAGGTGTCTTGTGTACATAGACGCCTTCTGCCAGCTTCTGTGATCCGAAACCGCATCCAAGGACACAGCATTAGATCACCATTGGGCAGCAATCAGCCATCTGAGAAAGCCTAACCTTACTCAGAATGGTCACCAGAAATCCTATGCCAGGGACAGGAAATCTGCATTGGAAGACGCAGCCACTGTGGCTCTGGCGCATGCCCAATCAGCCCAACATTGGAGATGTACGGGTCTCTAAATTCTCTAAATCTCAGTATGATCGAGCATCTGTGGGATGTGGTGGAAAAACAAGTCCGAGCCATGGAGGCCCCACCTCACAACTTAAAGGACTTGCTAACGTTTTGTGCAAGATACCACAGGATATTTTCAGTGGTCTTGTGGAGTCCATGCCTCAACAGGTCAGAGCTGTTTTGGTTGCAAAAGGTGGTTTTAATGTTATGGCTAAATCAGTATATGTATGTATATATACAGTGTGTGTGTGTATTTATATAAGGTATACCCGCTTGTAAAAAAAATTAAATAAAAGGGGAAGGGGCTAAAACTAAAAAGAACAGAGTGCACCCTGTCAGGGATACTGAGGTCCCTGAAATTATCTATACCAGTAAAGAACAGTAAAAACCAGTAAAGAAAAAGATATAATGGAAATATTTTGATTTGTACAACATTCAAATAAAAATTAAAGGCTTACAACATTTTGACTGGTTAAGTTGATCTATTCAAATGACTTCTCATACGGTAATGACAGTCTTAGGGTCCGATCCTGAGTAACGCACAGATCATTTTAGAATTATTCAGGGCCTGCATACACAATTTAGAGTAACAATGGGCGATTCAGAGGTGTAAACATCTCAGTCGTATTAAGCAAATCTCCCTAGATGGCGCTTGTAAATGCAGTCTATACTGCAAAGATCTCTAGGTATCACCAACACCTGACAAATATATAACACACCAGAAAAAATTATATATCTTCTATAGACGCAAAGAAAGACAAATAATACAACCCTTTAAAAACAGTTAATAGTGTCCAATATGTCCAAAACAGTTCTTGTTCTCGCCTGATGCAGGTGAACATCACTCTCTGTATAAAACAAATGGACTTTATAATGTAGTATAGTGTAGCTGGAATCTGTTCAGCGCATGCGCTGTTACATCTGTAAAACCAGCGCAGGTTCAGCACTACCTACAGCTGCGGTAATTTTGTGTCCTACTCCCCCCCTATCCCCTCCGCTCACCTCCACCCATCCCCGCACTTACCCCCCGTCCTCTGGCTCCGGTGTCTGCTCTGACACGTGTTCTCCCTGCAGACCACAGTAGTGTAGAGAAAAAAAAAACTTTTTTTTTTTTGGCTAAACTTTATTGTGTTCTGCTGGGAGAACACGCGTCAGACTAGCCACCGGAGCCAGAGGATGGGCCAGAGCGCCGGAGGCAGATGCCGGGGACCTGCCCACGCTGACACAAGTAAGTTTTACCTGCTTTTGCCACCTCACAGTGGCGAATAGTAACTCAATCAAATTCCGAAAATACATAATTTTCGGAATTTGATGAATAGCATAATTTCCATATCCCCATTCTAATGTATGGGGAGTGTGGTAATTAACGTAGGTGGACTTAGCAAGGAGATATCAGTGATATCTCCTGTGTTAAGTCTCTTCATGAATACTAAATTAACAGTAATTAAGGAAAATGTCCTTAAAAATGTTATTTTAGTGTTGATGAATAGGCCTCTAAAACTGATGACAGACAACCTTACAGTGCACGTTCCAATCCGAGTTCACACCGTGGACGCTCTGTCAGAAAACACCCCAGACTCCAGTCTTCACTACAAGAGCATTAATCTCAGGGTTAAAAAGGGTGAAATATGTTTCACTTTAATAGATAAGGAGGCAAACAATGCCATCAAAATACAAATTGACACTGGCGCCATTTGTAACGTCATATCACATGAACTCATCCAGCACACAAACCCAGCACACAAACAAACACTTAAATACATATTCACATGGAACATACCGTGCATATAGCAGGCTGAGGTAACCTGTGGCACACCACCCATTGTTGACAAACAACTTCCAGCAGGCTCGGCAAACAGCACAGGAAGTTGTAATTCAGCCAGAAAGCTACAGGCTGCTTTCCTCTGATGTAAACAATAAATCTTGCTCCCATTATCCCTAACAACCTTCCTGAGCGCAAAGTAAACATCTGTTTACAGTGTGTTCAATTTAGCAGCACCTCCACAAGCAAGGCCATCGCATTTCTATTAGATGTATAAAAAACCTCCTCCAGATCAAAGATGTCTTTGAGGAACTTAAGAACTTGATCCTACATTGATCCTTCCTCAAAAATTTTCTTCAGAATGAATATATTAAAATAAATACATTTTCAAACTAATCAATCCTTCCGTCCTTTCCTTGTCTTCAGTCCATAAACATACTCCAATTTCTAGTTCCCTGACCTAGCTCTTGATTAATGAAAACATTCTTGGTTTTTAAACTTTCTATGTAGTCGTATAGTTTATTAAAATACCATCCTGTCTACCACTGCAGTGCCACTCTGTGCCATTTTGGAAGCTGAATTGCCACTGCTGTCGCTTAGCTTAGTCAGACAGCTAGCTCGATGCAACCTTTTGGCCTAAACTGGATGAAATCAATATTGTGAGTTTTGAGGTGGTCAAAATTGACTGGAAATGACTGGAAATAAATGTTATTTTGGTTAATAATACTGTAAGAACAAAAATCAGCCCAAATTTTGTGTTTTCAGCTGTTTTTATGATTTTTTAGAAAAAAATACAGATCCAAAACCAAAACATGCAAGGGCGGTTTTGGCAAAACATAATCCAGATCCAAAACATGAAGGAGATACAGATTCAAAACTAAAACCAAAACACGGGGGTCAGCGCACATCTCTAGTTTTAATGTTATGGCTGTTCAGAGTGTATATATTGACCTGGTTTTCTTTGCACACTAACCTCCACCCTACGTTTAATTATTTTTATTTATGCCTGGTCCTCTTTCTCCCTTCCCTTATATATTCTTTAATTTGGGCTTTTTATATATGCCAAACACGTAATTCAGCATTTTTTTTTAACATATGCCATTCAGTAACTCCCTCCCTCTCTCCGTCCCTACTACAAAACTTATTTTAGCTCTGGTTCTCTTTTTCCTTTCAGTTGCCATCTTTCTTCTCTCTC
Source organism: Taudactylus pleione (assembly GCA_031769625.1). NCBI lineage: Eukaryota > Metazoa > Chordata > Amphibia > Anura > Myobatrachidae > Taudactylus > Taudactylus pleione. The sequence goes on along the minus strand of JAUIMM010000012.1, from coordinate 14,529,267 downwards.
GTCTCTCTAGTTGTCACACACGCTGCTGTGCTCTTTCACACAGCTCCTCTCTTCAATTGACAGTGTTGCTACATTGTGACATGTCACATCAGGGAAAAAAGCCTCATCGAGTGTACTGTGAGGCAGTGATTCGATTCACTTGGGACAAAGTTACCGCCGCATGCCCCGAGCTGAAGTCAGAGATGTTGCATTGCTGGTAGCCAGAGGACAGTAGTGCCTGCAATAGCATAATAGCATATGGTCCTGTTCCTTGGTGGTGAGGCACCCTTGGAAGTAGGGCCCCCAGCCTATTCGGCTTACCCGTAAATCCAGCCCTGTTGGCTCTGCCAAAACACTTGAAAACTATAGTTACAGATTATCAGAGGAGTTTCTAGGGTGGGGCGAGCCTGGCATGTGCCCTAGGTGACGTGGCAGGCCCGGCAGAGGGGGGCGCTGCTGGCCAGGGTAGTATAGTCTGGCATGATGCATGACTGTCTGGCTCTACCCCCCCTGCAGCCCATCTCCACACACCCAGCAGTCCACCGAAGCCCACCTCAGCAGACACTTTAGTTCTCCTAAGCCCTCAGTCCGCATCTGCCTGCCCTACGGAGCCCGCAGCCCACCTCCACATGCCCCTCAGCCATAAGTCCACCTCAGCCCTATCATCCCGCAGCCCACCATGCAGCCACATTCGCCCGTCCTATGGCCCATCTCTCTCTGCCCCATGGCCGGAGGCAGGCTGGGCCAGGGTGCCATCTGCCCCCCCCCCCCGGGCCAGTCCAATTTGAGTGGTTCAGGGCTTCCTGCTCCCCAGCTGCTCTGTCCTGTGAGTAAACCCCTGACTGTCAGCCAGGAGAGATCTGGGTGAGCAGTAGAGGCTAACAGAAAATGGCTTCCCCCATGACAGGCTACTGTAAAATTTGATGCCATTGACCAGGTTTAGTTTCCTAGGAACCCAAGGGCCTGGAGAGGGCAAAAGGTGGTCGGCCTTATTAGGTGAAAGAAGATGAATAGTTGAGTAAGAGGAACTACAGCACTGTGTGTGGCATAATTACAAGCGAGTGCTTGAATAAGAACAAGCAAGTTTAAACCCCTAGGGAGAATGAGGTTGCAGACCTTCACACTGGGGAAGCTAGGGTTAAGTTTTTTAAGAAGCTAGCCCATGGGAATACTTAGGGGCGGGTTTAGGGTGGGGTAATCAGACATCTTATCAGTTACAGTAGTTAGGATCAGCCTCTTTTTTCTTCGATCCTCGGTGAGAGAAGTACTGTTTATTGCAGTTGTGCTTATTAATAAAGTGCCTTGTTTCTTTTGCAATCTTCTCTGTTCCTTTTCTTCAGCTATTCTATTCTCATCCTTCTCTATTCTCATCCTCTCTCTCTTATACCTCATATTATTATCCTCTTTCCTTTTTATCTAAATTTTCCTATTTTCTTTCCCTATCTCCTTGCCTCTTACCTTTCTAGTGTGCTGCATGATGGCCTCTATGGCCTCGCACCCTCGCCTTCAGGCTGGCACCCTGGCATGGTATCAGGATGGCGCTAGGCGGTCTGTGTCCTGCACGATCGGAGCAGGAAGAGTCTCCTTCCTGTCTGATGTTGGGCATAGTGTCATGCCAGCAACAGCTACACGCCCAGCCATGTCACAGGTTGAGGCGGTAATGGCAGCCGGCACGGCTGCTGAGGCTCCCACGAGGAGACGCGGGTGGCAGCAGAGGAGACGCTGGGGAATGAGATCGATCCCCTTCCGTTTCTGTATTATGATGTCATCAGCTAGTGGCCCTGATTCAGAGCCGGACACTCTTTCAGAGTGCTCGCTCTGAATCAGGGCGTTTTTCTTTGTTCCGGCCTCCAGGCCGCTCACTAAGTTGCGGGCGGCCAGGTGATGGTCGCGACCATCGGACTTGCAACGAGACCCTTGTGGTAGGGTCTCGTCCATCGCAAGCCCCAGTGGACTTCCTGCTCTAATAGAGCAGGAAGTCCACCTACTGACATCACTAGTGATGTCAGTAGGACCACCCACAAATGGAAGGAATGCCTCTGTTTGTCCAGCCACCCCCCCTGCCCGCCTCCAAAACTGGGCGAGCTGTCAATCACAATCGACAGCCGCCCCGTTTTGGTGCAAGACCCGTAGCGATGGAGCGCCTGTCGCTGGCTGGGTCTCACGCCGGAGGCGGCGCATGCGCATGGGGCAAACACCGACCCACTTGCGAGCGCATAGCACTTGCGAGCGGGTCTGAATCAGACCCAGTGTCCAACGTCATTCCCTACCATCCAAGTGGGCATAGACGGGGAATATATTCATGTGGCGAGCGAAGCGAGTCATCGTGCCCGCAGCGTGGCAAATGAAGCGGGCCCACAAAGGGCCGACTTTCTTATTTTCCTGGAAAGTGTGTGCAGAAACCTCCACTTCCGCCCTCACTCACGTCACTTCCAAGCACGACTACTGAAGGGGTTTTATACTCTTCCGAGGCGCTGGTCACCCTCTGACCTGGATGCCTCCTCCTGCAGGCTCGTGGACATTAGATTTAGCTTAAGACGTAATGTCACTGAGCCGCTGGCCGTTCTTTCTTTCTGCCACCATACTGATTTGATTGTTTTTCTTCAATAAAATGGTTGACCAATTTTAATGGCATTCACTGTGTCTGTGCCTTTATTTTAGTTAAGTTTATAGTTTGTATCTTTAGGTATTATGATTAAGTGTGGGGGTCATGCAATCTCACATCTGCTGATAGGGGGGTTTATGTGGATAAGAGAAACTACAGCACTGTGGGCCTGATTCAGAGATGATCCAAGGATGAATGCACATCTCCAATGGTTAGGGGTCTGCATCTGTGCAGTACCCATTCTGTGCATGTGCAGAACGTGCCCTACGATCTCGCTCGTGGAACCCCCCCATTTGGGGTAGAGGGGGTGTGAGCCTGGTTGCTGCTCCCAGAAACAAATGCGTAATGCCCCCATTCTACGGGAGGGACGAGGCCAGAGTCTGCGTAGGCAGATGCAGATTCCTGGTCTCTTGTGTGACCAGGCACCAGCCAGGCAGTGAGAAGCTTCAGCTCCCACAGCCTGACCAAAGGAGCAACCATCGCGGCCATCAGTCATGATGGTCTCGATGGTGATCCCAGCCTGCGACGTTGGTTGCAAATCCAGCAAGGTGGTACCTAACATCTCCTGCATTTGCATCTGAGATGGATGGATTTGCATAGCCGCTTGTGTGCGGCTCTGCAAATTCATCCATCTCTGAATCAGGTCCTGTGTGGTATGATATAGATACTACAGGACTGTGTAGCATATTGTGGATAAGGGGAACCACAGTACTGTGTGGCATAATGTGTATAAGGGGTACTACTGTGTGGCATAATGTGTATAATGGGCACTAGTATATGGCATATTGTGGAAAGGGGAACATAACAGGGGGACATAATGTGAACTGTGGGCACTACTGTGTGCCATAACATGAATTGTGGACACTACTGTATGGTATAATGTGATTTGTGGGCACTACTGTTTGGCATAATGTGAATTGTGGGCACTACTATGTGGCATAATGTGAATTGTGGGCACTACTGTGTGGCATGTGAATTGTGGACACTACTGTGTGGCATAACATGAAATGTGGGCACTACTATATGGCAAAATGTGAAATGTGGGCACTACTGTGTGGTGTAATGTAAATTGTGGGCTCTGTTTTGTGGCATAACATGAACTGTGGACACAACTGTGCAGTGAAATGCAGGGAGATAAATGGCTGGGGAATATCAGAGCCAGATTTACACATACATATATGAACCTGAGTGTTAATTTGGGCATTATACAAAGATGCAGTGGTATATAGTGCAAGAAAATTGGTGTGTTTTGATCAGGGATGTGCGGAAAAGGTAGACAGGGGAGGCAGTGCCTCACCTGCTATACACTTTTTACTCCAGAGTTTTGACTATAACATCTTTTACAAAAATACAAAGAAGATATTTATAATATTTTCTTCAAAGTTTTGACAAAAAAGAAAAAAGAAAAATTTAGATACCTAAGTATGACAGGAAAATCTCTGCTAACCTGCTTCACCTGACCGCACATTGCTGCTACTGTCTGGTATAATGTGAATTGCGGGTACTACTGTTTGGCATAACATGAATAAGGGCACTACCGTGTGGCAAAATGTGAATTGTAGGCACTACAGTGTGGAATAATGTGAATTATGGGCACTGCTGTGTGGTATTATGTGAATAAGGGACACTGCTGTGTGATGTAATATGAGCCGGGGGCATTATTGCACGGAATGTGAATTTTGGGCACTGTGTAGCATAATATGAATTGGGGGCATTATATTACAGTACATATAATGTAAGGGTGTGGATTAACAGATAGACAGTAAAAAGGTCGACAGTGTCTAGATAGACACCAGATATTACACTGTCAATAGGTCGACTGGTACAAAAGGTCAACTGGGACAAAAGTTCAACACACTAATGGTCAACATGTAAGAAGGTCGACAGGTACATATGGTCAACAGGGTCAAAAGGTCAACATGAAAATGGTTGACACAAAAATGGTCGCCACATTTTTTTGTTTTTTTAACCCTAATCTTCACGCTAACCCTCCCCTTGGTGCCTAACCCTAACCGTCGGGGTAGGTGCCTGACCATAACCGTCCCTTTTAGTGTCTAACCCTACCCTTCGGTAAGTGGCTAACCCTCCCTCCTGGTGCCTAACCCTAACTGTTGGGTTAAGTGCCTAACCCTAACCCTCTGGCAAGTGCCTAATTCTAACTCTAAACCTAACCCTAGAAAATGAAAAAAATCATGTGTCATCCATTTTTGTGTCAACAATTTTCATATTGATCTTTTGGCCCTGTCGACCATTTGTACCTGTCGACCTTCTTACATGTTGACTTTTATAGTGTCAACATTTTGTCCCTGTCGACCTTTTTTCCCAGTCGACCTATTGGCTGCCTATCATCTGGTGTCTATCTAGACATTGCAACCTTTTTGCTGTCTATCTATAGTCCGGAACCCATAATTTAACATGGACCTGGCTTTTATAATATAACATTAATGTGGGTTTTGTAGAAATTAACCAGTTTATGTATCTATATATGATTTCTATCATGCTTACATAGATTTTTTTTTTTGGCGGGGGGGCAGCGTCATTTTTCAATTTGCCCTGGATGCCAAAAGCCCTAGTTACTATATGCCTCTGCAGATTATATTTAAAAGTTTGTGCAGTTTTGCCCGTTTACCTTAGAGGATGACTTAGAGCATTTGTGAAGAGATATTTCATTTGTTACCGTTTAAAGTCTTTAAAAAGTAACTTCTATCTATGTGCAACATGTCTGTTTACCCCAAGGCGCCAAGTGAAACAAGGACACATCCCAGACATAAATTATTAAAATGCTATTTTACGCTATTTAAAATCATTACGATTTAATGAGTTTCTGTTGCTTTGTGTGTTTTGCCTTAACATGCTTTTCAGGAACCTTAACAAATGTGAATGTTGTGATGGTAATTTTATGGTACAAGATCCAAGCCAGATGTTTAAAAAAAACAAAAACTTCTTGTTACCATGGCAATGCAAACCCCTAGGAGACATATCATATTAGATTAAGTAAACACCTTCACCATCACTAAAGGGAAGTCTAAAGTACTGAGTGTTCTAGAAATATATCATACATTAAAAAAAAAATGCATACTAGTGTATACAATTATATAAAAAGTGACCTGGTCATTGTCTGGTGGAAAGTTGAAGCTTAATAGAAAATACATTTGTAAAATAAGTAGTTACAGTATTAGAGCATAATGATGTACTTGTAACAATTGTAAAGGTGAAAATCTGTAGGTGGTTAGACAAGTTATATGGTCCGTGGGTGTTGAGTATCATGATGTTTTCACAGTGTAGTTAGCAAGAAAGAGCAGTACAGATTGATGTATTTTTATGAAAAGGAAGAATATAATTCCTCACTATTTTTAGGTGGTGACCTGGATCAGTATTCCCATCGTCCCATTGTTAATCTGGCCCTGGGGGCATTACCTGCAACTGAATTGACCCTTTAGTGTCAGTATGGGTGTTCTCAGTCTAGAATCATAGGCAGTAGCATAGTGTCTGTATTGTGTGGAGGTCAGTTGTAGCATCTTGTCAGTATTATACAGTATGGCAGGGTAGTGTACACCTGCATGTACACTAAAACTGCAGCTGAAGAATGGGATTCATCACCTGCTGTCAGGGGCTAAAAAAATTATGTTTACTTTATTTTATCTTCCCCACTGGTCTAGATACCCGTTGGCGTGCACATTCTCGCTGATGGCTCAGTAATGTAAAAAAAAAAGAATGAAGAAGGTGGGTGGAGGGACTTTAAGTCATTCCTGTTTACTTTTAAGAAACTGTTTTTCAAATGTACAGTATGGATGCCTGCCATTTGGTTATCCCTATAAGATTGTCACTTTCTTTGTTACAGTAAACTGAACTTTATAACGTTCTGTACTGTATGTGTTCTTAACAAATTCACGTGCCAGTGAGGCTCAGTTGTTATAATGCTACATTAAATTGTTGCATTTACAAAAGTTCTGCCTAAATTAGATTGTAAGTCACCCATAGTTTTATTATTCTACCATACTTAACTTAAACTTATCCAACTAAAATAAAGACACTGACAACTATATAGATTTGCAAAACAGAGGTCGCAGCCAAATTTATTGAAATCAGATTAGGAAATGAATTGTAATGATCGAGCATGGTGGCGAAAAAAGCAGTGCTAACTCGGCTACAGCCCATTTAAGAGTATATTACTAAGAAGGAGGTGGAGAATCCACCACCCAATGTGAGCTGTCTTGAGTAGTACCATCCCCCCTTAATCTAGCACAGTGCTGATCCCTCCATAAGATGGAGACCTGATCCTCCCCTAAGGCAGTAACCGACTCGCCTCTCTCAAAGGGGGGATGCTAGCCAAGTTCAGCTGCACTAGATTGAGCCGCCGAGGAGCACTGCTTTCCGCCAGCTGCGCCTCCCCTGTTGGAAGAAAACACATATACAACAACATTCCAACGAACAACATCGGCCCAAGCCGATTCAATAATCCTAGGGTGGGGGGTGGGATCACAACTGGAAAAGAGGAAGCTGACTCCTCCCAGCACCCTAATATTCCTAAACAGAGCCCGCCCAAACAGGTCCCTGATAGGCTGTCACTACTGATTGAACCACTAACCTAACCTATAACGAGACTGCAACCCCCAAACCAGTTCTAACCAGTATTAGCACAATAAAAAACAGGGTGCTTATGTCCTCTCATGCTTATTCTAGCATTCGCATGCTTTAAGTCACCCATAGTTTTATTATTCTACCATACTTAACTTAAACTTATCCAACTAAAATAAAGACACTGACAACGATATAGATTTGCAAAAAAGAGGTCGCAGCCAAATTTATTGAAATCAGATTAGGAATTGAATTGTAATGATCGAGCATGGTGGCGAAAAAAGCAGTGCTAACTCGACTACAGCCCATTTAAGAGTATATTACTAAGAAGGAGGTGGAGAATCCACCACCCAATGTGAGCTGTCTTGAGTAGTACCATCCCCCCTTAATCTAGCACAGTGCTGATCCCTCCATAAGATGGAGACCTGATCCTCCCCTAAGGCAGTAAGCGACTCGCCTCTCTCAAAGGGGGGATGCTAGCCAGGTTCAGCTGCACTAGATTGAGCCGCCGAGGAGCACTGCTTTTCCGCCAAAACGGGGTCCATAGACAACGAGCCGCCACCAGCTAACAGGACAATTAACTGCTACTAATGCCCGACAAAAGAGCCGAAACAAACAAAGCCAAACCTTCTCCTGCCAAATGCACTCCATCCTCTCTGTAGAAGTCAACCCCTTCGAAACGTATACGGGGGTGCTTAATGACACGTCCTCCCAGACTTGCTACATGACGAGACACTGTGGCATTCAATTTCCTCCTCACCCTATCCAAAGCCGCGCCACCTTGCTCCCCTCGCCAGTACCTACGAGGAATAACCTCCGACCACACCAAATGCACCTGCGGCCAACGCTCAGCTATTGTTTGAAAATCCCTTTTCATGGCCAGGATAATCTCAACACCCTTACATGTGCCAAAACATTGCCGCCTAGATGGATGATCAAGCAATCCGGGGCACCCCATTTCTTCTCTGACTCCCAAAGAAGAGACAACAGACCATTCCAATGAAAGCCTCGCACCCCAATCCAACGTACATTACTGGGGCTATCACGAGCAAGGGGGTGCCTGCAAGCCCAAAACACATATGAATGGCCTACAATCCACACCCTATCGAACACCCTACCACAACCTGTAAGGGGAAATTATTTAAAGGAGCGTTAGTGTTTAATTCGAATTTCAAGTAACCAACAACAAGGGCAGGGAAAAACTAAGTTAGTTGAGTGACCCAGATGGAGGTGAACAACACCAAAACCTCAATTGAGGGCAAAAGGTGAAAAGAACTCCAACCCCCCCTAGCAGTGGGTACTGTAGCTTAAGGCACTGGGTTTCCCAAAAAACAAACTCGCCAGAAGCGCTGTCTAATTAGGCAGCATGTCACCTCTCACATAACCTTTATAAGCTGAAGACCTCCAACGACCCAACCATTTGATTGCATCGCTGGAAGAGCCCGCTGCTGCCGCACAAGTAGCCGCGCCAATCCTAAATGAATGTGTGCCATAATGTTCAACCGGTAAATCAAGCGCTACCAAACACTGCTTAAAAATTGCAGAAAATTGAAAACGTGTCAGTGGTGAAAGATCCTTGTGAATTAGCCATTGCAAACCGCCTTGCGGACGCTGTAGATTGAAACGCTTCGCTACGCTTACTGGACATATGCTCGGGTCCGAATGCGCAGGGATCGACAACCAATGCCCCCTACCCAATTGGTCGGTCTTTGATCTTTGAATTTTGAGCAAGATCAAATCCGACTTAACCATCACGTTATTCAAAAGAATCCCGAGCTCGTTGCCCTCTTGCTAGCAGCCGCCAGCTCGCCTACCCGCAATGCTCCGAAAAATGCCAAAACAAAAGCTAACTGAAACAAAAAGGCTTCATATTGGTCTAGGGCTACTCCTGCTACCGCTACCAGGAGATTCCTCAACAAACTGGTGTCGACCGGCCTCCGAGAGTCACCTGGTCCCGCCTGCTCCCTAGCCCAACCTTTTAAAGCCTTGGCCAGAAGGAATGACTTGGTTGGGTCTACCAAGCCACGCAAGCGCGAAAAATACGAGATACCAGCTAAGGCACCGGACATTGCGGCCTTAGACCGGCCCCGCTCGTGCCACATAAAAACGAACTGCAACATGGTATCCTCAACAGTCTTACCCCAATCTACTTCAGCTAAGAAAGCCAACCACGAATCCCACGCAGCCGTATAGGACTTTAAGGTGCCCGGTGCCAAAGCTCTCAGCGCGAGTCCATCGATGCCGGCCCGATGATCTGCCAGACATGAGCGGGACAAGGTAAGCCATGGACGCAGGCTGCGGGCGCCAATGACCTAAACCTAGGCCATTGAAAACGAGACAAAGCATCCGCTATCTCGTTTTCAACTCCAGGGACGTGCCTAGCCCTGAAATCAATGTTCCCCTTTAGACACAAAAATATCAGATGCCTAAGTAAACTGAGAGCCTGAGGACAGACTGACCTCTGATTGTTTATGGCCTGAACTACTCCCAAATTATCGCACCAGAAACTTATGCTACGATTGCTAAGCTGCGCAGCCCAAATCTCTACTGCCCCCACAATTGGGAAAAGCTCCAAAAGGAGCATATTAGTTGAAAAACCGGCGTCATGCCAGCTTTTTGGCCATGGTTCCGCGCACCATTGCCCCTCGAAAAAGGCCCCAAAACCGCAAGCATCGGACGCATCTGTATAAAGCTGGAGTTCAGAGTTGGCCACCAATCCGGGTAACCAAATCCTCACACCGTTGAAATCCCGCAAAAAAGCGCACCACAAACGCACATCCTCCTTAAGCTCCTTAGTCAAACGAATTAAATGGTGCGCTTTTTTAACGCCCGCCGTGGCCCTCTCCAACCTACAGCAAAAAACCCTACCCATAGGGATCACCCGGCAAGAGAAATTAAGTAGGCCGAGTAACGACTGCAACTGCCTCAATGAAATTTTCTTTGCAGAGAGGCAGAGGTCTAAATACTCGCGCATCCTAGCGACCTTATCTCGGGGCAAATGACAGAAACCCATCACGGTATCAACCTCAATACCCAAATAGGATAAAACCGTGGTGGGCCCTTTCGTCTTCTTCACCGCAATGGGCACGCCCATAAAGCGAAAAAGAGCCTGCACTGACAATAGCAGCTCGCTGCAGACCTCGCTATCCGCTGGACCCACTAATAAAAAATCATCTAAATAATGGGCTATCCCCGTCTTTCCCGAACCCGCACGAATCCACCATTGCAAGAATGAGCTAAAACATTCGAAAAAGGCACAGGAAATGGAACAACAAATTGGCAAACATTTATCAACGAAATATGAACCCTCGAACTTAAAACCCATGAACCTAAAAGACTCGGGGTGCAATGGAAGTAACCTAAAAGCCGACTCTATGTTTATTTTTGCCAATAGCGCTCCCCTACCAAAGCCCTGTACTATCCAGAGGGCGTCCTCAAAAGATTGGTAAGTGACGCTGCAGTCCTTCGGATCCAGAGCATCGTTAACTGACCCTCCATCCGGGTAGGACAGGTGCTGAATCAACTGAAATTTACCTACCTCCTTCTTGGGGACAACGCCCAAAGGAGATATGCACAAATCCACTAAAGGAGGAGACGAGAAAGGGCCGGCCATGCGGCCCAATTCCACCTCCGCCAACACTTTGACCCTTACAATATCAGGATAATCCATAGCCGATTTAAGGTTCCTTTTTGCTAACACCGCAACTGACCTAACTATTGTCAAACGAAAACCCTCCTGAAAACCCTGCAACAAAAAGGCCACTTCCGCCCTAAGCAGATAGCGGCCCAACCACCGTTCAAGCACATCTAATTGCACTGGTGAAACAGCCCTACTTAGCATTTCGCTCGCACTGACCAGCTGCTTGGCCGCCTGCACGCTTGCACTCTTTAACTGTGTGATTACCTCCACACGACAGACAGGCATGCTTAAAACGGCAACTGGCTCCTCTGCTACACTGCCCGTTATTAAAGGCAAAACACTTTCCCTTTCCTGCCGTGTTGAAACCTGGACGGGCAACAAAGGGCTGTTTACGGCCCACTGGTGCCTCCGTGGTGGGTTTGTTTTGCTGAGTGACCTTAAGCCAAACCTCCACGTCCTTATAGCCGAAACTCAAAATTTTCTGGCCATCCTGCTTCTTACGGAAAGCCTCGTCATATTGCCGCCAGACATTATGCCTAGAGGACAACTGCATGCTGTGAACGAGGTGTAAGTACTTCAGGATGTTCAGAAACTCGGCCGGCCTAGTCTCAGTGTAGCAAGCTGCAAAAATATACATCCCGCAAAGCCAATTCGCGTAGCTACGCCGCGCCTCCTCTGCTGCTGCCCCCCCAGTCTTAGCTGTATCCAAAGCTTTTTTGGTGTCATGCGTAATAGCAAACATGTCTACGTATTTGCCTTTCCTAATACGCTCCCTCTCTTTCGACCGAACGCCTCTTAAAATGGCAGTGTTAGAGCAGTGCACCGCATCGCCCGTCGCATCCGGAACCGAGCTGCCAGCAGAACTACGCGCTCTATTCGGGCTTTTACGCTTCCCTTTCAATTGCTGAACGAAATAGCGCATTAGCTTACGTGGTTTATCTATGGAACTGGAAGAGTCGGACGAATCCTCCGAGTGTGACAATTCAATGTTGCTGTGGTGCAATGTTATCTCACCTGCTCCGGAAGTCGACAGGGTAGCTGGCACCATAGTGGAAACCGCCTCCTGACTTTCGTCGCCCGGTAGGCCCTTCACGTTCGGGGTTGACGACGGCTGGGCATCCTCTGTAGACACAGCATCACTCGCAAGGACGGCCGAAGTAGATGGACCCTATGAACTGGGAACAACCATGTTAGAACCAATCTCTTGCACAACAGTGGTCGCTGCAGGGGCTTGGGGTGGGACCACTGCGGACGGGGAAACCCTTGCCTGCGCGTGGCTCAAGCATGGGGGGGTGGGTGGCCTAATCGGAGGAGGGGCCGCCAGCAGAGGGGGCTGCTGGATTGGATCCTGCCTGACAAAATAGCCCGGCGCCTGGTGTGCAACCGGATGCTGAAGGCGGAACCTCGAAGGAGCGGAATAAAATTGTTGGCCCGCATATGGCGGCACCGCCTGATGCACTAATTGACCCGCCGCCTGAGACAGCCGCGGGTCGAAGCACTGCTGTGGGAATGCCGGAGGGACGGTCGGGAGCACCTGCTGCGCTAAGCCCTGGACAAAATAAGGGGACCACTGCGCCCCCAATGCAGGACTGTGCAAAGGCAGATTATGCTGCACAGGGCCATAAACCGCAATGCTGGGCACCTGTGGGAATGGCGCCGCGACAGGTAGCACATACTGCGGCGTAATGGGGGTGCTGCGAGCGGAGACACTGCTATGTCCATCCGCAGCAGCACCACGCCTCATAGGGGAAGCCCGCAACCCAGCCGGGCTGGAGAAAAGCAAAATGTCAGAGGGGGTGTGCGCTCAGCTAGGGGCGTTGCGCCCTGCCCTCTCTGCCCCTAATGCAGTGGAGGTACTGGGATAAGGGCTGCGCAAATGCTGGGGTTCTGCAAGCGCCTGGTTATAAATGAATGTGGGGCCAGGTACTGGGGTCAGCGATCCCGCCCTCCCCGAGTCCCTATAGCCGGCGGCCATTAACGCAGGGCTCTGCAGGCCCTGCACACCTAAAATGGCCGCTGCTGTAAGCTGAGGGGGGCCAACGACGGGAGCCGCAGCTACTGCGGCAACGCTCCCGCCGCCAGCCCCTGTTGATTGGGAGGCATGAGGGGAAGGGCCCCCACCGCGGGCCAGCCAGGCTTGGAGGCCCGACGGTAAGGGCGCGAGGACGCCAGGGCCTGCGCTGTGTGCCGAGTCCTGGCAGCCGGCGGCCATTAACGCAGGGCTCTGCAGACCCTGCGCACCTAAAATGGCCACCGCTGCAATCTGAGCGGGGCCAACGACGGGAGCCGCGGCAACGCTCCCGCCGCCAGCCCCTGGTGATTGGGACGCACTTGGGGAAGGGCCCCCACTGCAGGCCAGCCACACTTGTAGGCCCGACGGTGAGGGCGCGAGAACACCGGGGCCCGCGCTATAAGCGGGTGCCGCCCCCGCCCGTGATGACAAACGCGCGGGCGCAGTGCCCGCGCCGCGCGTGTAGGGGGAAGCGGCGGCCACTGCAAGCGGCCTGCCTGCCTCGGCCAGCCGCTGAGGGGGGGGGTGCATTGCGGCGCGGGCGCGGCATAGCGGATGGGGCACAGCAGGGAGTGGATCAAATAAATGAAAAGGGGGGAACAAACGGAGGGAAGTGAGGAGCGTGAGGGAGGGAGGAAACACAGGTGGTATGAAATTAATAGAGGAGAGATAAAGTGGTCAGGCAGAAAATATAGGGAAGAAAATTGTAGTAAACTAACAGTGGCAAGAAATTGATAAGTCTTATGACACTGGGTACTTATCCAGAGGAGATCACAACTGGAAAAGAGGAAGCTGACTACTCCCAGCACCCTAATATTCCTAAACAGAGCCCGCCCAAACAGGTCCCTGATAGGCTGTCACTACTGATTGAACCACTAACCTAACCTATAACGAGACTGCAACCCCCAAACCAGTTCTAACCAGTATTAGCACAATAAAAAACAGGGTGCTTATGTCCTCTCATGCTTATTCTAGCATTCGTGTGCTTAGAGTGTATTTGATACAAGTCAGGGGATAAATGAAAACATTTCAAAGATTGTCAGCTCTTGAACCACATTTTAGTGGTTTTGGGATTTTTAATAATTTTAGACAGGGTGGTTTTGTTGTGCTTTATCCTTCCACACTCACCCATTACACATGCAAGTTAGGCTTGCAATGACAAATTGGAAAACACACAGTAGAAAAACAAAAGGGATGGTACATGAATAGCACAGCATAGCAGTAATTAAGTTAGTTCCAGCAATATATGCAGATCAGGTTTTGTCCCAAATGCACTCAGCCTGTGCTGTGGCATTGTCATCACACAGATCTGGCCAACGTCATATTCAAATATTCATTTCCAAACCATAATTCAACTGACAGCCCATAACATACCTCTAATTATTCCTAGCAACACCTCTGTATGCAATTGCTCAAATGGGTATACCATGCTGCTCAGTGCAGATAGTGGAGCTAGATGGAAGGCCATGTGGAGATTGTTAATTGGAGTAAGCCAAGTATGGCCTTTCCCCGGACATCAAACAATTTCTTCAAAAGTATACTTGACGTAGTAAGCCAACTTTCACTCTCTCTCCCATGTATGTGACTGCTGAGGTGTTAAAGATGATGCCTAAACTCTCCTCAACCCAACAGCATAGAGAACAGTCCCAAACATAGATGAGCTCAAGCTCGCTCCCTCTCTTGTCTGTTGAAGCACTTAGAAATAATGGATGAAACATAAAAAAAAAACATTATCTTTGGGCCTCATTGCTGAACGCAGGACAAAACAGGTCCTGTGTGATCGGATGCAAAGCAGTAGCAGATTGTCAGTAATTGACACACTGTTACCATTGGAGGGCAGGGATGGGGCAATGGCCTAAATTTTCCAAAACGAAGGCCAGTATCTCCGTCAGCAGAGGATCACTCAGCCAGCTGTGCATCACGCAGATGATCCTATATTTGCAATTTTGTCCAGTGCTGAATCACCCCCTTTGTCCACTGCTATGTGTAGGATGCTGACTAACCCTGCAGCTCCTCTCCTTTGCTGGCTGGTCTTTACGAAAGGAAGATGGCCAAAAACCTTCTCCTTTTGGGGTGGCCAACCAGACAGGGTTGTAGGCGAAGACAATGTAAAAAATTAAGGCTGCAGATGGACAGTACTTCAAGGTCCATTCTCCAATCCAGGTACTGCCGGGTATCCTAGCTAGTATGGAATATAGGAGAAGAGAGTAATCTAGGTTTTACTAAGTAACTAAATTTAACCAAGTATGCTACCTGGCTATCGTAGCTATACTTGAACAACCTACAGTAGCACAAATGAGTGCTTATGGGTACAGGCTAGATCAGTCCATAACCCACTAGAACATGTGTGTCTGCAATGGCAACTAGAACAACTTGACAGTCAGGAGCTGCTCTGAACACAGATAAAAATCAAAGAAAAATTATTACTGCAGTGCTAAATACTATGTATTAGTGCGTGTAAGCAGGACCGGTGCTAGAGTGTTCAGCGTCCCCATGCAAACTATAAATTTGTGCCCTCCTTATTTACATAATTGTCCCTTGTGTCCCAGTTCTCCTAGCGGCAGGGGTGTATTTATAATGGGTGCAAGATGTGCGGGGCCACACAACGCACACCCTGCACCTAATTAAATATACTTACCTTTCCATTGGCCCGGCACTGCCTCCTGCACTGCAGAAATCACCGGGAAATGTACTTATACTCTTACACAACTACTTACTGAAGCCTCATCAGGATGCAGAATGTGTGTGGTGATGCTGGTGGTAGTGAGGAGCCGCTTAGCCAGGCAGGCTCAGCCCGCTGCCTGGCTGTCATTCAACAGCATGTCATGCTCGGCGCAGAGAGGGAAGGGGGGGACCCGGCCAAGGGAAAGAGCCACTCGGCTCAGGGACAGGCTCAGCTCGCTGCCTGGCTGCCATTCAGTTTGACAGCACAGGCTCAGCAGCAGGCTAAGCGCACTGGGAAGGGGGGCTAGAGGAAACAAGAGCTGCAGTGCCGCTGGTAGTGGTGAGCAGTGTTGGACTGGGGCATAAAAGGCCCACCTGTCAGGTTCCACCTAGGATCGGCCGTTACTCACTACAGCGCCAATTTCCCCTGACTTCTCATGCGGTCAGACGTTTGGTGCAGCGGCCTTAGGTGCACTTGTTTTCCAGTTGCTGCTCCGTGATTGGTTACCGAGGTTGCCGTCATGGGCACAACCATGACAGTCTTCATTACCTGACTGACCCTCCATCCAATGGTAGCATGGTCTTTGTCAGCTGACGCTGCCTTCCAATGGACTGCTACCTTAGGGCATTTAACAGGCTCTGGACAACAGGGAGTTGCCTGTACAATGTCGTTACTACTAGTGTTTGCTTGCTGTCTCTTCATTCCAGGTTCCCTTGCTGTTCTACTCTCAAGACTATTCTAGTTCTCTCCTGTGCCAGCGGTGCATATGAAACACCTTGTCCGTGTACTGAGTACATCCTTCGAGTACAATCACAGCGTCACTGTTGACACTCAGCATGGACCTGGGAGCGAGCCACAATATCACCAGGATGGACCCTCAGATCCACTGCACATGCTGCATCAGTAAGCTGCGCTTTAATACACAGCTCACTTTGGCAATATATAATGGAATCCATGTGAACATTTCCACTGCATAACAGCAGAGACATTGTTGCATATTTTCAGAAAAGTAGATACTATATATTATTCCATCTATTTGCAACAATTTGGAACCTTGTATCTACAACTCCATGCTAGAGGATTCATTTTTTTTACCATTCGTATATGTTATTGGGACTTTCAGTATTTTTTATTTTTATTTTCCCTCTTCAGGAAGGGTTTGGTATTTTACAATTGTGTGTGATATGATTATATTTGAGTTAAGCTCACATGTTTTATGTTTGATATGATGCTTGGACCTGTGCATTAATGTCATTATTACACCATTTGGCTTAATACAGTAAGTGATTAAAGTACCTGACCCTTTCTTAAAGTGTGTGTGTGTGTGTGTGTGTGTGTGTGTGTGTGTGTGTGTGTGTGTGTGTGTGTGTGTGTGTGTATTTATATGGAAAACATTAATAAATGACCACATCTGCAGCTTTTCCCACTACTATACCCCTATTACCCCCACTCAATTTTACTATACACTCAAAACAGCTTCAATATATACCCTGATAAAAACAAATACCTTTAAAATATTAATACACCTCCCAATCCCATTAAAATCAACATAAACACACCCTCGGATAACAATAACATTAATGCTTTCCACCCCCATATTGCATTCATTTACCCATACCCTCCCCATGCCCTTACCTCACCATGAAGAAAGCTGCCTGGTCTCAGCACACTGTGGAGCTCCAGAGTAGTACTCGAAGGATATGGCAGAAGCTGGCAGGTAGGTAGAGGAGAAGATGGGACAGGGGCTATGGGAGGAGGATAGAGGAGGAGAAGGATAGAGACAGGGTAGAAGGAAAGGGGTGGAGATTCACGAAGGAGTAGAGGCGGAGTTTAAGGCAGTGGAGGAAGCAGAGACAGTGTCACAGGCTGCAGCTGCAGAATTAGCCAGCCCCGATCATGACAGCAGTTATGTAACACGCTGGGAAACTTATGGGGAAGTTGTCAGCCAGAACATGCAAAGCAGTGTCCACCCCCCGCCCGACCTCCCCCATCATGCCACGCTAAGCCCCACCCCCTCACAGAAAGGGGCAGAGTCTCCATCCACTCCGAGCCTGTGTGTGGGTGAGGAACCGGTAGGTCAGGCAGGCTCAGCCCGCTGAAAAGATATGGGTAAGGTGATTTGGGTGCTCCACTACAGATAAAATGACATTCTTTTCACATGAAAAGATCTATCCCAGAGATCACAAAGCATATAAACAATATTTGGGTATGATGTGTATAATAGCGCTAGTATCTATGTCATCTGACCTTGAGTGGCAAAAAAATTTATACTTAGCTTGAGGTAAGCGGTAGGGTTTCTTTACTTTTGTTCAGTGGGAAACCGCTGCCTGGCTGTCATTTAACAGCATGTAAGGCTCAGCGCAGTGGGGAAGAGAGGAAGGGGAGGGGCCCAGCCAGGAAAGGGTACAGCATGGGGTGGGAGTCTGTGAAGAGCCGCTCAGGCTCAGCTGCGCTTCTCTGCAGCCTGCCACTGTCATACAGTGTTACAGGCGCAGTGGCAGCCAGCAGCAGCAGCAACAGACTCAGCAGCAGCAGCTGCAGGTGGGGCGCCTCTCCAGCCTGGAGCCTCGCTGCAGTGCAGGATCTGCTGAGAGAGTTGCTCCGGCCCTGCGTGTAAGGGTACAACTAGCACTCCAGTGGGCGGCTAGATTAGGGCAGCGTGTGTGAACTGCCGACATCGGCTGTCTATGCTGTTAAAGCTGCCCTTGTGCTGTGTAAGGCTGTTGTTAGCAAGCTTTGGGAGCCAACATGGGAACCACCATGGAGAGAACAGGTGCTCTAGCTGGTTGTTTGGACTATGGACCTGATTCAGCAGCGATCACTATTGTGATCACAATAGCAATTACGCACGCAGTCTCATTGTGAAGATATGCTAAATTTGATTGCAATCGCAATGCCATACACAACCTAACATAAGGACGCCTCCTTTACCTTATACACATCCGTAATACTTAGCAAGTCTGCAAAACCATTGGTAACATCGAGTACCTCACGCACTATTGCACAAGGTCTGACCTTACTTAGAAATTGTTAGCCTCATCGCACGCAGTGAAAGTCCAAGCTGCGTATTGCATTGCAGTGGCTAATTTATAAACGTCCCTGTAATGGCGTTCAAACGCACCTCCCCCCCCCCAGTCATCACCCCAAACCGGTACTTTATATGTCATTCACTCTGCGATGGGTCTGCGTAGTCACTGCAATCGCAGTCCTGATCACAGTGGAGTGTTCACGCATGCGCACTGCATACACGTGCAATACGCAACAATTGGCCGATGGCGTGCGTAATCGCAATAGCAATCCTTGCTGAATCAGACCCTGTGACCGCATGGAAAGATACAATCATAGGGATGTTAGAAGTAAATATTGGTGGTTATCAGAGGACTCGTGATGCATTTCTTCGCCCCTGGCGATCTCTTCAGAGTTGTGACACCTGTTCACAGTGTTGCAACAAAAATGTAGCGGTATTCTGTGTTTTCAGGATTACATTTTTTTATAATAGTATATATCCAGCTTGATTGTATAGGAATCAGTATGAAATACCGACAGTCGGGATCCTGGCGGTCAGAATCCTGATGCTGGGATCTCGACAGGGTTAACATACCGACACTTGTTGGTCAGTATGCTAACCCTCTCCCTACCCTAACTCTCCCTCTTTGGGGCCTAACCCTAACCCCCCGAGTGCCTGAACCTAACCTCGCACACTAAACCTAACCCTCCCCCCATAGTGCCTAACCCTCGCCCTACTGCCTAACCCCTAAATCTAACCCTCCCCCCAACCCCGTTTCTTACCTTCGGCATCCTGACTGCCGGGATGGGGTGCCGGCGCTGGGATTCTGACCAGCATCGGTATTTGGCGTCGGTAATGTAAGCGTCGGCATCCTGACCGCCGGGATGCCGAACACATACCATTGTATATGTTATGTATATTTTAGTGTGTTTATGTGTCAATGTTCTATTCCTTAATTAAATTGTGTTTTTTTTTACTAAGCAAAATTGATAGGTTCATGCTTGTTGTACCCTTACACGCATTCACTCATAGGGGTATATTTACTGAAGTACGGGTTTTTAGAAGTGGAGTTGTTGCCCATAGCAACCAATAAGATTCTCTCTTTAGTAAATTTACCCCAGAGTGTATAGCGCTGCAGTAATACGTTTTCTTCTTTTCTGGTGGTAGCAACCACCATTCAGCAACTGCTTGTCACTATATTAGCAAATCCCCCCCTTCATTTTTTTCTTTTGCCCAGCGCCTAGGACTACACACACATTCAGGACACAGATGGTATGTAGTACATGAGACTACTCGCAGGAGGTTGGGTACAGCAGACTGTACTGATGCACAGATCTTTCAGCAGGAGGCAGACAGCACATGGGTGTATTAAAGCACTGATAACAACAGGTGAGTAAAAAGTTGGTAACTCTGCTGCAAAATGATGAGCGCTGATGACAGGCTGAATACACTAGAATGGGAACACTCAGGTAAAACAACGGAGAGAACTGGTACAGATGCTGGAGCTCAGGTAGTGGGAACCGTTCTGTCACAGGGAACCGAGAGTCCTAGGAGACTTGTTGTACTGGCAATGAACAAGTGGCAGAGAGTACAAGTATGAATGTGAACATCATGTGCACCGTACGGACGCTGTGAATGGCTGAAACTACTGAGCTGACTTCAGGCAAGATGGCGGCGGGCAGGGCCGCCGCAATGTAATCTGCGGGGTAAGAATTGCAGAGGGGCATCGGGCGGGAGAGGTGACCTCCCCGCCAGGGCCAGCAACAGAAATCTCGGGGCCCAGTATAGTGATGTCGCTGGGGGCCCCACCTACTCACCCCCACCCCCGATCCCGCACATCCCTTCCCTGCATGTGTTATATGTGAAGCATGATAATGTTAACTGAAAGATATGCCAGCCTTTAAATAAAGTAAAAATACACTATGACTTACCACATTGTCTCTGTCACTGATGATGCAGGCTGCAGTTCTTGTCTGCCGTCTATTGCAAGGTCTACTTAATGTTAGTGCTGTGGATGCCTCAGGGGTAGGAGGGATGGTGTCAGCAGCCAGCCATCCCCAGTCGTCAGCCCCTCATCACCTTCCTCAAACTCAGCCTCTCATTACCAACCTCAGTCCAGAAGCCCCCATCATCTTTCTCCATCCCCAGACCCCATTGTCAGTCCCCAGCCCCTATCACCTCCTGCCCACAGCCCCCCATCACCTTCCTCTGCCCTCAGCCCCCTTCACCTTCCTCTGTCCCGAGGCACCAACACCTTCCTCTGCTTCCAACCCCTGTCACCTCCTGCCCCCAGCCCCCATCACCTTTCTCTGCCCCCATCCCCCTTCATCTTCCTCTGCCCCATCACCTTCCTCTGCCCACAGCCTCCTTCATTTTCCTCTGCCCCTTAACCTTCCTCTACTTCCTGCCCCCGTCATCTTCCTCTGCCCCCAGCCCCATCACGTTCCTCTTCCCCGGCTTCCTTCATCTTCATCTGCCCCTTTTACCTTCCTCTGCTTCCAGCCCCCATCACTTTCCTCTCTGTCCAGCCTCCTTCACCTTCCTCCATCACCAGGCACATTGTCACCTTCCACCCCCAGCCCCCATCACCTTCCTCTGCATCCAGCCTCCTTCACCTTCCTCCATCACCAGGCACCATCACCTTCCCCCCATCCCCTGTCACCTTCCTCTGCCCCCGCACCTTCTCCCGTCCCAAGCCCTAACAGCAGCCTCAACTACTTACCATCTGATGGCCGGCCGGGGATCCATCCACTTCTGCCCGGGAAAGGAAGACGTGCGGCGATGTGATTAATGACGTCACACTGCCGCTTTGCAGTCAGATGTAAAGGTCATGCCTGGGCTGCAGCTGAGCCACCTGGAAGAGCCCAATGCTGCCTGGGCCAGGCTACAAGGGAGCTGGGGCTTAGCGGAGGTGATATGGGTCACGTCTGGACCTTGGGGCCCAGTACGGGTGTCCCCGCCTTTCGCCGGGCCTGCTCCCAGCTGCTTGCTTTCTGAGCGCCTTTACAGTTGCACTGCCTGTGACAGGCAGGCTGAGGCAGCCAGTGCAGCAGTGTCATGGACAGGCCTGACAGGGCTAAACTAAGGGGCGG
Source organism: Taudactylus pleione (assembly GCA_031769625.1). Lineage (NCBI taxonomy): Eukaryota > Metazoa > Chordata > Amphibia > Anura > Myobatrachidae > Taudactylus > Taudactylus pleione. The sequence goes on along the minus strand of JAUIMM010000012.1, from coordinate 14,507,690 downwards.
GCCGGGTGGCTGCGGACATAAATTAAATTTAAATTCAGGCGGATCGGTGATCTTGATAATAAGCCAGATCACCAATGCGCATGAATTTAAATTAAATTTCTGTTCGTGGCTGCCCGGTCAGGAACTGATTTCATTCCCCTGTCTTGTTAAGTTGCTATAAGCAGCACCACCACTGCCAGCAATAGCCTGTAGACCGGACATCCGCGATGATGTCACATGCACGCACCTGCTCTCTCTGTGTGTGACGTGCTCTGCCCAAGATGAAGAGCAATGGAGGAGCTGCCTTAGCTACGCACCACAATGCCAGGAGGAGGACCCGCCAAACAGTGAGTGAGATAGAGATAGTTACAGCTGCCTGTCCCTGATGGAGGTGAGGAGGGTGCAAATTTATAGTTGCAGGGGCGGGTGCGGAATACTCTAGCACTGGATCTGGCAGCGGGCTTGCTGCACCAGACCAGGGCTACAGGAGAATCCCGACAAGACTGGCCAGCAGATATACGCCAACCAGTAAATCGGCAGCACCAATTAGGGTAAGAGGGTCTAAGTACCCAAATGACTGCTGAGGACCTTTGAACAGTATGTGGGTAATCTCGCCCTCTTTAGTAATAATGTGGGGCCCTTCATTAATTTTCTCCATATCTGGATGCTGCCTTTTCATGGTCACTGTACCTTCTTTATGTATGGGCTCTTTGCCCCTGCTCTGTGTGGAATTTCCTCATAAAATAATTTGGGATGACTTCCCCTCTTCACTCTACCACTACATCCATGTCATAGGGGTGTGTTACATTAAGCATATGGCACACACAATCATCAAATTGATGACCACTGCCATTTAAAAAGAAAGAATAACTATAACCCTTATCACATTTGAAGGAAAGAAGCTGGAATTCTGGGGGGGAGTTGGCTGACCCCAAACTACAAGAACAACATCTCCCAGCATGCACTGTAAAAGAGGAAGGAATTAGATGAGCTCACTCCCAATATTTCTGCAAGCATGGGAACCAGAAAGGAGGTAAGCACTGGATGAAAGCTGTGAAAGGCAGCATGGAGAGAGCAGGGAAGACTGAAGAGAGCTGACAACCCTATTGTGGGGAAAAAGTTTCCAGAATCCTCTGTATCTAGCTCCAAAATGTGGAGCCATAAAAGCCCACACAACTAATATGAAGCCTGACAGTACAGAGTGTCACCCCTGTTTTAAAATAGTGACCTTAAAGTAGAAACTTAGGCCCCCATTTATCAACGAAGGCAAATACCATCTGAATTGTGATACAAACTAAAAATCCACTGGTATTTACCAATACTTACCCCTCAGACGAGGTCCTGCGAAGTCCTCTTCCTCTGTGAGGTCCTCCGCTGGGCTGCTGGCAGCCTAACGCCAGCGACGGGGCTCCAGTGTAATGCACGTGTGACAGTCCGTCTTCGCATGGACATGACACAGGGATGCGGCAGTGCCTGGAAGGTTTCGCTGAAGCCGGAAGGGCAGCGCCGAGTCCCCATTGTCGTCAATGGGGACCAGTGGAGGCTCCGGAGGTGGGGCTTCAGCGCAGTCCAAAATTCAAATAGGGGAGTCACACCAACTGCCATTCCAAACAGGAGATAAGCGCTAAAGGGGTTATGCTTCATTGATAAATGGGGGCCCTAATATGATTCATATTGTATTTATCTAGGATGTTCCAAGATTTAGAGAATAATGAAGACAGAGTATTTTATTATTATTAGTAGTAGTAGTATCATCATTTATTTATATAGCATCACTAATTCATGCAGAATTGTAGAGAATACGTAATTCAATTCCTACCCCACTGGAGCTCACAGTCTAAAATCCCTAAAAAACAAGCACACATACAATTTCAATTAACTTACCGCTATGTTTTGCTTTTTAGTGTGTGAAGAACATGAAAACCCCATACAGATAGGCCATGATCAGGAACTTGATTCATGACTTCAGCTCTATGAGGCAGCAATGCTAACCACTGTACAATCTGTGCACAGACTGTTGTACCAGAGAGAACCCCATTGCAATTTTGCTACAGGACCCACACATTTATGTCTGTGGGTAGCCAAGGTTATCGGCTACTAGATCTGAATTTTATCTGGCAGGATGGAGCTACATTTGGTGCATCAGCCTACTAGCTTGTATGATCCAACTGCAGGATCTATTGATTGGTTCATAAGCACAGGAAAGGGTGTGGTATGCAAGGAACAGCTATCAAAGGGGTTGAGAGAAGCAAAAACAAATTCTACAAAGAATACAATGAAATAAAATTGTTTATTGCACATTAAATAAAGAAACAGTAAGGATAAAATACATAGTGCTTTTATGCAATCGACAAATCCCTAGTGATGTGTCTGGTAGTAACTAAGTTTCGATTTCAAAGCAAAGTTATGTTTACAACCTCTGTTGTGAGCTGAAAGGTAATGTCATCTTTTTCATCCTGGTACAAACTCTCTTTCAGGCCTCTGGTGCTCATTACTGAACGCTCCTTGCAATTTCAGCCCATGAAAAGATCATGAATGTACAATCCCCCAATTCTTTTCCACCTGGTAACTGTATAACCCTCATCATTTTAACATTGTCCATGATTATGTAGAGGGGGAGTTTTATGAGTTGCTGAAATGTGCTATTAAAAATATAATAGCGTCCGTTTAATATGTGAATTGCCATCAATTCCAAGTAGCCTAGTCTGATGTAGCTGACACTGGGCCTGATTCAGCAAGGATCGCAACTGCGATTACACATGCAATTGGCTGATTGTTGCGTTCTGCGCATGCGTATGCAGTGCGCATGTGCGAAGACTCCATTGTGATCAGGACTGCGATCACAGTGACTACGCAGACCCATCGCAGAGTGATTGACAGGAAGTACAGTTTGATGGTGGTGACGGGGGGGTGGTTGGCGAAACGCAGGTGTGCAGTGCGTTTGAACACTCTTGCATGGGTGTGCATAAATTATTCACTGCAATGCCTTACGCAGCCTGAGTACTCACAGTGTGCGACGAGGTTAGAAATTTCTGAGTAATTTCGGAGCTTGTGCAAGTGTGTGTGAGGCTGTGATGGTACTCAATGTTACCGATGGTTTTGCAGTCTTGCTAAGTATTATGGATGTGTGTAAGGTAAGGTGGACGTGAGACTGCATGTGTAATCGCTATTGCATTCGCAGTTGCAATCCTTACTGAATCAGGCCCATATAACGTGGCAACAAAGCCTACAACTACAAAATATCGCTAACACAATATTATACCTAAACTAGTATGTTGTCAACCAAATGAATTTGGATAATATTACATGTAATATTCATATTTTCAAATGTAGCAGGAGAGCAGAAAAGAATATCCTTTGCCTGCAGCATTGAATTACAACAGAGCTACTGTACTATGGACCAACAGTGTGTCAGGAACAATGGCGTACCTATAATGGGTGAGAGGGAGGACTGTGCAGCACACCCATGGCTTGCAGATATGCCCACATACATCTAGCCTCCTTGCACGTTAAATAGCCGTTCTAGTCATGCCATGCCTTGGCGTGACACTGTAACATAGAATTTTACATGCATATACACATTTGCACACAGAATATAGGCATGCTGCATATCATTTTAATCAGCAGAAGCTGCTTGCGCGTCCTATTCACATCACTTTGTGAATAAGATGTTTTTAAATGTAAAAAAGTTGCACAAAAAGACGCTCTGCGCTACCAAGTCACACAGCTCTCACGCATTATGTGTAGTGCATGGAGGTATGATGTGGACACATCTGTACAACAGACACTTAGGGGCATATTCAATTTGAGGCGAAAAGTCTGAGATCGGGCTTTTCGCCATCATCGCCATTTTTTCCTGGGATAAAGTATCGGCCGCGTGCCCGCTTGTCCCCGTATTCAATTCGGAATCAGCGAACGCGGGACCCGGTGTCCTGTCACTTTTGGGGAAATCAGCCTGTCACCCCCTAGAAGATGGTCTGACAAGGGGAATCACTATGGGTACCCTTGATTTGGCCTGCTGAAGGTAATTGGGGTTTTTAAACAGGTGCATAAATGAAGCTTTGAAGAAGTGGTGAAGAATAGCACTTAGCTTTTTTAGGGGGAAAAAATAACTAGTCCCATCAAATTTGGGGTATATGAAAATGGGTGCAAGCATATTTTTAAGTCCCTAATGATTTTTAAAAATTCTTGAAAAATCCACCTGCCGCAACCACCTGCATTCTAGAAAACACCTGCCGCATACTTGGGAACCCCTCCGAAGTCGATTTCACTAGTTTAGAAGTTTGTCCTCCATATCTTTTTTATTGCCCCCAAAATGAAAGTACCTTTTTAGGGGTGTCCAGTGGACATTTTTTTTATTTTTTTTTTTACACAAAATCCCTTTGGGGGGACATTTCAAGGGATGCAGGCTACTTTTTTAAAGTCTGCACCCCAAAACCACAAATCTGCACTTTTTTTCGCCACCTATTCAGTGGTGAAAACTTATCCCCATTTTTTTACAAAGAATTTTTGCACCTGCGAAAAGTCTTTGTAATTGAATATGGGTATAAGTGAAACTGGCGAAAATGACATAATCGGCGATAAATTATCACCAATAACCTGTTTTCGCAGGCTAATTGAATATGGTCCTTAGCGGTATATTTACTATTGTTTGATTTTGATTTTAGTGTGATTTCTTATTCAATTTTCATTCTATTTTGCATTTGGAGATGTACTAAAGGCAAAATCGAATGTCAAATCGAACATAAATCCGAATTTCACTCAAATCCCACTCAAAATCGAACATCGGAAAAACATTGGACAAACACACAATTACCTTATTTACTATTATTCGATTTGAAATCAAACACAAAATCGAACTTCAAATAGAACTTCAAATCCCCAAATGAATAGACCTGCTTTATGCTTTCGATTTTGGCATAAGCAGGTCGGATTGACACAGATACATGCATACAACAGTGAGATGCATGCATTTATCTTACTATAAAATGCTTGTTAAGTGTTAATTTATTTTAAAAAAAAAACGTGGGGTCCCCCACTAAAAGCACAAACAACCCCAGACTTTTCATAGCCAGTCCTGATTGTTTAAGTACAGGGAAAATATTGTGTAGGGTATCCCTGTACTTAGCACAACCAGCACCAGGCTCAGATCCGTTCCTGGTTCTGGAATTACCGGGGTAAAAATGCGTAGGGTTTCCCTGTAATTTTTACAACCAGCAACAGACCCTTTCTAGCGGGGGGTGGGGGGGGTAATGTCACAGCCAGGGAAACACTATCATCGGGTTCCCCAGCCAAAACATTACCCCTGACCGCTAGTCAGCCCAGGCCGGGGATCCCTGATGAATTGGGGACACTCCCAATAAAGGGGTCTCCCTCGTCAGGGCACCCCAGGGGTAGGATGATAGCCCAGTGCTATCCCCTCCAACCGTGGGTGGTGGGTGGCGGGTTGATAGTGTAAGTGTAGTGTAAAAAATATAAGTGTAAACATTGTCTTTACGAGTAGAATTTCAGGTCCCAGCAAGCCTCCCCCACATGGTGGTACTTGGAGAACCACAAATACCAGCATGCGGGGCTGGTACCTGTAGTTCATTTAAAATGTTTAAATAAACACAATACACACACACCGTGACAGCATAGTTTTATTACATACATACACACTCACACATACTCACTTACATTACCTGGACCGGTCCTCTTCTCCCTGTAGGCATCCATGGTTTTGGTAAAATAAAAAAATGCATAAAACCGACCCACGCAACAGGTAGCAACCACGTTGGTCAAATAACATTGATTCTTTTATAGTACTCATGACCTAGCAGGAAGTTTTTATTATCACTGCACCATATTACATTGTATTGTGGTTTAATTGCCAGACATAACAAATATTTAACAAGTCACCATAACAAAAAAGGTTAGCGCTAGGGTAGCACCGTCTAGGTGCAGACATTATTTTTGACGATATCTGTAAGTGAGGTTGGTGACCTCATTCCCAAGTAGCTCCCGCCGTAGGTGTCAATAGTTTTTTGCAGAGCCGTAACTAGACTTTTTGGTGCCCTGTGCCAGAGAGAGCATTGGTGCCCCCCCTTACATTTTTAAAATATGGACACAAGATAGTGCAGTTGAAAAAGGGCCATGGCCTCATGGGGAAAGGCCAGAGAAGAGATAGGGGAGGCTAGGAGATGCTGGGGATAAAAGAAGAGGAAGCTACAAGTGAGAATGATGATAAACAGGAAAATTGATAGACCCAAACAGCGCCCCCTGCCTTGCGGTGCCCTGTGCCATGGCACTGGTCGCACTACCATAGTTACGGCCCTGGTTTTTTGTTGCGCAGTGGTACATACCCCTTTGTCTAAAGTAATAAAAGGGATAAGGACTGGTGCAGGGTCCTGGAATGGGGAAGATGTAAAAGGCAGTGAAGAAGAGAAAGGGGCAGTGGCGGAACACCCGGAGACAATGGAGTCATTTGCCACCGGGCGTCAGCCCTGAAGGGGGCACCTGGCTCCATTGTCCCCGGGAGCTGCATGGAGAAGGAGAGCCGCTGATCGGCGCTCCACCTCCATTGGCATAACTACGGAGGGTGCAAGGGGTGCGGTCGCACCCCTGCACCCTCCATTTGCTGGGCGCCCGCTGAGTGTGTTACCAGCGGGCGCTCGGCTCCTATTCAAACCCCCGGTGGTAGCCGGAGGACGGAGCTCCCTCCCTCTTCCGGGTCCTACAGTGTACTATGGGAGTGACGTCATAACGTCACTCCCATAGTGCCGAGGAGTGGACGCCAGGGACGGAGCTCAGGAGTGAGCTCCGTCTTCCGGGTCCCGCAGTGCACTATGGGAGTGAGTAATGACGTCACTCCCATAGTGCCGAGGAGCAGACACCAGGGATGGACGGCAGCAGCACTGGAGCGGGGATAAAGGTAAGTGTTTTTTTTTTTTTGTGTGTGCGCGCGCGCTGGGGGCCATCACTACTGGGGGCAACTACAGGGGCTCACTACTGGGGGCAACTACAGGGGCTCACTACTGGGGGCAACTACAGGGGCCTACTACTGGGGGCAACTACAGGGGCTCACTACTGGGGGCAACTACAGGGGCCTCACTACTGGGGGTAACTACAGGGGACTCACTACTGGAGGCAACTACAGGGGCTCACTACTGGGGGCAACTACAGGGTGCTCACTACTGGGGCAACTACAGGGTCCTCACTACTGGGGGCAACTACAGGGGCCTCACTACTGGGGGCAACTACAGGGGCCTCACTACTGGGGGCAACTACCGGGGGCTCACTACTGGGGGCAACTACAAGGGGCCTCACTACTAGGGGCAACTACCGGGGGCTCACTACTGGATGTACTGCATAGGGGGACCATTACTGGGGAGCACTACATAGGCGGTCCACTACTGGGGGCATTATATAAAAGGAACTGCATAAGGGGGGCGGCGGCAGCTGGGGCTGGCATAGGTGCTGGGGGGTGGTACATTTTAGTTGGGGGGGGGGCACCAACATTTATCTTGCCTCCGGGCACCTGGGATGAAGTTACGCCACTGGAAATGGGAGAGGGAGGAAGAGAAGCAGAGAGGAAAACAAGAAGCTCAGTAGGTAGAAGAAGTAACAGAGGGATTGTCAGTGGACATGCTGCTGGGATGACAGCATACTAGTCAGTGGCGTAACTAGGGTATTTGGAGCCCAGAGCAAATTGAAAAATGGAGGCCCTCCCCCCCCCCACCCTATGTGCGCGTGCCGAAAAATGAGCGTGGTCACAAGGGGCATGGTCATTGAAAAATGGGGTATGTCAACATGACACACACCCCTTTCTCGTCACTCTAGGAACATTGCTTTCCATTCCATATGCACCTTCATGCAGTGCCCCCAGTGGTGGTCCCCCTTGTGCAGCCCCCCATTAGTTCCCCTTATACAGTGCCCCAGTAGTGGTCACCCTTATGCAGGCCCCCAGTAGTGATCTCCCCTATGCAGTGCCCCCTGTAGTGGTCCCCCTCTATGCAGGCCCCTAGTAGTGCCCCTTATACAGTGCCTCCAGTAGTGGTCCCCCTTATGTTGGCCCCATTAGTGATCCCACCCTGTGCAGTGCCCCTTATACAGTGCCCCCAGTAGTGATCCCCCCTATGCAGTGCCCCTTATACAGTGCCCCCAGTAGTGGCCCCCTGTGCAGTGCCCCCAGTAGTAAGCCCCTTATATAGTGTCCCCAGTAGTAGTCCACCCTATGCAGTGCCCCCCAGTAGTGGGCCCCCCTATGCAGTGCCCCTTATATAGTGCCTCCAGTAGTAGTCCACCCAGTAGTGGTCCCCCAAATGAAGTGCCCCCAGTAGTAGTCCCCTCCCCAGTAGTGGTCTCCCCAGATGCAGTGCCCCCAGTAGTAGTAACCCCCCCAGTAGTGGTCTCCCCCGATGCAGTGCCCCCAGTAGTGGTTTCCCCCCATGCAGTACCCCCAGTAGTAGTCCCCCCTACGCAGTGCCCAGTAGTGCAGACAAAGACACACGTAAAAAAAAAGAAAAAAAATACCTGAATCCCCGCTCCTGCCGCCGTCCGCTCCTCAGTCCTCCCAAACCGGCCCACTCTGCATTATGGGAGAGACGTCATGATGTCTCTCCCATCCATCACCCACTGTGGGAGCCGGAAAATGGAGCTCATGAGTGAGATCCAGCCCGGCTCCGGCAGTGGTTACAGCAGTCAATGAGAGTCTGTCTGAGTCTCATTGGCTGCTAATTAAAACAAACACACAGCCGCCAGCTGTGTGTTTGTTACTGTGTAGTGCTGCCTGAACTCCGTCCGGTCAGCACTACACTGACCACAGTGTCCTGGACTGCGCCACCAGACCGATGGCGCCCAGGGCATGAGCCCTGCTCGACACCCCCCCCCCCCCCCCCCCCAGTTGAGCCACTGATACTAGTGTAGGGGTTTCTAGGTAGGAGCAGAGCCTAATAATGTAGGGGTTACTAGCTAGGAACAGAGCATACTAGTGTAAAGATTGCTAGGTAGGAGCAGAGCAGTATAGTGAAGGAGTTGCTATATAGGAGCAGAGTATAGTAGTGTATGGATTCTACACAACGCTTAGGCTCTCCAGTTGCTGTAGAACTGCAAACCCCAGCATGCATTCTAGCTGCTACAGTACTGTAAGTTGTTGGATGAGGAGCGCTCTATGCTGCCTCCATCCAGGTGCAGTAAGAGCCGGATGGTCTCTAGGACCCACCTCTGCTCTGTCAAGAGGCCTGACCAGCAACATGCTCTATTGCGCATGCGTGGCTTCTCCTCACATTTTTCTCTCACATCCACAGTACATGCATGTGCTCCTGAGACTCTGCTACATTAGTGTCATTAAGGCCCCCACAGTGTGACCCAAATCGTCTGTGTCACCACTGCATTGCATTGGAAGCATACTGCTGTGCTGCCACAAGCAAAGGCGCTGGCATCACCTGGCGCACTACAACACTCAGCATACCCAATCACTCCAGGCTGCATCTAATACCCAGTTAGATTGTACCTGCTTTGACGCTGTGTCTACAGCAACCTATATTTCACCCTGGTTAATAAACCTAAGAACTGGTTAAACGGTTTCACGTGTGGACTAACCGCGACCAGCACCTTTAATGCACACTGCACCTATCTAGCATGCACCATCAGTGCTCCTAGGGCTCAGGGTACTGTTAAGAACCCCTACTCTGCTAGTAGGTTACATTGGATGGGTATGATATACTGAAAGTTGGGATGCAGGATGTCAATAGACTGACAGCGGCATCCCGATGCCCACAATCCCAACAGGGGAACGGTAAGTATTGTTTCCCTGCTCTATTCACCACCTAACACTAACCATCCTTTCCTGCACCCTGATACTAACCCTCCCTACTCTGTAACCCTAACCGTCCCGGTAAGTGCCTCACCCTAACCCTCCCCCTTTAGTGCCTAAACACCCCCAGCGGTGCCTAACTCTAACCCCCCCCCCTGTCTAGAACCTAACCCTAACCTCCCCCCCCCCAGCAGCCTAACCCTAAGTCCCCCCGGGGTGCCTAAGCCTAGTCAGCCCCCCCACGGCTAACACCTACCCGGCCCCGGAATACTTACAATAAGGATGCTAGCTGTCGGGATTCCGGCATAGGCATCTTCAGCCATGTTGGGATTCTGGCGCCAGGATTTCGGCATCTCGGCCGTCAGTAAATTAACTGCATCCCGGTTACAGACCCAGGGATATAGTTACTAAAGTGCAGGTTTTTATAATAATAATAATGTTATTTTTATAGCACTTTTCTCCTAATGGGACTAAAGTGCTTTACATTTGCCTTTACAGCAAAAAATACAAAACAAGCTTAATAAGGGACATTAGTGAAATGTTTTGGTGAATAGGTGAGTTTTGAGTCTATTTTTGAAGAATTCTACAGTGGAGGCTTCTTGAACTGTGCGGGACAGAGAGTTCCATAGAGTCGGAGCCACAAAGCTGAAAGCTTGAACCCCAAATGAATTCCAGAAGATTCTAAGTCCTGTTAATAGTCCTTCATCAGCGGATCGCAGTAATTGAGTGGGACAGAAAAGGATCAGAAGCTGCTTCAAGTACCTTGGGCCCTGGTTATATAGGGCTTTGAAAGTCAGTAAACCAATCTTGAAAATGATCCACCATCTTACAGGCAGCCAGTGAAGGGAGTAAAGAATGGGTGTTATGTGGCTGGAACGGGGCTGGTTGGTTAATAACCAGGCAGCTGCACCATCTGCATGCGGTACAATTCTTTTGCTGGGAGACCAAGAGGGCATTGCAGTGGTCTAGGCGTTATGATATAAACGCATGTATGACTTTAGACAGATCTACTTATCATTTATGTAGTACCTTCTAGAAGAGAATAGCTAAAATCTGATTGGTTGCTATGGGCAACAACTCCACTTCTAAATATATCCCCCAGTGTCCTAACCCTGGTCACTCTGCTAATACAAGTCTCAGAGTTCCAGGCTGTTATACCATGCTGCGACTTGCAGCAGGCAAACTACAAGTTGCTAATATCTGCGCTATCTATATTTCGTTTTAATAAAAGAGAACATATAGAAGGCATTTAACACTTTACAAAACAACACAGAATATTTTGGTCTGGCCCTTGATATATATTTGCTGTTGCCTCTCACTGTGAGACTGTCTCCTTTACTGCTGTGGTTGAAATGCTGACAACAAGTAGCTGTCATAAATCATATTGATATATTGATCTGGCTTGTGCATTTAACTTTAAATATTCAATCAAATGGCTAATGTTGCTCATAGGGAGAATCCACAGATTACCTCTTCCACACTAGAGGCATGCTCCAGCAGTGGAGATAATGTACCTTAATTACACCCACTGCTTGGGAAACACACTCTCCTTCTCTGCAGCATGTGACCTTCTGCTGTTTAATAATAATGAGGCACATTGCCAAGTGTCAGAACATGGTGGCACCTCTGATCTGCAAGCGACCTGCATATTAGTGGCAGTTGGAGGAGGTCACTGTAAACTGGACCTTTGCTCAGTCGCGCTAGGCTTTTAGTGTACACCTTGACCCATGGAAAATAGGAAAATCTATACAACGTTCTGACATCTCTGCTCTTTGCTTCTAGTTCCATTAGATCAATGGAGATATAAGGTACAGCAGGAGATTGCAGCATTCCACATCTTTAACTAAGGCATATGTTGAATCTTAACAAACTAATTAGACTCCGCAAAAGGAGCAGCATCAATCTTTTGCTGTAACGCTGCTCACATTTCTGAAGCTATTCCTATTTCCTATATTTTAATTTGCTTTGGACTGGAAAAAGGTAGTAGTACAATAATTAGATCTTCTGAATGCTTCTGATCATAAAGGGGAAAGAAGTGCTATTGTATTGTAGCAGAAGCAAGAAAAAGGGTCATTTAGAAAATTGTTATCCTTCTGTCACAAAAGTCTGAAGACTGTACTAGGGCTTTAAAAACATTGATTGTCACGACCCAATGCATTGCAGTGTTTTTGGATCAATTCTGGAGAAATAACGTTTTATTATTTATAATCGATCCAAAAACCAAGATGCTGCAGCACGCAGCTATATCCTTATGGAAAGGTATATCTCCCCTTCAGTTTCTGTACCTGGAAGTGACATGGAGTGAGAGCGGAAGTGCGGTTCCCTGCCCATACAGTCCACCAAAAAAAGAGAGTTGTTCGCTCGCCACAAGATTATATTCTCCCTCTATACCCCCGTGGATGGTAGGGAATGACGTTGGACAGTAGCTGAAGACATCAGGGAATCTACCTACTTCCATATCCTTATCCCGGCCCCAGCGTCTCCCGTCCCAGTTGTTTTTTATTATTATTTTTCGAACTACACATTCGCAACACGAATCTACCCCTTAACCGCTCATGCATCAAAATAACATTGATCTAAAAGAAGATCAATATTATTTTAGAGATCATTTTCTTCATTAAATGCAGACGTAGCAATCCCGCATTAATCCAAAATATCAATGCGGGACCCCTGTTTGGCCATACCAACACTGTACTTTGCTAGGAATGCTTTCACTCCTCCCATCTCCTCCATTTCCTGTGCAAACTACTACTCCACCAATCGCTGCTACTTTGCTCCTTGGCATAATTTATGCTGTGAGGTAGTTTCAATCTTGCACTAATCTAATTTTGCATGATAAAATATTGTAATAGTGAAAATTGGGCTTGCATAATGCATTCTTTTTTCACATATTAGTGCTGTGCAAAATAATCACCTAAAGCAGTATTTCTCATGATAAGTTCACAATGCCTCTTGCATAATACAGCAACAGAAAAGTTTTGATGTCTATAACATTGCCTTATTTTGTGCTTTCAGAAGATGAACCAGGGCCCAGGAGCTACTGGATGCATGCCTACCAATAGTCCAATTTTTTGGCAAGAATGATTAGGAAACGTGTGTGATGAGGGCATTTGTAATATATTGTCACGCTAGAAACTTGCCCCAGCTTCGCACAGGAGCAATTTTTATAACGCCACAGCACCTTGCATCTCATAACAACCTACGCCATTTCACCACAGCCCCTTGCATCTCACAACAACCTAAGCCATCTCACAACAACCTACGCCATCTCACCACAGCCCCCTTGCATCTCATAACAACCTACGCCATCTGACTACAGCCCCTTGCATCTCATAACAACCTACACCATCTCATCACAGCCCCCTACATCTCATAACAACCTACACCATCTCACCACAGCCCCCTGCATCTCATTACAACCTACACCATCTCACCACAGACCCCTGCATCGCATAACAACCTATGTCATGTCACCTCAGCCCCCTGCATCTCATAACAACCTACACCATGTCACCACAGCCCCCTGCATCTCAAAACAACCTATACCATGTCACCACAGCCCCCTGCATCTCATAACAACCTATACCATGACACCACAGCCCCCTGCATCTCATAACAACCTATACCATGTCACCACAGCCCCCCGCATCACATAACAACCTACACCATCTCACCACAGCCCCTTGCATCTAATAACAACCTACACCATCTCACCACAGCCCTCTGCATCTCATAACAACCTATGCCATGTCACCACAGCCCCATGCATCTCACCTCGTCCCCCTGCATCTCATAACAACCTACACCATCTCACCACAACCCACTCCTTCTCATAACAACCTACACCATCTTACCACAGCCCCCTACATCTCATAACAACCTACACCATCTCACCACAGCCCCCTGCATCTCATAACAACCTATACCATGTCACCTCAGCCCCCTGCATCTCATAACAATCTACGCCATGTCACCACAGCCCCTTGCATCTCATAACAACCTATACCATGTCATCACAGCCCCCTGCATCTCATAACAAACTATGCCATCTCACCACAGCCCCTTGCATCTCATAACAACCTATACCATGTCACCTCAGCCCCCTGCATCTCATAACAACCTATACCATGTCACCACAGCCCCCTGCATCTTATAACAACCTATACCATGTCACTACAGCCCCCTGCATCTCATAACAACCTACGCCATCTCACCACAGCCCCTTGCATCTAATAACAACCTACACCATCTCACCACAGCCCTCTGCATCTCATAACAACCTATGCCATGTCACCACAGCCCCATGCATCTCACCTCGTCCCCCTGCATCTCATAACAACCTACACCATCTCACCACAACCCACTGCTTCTCATAACAACCTACACCATCTTACCACAGCCCCCTGCATCTCATAAGAACCTACACCATCTCACCACAGCCCCCTGCATCTCATAACAACCTATACCATCTTACCACAGCCCCCTGCATCTCATAACAGCCTACACCATCTGACCACAGCCCCTTGCATCTCATAACAACCCATACCATGTCACCACAGCCCCCTGCATCTCATAACAACCTACACCATCTCACCACAGCCCCCTGCATCTCATAACAACCTACACCACCTCACCACAGCCCCCTGCATCTCATAACAACCTATGTCATGTCACCTCAGCCCCCTGCATCACATAACAACCTACATCATCTCACCACAGCCCCCTGCATTTCATAACAACCTACACCATCTCACCACAGCCCCCAGCATCTCATAGCAACCTACACCATGTCAACACAGCCCCCTGCATCTCATAACAACCTACACCATCTCACCACAGCCCCCTGCATCTCATAACAACCTATTTCATGTCACCTCAGCCCCCTGCATCACATAACAACCTATACCATGTCACCACAGCCCCCTGCATCTCTTAACAACCTATACCATATCACCACAGCCCCCTGCATCTCATAACAACCTATACCATCTCACCACAGCCCCTTGCGTCTCATAACAACCTACACCATCTCACCACAGCCCCCTGCATCTCATAACAACCTACACCATCTCACTACAGCCCCCTGCATCTCATAATAACCTACACCTTCTCGTTACAGCCCCCTACATCTCATAACAACCTACACCATCTCTCCACAGCCCCCTGCATCTCATAACAACCTACACCATTTCACCACAGCCCCTTGCATCTCATTACAACCTACACCATCTCACCACAGCCCCTTGCATCTCATAACAACCTATACCATGTCACCACAGCCCCCTGCATCTCATTACAACCTACGCCATCTCACCACAGCCCCTTGCATCTCATAACAACCTATACCATCACACCTCAGCCCCCTGCATCTCATAACAACCTATACCACGTCACCACAGCCCCCTGCATCTCATAACAACCTATACCATGTCACCACAGCCCCCTGCATCTCATAACAACCTACGCCATCTCACCACAGCCCCTTGCATCTCATTACAAGCTATGCCATGTCACCACAGTCCCCTGCATCTCATAACAACCTATACCATGTCACCACAGCCCCCTGCATCTAATAACAACCTACACCATCTCACCACAGCCCCCTGCATCTCATGACAACCTATGCCATGTCACCACAGCCCCATGCATCTCATAACAACCTACACCATCTCACCACAACCCACTGCATCTCATAACAGCCTACACCATCTTACCACAGCCCCCTGCATCTCCTAACAACCTACACCATCTCACCACAGCCCCCTGCATCTCATAACAACCTATACCATCTTACCACAGCCCCCTGCATCTCATAACAACCTACACCATCTCACCACAGCCCCCTGCATCTCATAACAACCTATGTCATGGCACCTCAGCCCCCTGCATCACATAACAACCTATACCATGTTACCACAGCCCCCTGCATCTCATAACAACCCATACCATGTCACCACAGCCCCCTGCATCACATAACAACCTACACCATCTCACCACAGCCCCCTGCATCTCATAACAACCTATGTCATGTCACCTCAGCCCCCTGCATCACATAACAACCTATACCATGTCACCACAGCCCCCTGCATCTCATAGCAACCTATGTCATGTCACCTCAGCCCCCTGCATCACATAACAACCTACACCATCTCACCACAGGCCCCTGCATCTCATAGCAACCTATGTCATGTCACCACAGCCCCCTGCATCTCATAACAACCTACACCATCTCACCACAGCCCCCTGCATCTCATAGCAACCTGTCATGTCACCTCAGCCCCCTACATCACATAACAACCTACACCATCTCACCACAGCACCCTGCATCTCATAACAAGCTACACCATCTCACCACAGCCCCCTGCATCTCATAACAATCTACACCATCTCACCACAGCCCCTTGCATCTCATAACAACCTACACCATCTCACCACAGCCCCCTGCATCTCATAACAACCAACACCATCTCACTACAGCCCCCTGCATCTCATAACAACCTACACCATCTCACTACAGCCCCCTACATCTCATAATAACCTACACCATCTCTCCACAGCCCCCTGCATCTCATAACAACCTACACCATTTCACCACAGCCCCCTGCATCTCATAACAACCTACGCCATCTCACCACAGCCCCTTGCATCTCATTACAAGCTATGCCATGTCACCACAGTCCCCAGCATCTCATAACAACCTATACCATGTCACCACAGCCCCCTGCATCTCATAACAACCTATACCATGTCACCACAGCCCCCTGCATCACATAACAACCTACACCATCTCACCACAGCCCCTTGCATCTAATAACAACCTACACCATCTCACCACAGCCCTCTGCATCTCATAACAACCTATGCCATGTCACCACAGCCCCATGCATCTCACCTCGTCCCCCTGCATCTCATAACAACCTACACCATCTCACCACAACCCACTGCTTCTCATAACAACCTACACCATCTTACCACAGCCCCCTACATCTCATAACAACCTACACCATCTCACCACAGCCCCCTGCATCTCATAACAACCTATACCATGTCACCTCAGCCCCCTGCATCTCATAACAATCTACGCCATGTCACCACAGCCCCTTGCATCTCATAACAACCTATACCATGTCATCACAGCCCCCTGCATCTCATAACAAACTATGCCATCTCACCACAGCCCCTTGCATCTCATAACAACCTATACCATGTCACCTCAGCCCCCTGCATCTCATAACAACCTATACCATGTCACCACAGCCCCCTGCATCTTATAACAACCTATACCATGTCACTACAGCCCCCTGCATTTCATAAACACCTACGCCATCTCACCACAGCCCCTTGCATCTAATAACAACCTACACCATCTCACCACAGCCCTCTGCATCTCATAACAACCTATGCCATGTCACCACAGCCCCATGCATCTCACCTCGTCCCCCTGCATCTCATAAAAACCTACACCATCTCACCACAACCCACTGCTTCTCATAACAACCTACACCATCTTACCACAGCCCCCTGCATCTCATAACAACCTACACCATCTCACCACAGCCCCCTGCATCTCATAACAACCTATACCATCTTACCACAGCCACCTGCATCTCATAACAGCCTACACCATCTCACCACAGCCCCTTGCATCTCATAACAACCTACACCATCTCACCACAACCCACTGCATCTCATAACAGCCTACACCATCTTACCACAGCCCCCTGCATCTCCTAACAACCTACACCATCTCACCACAGCCCCCTGCATCTCATAACAACCTATACCATCTTACCACAGCCCCCTGCATCTCATAACAACCTACACCATCTCACCACAGCCCCCTGCATCTCATAACAACCTATGTCATGGCACCTCAGCCCCCTGCATCACATAACAACCTATACCATGTCACCACAGCCCCCTGCATCTCATAACAACCCATACCATGTCACCACAGCCCCCTACATCACATAACAACCTACACCATCTCACCACAGCCCCCTGCATCTCATAACAACCTATGTCATGTCACCTCAGCCCCCTGCATCACATAACAACCTATACCATGTCACCACAGCCCCCTGCATCTCATAGCAACCTATGTCATGTCACCTCAGCCCCCTGCATCACATAACAACCTACACCATCTCACCACAGCCCCCTGCATCTCATAACAACCTATGTCATGGCACCTCAGCCCCCTGCATCACATAACAACCTATACCATGTCACCACAGCCCCCTGCATCTCATAACAACCCATACCATGTCACCACAGCCCCCTGCATCACATAACAACCTACACCATCTCACCACAGCCCCCTGCATCTCATAACAACCTATGTCATGTCACCTCAGCCCCCTGCATCACATAACAACCTATACCATGTCACCACAGCCCCCTGCATCTCATAGCAACCTATGTCATGTCACCTCAGCCCCCTGCATCACATAACAACCTACACCATCTCACCACAGGCCCCTGCATCTCATAGCAACCTATGTCATGTCACCACAGCCCCCTACATCACATAACAACCTACACCATCTCACCACAGCCCCCTGCATCTCATAACAAGCTACACCATCTCACCACAGCCCCCTGCATCTCATAACACTCTACACCATCTCACCACAGCCCCTTGCATCTCATAACAACCTACACCATCTCACCACAGCCCCCTGCATCTCATAACAACCAACACCATCTCACTACAGCCCCCTGCATCTCATAACAACCTACACCATCTCACTACTGCCCCCTACATCTCATAATAACCTACACCATCTCTCCACAGCCCCCTGCATCTCATAACAACCTACACCATTTCACCACAGCCCCCTGCATCTCATAACAACCTACGCCATCTCACCACAGCCCCTTGCATCTCATTACAAGCTATGCCATGTCACCACAGCCCCCTGCATCTCATAACAACCTATACCATGTCACCACAGCCCCCTGCATCTCATAACAACCTATACCATGTCACCACAGCCCCCCGCATCACATAACAACCTACACCATCTCACCACAGCCCCTTGCATCTAATAACAACCTACACCATCTCACCACAGCCCTCTGCATCTCATAACAACCTATGCCATGTCACCACAGCCCCATGCATCTCACCTCGTCCCCCTGCATCTCATAACAACCTACACCATCTCACCACAACCCACTGCTTCTCATAACAACCTACACCATCTTACCACAGCCCCCTACATCTCATAACAACCTACACCATCTCACCACAGCCCCCTGCATCTCATAACAACCTATACCATGTCACCTCAGCCCCCTGCCTCTCATAACAATCTACGCCATGTCACCACAGCCCCTTGCATCTCATAACAACCTATACCATGTCATCACAGCCCCCTGCATCTCATAACAAACTATGCCATCTCACCACAGCCCCTTGCATCTCATAACAACCTATACCATGTCACCTCAGCCCCCTGCATCTCATAACAACCTATACCATGTCACCACAGCCCCCTGCATCTTATAACAACCTATACCATGTCACTACAGCCCCCTGCATCTCATAACAACCTACGCCATCTCACCACAGCCCCTTGCATCTAATAACAACCTACACCATCTCACCACAGCCCTCTGCATCTCATAACAACCTACACCATCTCACCACAGCCCCCTGCATCTCCTAACAACCTACACCACCTCACCACAGCCCCTTGCATCTCATAACAACCTATGTCATGGCACCTCAGCCCCCTGCATCACATAACAACCTATACCATGTCACCACAGCCCCCTGCATCTCATAACAACCCATACCATGTCACCACAGCCCCCTGCATCTTATAATAACCTATACCATGTCACTACAGCCCCCTGCATTTCATAAACACCTACGCCATCTCACCACAGCCCCTTGCATCTAATAACAACCTACACCATCTCACCACAGCCCTCTGCATCTCATAACAACCTATGCCATGTCACCACAGCCCCATGCATCTCACCTCGTCCCCCTGCATCTCATAAAAACCTACACCATCTCACCACAACCCACTGCTTCTCATAACAACCTACACCATCTTACCACAGCCCCCTGCATCTCATAACAACCTACACCATCTCACCACAGCCCCCTGCATCTCATAACAACCTATACCATCTTACCACAGCCACCTGCATCTCATAACAGCCTACACCATCTCACCACAGCCCCTTGCATCTCATAACAACCTACACCATCTCACCACAACCCACTGCATCTCATAACAGCCTACACCATCTTACCACAGCCCCCTGCATCTCCTAACAACCTACACCATCTCACCACAGCCCCCTGCATCTCATAACAACCTATACCATCTTACCACAGCCCCCTGCATCTCATAACAACCTACACCATCTCACCACAGCCCCCTGCATCTCATAACAACCTATGTCATGGCACCTCAGCCCCCTGCATCACATAACAACCTATACCATGTCACCACAGCCCCCTGCATCTCATAACAACCCATACCATGTCACCACAGCCCCCTACATCACATAACAACCTACACCATCTCACCACAGCCCCCTGCATCTCATAACAACCTATGTCATGTCACCTCAGCCCCCTGCATCACATAACAACCTATACCATGTCACCACAGCCCCCTGCATCTCATAGCAACCTATGTCATGTCACCTCAGCCCCCTGCATCACATAACAACCTACACCATCTCACCACAGCCCCCTGCATCTCATAACAACCTATGTCATGGCACCTCAGCCCCCTGCATCACATAACAACCTATACCATGTCACCACAGCCCCCTGCATCTCATAACAACCCATACCATGTCACCACAGCCCCCTGCATCACATAACAACCTACACCATCTCACCACAGCCCCCTGCATCTCATAACAACCTATGTCATGTCACCTCAGCCCCCTGCATCACATAACAACCTATACCATGTCACCACAGCCCCCTGCATCTCATAGCAACCTATGTCATGTCACCTCAGCCCCCTGCATCACATAACAACCTACACCATCTCACCACAGGCCCCTGCATCTCATAGCAACCTATGTCATGTCACCACAGCCCCCTACATCACATAACAACCTACACCATCTCACCACAGCCCCCTGCATCTCATAACAAGCTACACCATCTCACCACAGCCCCCTGCATCTCATAACACTCTACACCATCTCACCACAGCCCCTTGCATCTCATAACAACCTACACCATCTCACCACAGCCCCCTGCATCTCATAACAACCAACACCATCTCACTACAGCCCCCTGCATCTCATAACAACCTACACCATCTCACTACTGCCCCCTACATCTCATAATAACCTACACCATCTCTCCACAGCCCCCTGCATCTCATAACAACCTACACCATTTCACCACAGCCCCCTGCATCTCATAACAACCTACGCCATCTCACCACAGCCCCTTGCATCTCATTACAAGCTATGCCATGTCACCACAGCCCCCTGCATCTCATAACAACCTATACCATGTCACCACAGCCCCCTGCATCTCATAACAACCTATACCATGTCACCACAGCCCCCCGCATCACATAACAACCTACACCATCTCACCACAGCCCCTTGCATCTAATAACAACCTACACCATCTCACCACAGCCCTCTGCATCTCATAACAACCTATGCCATGTCACCACAGCCCCATGCATCTCACCTCGTCCCCCTGCATCTCATAACAACCTACACCATCTCACCACAACCCACTGCTTCTCATAACAACCTACACCATCTTACCACAGCCCCCTACATCTCATAACAACCTACACCATCTCACCACAGCCCCCTGCATCTCATAACAACCTATACCATGTCACCTCAGCCCCCTGCCTCTCATAACAATCTACGCCATGTCACCACAGCCCCTTGCATCTCATAACAACCTATACCATGTCATCACAGCCCCCTGCATCTCATAACAAACTATGCCATCTCACCACAGCCCCTTGCATCTCATAACAACCTATACCATGTCACCTCAGCCCCCTGCATCTCATAACAACCTATACCATGTCACCACAGCCCCCTGCATCTTATAACAACCTATACCATGTCACTACAGCCCCCTGCATCTCATAACAACCTACGCCATCTCACCACAGCCCCTTGCATCTAATAACAACCTACACCATCTCACCACAGCCCTCTGCATCTCATAACAACCTACACCATCTCACCACAGCCCCCTGCATCTCCTAACAACCTACACCACCTCACCACAGCCCCCTGCATCTCATAACAACCTATGTCATGTCACCTCAGCCCCCTGCATCACATAACAACCTACATCATCTCACCACAGCCCCCAGCATTTCATAACAACCTACACCATCTCACCACAGCCCCCTGCATCTCATAGCAACCTACACCATGTCACCACAGCCCCCTGCATCTCATAACAACCTACACCATCTCACCACAGCCCCCTGCATCTCTTATCAACCTATTTCATGTCACCTCAGCCCCCTGCATCACATAACAACTTATACCATGTCACCACAGCCCCCTGCATCTCACAACAACCTATGTCATGTCACCACAGCCCCCTGCATCTCTTAACAACCTATACCATATCACCACAGCCCCCTGCATCTCATAACAACCTATACCATCTCACCACAGCCCCTTGCGTCTCATAACAACCTACACCATCTCACCACAGCCCCCTGCATCTCATAACAACCTACACCATCTCACTACAGCCCCCTGCATCTCATAATAACCTACACCTTCTCACTACAGCCCCCTACATCTCATAACAACCTACACCATCTCTCCACAGCCCCCTGCATCTCATAACAACCTACACCATTTCACCACTGCCCCCTGCTTCTCATAACAACCTACGCCATCTCACCACAGCCCCTTGCATCTCATTACAACCTACACCATCTCACCACAGCCCCTTGCATCTAATAACAACCTATACCACGTCACCACAGCCCCCTGCATCTCATAACAACCTATACCATGTCACCACAGCCCCCTGCATCTCATTACAACCTACGCCATCTCACCACAGCCCCTTGCATCTCATAACAACCTATACCATCACACCTCAGCCCCCTGCATCTCATAACAACCTATACCTTGTCACCACAGCCCCCTGCATCTCATAACAACCTACACCATCTCACCACAGCCCCTTGCATCTCATTACAAGCTATGCCATGTCACCACAGTCCCCTGCATCTCATAACAACCTATACCATGTCACCACAGCCCCCTGCATCTAATAACAACCTACACCATCTCACCACAGCCCCCTGCATCTCATGACAACCTATGCCATGTCACCACAGCCCCATGCATCTCATAACAACCTACACCATCTCACCACAACCCACTCCATCTCACAACAGCCTTCACCATCTTACCACAGCCCCCTGCATCTCCTAACAACCTACACCATCTCACCACAGCCCCCTGCATCTCATAACAACCTACACCATCTCACCACAGCCCCCTGCATCTCATAACAACCTATGTCATGGCACCTCAGCCCCCTGCATCACATAACAACCTATACCATGTCACCACAGCCCCCTGCATCTCATAACAACCCATACCATGTCACCACAGCCCCCTGCATCACATAACAACCTACACCATCTCACCACAACCCCCTGCATCTCATAACAACCTATGTCATGTCACCTCAGCCCCCTGCATCACATAACAACCTATACCATGTCACCACAGCCCCCTGCATCTCATAGCAACCTATGTCATGTCACCTCAGCCCCCTGCATCACATAACAACCTACACCATCTCACCACAGGCCCCTGCATCTCATAGCAACCTATGTCATGTCACCACAGCCCCCTGCATCTCATAACAACCTACACCATCTCACCACAGCCCCCTGCATCTCATAACAAGCTACACCATCTCACCACAGCCCCCTGCATCTCATAACAATCTACACCATCTCACCACAGCCCCTTGCATTTCATAACAACCTACACCATCTCACCACAGCCCCCTGCATCTCATAACAACCAACACCATCTCACTACAGCCCCCTGCCTCTCATAACAACCTACACCATCTCACTACAGCCCCCTACATCTCATAATAACCTACACCATCTCTCCACAGCCCCCTGCATCTCATAACAACCTACACCATGTCACCACAGCCCCCTGCATCTCATAACAACCTACGCCATCTCACCACAGCCCCTTGCATCTCATTACAAGCTATGCCATGTCACCACAGTCCCCTGCATCTCATAACAACCTATACCATGTCACCACAGCCCCCTGCATCTCATAACAACCTACACCATCTCACCACAGCCCCTTGCATCTCATAACAACCTATACCATGTCACCTCAGCCCCCTGCATCTCATAACAACCTATACCACATCACCACAGCCCCCTGCATCTCATAGCATCCTATACCATGTCACCACAGCCCCCTGCATCTCATAACAACCTACGCCATCTCACCACAGCCACTTGCATCTAATAACAACCTACACCATCTCACCACAGCCCCCTGCATCTCATGACAGCCTATACCATGTTACCACAGCCCCATGCATCTCACCTCGTCCCCCTGCATCTCATAACAACCTACACCATATCACCACAACCCACTGCATCTCATAACAGCCTACACCATCTTACCACAGCCCCCTGTATCTCATAACAACCTACACCATCTCACCACAGCCCCCTGCATCTCATAACAACCTATACCATCTTACCACAGCCCCCTGCATCTCATAACAACCTACACCATCTCACCACAGCCCCCTGCATCTCATAACAACCTATGTCATGTCACCTCAGCCCCCTGCATCACATAACAACCTATACCATGTCACCACAGCCCCCTGCATCTCATAACAACCCATACCATGTCACCACAGCCCCCTGCATCACATAACAACCTACACCATCTCACCACAGCCCCCTGCATCTCATAACAACCTATACCATGTCACCACAGCCCCCTGCATCTCATAACAACCTATGTCATGTCACCTCAGCCCCCTGCATCACATAACAACCTACACCATCTCACCACAGGCCCATGCATCTCATAGCAACCTATGTCATGTCACCACTGCCCCCTGCATCTCATAACAACCTACACCATCTCACCACAGCCCCCTGCATCTCATAGCAACCTGTCATGTCACCTCAGCCCCCTACATCACATAACAACCTACACCATCTCACCACAGCCCCCTGCATCTCATAACAACCTACACCATCTCACCACAGCCCCCTGCATCTCATAACAATCTACACCATCTCACCACAGCCCCCTGCATCTCATAACAACCTATGTCATGTCACCTCAGCCCCCTGCATCTCATAACAACCCATACCATGTCACCACAGCCCCCTGCATCTCATAACAACCCATACCATGTCACCACAGCCCCCTGAATCTCATAACAAACTATGCCATCTCACCACAGCCCCCTGCATCTCATAACAATCTACACCATCTCACCACAGCCCCCTGCATCTCATAACAACCTATGTCATGTCACCTCAGCCCCCTGCATCTCATAACAACCTACACCATCTCACCACAGCCCCCTGCATCTCATAACAACCTATGTCATGTCACCTCAGCCCCCTGCATCTCATAACAACCTATACTATGTCACCACAGCCCCCTGCATCTCATAGCAACCTATGTCATGTCACCTCAGCCCCCTGCATCACATAACA
This sequence comes from Taudactylus pleione, assembly GCA_031769625.1. Taxonomy (NCBI): domain Eukaryota; kingdom Metazoa; phylum Chordata; class Amphibia; order Anura; family Myobatrachidae; genus Taudactylus; species Taudactylus pleione. Next base: position 14,482,184 of record JAUIMM010000012.1, on the reverse strand, counting down.
ACCTACACCATCTCACCACAGGCCCCTGCGTCTCATAGCAACCTATGTCATGTCACCACAGCCCCCTGCATCTCATAACAACCTACACCATCTCACCACAGCCCCCTGCATCTCATAGCAACCTGTCATGTCACCTCAGCCCCCTACATCACATAACAACCTACACCATCTCACCACAGCCCCCTGCATCTCATAACAACCTACACCATCTCACCACAGCCCCCTGCATCTCATAACAATCTACACCATCTCACCACAGCCCTTTGCATCTCATAACAACCTGTACCATGTCACCACAGCCCCCTGCATCTCATAACATCCCATACCATGTCACCACAGCCCCCTGCATCTCATAACAACCTACACCATCTCACCACAGCCCCCTGCATCTCATAACAACCTACACCATCTCACCACAGCCCCCTGCATCTCATAACAACCTACACCATCTCACCACAGCCTCCTGCATCTCATAACAACCTATGCCATGTCACCTCAGCCCCCTGCATCACATAACAACCTATACCATGTCACCACAGCCCCCTGCATCTCATAACAACCTATACCATGTCACCACAGAATCCTGCATCTGATAACAACCTACACCATCTCACCACAGCCTCCTGCATCTCATAACAACCTATGCCATCTCACCTCGTCCCCCTGCATCTCATAACAACCTACACCATCTCACCACAGCCCACTGCATCTCATAGAAATCTGCACCAACTCACCACAGCCCCCTGCATCTCACAACAGCCTCCTGCTTCTCAATACGGCACCCTGCATTTCACGACAGCATCCTATTTTTCATCACACCACGGGCCTCTGCTTCTCACCACAACTCCCTGCTTCTCATTCCTGCCCCCTGCATCTCACTAGTGTCACCACAACCCCCCTTGCTGGTGCTCTGTAGCTGGCTGGGGCCCAGCCACTGGGATGTGCTGGGAGGGTCAGGAGGATAATGGATGATAAATCTGTATTACAGTTACCATAAGCATTATCAGCAACATGTGCCTGGGGCTGGGACACTTGTGCATATTTCCATACCCTCCTTGCACATTTCTCCCCGGCTGCCGACAGTGTCATACTGGGTCATAAAGGGCCCACCAGGTGAATGCAGTAGTAGGGGCCTTTCTGCTTACGGGGTGTGGTAATCCACCAGAGGGGGTTTGGCCAGCCACCATAGTTGGCTAACCATTAGGCCAATATTGGTTTAGTTCCCATAGAAGAAAGCCAACAACCAATGTTTTTCAGTAGTCCTGCTCCACAAGATAACTGACCCTCCAATAGAGTAACAGTGTACAATGCAGTGCACAGTCTAGAACAGGACCCATAGAGGAGGGGGTGGGGCCTTCAGGTAGTGGGGCCCACTGGGGATTTCCCCTGTTCCCCTGTGGGCCTGTCCGACCCTGGCTGACGAACATGGTGATGAGCAATGTCCTCTTTGCACAATGTACCCTGTATTTCCTGGGCTTCCTGTTGAGCTTCCTTGCCATGGTGCCCCTGTCCAAGAACAGCGCTGAATTCCATGGGAGGTGCCACCTGTTCACCGAGGGCATGTGGCTGAACAGGAACGTTATACTAAAGAGGGAGCACTTCAAGGTGGAGGAGTGGTGGCCGGCGTCTGCCTGCAGGTTCAGCGTAGAGCTGGGTAGACACCTAAAAGATATTTCTGCAGATGATGGTTTTTCCTACAGACTGAACAACCATTATCTGTCATATGGCCGTGTGTCCCACTGCCCGGGGGTCACATTGTGCCCCCCTCTCTGTGGCTTCTGCTGCATGTGTATAGGGTGTACTGTACCTAAGATGTGACCCTGCTGAATCCCTGACTCCCTCACTTCTCTCTAGGCTGCTGTTAAGCAACAGGGCACATTGCTAGCTCTGATTGGCTCTCACTGCCTCAAAGCACAGCCCTCACCCCTGCAGCAGCAGCAGTCAGTCACACAGCCCAGATTTTTCTGTGACTTGCTTCATTCCAAGCCTCAGATTCAGATTGATGTTTCAGCAGCTTGGTGCAAGATTTTTTTTTATAGCTTCACTAAAATCATCACTGCTCAGCTCCCTTTGTCACAGATGAATGGTTCATACGCTCATCCTTTCCTCGACCAATTCTGTTTAAAATAACACCCAATCAAAGAGAGATTAGCCCAAATGAACACACAAACGCCTAAACCGGGAACTTATATATATGCATATATATATATATATATATATAAATATATATATATATACAGAAATCACAGGGGCTCTGCACTCACCATAATAACCCTGAGTTTAACACTAATGTGATGGCTATGTCAATGTTATAGTTCTGAGCAACAGAGTAGGGACTTGCAGTAAAGTGGGGTCCCGTGACGGGGGCTGCATGCTTAAATACATTGGGGGTCATTCAGACCCACTCGTGAGCGGCTGTCCGCTCGCAAGTGGGTCGATGGTCCCCACTGCGCATGCGCACGACGGAGGGAGCTCCGTCGTGCGCATGCACGAGACCCGACGAGCAAAGGACTGTCCTTCGCTCGGAGTGTCTCATCAAAGGGGGCGTGCTGTCGATGGTGACTGACAGCACGCCCCCTTTGGTGGGCGTGCCGGGGGGTGGCTGCCAGACGGAGGCGTTCCCAAGGGAACGCCTACCGTCTGAAGCCGGCCCCACTGACATCACTAGTGATGTCAGTGGGAGTGATTTTGGCTCTGATAGAGCCAAAATCACTCCTGGCCTTGCGGTTGAAAAACCCAACCACAGGCTTTTACTCGCAGTTCCGATGGTCATGATGGTCATGACCATCGCGACCATCATTTTGCATGCTCGTATATGCTGTGGGTGGTGACCCACAGCTATACGAGCGTCCAGGAGGACGCTCCATATTAATGGAGGTGGGCCCTGATTCAGAGTGAGCGCTCTGGTCAGAGCGTCCGGCTCTGAATCAGGGCCATTGATCAATTCATGAACCAAAACCCCACTGTTTATTCTTAGTATTGTTAGTTATTATGGTGAGTGCTGAGCCTCTGTGATTTCTATTTAAACATACCAAGTTGCACCCCTAATCTAGGAATGGTGAGTGCCGTGGATTAGTGCTTTTTGTTTATTATGATTAATTTTTATAATTAATCATTTTTGTGATCACATTTTCTCATGCACCCCTTTAACTAGTTATCTAACTTGTGTCAGCTGTTTTCCTAGGTGCTTTGCAACAGGTGTGCTTGGTAACTGTCTCACATTTAAAAGCAAAGTTGCTGTGAGCTTTAAACCTTGATAGCATACCCTGAGTTTAACACTAATGTGATGGCTATGTCCATGTTATAATTCTGAGCAATAGAGTAGGGACTTGCAGTAAAGTGGGGTCCTGTGACGATGGGCTGCAAGCTTAAATGCATTGATCAATTCATGAACCAAAACCCCACTGTTTATTATTATTATTAGTTATTATGGTGAGTGCAGAGCCCCTGTGATATATATATATATATATATATATATACACATACATACATACAGTCCAGACATCTGGCACTCCCTGTTAATCAAAATAACTGTACCCTGTTGCCAGTATTAATGCCATCTAGTCGCTTATAATAAAAAAAAAAGATTGCTTTCCAGTCTAATCGTGTGGTTCCAAAGCACAAAAAGTTATTTTATATAGAAAAAAAGTAACACAATAGAAGTTTTAACAATTAGAGTAAAAAGTAAGAAATATACAATAAGTACAGCCGATACATACGCATGTGCACTGGATCCAGTATACAGTCATTCAGTCCTGAAGCCTGTGGTTACAAAATGGAGATGAGTGAACACTGGACTCAGGGCCTGATTCAGAGCCGCTCGTAAGCGGCCGCTCGTTCGCTCAGAGCGATGTTCGCACATCTGCTCATGCGTATGGGTCGTAATGCGCATGCGCCAACCAGTCAGTGCGATCGGAAATCGAGCGCTCGCCAAATAGCGAGTGCCTGCTAATTTGAGTGACAGGATGAGGCGTTTGTGGGTGGTAACAGGGGAAGGTGCTTGAAAACGGGGAGTGGAGATCCGAACGCAGGCATGCCAAACGGTCAAAACGGGCGTTTTAAGGGTGTGTATAATTAACAAAGCAGCGTCATCGACCACGTCACTTGGTTGTCTCTTAGCCTGAACTGTTCGCATGATTGCGGTAGGAAAATCCTACCACAAGCACTGTGAGCAGTAAAGACGCCTTTCGATGTACTCGATTAATCAAATAAATAGCAGAGATGACGTATGATGCGAGCAGCCAGGGGCATCTTTACAAAATAGCGAGCTCATGTTTTGTTCACTCGCTCAGACATAGAGGCATCAACAGACCGCAAAGAGCGAGCGCTCAATTTAAATAGCCGGCCCCTTTTTCTGAACGAGCGAGCGCAAATAGCGTCTGGCTCTGAATCAGGCTCTCAGTACACAGGTATATATACAATTCAGTTTACATTTCAAACAAAGGACACAGTTGGCAGGTTTTCATTGGTTCCAGCTTCAAACCAGTCTGGTCATTGGTCAGTTCATACGGTGTCATCAGGGGTATGAGTCAGTTCTCCAACAGTCTCTATTGTGCATTTTCCTGCTGAAGAACGAGTTTAAACTGACTACAACACTACATACAGAAAATGGCATTCTAATCAGTAACTCCCTATCATCCATAACTAGTGTACGCACGGTGCGATCTCTTTGCCGATAGAAACGGATGTCTGCAAATAAACAGGGATTTAGTATGATACCAAACATGACATGTCCACTGTATTCCGAACATTAGATCTCCTATAAATACATCTTACATCGTCATTATTAATAATTATAAATAACTCTGGTTATTAACTATAATGTGTGGGAACCATTTCATAAGTGCGTATGTGTGGGTGCGTATATGTGTGTGCGTTTGCATGTAATTGTGTTAAAAGCGTACCAGCATGTAGTAGTAGCGTGCCAGTCACATGCTATTAGACAAGGAACGATAGTGTCGACCGATAATAATTGTAAATAAACGATCACATCCAATTACCTGACTTTGACACCAGCATGAATATGACAACATGCTATAATAAACAAGCAAAGTAAACGTGGCACTCAAGGGTTTTTGCACATGAATGTGCATCAACCCGGGTCTGGCATAAGTCTGAAAGGTGCGACCTGGGTTGACAGTCCCAGATTCGATGCCCTTCTTGCTAGCAAGGTTGTTCCCAGGACTTGCAACCCAGGTCAACAACCCGAATCAAGTGTGAAAGGTGATGACCTGGATCATGCCTGAAACAAACTGATTGGCCGGGTGTGGTACCCCAGAATTTGGTGGTACCATATCAAACAGGGTGACCTTAAGGCAAAGGTGGGGAACCTTTTTTCTGCTGAGGGCCATTTTGATATATATAACATCATTTGCGGGCTCAGTGCAGGCCACGCCTCCTCAGTGTGATGTCACATGGGGGTGGGGCCACAATCGCCGATGATAACAGCATCCTGAGGGTGCTCCAGGAAACTGTAAGGGCAGCAGTGTGACCGTCTGAAGCATCCTAAGGACACTCCAGGCGGCACTGCTGCATAGATTCTGGCTACAGGGTGCCATTCTAGGCAACCTGCTAGCCAGATGAGACTAGCAGAAAAAAGCTCAGAAGGCCCGACCAAATGATTCCGGGGGCCTTATAGGGTCCCCGGGCCTGAGGTTCCCCATCCCTGCCTTAAGGGCTTAATAAGTTATGTTAGTGTAATTGTATGAAATATAAAGGGGTCAATGTATAGTAGAAATATATATATATATATATGTGTGTGTGTGTTTAGTAAATGGTTAAACAAATGTAAGTATGTTCATTGATTTCCCCCATTTTTTCAGACTTTGGTGCATGGCCCCACCAATATAAACACACAACAGGACCAGGCAAGGATTCTCCCACTTGATTAAAAATAGTGGAGTCCTGTCTGCAAGGGACAGTTGAAAAGCCACAGAGGCAAAAAGACAATTAGGAAAAAGCCATTGTGAGGAGAAGACAAGATAGCCATGGCCTGACCTGCACTGCGGTGGGTGAATAGGCAGACTGCGGAGTAAGGGGTGTTCCACATCGGGCTCGATTTAGGAGCAAGTCTGTCTGCATTCCTCGGCTCCGGAGGCTCGGCTGGTAATGGTGACAGACGGAGGGGGTGTGTACAGCGAGCAGCAGAGGTCGGATCGGAGGTAGAGGCAGAAGAATGGAGGTTGCGCAGCATGGAGTGGAGCCAAACTTTCCCTGTTCATAATGGCAAGTAGCAAATAGCCTGCACCACAGATTACATGTACAGTACATGTACTGAGGCCACAGTAATTATCCAGCGCGTAAGCAGCGCAGGTATAAGCTACAGGGATAGTCACTAAATTACCATCGACAACAACCCCCCTGAGCCAGCCATATACAGTAGCTAACACTTAATATAGAGGAGAGCAGCAGTAACTTGCCGTCCCAAAACCAAAAGACAGCAGAGACAATTATTGGCATACTGTAACTACTAATGCTCCACAGTCAGCCTAGCTAAAATGACTTGATACATAACTACTGAAGTAACCTGTCCGGAGACATCAAATTAGGGAAAGTCCTAACATTATCTTGTATGTGCACCACCGAAAGGGAGCAAACTAAACTTACAGTTAGCCTTGGGTAGCATGCATGCTATTATAAGGTTGAGCAAAACCTTATAATATGTGTTTTTGTTCAAGAGTGTTATATTGTGTTGCCTCATTTGGAGATGAGATCATCTCCAAGCACCCACTGAATGCCTGAAGACCCTTGTCACTGCAAGACCCGGGTCCGGTGTGAAAGTTGAATAACCTGGGTTGTCCCCCTAAATGTGAAAGGGCTAGCCCGGCTTCAACCCGTGCTCGGTGACTCGGGTCCGAGGTGGGTTGAAGCCGGGATTTTAAGCCTGAAAATGGTATTACTTGCTCTTTCTTACTCTATTCCCAAATCTGAATCGGGGCCCCTGTACTGTTCAAAACAAGTGCATTTCCAGGTTAAAGACGTATGTATTCAGAGTTTTGTAGGTCATTGCATTCTATCAAGAATACTGCCAATACCATTAACTGAAATATACTGTACACTGTGGTTTTACAGTTAAAAAAAGGCAATTGTTAGACTAGCTAATCAGATAGTACTTTTTCTGGTGGTATAAGAATAAAGTATATATTCTAATTTTCTATAATTATACTTACTGTTGTATGTATTTCAGTGAAAAACAGTTCTTAATAAGACAGGCAATTTTCTTTTTCTATATGGATTAAGTATATTCCAATAATTTCTAACTACAACTTTTGCAATAATTAATTCCGTGATAAACAGTTCATTAAAAGTATAGATGAGCTGAAAGACAAATCTACTCTATAAAAAAAACAATTTTAACAAGTTCCAATTTGTAAAATGTAAATTACCTCTGCAAAGATGTAATTACTGTAATATAGCTGCTATGCTCCAGTATTGCAAAGTTTGCATTGTACACAAAGCAGAGAACACCTCTATATAGATACAGGTGCAAACTACTGCAGATATCACACAGGAGTATTGGTGCATTGGTTGTGCTGGGCAGTGTGGGGATCAATGATTGTGCATCCCCCATTTAGCATTTGAAGCAATGCATGTATAACACTTTCACGACATGTATGGATTTGATACTGTAGCTAAAATATATGGTCAGCAGGGGTATGCCTAGCCATTGTGCTGCTATAGCAGCAACAGAAATTACATTTTATTCATCTTTTATGCAGACCACCAGAAACTTTTCAATACAAATTGTGTATACTTTAAAATACAAATAATTAGGGTCAGATTCTGTGCCTGACGAAAGTCCAAATGCGGACGGATATCTGCACACAGCACATTCTCCGTACTATGCATACACACAGATGGGTCGCATCACGATGAACTGTACAAGGGAAGTAGACTTTGAGTTTCATGCCAAAAAATTAGAAACTAACTTCCTAGACAGAGGGTATCCTACAACCCTCGTGAATGAAGCAAAAGGAGGAAGAAGGAATGCTACTAGAACTATTTCAACTAATGATTAGAAGTTAGAAGTCTCTAGAGCCAATGACAATTCAGTGTCTGCCGATCTAAATATAGACCCCTCCCTCTTGTTCATCTCACAATTCAACAATGAATCTAGGCAAATACGATCTATTGTAAATAGAAATTACAATTACATCCTGTTGCTCAATGATCCAGTTTTATCTAAATGTATCAAACCAAAACCCAAAATCGTTTTCAAAAAGAACCGTAATTTGGGTAGCTTCTTGGCACCTAGCATGTTGAAACCTTTTTCTAAACCTCATAATGCCAGTTCTACCTGGCTTCCGGCTAGACCTTCCGGCTGTTATCGGTGCAGTCGTCGTAGGTGTCTTACCTGTGGCTAAATTCTGAACAAAGTGAAGACAATCACATCAGTAATAAATAAAACAGAACATTATAAAAAAATGTATTAATTGTCAAACGGATTATACAATTTATGTGCTGAGTTGTACTTGCCAGAAGCAATATATCGGGCATTCCACTAGGCCCCTTAAAGTGAGGTTTTGAGAACACCGCACCAACATACTCAACGGACTGATGACACATAATGTACCTCGAGATTTTGTCAAATACCACAACTGTGATCCACAAGAGGTTTCCATTTTAGGAATCCAAACCATTAGACCCACTTTAAGAGGAGGTGACCATTTCAGGAAACTCTGCAATGCAGAATCAGAATGGATTTTTAAACTTCAGACATTGGCACCTGATGGGCTCAATGAAGCCCTAGAATTTTTCGATTGACCGTGGGATGGTCGCCGTCTGTCATCCACATGTACTGTCTGGTCAGTGGATGGCACACGGCATCCCCCACCCATATCCCTCGTTCCCTCCCTTGTATTCACACAGTCATCATTCTGCTCACACGGATACATGTGCATTTTCATGTTGCTATATTTATTTATGTGTTTATACAGACTTCTCTTTGGGCATTCCTGCTCGACTCCTTCTTCCTCCTCTTATTTTATTTAATTTATTTTCCACCCTCCCTTCAGTTCTAGTTACACATATATTTTCTTAGGGGCTATCATCTTGCCTCTGTCTTGAACCAGCTAGTTCCCTTTTGTTATGTCTCTGAGACAATATTAATATTACTATCATTTATTATTATTATTTAATTTTTTTATTATTATTTTTTTTTGACTGAAGATAGTCTTACCACCTTGTTTTTGAATATTAAGAGTGTCTAACTGAATAATTACAAGTATTGTATTTTTGAATGAGTTCCATTCAGTAATTTATAAATGAGTGTTGATTGACATCTTCTGAATGTTTTAAATGTAATTCTTCAGATTGTAGTTTTTATGCTTGCACTTTTCTGTATCAATGTCTCCATTATATATACATTTAAAAACGATCAAACTTACTGGTTTTTCTAATGAATGTGAGACTATTAGGATTTACAAGCCAGTGTTCATGGTTTCCAATTAAGGACTAATTGGATTAACTATGTTCCCTATTTAAGAGAGGGACCTCAGTGTGGGCACTCAGCTGAAAAAGTCCCAGGACCGGGACTAAACGCATTGCCGCCCACCGTCCCACACACGCTGTTTCTGTGCTGTGCTGTACCGACACTTGCAAGATTACCAAGCTCCTGCCGTCCTCTGTCCTGGTTACGAGAATTTGACTCAGCTGCGGCCGTGCTCAGTCTCTGCCTGTCTGGAATCTTCCAGCCTCCTCCCCAGCTCTCTCCATTTGGCCGGCTTTCCATGCATCCAAGCTGTATAGGGTGCTACCGCACCGGAGTATCCTGAGAAGCCTGAGGCTTCTATGCTGGTTAGTAACCACAAGTCCATTCAACCATATACCGTGGCAACTGACGGGATGATCTACAACAAAATTAGGAGCAATATGACCTGTTTCAACAAGGGGATTATTTACCTAATAGAATGCCCGTGTAAAAAACAATATATAGGGCACACCATTCGCCCCCTAAAAATAAGATTGAGTGAACATATACGCAACATCAAGGCTGGATGCGAAGAGCACCCAATCTCCCTACATTTCAAACAATACCACAATTCAGACCCCATGGGAATAGAGTTTGCTGCACTAAAACTAGTATTACCGAACTGGAGGGGGCGTGACCGCATCAAACAGATTAATAGAGAAGAATTGAGGGCTATAATTACCATGGACACTTTGACCCCCAAAGGTCTAAATATAGACAACGAGGTAAGGTCAATCATATGTATCCATGACACCAGAACAGGGGAACTTCATTATCAGCAGTATTATGTACATCCTTACACATAATTATTTGTGGTACAATAGCGATTTTTATCTACAGGTGACTGGGACCGCTATGGGGACGAGGTTTGCGCCGAGCTACGCGAATTTATTCATGAGCCATTGGGAAGATCAATACATATGGGCCAATTGCGAGCTCGACACAAACCTCTTCCTCTGGACCAGGTATATGGATGATGTTTTCTTTATCTGGCAAGGAGACGAGACATCGTTGCAGCAATTCACCAGTTATATTAACAATAACAATCATAACCTCCAATTCACCACCAATTTCAGCAAAACGCAAGTAACATTTCTTGACCTTAATATTATTATTGCGGACACTCAGATCCACACCAATACCCACCATAAATCCGTGGATGTAAATAGTTTTTTATTGGCCACTAGCGGACACCACCCTGATTGGCTTAACAGCATTCCAGTCAGCCAGTTTCAAAGGATAAAAAGGATTTGTTCAAGATCTGATGATTACATAAAACAAGGACAGAAATTAAAGACGCAATTGCAGGAAAAATGTACAACACAACAACAATAGACCTAGCATTCAATAAATTCAAAAATATGGAGAGAGACCAATTACTACAATACAAGGATAAACAAAACACAATAGAAGAAAATAAAGACATATATTTCATTACAGACTATAACAGCCAAGCCAATCGTGTCAGAAAGATCATTAATAAACACTGGCCAATATTATTTCAGGACCACACTCTAGTGGAAGTACTAACAAAGGCCCCTAAAGTGGTATTCCGCAAAGCAGCAGGCTTCAAAACAAGATTGGTCAGTAACCATATAGCCACAGCCAAACCCACACAAGCCACTCTTACTGGTTTATGGAGCAACCAGAAGGGAGCTACTAAAGAAGGTTTCTATTTTTGTGGACAATGCCTAGCATGTACCACTACTGGAAAAAGGGCCACAAAACCTATACGTACCATCATTTCGACATCTAATGGCTCCAAATGGACCATTAGGAGCAATATGACCTGTTTCAACAAGGGGATTATTTACCTAATAGAATGCTCGTGTAAAAAACAATATATAGGGCGCACCATTCGCCCCCTAAAAATAAGATTGAGTGAACATATATGCAACATCAAGGCTGGATGCGAAGAGCACCCAATCTCCCTACATTTCAAACAATACCACAATTCAGACTCCATGGGAATAGAGTTTGCTGCACTAAAACTAGTATTACCGAACTGGAGGAGGGGTGACCGCATCAAATAGATTAATAGAGAAGAATTGAGGGCTATAATTACCATGGATACTTTGAACCCCAAAGGTCTAAATATAGACAACGAGGTGAGGTCAATCATATGTGACTGATTACATGCCACAAAACATCCTATAACAATATTTTGTACACTTAGTTATACTTAGGTACATGATGCTTATGCATCAATGTAATCCAGTTACCTTTTACAAAAACAGCACTATCCATTGAAACATTAAGTTTCCATGTTTTGACACCAACAGAATGGGAACACTGGACCTAACATGTAGCTAGAAGTGGTCTGAAATCACAGTACCACCTCTACTTACATCAGTGAAGATGTGATGACCTTAACGTACATAGGGCCTGATTCAGAGCCGTTCGCTATTTGCGGTCGTTTGTTCAAAAACAAGGGGTGGCTATTCAAATGATCCGTTTGCAAATTGCAGTCTGTTCACACCTCTAAGTCTGAACGAGCAAGCAAAACATACGCTCGTTTATTTGATAAAAACGCCCCCTGGCCGCTCGCACCATACATCATGTCCGCTATTTATTAGATTAATCGAGTACATCGTACAGCGTATGAACTGCTCGCTATTCTTGTGGTTGGTTTTTTCAACCGCTATTTTGCGAGCAGTTCTGAGTTAAAAAAAACCAAGTGACGTGGTCAATGACGCTGCTGTATTAATTATGCACACCCTTAAAACGCCCGTTTTGACCTTTAAGCACGCCTGCGTTCGAATTCCACTCCCCCGTTTACAAGCACCTTCCCCTGTTACCACCCACATACGCCTCATTCTGTCACTCAAAATAGCAGGCATTCGCTATATAGCGTACAAACGATTTTCGGCCGCACTGACTGGTTCGCGCATGCGTACTAAAAACCGTACGCATGCGCAGATGTGCGAACATCGCTCGGAACGAGCGTACGGCCGCTAGCGAGCGGCTCTGAATGAGGGCCATAGTTACTTATCTACTGTCCCATGTAATCTACACTAGTGACAATTACGGTTTAGCACAATTTTTTAACCTGCATTATTGTATTACACTGATGCACACCAGTCACAACATACAATAGATCACATTTCATCCAGGATAATTCATTTGCCATATACAAATACTGCTTACGGTCATTGTAAGAAATAGTATTTGTTATATAATGGTCAGAAGTATAACAATTGGAGCTGCAGGATAACCAGACGAACTTAATATTTAATACTATACAGTATATAATATTTAGATATACTGTTACACATCGATTGCAATGAATGATGCAGTATACCATATCCAAGCTGGTTCAAAAGCCGTTGACAGTTATTGCCTGTGGCTGCCATTAGGGGCAGTATTTGCCTCTTAATAGTTAAATGTTTAGCAGTTAGATTTGCAGATCCACCAATATGTTCAATGATTGACATACCTGAAACCAATCAAAGAGATTGACAAGGACCAATCATGATGAGAGGCGGGGGATCACCATATATGATTGACATGTCTGAAACCAATTAAAGAGACTGACAAGGACCAATCATGATGAGAGGCGGGGGATCACTATACATGATATACCCTGCCCACCCTACATGAATCACTACTACTCCCAGAGGAAGACCACAAGGTGGTCGAAACGCATTGGGGGACAATATACCCACTAACTTCATGTATAGACTTTCATCCAGTTCAAGGATCTACACTGAGACCTAAGATCAAACACATCACATGACCGGCGAGTCACACGTGACGCAACAAGCACACTACCCGGAAGTACCAGGGAGCTGAGGACGCCGCACGCGAACCAGGAAGAGGAGACGGAGCACGGGAGGAGGAGGGATCCAGCCATACGCAGCATCAGGACAGGTGAGTCTCCGTACGGAGCGGGACGCGGACAGTGATCGGGCATGGTCGACTCCAGCCCTTCCCCTCCATTGATAGGGTACTGCAAGGCCCAACATCCTGAGTGCGGGATCAGTTTTTTGGTTTAGATTTATCAGTCACTCGGGGACCAGCCTGATGTACCCAGTCCGGAGTCCCGGCACTGATCTACTGTGTGGTTATTCTCCTACCCGGGCAGAAGAGCAAGCGCACTCACAACAGGCATCATTAACATCAAAATATACTCGGTGCATATTTCAATAACTCATTAGTGCCACATCATCAGCGGGACGCCGCTATCAAATTGGGCACATTATACCTTATCATCGGTCGATAGGGTCTCAGTATTTTTAACATTGTGCTGACAAACGATCTGAACACAGGACATTTGTGGTTGCCACCAGCAACACTATCTATCATCACTTGAGTCTGTCCTACGACGTTAGTAGGCAATAATTCATGTGACATTAACTGTTGTGCTTATTTAAACTGTATATCCCATTTAAACTGTATATCCCATTTAAACTGTATATCCCATAGTAAAGATTTTTACATCCATTCTATCACTTACTATGATTGATATTTACAGGCTTATTATCATCCTGATTTATTTTTATTGAATCCTACTTTGTTCTATTTACACAGTGCTTCTTTATACCTTCATTGGTTTAGCGCTGATTGTATCCCCCCTTTTTTGATCTACAGCTACATCTAGACACGGTTGTTGTGTCACTTTCTATACCAGCCTCACGTTACTCACATATTTGGATACCTCAGACGGATACAATTATACTAGTACGGTGAACACATTGTTGCCATTTAAAAGGTACCTTCTTCAATTTATGCCGAATGCTTGCGAACTGTTACACTTCACTGTATACAGACTTACAGACTGTCTTATTTTTCCGGATACAGCACAATTTGATTTATTCAGCTATTTAGCATTCTCATTCCAATATTCATCTGATCCTATATTGACTTTGTATATGTTTTTTATTTTTCTTCTTTTTGTATGATTCAAATGTCTCTTTATTTTCATACATGCATTCTATGTTATTTTATTTTGTTTCTTGATTATTACATTTTTACATTTATACATTTCTGTTTACCAGCGCGGTATTTCCTTCTATAATTGTGAGTGGGGTTGCAATTTTCCCCTTTTTGTCACTTACCGCTGCAGGTATATATTTTAAATAGCAGTGTGCTCTTTAAGCGCTTGGATTTCTCTATTTCGGTGAGCAGGGGTATGCCTAGCCAATGTGCTGCTATAGCAGCAACAGAAATTACGTATTATTCATCTTTTATACAGACTACAAGAAACTTTTCAATACAAATATATATACTTTAAAATACAAATAACTAGGGTCAGATTCTGTGCCTGACGAAAGTCCAAATGCGGACAGATATTCGCACACAGAACTTGCGCCGTACTATGCATACACACACCGGCGGGAATTGAAAGTGTGGACGGACTGATCTGTCCATTGATGGATACGTGACTGTTTAGGTATTACTACATCACCTAACAACTTAAATTTCACAAATCTAAACTAATGGAAATTTGCCATTTGTCCAATTACCTTCATTTTGCTGCATGGCAAAACATGCGGTCCTGTGATAACTACTGTACCTCAAGTATTTCATATTAGCAGACCCATGCTGGCCAGTGAAAGTATACCCCTAATGGATGGTGCTCTCCCCTTACAGTTAAGCTATGAACACTTGCACCTAAAATAACATAAGTAAATAAAAATAAACAGACACTTGTCTGTGACAAAAAAAGTCACAGCTTTTATTAAATTTGATTTAGAATTTTGAAATGATGACAAAGAACAGCCTTGCAAGACCCCAGCCCAACTCATAAGCATAAATATTGGCTTTGGAGACCCTATTCACCAATTCCAAACCCACTGAGGCTGGAATTTAGCAGCAATGTGTGTCACCCATGGCTGCTACCTGCAGTGCTTCCCCCTCCTCAGTTGTGACCCACCTGCAACAAAACACTTTAGTAAGTAATATTTCTATACAATCATACAATGTAAGTGTGGTTTAGGGGGATTCCAAAATCCAGAAACAAATCTCTCTCTTCTTGTTCCTTTATCTGTAAATAGCTAGATTCCCATTGTATCCCAGGTCAGCCTACCCACATTTATCTTGTCTCTAATCCACTGTAATACTTTCCTACTGTATTAAAACATTATTTAGGCTATTCTATGAGGCGATCTTTATGCAGATAGTAGGGGATGGGGAAGCCAAAGAATCTTTTTGGGAGAAGGTAAGACTGCCCAGGGTGGACGAGGAAGAAGCAAGACAGTTATACACCCCAATAAAAAACATAGAAGTTATGGAAGCGATAGCAAGACTAAAACTATTAAAATCACCAGGACCTGACGGTATGTCGGGGGAATACTATAAAATCTTAGGGACAAAAATAGAGGGTATATTGACTAGGGTATTTAATGAAATTATAGATACAGGTAAAATACCTAAATACTTTAACGATGCAATGATTAAAATTCTTCCTAAGGCTGGTAAAAACTTGGAATTCCCAGGGTCATATAGGCCGATCTCGTTGTTAAACGTAGATTATAAAATCATGACCAAACTTCTAACAGAGAGGCTAAAACAACTACTCCCAAATATTATTATGAAAGATCAAATGGGCTTTATAAAGGGGAGGCACTCTGTAAGTAATCTGAGGAAGATAATGGCAGCGGGTCAGTGGATATTAGAAAAGGAGGTAAAGGAACCGCAACTGATCCTTATGGTAGACGCGGAAAAAGCCTTTGATTTAAAGTCTTGGGAACATCTATTTGAAACAATGGGGAAATTTGGGTTCCCGGAGGAATTCATTAAAATACTAAAAACAATATATAATGTACCTATATCTAGAATAATATGTAATGGATATGTGTCAGAGAAAATACAAATACAGAGAGGGATAAGACAAGGATGCCCATTGTCACCGGTGCTATTCACCATAGCAATTGAACCCTTAGTGGAAGCACTCCGTATGGAAAATAAAGTGCAAGGGATAAAAATTCAACAGATGGAGTTAAAGGTATCATTATTCGCAGATGATTTGTTATTATTTGTCTCCAACCCCAATAGTTCCATACCCGCAATCTTGAAAATTATAGGGCAATTTGGTCAATTTTCAGGATAAGATTAACTCCTCAAAATTGGAAATTCTTCTATTAAATATGGGCATCCTAGATCAAGAAACTAGAAAAATATTAGCTAAATTCCAAGGGACTTCTAATAAAATTAAATATTTGGGGATCTATGTGACATAGCCATTAAGAGATATGTATAAGGCCAACTATATCCCATTAATAAGGAAGATAGAAGATCAGATGAATTGTTGTAAATCCCTCCCACTGTCCGTTATGGGATGAGTAGCGGTAGTAAAAAGTGTATTATTCCCAAAACTATCATACCTAATTCAAATGCTCCCAATCTATTTAACAAGGACAGATATTAAGATGTGTATAAATGCCTTTTCAAAGTTTATATGGAAGGGGAAAAAAACAAGAATATCTATGGAAAAGATGAGGTTAAAAAGGCAGGAAGGAGGAATGGCGGTCCCAGATATATTGGCATTTACTAGAGCAGCACACTGGCGTTATATAGTGGACTGGATTCTGGATAAATCAACATATACGAATTTGGAACTAGAACAAGCATTAGTGAGTCCATATACACTTAATGGATTAATACATTCCTCAAGGAAGTTATTACCTAAGCAATATAAATCAAATATAATATTCCAAAGTA
Source organism: Taudactylus pleione (assembly GCA_031769625.1). Taxonomy (NCBI): domain Eukaryota; kingdom Metazoa; phylum Chordata; class Amphibia; order Anura; family Myobatrachidae; genus Taudactylus; species Taudactylus pleione. The sequence continues at coordinate 14,465,053 of JAUIMM010000012.1, read as the reverse complement.
CATACTCAATATGGCGAGCAGTAAATAAGGTAACAAGGAAACCCAGAATTTTCAAAATTTACAGAGATAAAGGGAAATCCAAATTTTATACCTGCATTAGAGAATAATAATTTTGAACAATGGAGGGACAAAGGAATAGCAAAGGTTATAGATGTTTTTGACCCAGGAGGGGTATTGTACTCCTTCCAAGATTTAGTTAATAAAAAGAAGATAGAAAAATCTAAATTTTTTATGTACCTTCAACTCCGACATTATATAAATTCTTATCAAATAACAAGCGATATAAGAAAAGGTATAGAGATAATAACGTCAATGATTGCTTGTGCCAACTCAGGTTCATTTAAGATAAAATATATTTACGGGATAGTATTAAATTCTAATTTAGACAAAGTGTGGAAACCTACGTTGGATAAGTGGTCAAAGGATGGATTGGAAGTCGAGCAAGTAGAAGATATAATAGGGAATATGGGCAAAGTATTAAAATATCTGCAAGCGGCGCAGCTGCAAGAGATACACCTACGTACAATTCATAGAAGTTACATGGCACAAGGTCAACGTAGATATATAGGGGGTCATTCAGACCCGGTCGTTAGCGCCGATGCGCTCGGACCGGGTCGATGGCCCCCCACAGAGCATGCGCACGAAGGCGCCGGCGCCGTCGTGCGCATGCGTGAGACCCGCTACGACCGACAGCACCGGTCGTAGCGGGTCTCGATCCAAAGGGGGCGAGCTGTCGATGTTGATTGACAACTCGCCCCATTTGGAAGGCGGGCCGGGGGGGTTGCAGCCCAAACGAAGGCGTTCCGATGGGAACGCCTACCATTTGGGGGAGGCCCCACTGACATTACTAGTGATGTCAGTGAAGAGCTTCCGGCTCAGACAGAGCCAGAAGCTCTCCGGGGCTTACGACAAGGGAGACCCTACCCTAGGGTCTCGTCGTAAGCCCCGATGGTCGCGATGGTCTCTGACCATCGCGACCATCACCGGAGCGGTCGTTAGAGCTGTGGGTGTTAACCCACAGCCTAACGACCGCAACAGAGGCGGGCCGTCAGGATGCAAGTGGCCGCCCAGTTTCTGAGCGACCGCTTGCATCCTCCAACCGCCTCTGAATGAGGCCCATAGTTCCAGAAGCGACGGGGAAATGTCCTAAATGTAAAGGTATTAATGCATAATTTTTCCACAATTTCTGGCAGTGTCCTAAAATTCGTAGATTTTGGAACAAGTTAATATCTTTCTTGAACAGAATATTTGGGATTAGGATTAAATTAGACCCCATGACATTGATATGTGCAAAATTTGAATAAGGAGGGTTACAGCAAACTGAGAAATATCTAGTGCCAGTATTGACTGTAATAGTGACATTAGCAAAAAAAGCGATTCTTAGATGAAAGGACACCCCCATCGATTGAACAAGTTACTTTGGATATAATGCAGATAATATATCTAGAGAGGCAAGCTACATGTACAGATTTAGAGGTAGGAGTGGGAAGGTTCTACACTAAATGGGGTCCATATATTAAGACCTTGAATATATCCACACAGAAACAAATAATGAGGTTTTTTTTAATCAACCAATTGGTACTTAGGGCCTGATTCAGAGCCGCTCGCTATTTGCGGTCGTTCGTTTAAAAAAAAGGGGTGGCTATTCAAATGAACCGTTCGCACTTTGCGGTCTGTTCACGCCTCTAAGTCTGTACGAGCGAGCAAAACTTGCTGTCGAAATTTTGAAAAATACGCCCCCTGGCCGCTTGCATCATACGTCATGTCCGCTATTTATTAGATTAATCGAGTACATCGAACAGCGTATGAACTGCTCGCTATTCTTGTGGTTGGTTTTTTCAACCGCTATTTTGCGAGTAGTTCTGACTAAAAAAAAAACAAGTGACGTGGTCGCTGACGCTGCTGTATTAATTATGCACACCCATTAAACGCCCGTTTTGACCTTTAAGCACGCCTGCGTTCTGAATTCCACTCCCCGTTTTCCACTTCCCCTGTTACCACCCACATACGGTTCCTCCTGTCACTCAAAATAGCAGACATTCGCTATTTTGCGAACAAACGAGTTTCGGCCGCACTGACTGGTTCGCGCATGCGTATTACAATCCGTATGCATGCGCAGTTGTGCGAACATCGCTCAGTGCGAACGAGCGGCCGCTTACGAGCGGCTCTGAATCAGGCCCCTAGTCCATAGAAGTTAGAGATAGTTGAGAAGGTAAGATAAGGGCATTAGTAGGGAAGGGGAGTGTGAGAAGATGAAAGACAAGATATGTGGGGGAGGGGGGTGAATACATGGGATGAATGTGTAGGTATAAAGAATATGCAAAAAGGTTTATTGGATGGTGAACAAGAGGAAATATACCTAATAATAGTGTGGTTATAACTTTTTGCAGATTGATAAACTGTAATAAGGTAAGAATGTGAATTGAAGAATGTATGTAAAATATATGGGAAGTTTGTAAAATGGAAAATGTATGTAATATATATGGAAAATTTTCAAGATATATATGATATTTATATTAAGATACATAATAAAAAAGATTAAACAAGAAATTTGATTTAGAATTTTGAAATTATGACAAAGAACAGCTCTGCAAGACCCCAGCCCAACTCATAAGCATAAATATTGGCTTTGGAGACCCCACTCACCAGTTCTGAACCTCTTGAGGCTAGAATTCAGCAGCAATGTGTGCCACCCATGACTGATACCTGCAGTGGTTTCCCCTCCTCAGTTGTGACCCACCCGCAACAAAACACTTTAGTAAGTAATATTTCTAAGCAATCATACTGTACAATGTAAGTGTGGTTTAGGGGGAATTCCAAAATCCAGAAAAAAATATCTCTCTTCTTGTTCCTTTACCTGTAAATAGCTGGATTACCATTGTATCCCAGGTCAGCCTACCCACATTTATCTTGTCTCTCATCCACTGTAATACTTTCCTACTGTATGAAAACATTAGTACATTATACAGCATAGAAAAAAGTGGGTGGGTGAGTAGAATTAAACTTTTGAACTTATTGTTATGTAAGCCCACTCCTCTTTTGACTCAAGTGAATGGCCTGCCCTCAGCCGATATTGCATGTTGGAATAATATGGCCCTCTGTCTTATAAAACATCTCTCATACAACCATTTACGGTTATTATTATAAAGTGTCAGGATGTTTCATTTTCAGATTTAAAATGCATTGGTGCTCTTGCACACAATAATGTACCAGTTTTTTTAGTTTTATTTGTGGAAAATCATCAAATGACATAAAAAAAAACCTTATGTTCACCATGTACAGTATAAACAGGAACACATTCAGCCAGATCAAAAATGGAACATATAAAACAGAAGTATAGTTAGGGCCAGAAGTATTGACAATATATAATCATTTTTTGCACTGAGTGGGATGAAAAACGATGGGGGCCTCTTAAAGGAGTCCATGCCCACTACTCCATTCCCTCAGCTAGAGCTTTGGGCAAAGGTGTTATATCCAAACCATTTCCTATAACCAATAGGACAAGACAGTGGTGCCCCACTTTGCCCCTGATCTTTGCATTTGTTACAGATTCCTTGGTAGCAAGGATTTGATATCTACACTCATGCAACCTTCCCAAACTCATTCCTCAGGGAGCACTAACAGTGCATGGCATGCTTACTGACTTCTACTATCTGTTCCCAGGGAGATGCCGGAGAGCAGACACAGCTGGTCACTTTGGGGGGCGGGGACAGGTTTCTATGTCTTTAGGCCCCACCCTGTCACAGAAAACTGTTACGAATCGCGGGAATGCAAAGAGGGGATGGGGCTAAATAATGCGAAAACACGTCATTTAGTCCCACCCCCTCCAGACGGAGTTGCAATTTACTACAATTATGCCGCGATTCCCGGCAATATTCTCCCCATCCTGCCAACTTCACTAGGAAGTGGGCTGGATGCGGGAGATCCGGATAATCTTCCGGTAGAGCGAATCCCCAAAGATTCTGGAGCCTCCTGCAACTTACAGGAGAGTAGGTAAGTATGGTGCATGGTTTCTATCATTACTGGCTGACACATTTTAAAAGATCCACAGGTGAAGCTACTGTAATTATTTAACTTGTGATTCCGTGAGGACACCTACAAAACATGCACTGTTAGTGCGTCCTGAGGATCGAGTTTGGGAAACACTAAACTAGATAATATAGCCCACCAAATTTTTGTTTTACCTTTGCAATCTGGTTGGACTGATTCATAATATGTAGCAGTTATCCTATTTAATTATAGACTGTTAGACTGCAAGCAGATCCCTCTTTCCTGTAGCTCTGCTTGTTATTACCCTGTATCATTTATTACTTTTTACAATCAAATGTCTTTTTGGTAATTAGCGAAAACACCAACAATGGAGTTTCTCGTGTATAAATACAGTAGATGAGATTCACATTACTCTATGGGAATAATGACCAAGCTTTATACGTATATGGCATCTAGACTGAGCTCGGGGTATCTCATTTGCATAATGGCAGACCAGTAACCACCAATAGACACAGCTGGAGGCGCTTCTGCATTCACCTCTGAATTAGGCTCAGAGTGTATAGGGCTGGGGACTATTTAGTAAATTAAATAAAGGCTTTTCTCCAGCATTTTACACATACAGGAGGCATTTCTACTAGATCATTGGATGAGTTATAGTCAAATGGTGAGATATATCTGATTTTTTAATATTTAAAAAAAAAGAAAACATCTTTTGCTTCAATGTATTATCTGCACTAATTTTGTACACTTAGGGTTAAATTTACTAAGAATCGAGTCTGATCGAGTTTGTTTTTTTTTTTAAACTCGATTTGCCACGCCGAAACTCGGGTGATTTTCCCGTTTTTAAACTTGCAAATTTAGAAGTGAGTTTAGCTGAAAGTGAGTTGGATGATGGTGAAGCAGATCGCAATTTCTCCCCCGAGTAGCAAGTTTACATGAGATTACTCACCTGAGATAGCAGTGTCTTCTCTCTGCCAAACTCTCCAGTGAGATATATGAAGGCTGCTTGTGTGGTCTAACTGTTAAACAAGGGCTAAATCTTTTAAAAAAAAATTACGTAGGGTCAATATCCCCCCCCCCCCCAAAAGCATAATCAGCCAGTCCTGGTTCCTGAAACTACGGGGGAAATAAATGAGTAGGGTTCCCCCGAAATTTAGGTACCAGCACCTAGCTACAGGCCCAGTGCTGGTTTTAAATATAGTTGGAAAAAAATGCGTAGGGGTCCCCCTATATTTAAAACCAGCACGGACCCAAACTGACCGGGGTGTAATGCCACAGCCAGGAGACCCTATCACCGGGTCTCCAGAGCCAAAGCATTAACACCCCAAGCCAGTCAGCCCAAGCCAAAGATCTCAGGGGAGGTGGGGACTTCCCCAAGAAGGGATCCCCCTCTCCCAAAACCCCAGGCTTGGGCTGAAGCCCGGGGGCTCTTCCCCGCACCACTGGAGCGGTGGGTACATGGGTAATAAAATGTTATAGAGTTCCAAACTATTGTAATTTACAGTGGAACTACAAGTGCCAGCATGCCTGCCCTTTGGCACTTGTGGAACTACAAGTGCCAGTAGGCGGCCGGCACCTCCACTGTAAATTAAATAGTTAAAAAAACACAGTACACACACACCGTCTAAAGTAAAACTTTATTACACACCTACCTACCTCACTCACACATACTTACCTGTGCCCAGCTGGTCGGTCCCCTTCTCTATTAGAATCCATTTGGAGTACCTGAAAAAAAGATCTTATACTAACCTCTATCCTCGCGCTGGTCTTCGTAGCATCCAGGGGTCTTGGCAAAAGAAAAAAACGTAACCCGATCCATATACTTACATTAGCGGTGTATGTGTGTGACCATATACACCACTACCTGGCTCCTGACTGATCAGTGTGAACTGTCAGGAGCCTGCAGCCAATCAGCAACCGCTAACTGTAGAGTGGCCACTGATTGGCTTCGGCTCCTGACAGTTCCCACGTGGGCTGGTCAGTGTGTCAGGAGCAGGAGCCAATCAGCGGCTGCCAGTGGCGTAACTACTGCCCCCGCAGCCCCTGCGGTGGTTGGGGGTGCCGTGGGCCATACCTTCGCCACTGCAACTGTGAGCGCTGGCCTCTGAAGTGATCGGAGGCTAAGGAAGAGTCCGATCACTTCAGAGGCCAGCGTTCCCAGTAATGCAGTGCGCGGGTGACGTAATCCGCGACGTGAGAAACCTGAGCGGCAGCGTCTGCTAAATCAACTTAGATCCAGTCAGCACGGCAGTGAGAGAGGCAGCCCGGATGACAGCCGCGTGGAGTCAGGTAAGTATGGGGGGGAGAGGTTTTGGGGGGGCACAACTACAGGAGAGGACACAACTACAGGGGTCACTTCTTGAAGGGGTGCAACTACAGGGGGCAGTACTTGAAGGGGCACAACTGCAGGGGCACTAGTTGAAGGGGCACAACTACAGGGGCACTCATTGAAGGGTCACAACTACAGGGGGAACTACTTTAAGGGCCACAACTACAGAGGGCACTTCTTTAAGGGGCACTACTACAGCGGGCATTGCATATGGGGCACAACTACAGGGGGCCCTGCATAATGGGCACTTCTACAGGGGGCATAAGGAGCAGTATTACTGGGGGCATTGCATAAGGAGCACAACTACAGGGGGCACTGTATAAGGGGCACTAACTTGATACACGCAGTTTACAGGTTATAAACTATGGAGCTCATTCAGACCCGGTCGCAAGTGGCTGCTCGCTCGTACGTGGCTGATGTTAAGCGACCGCGCATGCGCAGCACGAAGCTACTCAGAGCGATCGGAATCCGATCGGTCGCCAAGCAAAGACATCCCAGTGTAATGAGTGACAGTAAAGGCCGTTTGTGGGTGGTAACAGGGGCAGGACACTAATAACGGGGGAGTGGAGGTGCGAACGCAGGTGTGCCTGAGTGTTGCAATGCCATTTCTAAGGCATGCATAATTAACAGACAGCGTCATAGTACACGTCACCAGCCTTATTTTTTACACAGAAATACTTGCAGTGCATGTGGTAAGGTAATGCAACCACAAGCGCTGTGAGCCCTTCCGATGGTCCTTGATGTACCAATGTTTTAATACACTTCCTAGAGATGACGTACACTAGTGGGCGTCTCTACATATGCTAATGGGCGTCTGCATACACAAAGTGATCGCTCACCCAGACAAAGAGGGCGTGCTTATGCCTTTAGCCTGGGATCAATACAGTCAGGTCCATAAATATTGGGACATTGACAGAATTTTCATATTTTGTCCTCTATTCACCACCACAATGGCTTTGAAATGAAACAAACAAGATGTGATTTAACTGCAGACTTTCAGATTTCATTTGAGGGTAATTACATCCAAATCAGGTGAACGGTGTAGGAATTACAACGGTTTCTATATGTGCCTCCCACTTTTTAAGGGGCCAAAAGTAATGGGACAAACTAAACAATCCTAAATCTAATTTTCACTTTTTAATACTTTGTTGCAAATCCTTTGCAGGCAATTACAGCCTAAAGTCTGGAATGCATAGACATCACCAGACGCTGGGTTTCATCCCTGGTGATGCTTTGCCAGGCCTCTACTGCAAATGTCTTCAGTTCCTGCTTCTTCTTGGGGCATTTTCCCTTCAGTTTTGTCTTCATCAAGTGAAATGCATGCTCAGTCGGATTCAGGTCAGGGGATTGACTTGGCCATTGCATAACATTCCACTTTTTAGCCTTAAAAAACTCTTTGGTTGCTTTTGCAGTATGCTTCGGGTCATTGTCCATCTGCACTGTGAAGCGCTGTCCAATGAGTTCTGAAGCATTTGACTGAATATGAGCATATAATATTGCCCGACACACTTCAGCATTCATTCTGCTGCTTTTGTCAGCAGTCACATCATCAATAAATACAAGGGAACCAGTTCCATTGGCAGCCATACATGCCCACGCCATGACACTACCACCACCATGCTTCACTGATGAGGTGGTATGTTTTGGATCATGAGCAGTTCCTTTCCTTCTCTTCTCTTCCCATCACTCTGGTACAAGTTGATATTTGTCTCATCTGTCCATATCATCTGTCCATAGGATGTTGTTCCAGAACTGTAATGGCTGTTTTAGATGTTGTTTGGCAAACTCTAATCTGGTCTTCCTGTTTTTGTGGCTCACCAATGGTTTGCATCTTGTGGTGAACCCTCTATATCCACTCTTGTGAAGTCTTCTCTTGATTGTTGACTTTGATACATATACATCTACCTCCTGGAGAGTGTTCTTGATTAGGCCAACTGTTGTGAAGGGGTTTTTTTTCTCCAGGGAAATAATTATTTTGTCATCCACCACAGTTGTTTTCCGTGGACTTCCAGGTCTTTTGGTGTTGCTGAGCTCTCCGGTGCGTTCTTTCTTTTTAAGAATGTTCCAAACAGTTGATTTGGCCACACCTAATGTTTTTGCTATCTCTCTGATGGGTTTGTTTTGCTTTTTCAGCCTAATGATGGCTTGCTTCACTGATAGTGACAGCTCTTTGGATCTCATATTGAGAATTGACAGCAACTGATTCCAAATGCAAATGTCACACCTAGAATCAACTCCAGACCTTTTACCTGCTTAATTGATAATGAAATAACGAGGGAATAGCCCACACCTGTCCATGAAATAGCTTTTGAGTTGATAGTCCCATTACTTTTGGCCCCTTAAAAAGTGGGAGGCACATATTGAAACTGTTGTAATTCCTACACTGTTCACCCGATTTGGATGTAATTACCCTCAAATTAAATCTGAAAGTCTGCAGTTAAAGCACATCTTGTTTGTTTCATTTCAAAACCATTGTGGTGGTGAATAGAGGCCAAAATCTGAAAATTCTGTCAATGTCCCAATGTTTATGGACCTGACTGTATAATCTTCATTTAGGAAGGTGACAGCACTGTCCAAGCATTGTTGCTATTCACCGTATTGGTTCCAATGAACCTGCATTTATGACATTACCTGGGATTGCTGACTTCAATCTATTTTCTTTAAGTCCGAATGGATATATAATGAATAACGTTATATTATATTGTCGCTGGTGCTGTTTCTGTTTTATTAGCTGTGAATTCACAGTGGGCATTTGTTACCAATACTCTTCGAGCTTAGGGGGAGATGTATTAACGGCGACATCGCCATTGCGGTACATCCCCCCCGACTTCGCGTACATACCGCGGTTCATTACCGTGGTATGTACCAAGGATTTCACAAAGGACAGATCTCTCGATTAGAGCTGTCCTTTGCGATGCTGCCGGGCAGAGGGACTTCCGGGTTGAACACCCAGAAGTCCTTCTGCACATGCGCAGAAGGCAGCGGGCCGCGGGGGCTCATGGGAGGGATCCGATCGGATCCCTCCCAGCCCCGAGCGTAGCGCTAAGAAGCCCATAGGCTTCTATTGGGCAACGCCACCTGAAGGTGGCGTTACCTAGCGACGCGAAGCAGCAGAATGCAGCGCATTCTGCTGCTTAATACATACGGGGAATGCGGTAAAACCCCCGAAAACTGCATTTTCGGGGGTTTTACCGCATTTTGCCGTTAATACATCTCCCCCTTATTATAGTACAGTATTGGTTTTATACAATTATATGTGATATTAAATGTGTTCAATTTTATTCATTTGGTCAGCGCTGTCAATTTCTTGTACATCAATTTGTGTGTACTGTGGGCCTGATTCAGACCCAGACTCTATATGCGGCCGCTCGCTAGCTAAAAGGGGCCGGTTACTTAAATCATGCGCTCGCACTGCATCGCGTAAAGCCGCCCACTAAGTAATAGCAAGCGGCCACACTATGCGCTCGCACCTGTATAAAGACGCCCCTTTGCCACACGCAACACACGTCATCTCCGGCAGTTGTAGGATTAATCGGGAGCATTGAGAGCCATCGGAGCTGCTCACAGTGCTTGTGGTAGCCTTTTCCCACCACAACATTGCGAGCAGTTCAGGCTAAAATAGAACCCTGTCATGTTTGTAATGACGCTACTTTGCTAATTATGCACACCCATTAAACTCCGTTCTGATGGTCGTGCACACCCCCATTTTCAAGCACCTTCCCCTGTTACCACCCACAAACGGCACTGTCACTGAAAATAGCAGCCCGACTGCGGGCTACGGGTGATCACTGTCCATCGCACTGACTGGTTTGCGAACGCGCATTGCGAATCATACACATGCGCAGATTGCGCAAAATCGCTCAATGCGAGCGAACGCAGCATAGCGTCCGGGTCTGAATCAGGTCCCCACCTCCCCTGAGATCCTTATGTTAATGCTTTGGCCATGGAGACCTGGTGATAGGGTCTCCTGGCTGTGGCATTACACCCTGTTTGGTTTTAAATATTAGGGGGACCCCCTATGCATTTTCCCCCCCCATATTTAAAACCAGCACTGGTTCTGCAGCCAGGTGCTGGTTCCTAAATTACGGGGGAACCCAACTCGTTTTGTTCCCCGTAATTTTTGGAACCAGGACTGGCTGAGCAGTCTGGGGCTGGTTATGCTTTTGGGGGGGGACCCTACGTCATTTTTAATTTTTTTTATAAAACCACTTTAAATTAGGTACACCTGCAGAAATATACACAAATCACACTGATATGGGTATGTTTCTGCAAAACTCGCAGCACAGGAGGTGGAGTGTTTGAAACTTAAATTTCCCTGCTGGTTTGCTCCAATCTCACCCGAGATTGAAATCTCGATTCTTGTTAAATTCAAGGGTTGCATCTTTTTCATGAAAAGTACTTCAAAGTTTGCTCGATGGTGAGTTGTTTTGAGTTTGCGATTTCACCCGAGTTTTACGAGAGAGAAGAGAGAAATCTCTCCCAAACTCACCCGAGTTTTTAGTAAATTTGCGATATGAAAAACATGGCTAAACTAACCCGAGATTGTCATCTCGACCACACTCGAATCTTAGTAAATTTACCCCATACAGTTTAAATCATAACTTCGTTCAAATGACTGTCCAGCAGTTAATCTATTTGGTAACAATATTGAATGCAAAAGTAAGGGGGCGGTATATAAAACATTCTAAAGAGGATAAGTGGACAAGTTGCTCATAGCAACCAATCAGCTTCTACCTATCATTTATAATATACATGCTATAAAGTGATAGGCAGAAACGGATTGGCTACTATGGGCAAGTTCTCAACCTGGCATCTTTAGAAGGTTAGATACATCACCCCTATAAACGAGATCAGTACAATCAGGGCCGTTGAGAGCCTCGCCGGGCCCGGGTAATATAAAAAGAAATAACAACCACTTTTTCAGCGCCGCTTAGCGGTGCTGAGCGCCGGGGAGGGGGGCGCTGTAAGCCCCCCAGCCTAGTGCTAAGCAGGGGGGCACGATCAGTGTGATCGCTCCCCCCCCCCACAGCCATAGGAGACTGCTCCAGCTGCTGCAGCAGCCGCGAGCAGTCTCACACAGAAGCCCAGCACAAGCTGTGCGCTGAGCTGCTGTGAGGGGGGGGGCTTGCCCCTCTAGCAAGTCCGGGCCCAGGTAAACTGTACGCGCTCCCCACCCTCTCGGCGCCCATGAGTACAATCAGGATTAGGTGAAGATACTGTATATCAAACCTTAAGGCCCCCATACATCAGAGATTGATTGCAGCAATCGTGCAATTTGCAATCGATTCTGTATAAAAATCTTTCCCTTATTCAATTGATTGCAGATTGCAGAATTGCCACAATCGATTGAAAAAGGGAAAGATTTTATACACAATCGATTGCAAATTGCACAATTGCTGCAATCAATCTCTGATGTATGGAGACCTTAAGAGAGACTGTAGAAGTTACACAAAATAACCAATCAGCTTCTGTCATTTATCTAGCACAATCCTTAAAATTACAGAAACTGATTGGTTGCTGTAGGTTTTCTCCCAATAAGAGCTGTCCTTTGTGATGCTGCAGGGCAGAGAGACTTCTGGGTTTAACACCCAGAAGTCCCTCTGGCGTCCTTCTGCGCATGCGCCGTGGGGGCTTATGGGAGGTGCCGTTACCCATTGGGACGAAGCAACAGAATGCTTCACATTCTGGTGCTTAGTACATTTGCGGAAAGCACTAAACCCCCCCAAAACTGCATTTTCTGAGTTTTTTCGGCTTTTTTTACGTTTAGTACATCCCGGCCTGTCTCTCTTGATGGCTTGATACATTGCCCCCTATGTCTTGTGGAGTAAACTTTTTTTTTCCATCGTGCGCGCTTCCATCTTTACCAATAATTCACCAAATGATTACTCAGATCCTTTTGCAAATTTTCATTTTCAAAACCAGGAAGTACAGTGGTTGGACAATGAATTAGGAATGATTTAGTTTCTTATAAAATTTTGATAAAATAATGGCAAATACACAATGTAATACTTTACTTAAACTTTTAGTTTAACAGCTTTTGCATGCATTAGTTTAGCATATACCTCTGCTAGTACTTGGTTGGGCCACCATTGGCTTTGATAACGGATGTTACTCTGTGCTCCATGCTCTCAATGTATATCTTAGCTAACTCTTTGATTCTATCAGCATGATGCCAAACCCAGAATCAGTCGTTCAATCAGCTGTCGCTTATTTGTGCAGACAATTTCACTGATTGCATCTTTTATCTACTTCCAAATGTTTTCAATTGGATTCATGTCGGGACTATTTCCAGGCCAGTCCAAAACAGGGATGCCCTTTCTATGTAGGTGCTTTAATACCACATTTGCCGTATGGCATGGCGCCCCATCTTGCATGAATATTCCACCACTCTCTTATCTGTTAAACTAGCTTAATGTACTGCTCCTTTCTCATCATGCCTTTAACAATGTACAATCTCCCTGGGTATTATGCTGAAATAACACACCACAGCATAACCTTCTGCAATAATTTGCAGTTTCCTTGATGCACTCAGGAAGGAACTCCTCACCAGGTAATCATCGAACACACTGGTTGCGTTCGTCCATATAGGGGTATTCAATATGGAGTGAAAACTTAGTTTTTGCGATGTTTTCGCACCAATGACGTCATTTTCGGAGGTTTTGGTTTTACACCGTATTCAATTTCAAAGACTTTTCGCAGGTTCGAAAAGTCTATGAAAAAAAACGGGGATAACTTTTCACCACTGAATAGGTGGCGAAAAAAAGTGCAGAATTGGGGTTTAGGGGTGCAGGCTTTACAAAAATTGCCTGCACCCCTGGGAATGACATTTTAAAAATAACTGTCAAAAAAAGTTTTAAAAAAAAATAGGGACACCACAAAAAAATGTATTTAAAAATTGGGGTGAAAAAAAAAATTAGGAAAAAAGTGTTTCAAAATAGGGAAATAGGTTCAGGGCTATTCTGCAAGTATGCGGCAGGTGTTTTCTAGAATAGGCTTTTAGCGGCAGGTGCATAGTTGCAGAATTTTTAAAACTTACTTTAGGGACATAAAAATATGCTACTACCCATTTTCATGTACCCCAAATTTGATGGGACCACTTAAAAAACGAAAAAAAAACCTAAGTGCTCTTCTGCAACACTTCTTCAATGTCGGGAAAAAACACCTGCTGCGGCTATTTAAATCCCCGACTTTCATTTGCAGGCTAAAACGGGGGTACCCATAGTGATCCCCCATGTTTTTACAACTTTAGGGGGGTCCTACAATTTATTCCAGGAAAATTTAATTTTTTTACGCAGATCCCACTTCGCAGCTTCCCGTTTTCGTAGCTATTATATTGAATAAGGGGATAAAGCGGGCGCGCACCCGATACTTTATCCCAGGAAAATCTCCGATGTGGACCGAAAAGTCCAGCAAGAACTTTTCGCTCCCATATTGAATACCCCTCGTAGTCTGTAAAGTACTCTCGTCAGAAAAGCACACCTATAATTAGCATATACAGTAACCGTTAGAATTAATAACTGATCTGCGATGTGAACTGGGCTCCTTTGCATAAAATTGGTAGCTTACAGAGCATCTTTTTAATGTTGTTAATAAAAACATATATTGTAAATCATTACACTCCATTAATTTTGTTTGAGAAACACACAAGAGCCATTCATTTTCATAAAATTAATTTCTTACCTTGGCCCAGTCATCCACAGTCCAAGTTTTATATTTGTTGGCATATGCTAGGTGGTTTTTCCTCATTGCTGGTGCCAGCATCGGGTTTCTTGACCGGTCAACAAGCTCTAAACTCAAACTCTGCAAGGTGCCTCTGAACAGTTTTTAAAAAAACGTTAGCTCCTGCTTCCTTCCACATCATCATCATCATCATCATCACACGTTTGGCTTGCAATTTTTGGTTTTCAGTTGCAATTTTCTTGAGCAATCTGTCCTATCTGGGCGTAATTATATGACTGATTTTGAAGGTCGAACGCTTTGTTGGCATTACTGGTTCTCCTAACTTCAACGTCCTCTTAATTTATCCTACACTCTATCCTACATATTCACTATTTTTGAGGTGCAAACCTTAAAAATACACAAAAGTTTAAACTAGGGGTGTGCACCGGCCACTTTTCGTGTTTTGGTTTTGGATCTGGATCTTTCTTCGTGTTTTGGATCTGGATTGGTTTTGCCAAAACCACCCTTCCGTGTTTTGGGTTCTGGGTTTTGTGTTTTGGATCTGTATTTTTTTGAAAAAAAGCATAAAAACAGCTAAAATCACAGAATTTGTAGGTTTTTCTGCTCCTATGCTATTATTAACCTCAATAACCTTAATTTCCACTCATTTCCAGTCTATTCTGAACACCTCACAATAGTGTTTTTATGTCCAAAAGGTTGCACCGAGGTAGCTGGATGACTATGCTAAGCGACACGAGTGGGCGGCACAAACACGTGACCCATCTAGGAGTGACACTGCAGTGGCAGACAGGATGGCAGTTAGAAAAACTAGGCCCCAAACTGTACATAATGCAAAGAAAAAAAAGAGGTGCAAGATGGAATTGTCCTTGGGCCCTCCCACCCACCCTTATGTTGTATAAACAGGACATGCACACTTTAACAAACCAATCATTTCAGCGCCAGGGTCTGCCACACAACTGTGGCTGAAATGATTGGTTCGTTTGGGCCCCCACAAAACAAGCTGGCAATTAATCTGTCCCTGCACAAACTGGCTCTACGGAGGCAAGATGTCATCCTCATCCTCCTCATCCACCGATTCCTCACCCTCTTCAGTGTGTACATCCTCATCCTCACAAAGTATTAACTCGTCCCCACTTGAATCCACCACCACAGGTCCCTCTGTACCTTCTGGAGGCTGGTCTCCCTGGAAGAGCTGATAATTCATTTTGATGAACATAATCTTCTCCACATTCTGTGGAAGCAACCTCCTACGCCTTTCGCTGACAAGGTTCCCGGCTGCACTAAACACTCTTTCGGAGTACACACTGGAGGGGGGGCAACTCAGGTAAAATAGAGCCAGTTTGTACAGGGGCCTCCAAATTGCCTCTTTTTCCTGCCAGTACAGGTATGGACTGTCTGACATGCCTACTTGGATGCTGTCACCGATGTAATTCTCCACCATTCTGTCAATGGTGACAGTATCATATGCAGTGACAGTAGACATGTCAGAAATTGTTGCCAGGTCCTTCAGTCCGGACCAGATGTCCAAACTTGGTCCTGCCTGCCCTGCATCACCGCCAGCGGGTTGCTTAGGATACCTAAGTTTTTTCCTGGCAGCCCCAGTTGCGGGAGAAAATGAAGAAGGAGCCGTTGACGTGTCACGTTCCGCTTCAGCTGACAGTGTGTTCACCAGCAGGTCTTTGCACCTCTGCAGGCTTGTGTCGGCCGGAAAGAGAGACACCACATAGGCTTTAAACCTAGGATCGAGCACGGTGGCCAAAATGTAGTGGTCTGATTTCAACAGATTGACCACCCTGGAATCCTGGCAAAGCGAATGAAGGGCTTCATCCACAAATCCCACATGCCGAGCGGAATCGCTCCGTCTTAGCTCCTCCTTCACTTTCTCCAGCTGCTTCTGCAAAAGCCTGATGAGGGGAATGACCTGACTCAAGCTGGCAGTGTCTGAACTGACTTCACGTGTGGCAAGTTCGAAGGGCTGGAGAACCTTGCACAACACGGAAATCATTCTCCACTGCGCTTGAGTCAGGTGCATACCCCCTCCTTTGCCTATGTCATAGGTGGATGTATAGGCTTGTATGGCCTTTTGCTGCTCCTCCATCCTCTGAAGCATATAGAGGGTTGAGTTCCACCACGTCACAACCTCTTGCTTCAGGTGATGGCGGGGCAGGTTCTAGAGTGTTTGCTGGTGCTCTAGTCTTCGGCACGCAGTCGCTGAATGGCGAAAGTGGACAGAAATTTTTCGGGCCACCCAAAGCGTCTCCTACACGCCCCTGTCGCTTTTCAGAAAATTCTGCACCACCAAGTTTATTGTGTGACCAAAACATGGGACGTGCTGGAATTTGCCCAGATGTAATGCCCGCACAATATTGGTGGCGTTGTCAGATATCACAAATCCCCAGGAGAGTCTAAGTGGGGTAAGCCACTGGGCGATGATTTCCCTCAGTTTCTCTAAGAGGTTGTCGGCGGTGTGCCTCTTACTGAAACCGGTGATACACAGCGTAGCCTGCCTTGTAACGAGCTGGCGTTTCTGAGATGCTGCTACTGGTGACGCTGCTGCTGTTGCTGCGTAAGGTGATACATCTACCCAGTGGGCTGTCACAGTCATATAGTCCTTAGTCTGCCCTGTTCCACTTGTCCACATGTCCGTGGTTAAGTGGACATTGTGTACAACGGCATTTTTCAGGACACTGAGGACACTTTTTCTGACGTTTCTGTACAGTCTCGGTATCGCCTGCCTAGTGAAGTGGAATCTAGACGGGATTTGGAACCGGGGACACACTACCTCCATCAATTGTCTAAATCCCACTGCACTAATGGCGGATACCGGACGCATGTCTAACACCAACATAGCAGTCAAGGCCTCAGTTATACGTTTTGCTTCAGGATGACTGCTGTCGTACTTCATCCTCCTCGCTAAGGACTGTTGGAGGGTCAATTGTTTAGTAAAAGTAGTGGTGTTCCTACTTCCTCTCTGGGATGATGAACGACTCCCAGCAGCAGCAACAGCAGCAGCGGCAGCAGTAGGCATAGCAATGCAGGATCCTCCGGAGGAATCCTGGATAGGAGAGTCAGTCATGCCAGTGACATGGCCAGCAGGACTACTTCCGATCCTGACTAAGGAGGAAATTGACGAGGAGGGAGTTGACGGTGTGGTTTGCAGGCGCTTGGATACAACAGGACAACGGGATTTAGGTGTCCCTGGACTGCTTACGGTCTTAGCCAAAGTTTCTGAACTTGACAGTAACTTTTTATGAACGCGCTGCAGGTGCCGTATAAGGGAGGATGTTCCTAGGTGGTTGACGTCCCTACCCCTACTTATTTCACCTTTACATATGGTACATATGGCAAGACAGTTGTTGTCCGGATTTGGATAGAAATATTGCCAGACCAAATAGGTGGAATGTTTGGTCTTCTGCCCCGGCATGACCGTGATGGGCTTTTTCATCCCACGGACAACAACTGTCTCCCCCGGAGCCTGATTTAAACAAACCACATCACCATCAGAATCCTCCTCGCCAACTTCCTCCTCAGCGCCAGCTACACCAGTATCCTCATCCTGTTGTACTTCAACAGTGACATCTTCAATTTGCATATCAGCAAGTGGACTGTGGGTGCTCCTTTCAGCACTTGCAGGGGGCGTGCAAATGGTGGAAAGAGCCACCTCTTCCCGTCCAGTGCTGGGAAGGTCAGGCATCGCAACCACCACCACACTTGGACTCTCCTTGGGGATTTGTGATATCTTCTTAGAAAGCACAGTTCTTCGCTGTGCTTTTGCCAGCTTAACTCTTTTGATTTTTTTAGTGGGAGGAGGGCTTCCATCGTCATGTGAAGCTGAACCACTAGTCATGAACATACTAGGGATCGACCTTAGCCGTTCCTTGCCACTCCGTGTCGTAAATGGCATATTGGCATGTTTACGTTTCTCTTCAGCTGATTTAAATGTTTTTTTCAAGGTCATTTTCCTGAACTTTGTCATTTGGGATTGTACGTGCCCTCTACTATGACATTGGGCATCGGCCTTGGCAGACGACGTTGATGGCATGTTATCGTCTATGTCATGACTAGTGGCAGCAGCTTCAGCACTAGGAGGAAGTGGTTCTTGATCTTTCTCATTTATTTTTATCGGAGTTTATGGAGTTTGGTCCTCCATTTATGTTATATCGATTTGATATATACGTGCCGCTAAACACAGAAAATTAATTTTTTTTTGGTCTGGACTTGAGTGTACTTTGGGGGTTACAGCACCCTTTAACGGTCAAGCCAGCCGGCCCTTTACTTATGACACAGGCGCACGCTTGGCACTACTTTGTTGATGCACGTGCGGCTACTGCGCACACAATTCACAAACACAGAAAATAAATTTTTTTTTGGTTTGGACTGGAGTGTACTTTGGGGGTTACAGCACCCTTTAACGGTCAAGCCAGCCGGCCCTTTACTTATGACACAGGCGCACGCTTGGCACTACTTTGTTGATGCACGTGCGGCTACTGCGCGCACAATTCACAAACACAGAAAATAATTTTTTTTTTGGTTTGGACTGGAGTGTACTTTCGGGGGTTACAGCACCCTTAATGGTCAAGCCAGCCGGCCCTTTACTTATGACACAGGCGCACGCTTGGCACTACTTTGTTGATGCACGTGCGGCTACTGCGCACACAATTCACAAACACAGAAAATAATTTTTTTTTTGGTTTGGACTGGAGTGTACTTTCGGGGGTTACAGCACCCTTTAACGGTCAAGCCAGCCGGCCCTTTACTTATGACACAGGCGCACGCTTGGCACTACTTTGTTGATGCACGTGCCGCTACTGCGCTCACAATTCACAAACACAGAAAATAATTTTTTTTTTGGTTTGGACTGGAGTGTACTTTCGGGGGTTACAGCACCCTTTAACGGTCAAGCCAGCCGGCCCTTTACTTATGACACAGGCGCACGCTTGGCACTACTTTGTTGATGCACATGCGGCTACTGCGCACACAATTCACAAACACAGAAAATAATTTTTTTTTTGGTTTGGACTGGAGTGTACTTTTGGGGGTTACAGCACCCTTTAACGGTCAAGTCAGCCGGCCCTTTACTTATGACACAGGCGCACGCTTGGCACTACTTTGTTGATGCACGTGCGGCTACTGCGCACACAATTCACAAACACAGAAAATATTTTTTTTTTTGGTTTGGACTGGAGTGTACTTTCGGGGGTTACAGCACCCTTTAACGGTCAAGCCAGCCGGCCCTTTACTTATGACACAGGCGCACGCTTGGCACTACTTTGTTGATGCACGTGCGGCTACTGCGCACACAATTCACAGACACAGAAAATAATTTTTTTCTTGGTTTGGACTGGAGTGTACTTTCGGGGGTTACAGCACCCTTAACGGTCAAGCCAGCCGGCCCTTTACTTATGCCACAGGCGCATGCTTGGCACTACTTTGTTGATGCAGGTGCGGCTACTGCGCACACAATTCACAAACACAGAAAATATTTTTTTTTTTGGTTTGGACTGGAGTGTACTTTGGGGGTTACAGCACCCTTTAACGGTCAAGCCAGCCGGCCCTTTACTTATGACACAGGCGCACGCTTGGCACTACTTTGTTGATGCACGTGCGGCTACTGCGCACACAATTCACAAACACAGAAAATAATTTTTTTTTTGGTTTGGACTGGAGTGTACTTTCGGGGGTTACAGCACCCTTAACGGTCAAGCCAGCCGGCCCTTTACTTATGACACAGGCGCACGCTTGGCACTACTTTGTTGATGCACGTGCGGCTACTGCGCACACAATTCACAAACACAGAAAATAATTTTTTTTTTGGTTTGGACTGGAGTGTACTTTCGGGGGTTACAGCACCCTTTAACGGTCAAGCCAGCCAGCCCTTTACTTATGACACAGGCGCACGCTTGGCACTACTTTGTTGATGCACGTGCGGCTACTGCGCACACAATTCACAAACACAGAAAATAATTTTTTTCTTGGTTTGGACTGGAGTGTACTTTCGGGGGTTACAGCACCCTTAACAGTCAAGCCAGCCGGCCCTTTACTTATGACACAGGCGCACGCTTGGCACTACTTTGTTGATGCACGTGCGGCTACTGCGCACACAATTCACAAACACAGAAAATATTTTTTTTTTTTGGTTTGGACTGGAGTGTACTTTGGGGGTTACAGCACCCTTTAACGGTCAAGCCAGCCGGCCCTTTACTTATGACACAGGCGCACGCTTGGCACTACTTTGTTGATGCACGTGCGGCTACTGCGCACACAATTCACAAACACAGAAAATAATTTTTTTTTTGGTTTGGAGTGGAGTGTACTTTCGGGGGTTACAGCACCCTTAACGGTCAAGCCAGCCGGCCCTTTACTTATGACACAGGCGCACGCTTGGCACTACTTTGTTGATGCACGTGCGGCTACTGCGCACACAATTCACAAACACAGAAAATAATTTTTTTTTTGGTTTGGACTGGAGTGTACTTTCGGGGGTTACAGCACCCTTTAACGGTCAAGCCAGCCGGCCCTTTACTTATGACACAGGCGCACGCTTGGCACTACTTTGTTGATGCATGTGCGGCTACTGCGCACACAATTCACAAACACAGAAAATAATTTTTTTTTTGGTTTGGACTGGAGTGTACTTTCGGGGGTTACAGCACCCTTTAACGGTCAAGCCAGCCGGCCCTTTACTTATGACACAGGCGCATGCTTGGCACTACTTTGTTGATGCACGTGCGGCTACTGCACACACAATTCACAAACACAGAAAATAATTTTTTTTTTGGTTTGGACTGGAGTGTACTTTCGGGGGTTACAGCACCCTTAACAGTCAAGCCAGCCAGCCCTTTACTTATGACACAGGCGCACGCTTGGCACTACTTTGTTGCTGCACGTGCGGCTACTGCACACACAATTCACAAACACAGAAAATAATTTTTTTTTTGGTTTGGACTGGAGTGTACTTTCGGGGGTTACAGCACCCTCTAACGGTCAAGCCAGCCGGCCCTTTACTTATGACACAGGCGCACGCTTGGCACTACTTTGTTGATGCACGTGCGGCTACTGTGCACACAATTCACAAACACAGAAAATAATTTTTTTTTTGGTTTGGACTGGAGTGTACTTTCGGGGGGTTACAGCACCCTTAACGGTCAAGCCAGCCGGCCCTTTACTTATGACACAGGCGAACGCTTGGCACTACTTTGTTGATGCACGTGCGGCTACTGCGCACACAATTCACAAACACAGAAAATAATTTTTTTTTTGGTTTGGACTGGAGTGTACTTTCGGGGGTTACAGCACCCTTTAACGGTCAAGCCAGCCGGCCCTTTACTTATGACACAGGCGCACGCTTGGCACTACTTTGTTGATGCACGTGCGGCTACTGCGCTCACAATTCACAAACACAGAAAATATTTTTTTTTTGGTTTGGACTGGAGTGTACTTTCGGGGGTTACAGCACCCTTTAACGGTCAAGCCAGCCGGCCCTTTACTTATGACACAGGCGCACGCTTGGCACTACTTTGTTGATGCACGTGCGGCTACTGCGCACACAATTCACAAACACAGAAAATAATTTTTTTTTTGGTTTGGACTGGAGTGTACTTTTGGGGGTTACAGCACCCTTTAACGGTCAAGCCAGCCGGACCTTTACTTATGACACAGGCGCACGCTTGGCACTACTTTGTTGATGCACGTGCGGCTACTGCGCACACAATTCACAAACACAGAAAATAATTTTTTTCTTGGTTTGGACTGGAGTGTACTTTCGGGGGTTACAGCACCCTTAACGGTCAAGCCAGCCGGCCCTTTACTTATGACACAGGCGCACGCTTGGCACTACTTTGTTGATGCACGTGCGGCTACTGCACACACAATTCACAAACACAGAAAATAATTTTTTTTTTGGTTTGGACTGGAGTGTACTTTGGGGGTTACAGCACCCTTTAACGGTCAAGCCAGCCGGCCCTTTACTTATGACACAGGCGCACGCTTGGCACTACTTTGTTGATGCACGTGCGGCTACTGCGCACACAATTCACAAACACAGAAAATAATTTTTTTTTTGGTTTGGACTGGAGTGTACTTTCGGGGGTTACAGCACCCTTAACGGTCAAGCCAGCCGGCCCTTTACTTATGACACAGGCGCACGCTTGGCACTACTTTGTTGCTGCACGTGCGGCTACTGCGCACACAATTCACAAACACAGAAAATAATTTTTTTTTTGGTTTGGACTGGAGTGTACTTTCGGGGGTTACAGCACCCTTTAACGGTCAAGCCAGCCGGCCCTTTACTTATGACACAGGCGCACGCTTGGCACTACTTTGTTGCTGCACGTGCGGCTACTGCGCACACAATTCACAAACACAGAAAATATTTTTTTTTTTTGGTTTGGACTGGAGTGTACTTTCGGGGGTTACAGCACCCTTTAACGGTCAAGCCAGCCGGCCCTTTACTTATGACACAGGCGCACGCTTGGCACTACTTTGTTGATGCACATGCGGCTACTGCGCACACAATTCACAAACACAGAAAATATATATTTTTTTGGTTTGGACTGGAGTGTACTTTCGGGGGTTACAGCACCCTTTAATGGTCAAGCCAGCCGGCCCTTTACTTATGACACAGGCGCACGCTTGGCACTATTTGTTGATGCATGTGCGGCTACTGCGCACACAATTCACAAACACAGAAAATAATTTTTTTTTTGGTTTGGACTGGAGTGTACTTTCGGGGGTTACAGCACCCTTTAACGGTCAAGCCAGCCGGCCCTTTACTTATGACACAGGTGCACGCTTGGCACTACTTTGTTGCTGCACGTGCGGCTACTGCGCACACAATTCACAAACACAGAAAATAATTTTTTATTTGGTTTGGACTGGAGTGTACTTCGGGGGTTACAACACCCTTTAACGGTCAAGCCAGCCGGCCCTTTACTTATGACACAGGCGCACGCTTGGCACTACTTTGTTGATGTACGTGCGGCTACTGCACACACAATTCACAAACACAGAAAATAATTTTTTTTTTGGTTTGGACTGGAGTGTACTTTGGGGGTTACAGCACCCTTTAACGGTCAAGCCAGCCGGCCCTTTACTTATGCCACAGGCGCACGCTTGGCACTACTTTGTTGATGCACGTGCGGCTACTGCGCACACAATTCCCAAACACAGAAAATAATTTTTTTTTGGTTTGGACTGGAGTGTACTTTCGGGGGTTACAGCACCCTTAACGGTCAAGCCAGCCGGCCCTTTTCTTATGACACAGACGCACGCTTGGCACTACTTTGTTGATGCACGTGCGGCTACTGCGCACACAATTCACAAACACAGAAAATAATTTTTTTTTTGGTTTGGACTGGAGTGTACTTTGGGGGTTACAGCACCCTTTAACGGTCAAGCCAGCCGGCCCTTTACTTATGACACAGGCGAACGCTTGGCACTACTTTGTTGATGCATGTGCGGCTACTGCGCACACAATTCACAAACACAGAAAATAATTTTTTTTTTGGTTTGGACTGGAGTGTACTTTCGGGGGTTACAGCACCCTTAACGGTCAAGCCAGCCGGCCCTTTACTTATGACACAGGCGCACGCTTGGCACTACTTTGTTGATGCACGTGCGCCTACTGCGCACACAATTCACAAACACAGAAAATAATTTTTTTTTTGGTTTGGACTGGAGTGTACTTTCGGGGGTTACAGCACCCTTTAACGGTCAAGCCAGCCAGCCCTTTACTTATGACACAGGCGCACGCTTGGCACTACTTTGTTGATGCACGTGCGGCTTCTGCGCACACAATTCAAAAACACAGAAAATAATTTTTTTCTTGGTTTGGACTGGAGTGTACTTTCGGGGGTTACAGCACCCTTAACAGTCAAGCCAGCCGGCCCTTTACTTATGACACAGGCGCACGCTTGGCACTACTTTGTTGATGCATGTGCGGATACTGCGCACACAATTCACAAACACAGAAAATATTTTTTTTTTTTGGTTTGGACTGGAGTGTACTTTGGGGGTTACAGCACCCTTTAACGGTCAAGCCAGCCGGCCCTTTACTTATGACACAGGCGCACGCTTGGCACTACTTTGTTGATGCACGTGCGACTACTGCGCACACAATTCACAAACAGAAAATAATTTTTTTTTTGGTTTGGACTGGAGTGTACTTTCGGGGGGTTACAGCACCCTTAACGGTCAAGCCAGCCGGCCCTTTACTTATGACACAGGCGAACGCTTGGCACTACTTTGTTGATGCACGTGCGGCTACTGCGCACACAATTCACAAACACAGAAAATAATTTTTTTTTTGGTTTGGACTGGAGTGTACTTTCGGGGGTTACAGCACCCTTTAACGGTCAAGCCAGCCGGCCCTTTACTTATGACACAGGCGCACGCTTGGCACTACTTTGTTGATGCACGTGCGGCTACTGCGCTCACAATTCACAAACACAGAAAATATTTTTTTTTTGGTTTGGACTGGAGTGTACTTTCGGGGGTTACAGCACCCTTTAACGGTCAAGCCAGCCGGCCCTTTACTTATGACACAGGCGCACGCTTGGCACTACTTTGTTGATGCACATGCGGCTACTGCGCACACAATTCACAAACACAGAAAATAATTTTTTTTTTGGTTTGGACTGGAGTGTACTTTTGGGGGTTACAGCACCCTTTAACGGTCAAGCCAGCCGGACCTTTACTTATGACACAGGCGCACGCTTGGCACTACTTTGTTGATGCACGTGCGGCTACTGCGCACACAATTCACAAACACAGAAAATAATTTTTTTCTTGGTTTGGACTGGAGTGTACTTTCGGGGGTTACAGCACCCTTAACGGTCAAGCCAGCCGGCCCTTTACTTATGACACAGGCGCACG
Organism: Taudactylus pleione; assembly: GCA_031769625.1. Taxonomy (NCBI): domain Eukaryota; kingdom Metazoa; phylum Chordata; class Amphibia; order Anura; family Myobatrachidae; genus Taudactylus; species Taudactylus pleione. The sequence continues at coordinate 14,440,182 of JAUIMM010000012.1, read as the reverse complement.
CTTGGCACTACTTTGTTGATGCACGTGCGGCTACTGCACACACAATTCACAAACACAGAAAATATTTTTTTTTTTGGTTTGGACTGGAGTGTACTTTGGGGGTTACAGCACCCTTTAACGGTCAAGCCAGCCGGCCCTTTACTTATGACACAGGCGCACGCTTGGCACTACTTTGTTGATGCACGTGCGGCTACTGCGCACACAATTCACAAACACAGAAAATAATATTTTTTTTGGTTTGGACTGGAGTGTACTTTCGGGGGTTACAGCACCCTTAACGGTCAAGCCAGCCGGCCCTTTACTTATGACACAGGCGCACGCTTGGCACTACTTTGTTGCTGCACGTGCGGCTACTGCGCACACAATTCACAAACACAGAAAATAATTTTTTTTTTGGTTTGGACTGGAGTGTACTTTCGGGGGTTACAGCACCCTTTAACGGTCAAGCCAGCCGGCCCTTTACTTATGACACAGGCGCACGCTTGGCACTACTTTGTTGCTGCACGTGCGGCTACTGCGCACACAATTCACAAACACAGAAAATATTTTTTTTTTTGGTTTGGACTGGAGTGTACTTTCGGGGGTTACAGCACCCTTTAACGGTCAAGCCAGCCGGCCCTTTACTTATGACACAGGCGCACGCTTGGCACTACTTTGTTGATGCACATGCGGCTACTGCGCACACAATTCACAAACACAGAAAATATATTTTTTTTTGGTTTGGACTGGAGTGTACTTTCGGGGGTTACAGCACCCTTTAATGGTCAAGCCAGCCGGCCCTTTAGTTATGACACAGGCGCACGCTTGGCACTATTTGTTGATGCATGTGCGGCTACTGCGCACACAATTCACAAACACAGAAAATAATTTTTTTTTTGGTTTGGACTGGAGTGTACTTTCGGGGGTTACAGCACCCTTTAACGGTCAAGCCAGCCGGCCCTTTACTTATGACACAGGCGCACGCTTGGCACTACTTTGTTGATGCACGTGCGGCTACTGCGCACACAATTCACAAACACAGAAAATATTTTTTTTTTTGGTTTGGACTGGAGTGTACTTTCGGGGGTTACAGCACCCTTAACGGTCAAGCCAGCCAGCCCTTTACTTATGACACAGGCGCACGCTTGGCACTACTTTGTTGCTGCACGTGCGGCTACTGCGCACACAATTCACAAACACAGAAAATAATTTTTTTTTTGGTTTGGACTGGAGTGTACTTTCGGGGGTTACAGCACCCTTTAACGGTCAAGCCAGCCGGCCCTTTACTTATGACACAGGCGCACGCTTGGCACTACTTTGTTGTTGCACGTGCGGCTACTGCGCACACAATTCACAAACACAGAAAATTTATATTTTTTTGGTTTGGACTGGAGTGTACTTTCGGGGGTTACAGCACCCTTTAACGGTCAAGCCAGCCGGCCCTTTACTTATGACACAGGCGCACGCTTGGCACTACTTTGTTGATGCACGTGCGGCTACTGCGCACACAATTCCCAAACACAGAAAATAATTTTTTTTTGGTTTGGACTGGAGTGTACTTTCGGGGGTTACAGCACCCTTAACGGTCAAGCCAGCCGGCCCTTTTCTTATGACACAGACGCACGCTTGGCACTACTTTGATGATGCACGTGCGGCTACTGCGCACACAATTCACAAACACAGAAAATAATTTTTTTTTTGGTTTGGACTGGAGTGTACTTTGGGGGTTACAGCACCCTTTAACGGTCAAGCCAGCCGGCCCTTTACTTATGACACAGGCGAACGCTTGGCACTACTTTGTTGATGCATGTGCGGCTACTGCGCACACAATTCACAAACACAGAAAATAATTTTTTTTTTGGTTTGGACTGGAGTGTACTTTCGGGGGTTACAGCACCCTTAACGGTCAAGCCAGCCGGCCCTTTACTTATGACACAGGCGCACGCTTGGCACTACTTTGTTGATGCACGTGCGCCTACTGCGCACACAATTCACAAACACAGAAAATAATTTTTTTTTTGGTTTGGACTGGAGTGTACTTTCGGGGGTTACAGCACCCTTTAACGGTCAAGCCAGCCAGCCCTTTACTTATGACACAGGCGCACGCTTGGCACTACTTTGTTGATGCACGTGCGGCTTCTGCGCACACAATTCAAAAACACAGAAAATAATTTTTTTCTTGGTTTGGACTGGAGTGTACTTTCGGGGGTTACAGCACCCTTAACAGTCAAGCCAGCCGGCCCTTTACTTATGACACAGGCGCACGCTTGGCACTACTTTGTTGATGCATGTGCGGATACTGCGCACACAATTCACAAACACAGAAAATATTTTTTTTTTTTGGTTTGGACTGGAGTGTACTTTGGGGGTTACAGCACCCTTTAACGGTCAAGCCAGCCGGCCCTTTACTTATGACACAGGCGCACGCTTGGCACTACTTTGTTGATGCACGTGCGGCTACTGCGCACACAATTCACAAACAGAAAATAATTTTTTTTTTGGTTTGGACTGGAGTGTACTTTCGGGGGGTTACAGCACCCTTAACGGTCAAGCCAGCCGGCCCTTTACTTATGACACAGGCGAACGCTTGGCACTACTTTGTTGATGCACGTGCGGCTACTGCGCACACAATTCACAAACACAGAAAATAATTTTTTTTTTGGTTTGGACTGGAGTGTACTTTCGGGGGTTACAGCACCCTTTAATGGTCAAGCCAGCCGGCCCTTTACTTATGACACAGGCGCACGCTTGGCACTACTTTGTTGATGCACGTGCGGCTACTGCGCTCACAATTCACAAACACAGAAAATATTTTTTTTTTGGTTTGGACTGGAGTGTACTTTCGGGGGTTACAGCACCCTTTAACGGTCAAGCCAGCCGGCCCTTTACTTATGACACAGGCGCACGCTTGGCACTACTTTGTTGATGCACGTGCGGCTACTGCGCACACAATTCACAAACACAGAAAATAATTTTTTTTTTGGTTTGGACTGGAGTGTACTTTTGGGGGTTACAGCACCCTTTAACGGTCAAGCCAGCCGGACCTTTACTTATGACACAGGCGCACGCTTGGCACTACTTTGTTGATGCACGTGCGGCTACTGCGCACACAATTCACAAACACAGAAAATAATTTTTTTCTTGGTTTGGAATGGAGTGTACTTTCGGGGGTTACAGCACCCTTAACGGTCAAGCCAGCCGGCCCTTTACTTATGACACAGGCGCACGCTTGGCACTACTTTGTTGATGCACGTGCGGCTACTGCACACACAATTCACAAACACAGAAAATATTTTTTTTTTTGGTTTGGACTGGAGTGTACTTTGGGGGTTACAGCACCCTTTAACGGTCAAGCCAGCCGGCCCTTTACTTATGACACAGGCGCACGCTTGGCACTACTTTGTTGATGCACGTGCGGCTACTGCGCACACAATTCACAAACACAGAAAATTATTTTTTTTTTGGTTTGGACTGGAGTGTACTTTCGGGGGTTACAGCACCCTTAACGGTCAAGCCAGCCGGCCCTTTACTTATGACACAGGCGCACGCTTGGCACTACTTTGTTGCTGCACGTGCGGCTACTGCGCACACAATTCACAAACACAGAAAATAATTTTTTTTTTGGTTTGGACTGGAGTGTACTTTCGGGGGTTACAGCACCCTTTAACGGTCAAGCCAGCCGGCCCTTTACTTATGACACAGGCGCACGCTTGGCACTACTTTGTTGCTGCACGTGCGGCTACTGCGCACACAATTCACAAACACAGAAAATATTTTTTTTTTTGGTTTGGACTGGAGTGTACTTTCGGGGGTTACAGCACCCTTTAACGGTCAAGCCAGCCGGCCCTTTACTTATGACACAGGCGCACGCTTGGCACTACTTTGTTGATGCACATGCGGCTACTGCGCACACAATTCACAAACACAGAAAATATATTTTTTTTTGGTTTGGACTGGAGTGTACTTTCGGGGGTTACAGCACCCTTTAATGGTCAAGCCAGCCGGCCCTTTACTTATGACACAGGCGCACGCTTGGCACTATTTGTTGATGCATGTGCGGCTACTGCGCACACAATTCACAAACACAGAAAATAATTTTTTTTTTGGTTTGGACTGGAGTGTACTTTCGGGGGTTACAGCACCCTTTAACGGTCAAGCCAGCCGGCCCTTTACTTATGACACAGGCGCACGCTTGGCACTACTTTGTTGCTGCACGTGCGGCTACTGCGCACACAATTCACAAACACAGAAAATATTTTTTTTTTTGGTTTGGACTGGAGTGTACTTTCGGGGGTTACAGCACCCTTAACGGTCAAGCCAGCCGGCCCTTTACTTATGACACAGGCGCACGCTTGGCACTACTTTGTTGCTGCACGTGCGGCTACTGCGCACACAATTCACAAACACAGAAAATAATTTTTTTTTTGGTTTGGACTGGAGTGTACTTTCGGGGGTTACAGCACCCTTTAACGGTCAAGCCAGCCGGCCCTTTACTTATGACACAGGCGCACGCTTGGCACTACTTTGTTGTTGCACGTGCGGCTACTGCGCTCACAATTCACAAACACAGAAAATTTATATTTTTTTGGTTTGGACTGGAGTGTACTTTCGGGGGTTACAGCACCCTTTAACGGTCAAGCCAGCCGGCCCTTTACTTATGACACAGGCGCACGCTTGGCACTACTTTGTTGATGCACGTGCGGCTACTGCGCACACAATTCCCAAACACAGAAAATAATTTTTTTTTGGTTTGGACTGGAGTGTACTTTCGGGGGTTACAGCACCCTTAACGGTCAAGCCAGCCGGCCCTTTTCTTATGACACAGACGCACGCTTGGCACTACTTTGTTGATGCACGTGCGGCTACTGCGCACACAATTCACAAACACAGAAAATAATTTTTTTTTTGGTTTGGACTGGAGTGTACTTTGGGGGTTACAGCACCCTTTAACGGTCAAGCCAGCCGGCCCTTTACTTATGACACAGGCGAACGCTTGGCACTACTTTGTTGATGCATGTGCGGCTACTGCGCACACAATTCACAAACACAGAAAATAATTTTTTTTTTGGTTTGGACTGGAGTGTACTTTCGGGGGTTACAGCACCCTTAACGGTCAAGCCAGCCGGCCCTTTACTTATGACACAGGCGCACGCTTGGCACTACTTTGTTGATGCACGTGCGCCTACTGCGCACACAATTCACAAACACAGAAAATAATTTTTTTTTTGGTTTGGACTGGAGTGTACTTTCGGGGGTTACAGCACCCTTTAACGGTCAAGCCAGCCAGCCCTTTACTTATGACACAGGCGCACGCTTGGCACTACTTTGTTGATGCACGTGCGGCTTCTGCGCACACAATTCAAAAACACAGAAAATAATTTTTTTCTTGGTTTGGACTGGAGTGTACTTTCGGGGGTTACAGCACCCTTAACAGTCAAGCCAGCCGGCCCTTTACTTATGACACAGGCGCACGCTTGGCACTACTTTGTTGATGCATGTGCGGATACTGCGCACACAATTCACAAACACAGAAAATATTTTTTTTTTTGGTTTGGACTGGAGTGTACTTTGGGGGTTACAGCACCCTTTAACGGTCAAGCCAGCCGGCCCTTTACTTATGACACAGGCGCACGCTTGGCACTACTTTGTTGATGCACGTGCGGCTACTGCGCACACAATTCACAAACAGAAATAATTTTTTTTTTGGTTTGGACTGGAGTGTACTTTCGGGGGGTTACAGCACCCTTAACGGTCAAGCCAGCCGGCCCTTTACTTATGACACAGGCGAACGCTTGGCACTACTTTGTTGATGCACGTGCGGCTACTGCGCACACAATTCACAAACACAGAAAATAATTTTTTTTTTGGTTTGGACTGGAGTGTACTTTCGGGGGTTACAGCACCCTTTAACGGTCAAGCCAGCCGGCCCTTTACTTATGACACAGGCGCACGCTTGGCACTACTTTGTTGATGCACGTGCGGCTACTGCGCTCACAATTCACAAACACAGAAAATATTTTTTTTTTGGTTTGGACTGGAGTGTACTTTTGGGGGTTACAGCACCCTTTAACGGTCAAGCCAGCCGGACCTTTACTTATGACACAGGCGCACGCTTGGCACTACTTTGTTGATGCACGTGCGGCTACTGCGCACACAATTCACAAACACAGAAAATAATTTTTTTCTTGGTTTGGACTGGGGTGTACTTTCGGGGGTTACAGCACCCTTAACGGTCAAGCCAGCCGGCCCTTTACTTATGACACAGGCGCACGCTTGGCACTACTTTGTTGATGCACGTGCGGCTACTGCACACACAATTCACAAACACAGAAAATATTTTTTTTTTTGGTTTGGACTGGAGTGTACTTTGGGGGTTACAGCACCCTTTAACGGTCAAGCCAGCCGGCCCTTTACTTATGACACAGGCGCACGCTTGGCACTACTTTGTTGATGCACGTGCGGCTACTGCGCACACAATTCACAAACACAGAAAATAATTTTTTTTTTGGTTTGGACTGGAGTGTACTTTCGGGGGTTACAGCACCCTTAACGGTCAAGCCAGCCGGCCCTTTACTTATGACACAGGCGCACGCTTGGCACTACTTTGTTGCTGCACGTGCGGCTACTGCGCACACAATTCACAAACACAGAAAATAATTTTTTTTTTGGTTTGGACTGGAGTGTACTTTCGGGGGTTACAGCACCCTTTAACGGTCAAGCCAGCCGGCCCTTTACTTATGACACAGGCGCACGCTTGGCACTACTTTGTTGCTGCACGTGCGGCTACTGCGCACACAATTCACAAACACAGAAAATATTTTTTTTTTTGGTTTGGACTGGAGTGTACTTTCGGGGGTTACAGCACCCTTTAACGGTCAAGCCAGCCGGCCCTTTACTTATGACACAGGCGCACGCTTGGCACTACTTTGTTGATGCACGTGCGGCTACTGCGCACACAATTCCCAAACACAGAAAATAATTTTTTTTTGGTTTGGACTGGAGTGTACTTTCGGGGGTTACAGCACCCTTAACGGTCAAGCCAGCCGGCCCTTTTCTTATGACACAGACGCACGCTTGGCACTACTTTGTTGATGCACGTGCGGCTACTGCGCACACAATTCACAAACACAGAAAATAATTTTTTTTTTGGTTTGGACTGGAGTGTACTTTGGGGGTTACAGCACCCTTTAACGGTCAAGCCAGCCGGCCCTTTACTTATGACACAGGCGAACGCTTGGCACTACTTTGTTGATGCATGTGCGGCTACTGCGCACACAATTCACAAACACAGAAAATAATTTTTTTTTTGGTTTGGACTGGAGTGTACTTTCGGGGGTTACAGCACCCTTAACGGTCAAGCCAGCCGGCCCTTTACTTATGACACAGGCGCACGCTTGGCACTACTTTGTTGATGCACGTGCGCCTACTGCGCACACAATTCACAAACACAGAAAATAATTTTTTTTTGGTTTGGACTGGAGTGTACTTTCGGGGGTTACAGCACCCTTTAACGGTCAAGCCAGCCAGCCCTTTACTTATGACACAGGCGCACGCTTGGCACTACTTTGTTGATGCACGTGCGGCTTCTGCGCACACAATTCAAAAACACAGAAAATAATTTTTTTCTTGGTTTGGACTGGAGTGTACTTTCGGGGGTTACAGCACCCTTAACAGTCAAGCCAGCCGGCCCTTTACTTATGACACAGGCGCACGCTTGGCACTACTTTGTTGATGCATGTGCGGATACTGCGCACACAATTCACAAACACAGAAAATATTTTTTTTTTTTGGTTTGGACTGGAGTGTACTTTGGGGGTTACAGCACCCTTTAATGGTCAAGCCAGCCGGCCCTTTACTTATGACACAGGCGCACGCTTGGCACTACTTTGTTGATGCACGTGCGGCTACTGCGCACACAATTCACAAACAGAAATAATTTTTTTTTTGGTTTGGACTGGAGTGTACTTTCGGGGGGTTACAGCACCCTTAACGGTCAAGCCAGCCGGCCCTTTACTTATGACACAGGCGAACGCTTGGCACTACTTTGTTGATGCACGTGCGGCTACTGCGCACACAATTCACAAACACAGAAAATAATTTTTTTTTTGGTTTGGACTGGAGTGTACTTTCGGGGGTTACAGCACCCTTTAACGGTCAAGCCAGCCGGCCCTTTACTTATGACACAGGCGCACGCTTGGCACTACTTTGTTGATGCACGTGCGGCTACTGCGCTCACAATTCACAAACACAGAAAATATTTTTTTTTTGGTTTGGACTGGAGTGTACTTTCGGGGGTTACAGCACCCTTTAACGGTCAAGCCAGCCGGCCCTTTACTTATGACACAGGCGCACGCTTGGCACTACTTTGTTGATGCACGTGCGGCTACTGCGCACACAATTCACAAACACAGAAAATAATTTTTTTTTTGGTTTGGACTGGAGTGTACTTTTGGGGGTTACAGCACCCTTTAACGGTCAAGCCAGCCGGACCTTTACTTATGACACAGGCGCACGCTTGGCACTACTTTGTTGATGCACGTGCGGCTACTGCGCACACAATTCACAAACACAGAAAATAATTTTTTTCTTGGTTTGGACTGGAGTGTACTTTCGGGGGTTACAGCACCCTTAACGGTCAAGCCAGCCGGCCCTTTACTTATGACACAGGCGCACGCTTGGCACTACTTTGTTGATGCACGTGCGGCTACTGCACACACAATTCACAAACACAGAAAATATTTTTTTTTTTGGTTTGGACTGGAGTGTACTTTGGGGGTTACAGCACCCTTTAACGGTCAAGCCAGCCGGCCCTTTACTTATGACACAGGCGCACGCTTGGCACTACTTTGTTGATGCACGTGCGGCTACTGCGCACACAATTCACAAACACAGAAAATAATTTTTTTTTTGGTTTGGACTGGAGTGTACTTTCGGGGGTTACAGCACCCTTAACGGTCAAGCCAGCCGGCCCTTTACTTATGACACAGGCGCACGCTTGGCACTACTTTGTTGCTGCACGTGCGGCTACTGCGCACACAATTCACAAACACAGAAAATAATTTTTTTTTTGGTTTGGACTGGAGTGTACTTTCGGGGGTTACAGCACCCTTTAACGGTCAAGCCAGCCGGCCCTTTACTTATGACACAGGCGCACGCTTGGCACTACTTTGTTGCTGCACGTGCGGCTACTGCGCACACAATTCACAAACACAGAAAATATTTTTTTTTTTGGTTTGGACTGGAGTGTACTTTCGGGGGTTACAGCACCCTTTAACGGTCAAGCCAGCCGGCCCTTTACTTATGACACAGGCGCACGCTTGGCACTACTTTGTTGATGCACATGCGGCTACTGCGCACACAATTCACAAACACAGAAAATATATATTTTTTTGGTTTGGACTGGAGTGTACTTTCGGGGGTTACAGCACCCTTTAATGGTCAAGCCAGCCGGCCCTTTACTTATGACACAGGCGCACGCTTGGCACTATTTGTTGATGCATGTGCGGCTACTGCGCACACAATTCACAAACACAGAAAATAATTTTTTTTTTGGTTTGGACTGGAGTGTACTTTCGGGGGTTACAGCACCCTTTAACGGTCAAGCCAGCCGGCCCTTTACTTATGACACAGGCGCACGCTTGGCACTACTTTGTTGATGCACGTGCGGCTACTGCGCACACAATTCACAAACACAGAAAATTATTTTTTTTTTGGTTTGGACTGGAGTGTACTTTCGGGGGTTACAGCACCCTTAACGGTCAAGCCAGCCGGCCCTTTACTTATGACACAGGCGCACGCTTGGCACTACTTTGTTGCTGCACGTGCGGCTACTGCGCACACAATTCACAAACACAGAAAATATTTTTTTTTTTGGTTTGGACTGGAGTGTACTTTCGGGGGTTACAGCACCCTTTAACGGTCAAGCCAGCCGGCCCTTTACTTATGACACAGGCGCACGCTTGGCACTACTTTGTTGTTGCACGTGCGGCTACTGCGCACACAATTCACAAACACAGAAAATTTATATTTTTTTGGTTTGGACTGGAGTGTACTTTCGGGGGTTACAGCACCCTTTAACGGTCAAGCCAGCCGGACCTTTACTTATGACACAGGCGCACGCTTGGCACTACTTTGTTGATGCACGTGCGGCTACTGCACACACAATTCACAAACACAGAAAATATTTTTTTTTTTGGTTTGGACTGGAGTGTACTTTGGGGGTTACAGCACCCTTTAACGGTCAAGCCAGCCGGCCCTTTACTTATGACACAGGCGCACGCTTGGCACTACTTTGTTGATGCACGTGCGGCTACTGCGCACACAATTCACAAACACAGAAAATAATTTTTTTTTTGGTTTGGACTGGAGTGTACTTTCGGGGGTTACAGCACCCTTAACGGTCAAGCCAGCTGGCCCTTTACTTATGACACAGGCGCACGCTTGGCACTACTTTGTTGCTGCACGTGCGGCTACTGCGCACACAATTCACAAACACAGAAAATAATTTTTTTTTTGGTTTGGACTGGAGTGTACTTTCGGGGGTTACAGCACCCTTTAACGGTCAAGCCAGCCGGCCCTTTACTTATGACACAGGCGCACGCTTGGCACTACTTTGTTGCTGCACGTGCGGCTACTGCGCACACAATTCACAAACACAGAAAATATTTTTTTTTTTGGTTTGGACTGGAGTGTACTTTCGGGGGTTACAGCACCCTTTAACGGTCAAGCCAGCCGGCCCTTTACTTATGACACAGGCGCACGCTTGGCACTACTTTGTTGATGCACATGCGGCTACTGCGCACACAATTCACAAACACAGAAAATATATATTTTTTTGGTTTGGACTGGAGTGTACTTTCGGGGGTTACAGCACCCTTTAATGGTCAAGCCAGCCGGCCCTTTACTTATGACACAGGCGCACGCTTGGCACTATTTGTTGATGCATGTGCGGCTACTGCGCACACAATTCACAAACACAGAAAATAATTTTTTTTTTGGTTTGGACTGGAGTGTACTTTCGGGGGTTACAGCACCCTTTAACGGTCAAGCCAGCCGGCCCTTTACTTATGACACAGGCGCACGCTTGGCACTACTTTGTTGATGCACGTGCGGCTACTGCGCACACAATTCACAAACACAGAAAATTATTTTTTTTTTGGTTTGGACTGGAGTGTACTTTCGGGGGTTACAGCACCCTTAACGGTCAAGCCAGCCGGCCCTTTACTTATGACACAGGCGCACGCTTGGCACTACTTTGTTGCTGCACGTGCGGCTACTGCGCACACAATTCACAAACACAGAAAATATTTTTTTTTTTGGTTTGGACTGGAGTGTACTTTCGGGGGTTACAGCACCCTTTAATGGTCAAGCCAGCCGGCCCTTTACTTATGACACAGGCGCACGCTTGGCACTACTTTGTTGTTGCACGTGCGGCTACTGCGCACACAATTCACAAACACAGAAAATTTATATTTTTTTGGTTTGGACTGGAGTGTACTTTCGGGGGTTACAGCACCCTTTAACGGTCAAGCCAGCCGGCCCTTTACTTATGACACAGGCGCACGCTTGGCACTACTTTGTTGATGCACGTGCGGCTACTGCGCACACAATTCACAAACACAGAAAATTATTTTTTTTTTGGTTTGGACTGGAGTGTACTTCGGGGGTTACAACACCCTTTAACGGTCAAGCCAGCCGGCCCTTTACTTATGACACAGGCGCACGCTTGGCACTACTTTGTTGATGTACGTGCGGCTACTGCGCACACAATTCACAAACACAGAAAATAATTTTTTTTTTGGTTTGGACTGGAGTGTACTTTGGGGGTTACAGCACCCTTTAACGGTCAAGCCAGCCGGCCCTTTACTTATGCCACAGGCGCACGCTTGGCACTACTTTGTTGATGCACGTGCGGCTACTGCGCACACAATTCCCAAACACAGAAAATAATTTTTTTTTGGTTTGGACTGGAGTGTACTTTCGGGGGTTACAGCACCCTTAACGGTCAAGCCAGCCGGCCCTTTTCTTATGACACAGACGCACGCTTGGCACTACTTTGTTGATGCACGTGCGGCTACTGCGCACACAATTCACAAACACAGAAAATAATTTTTTTTTTGGTTTGGACTGGAGTGTACTTTGGGGGTTACAGCACCCTTTAACGGTCAAGCCAGCCGGCCCTTTACTTATGACACAGGCGCACGCTTGGCACTACTTTGTTGATGCATGTGCGGCTACTGCGCACACAATTCACAAACACAGAAAATAATTTTTTTTTGGGTTTGGACTGGAGTGTACTTTCGGGGGTTACAGCACCCTTAACGGTCAAGCCAGCCGGCCCTTTACTTATGACACAGGCGCACGCTTGGCACTACTTTGTTGATGCACGTGCGCCTACTGCGCACACAATTCACAAACACAGAAAATAATTTTTTTTTTGGTTTGGACTGGAGTGTACTTTCGGGGGTTACAGCACCCTTTAACGGTCAAGCCAGCCAGCCCTTTACTTATGACACAGGCGCACGCTTGGCACTACTTTGTTGATGCACGTGCGGCTTCTGCGCACACAATTCACAAACACAGAAAATAATTTTTTTCTTGGTTTGGACTGGAGTGTACTTTCGGGGGTTACAGCACCCTTAACAGTCAAGCCAGCCGGCCCTTTACTTATGACACAGGCGCACGCTTGGCACTACTTTGTTGATGCATGTGCGGCTACTGCGCACACAATTCACAAACATAGAAAATATATTTTTTTTTTGGTTTGGACTGGAGTGTACTTTGGGGGTTACAGCACCCTTTAACGGTCAAGCCAGCCGGCCCTTTACTTATGACACAGGCGCACGCTTGGCACTACTTTGTTGATGCACGTGCGGCTACTGCGCACACAATTCACAAACAGAAAATAATTTTTTTTTTGGTTTGGACTGGAGTGTACTTTCGGGGGTTACAGCACCCTTAACGGTCAAGCCAGCCGGCCCTTTACTTATGACACAGGCGCACGCTTGGCACTACTTTGTTGATGCACGTGCGGCTACTGCGCACACAATTCACAAACACAGAAAATAATTTTTTTTTTGGTTTGGACTGGAGTGTACTTTCGGGGGTTACAGCACCCTTTAACGGTCAAGCCAGCCGGCCCTTTACTTATGACACAGGCGCACGCTTGGCACTACTTTGTTGATGCATGTGCGGCTACTGCGCACACAATTCACAAACACAGAAAATAATTTTTTTTTTGGTTTGGACTGGAGTGTACTTTCGGGGGTTACAGCACCCTTTAACGGTCAAGCCAGCCGGCCCTTTACTTATGACACAGGCGCATGCTTGGCACTACTTTGTTGATGCACGTGCGGCTACTGCACACACAATTCACAAACACAGAAAATAATTTTTTTTTGGGTTTGGACTGGAGTGTACTTTGGGGGTTACAGCACCCTTAACAGTCAAGCCAGCCGGCCCTTTACTTATGACACAGGCGCACGCTTGGCACTACTTTGTTGCTGCACGTGCGGCTACTGCGCACACAATTCACAAACACAGAAAATAATTTTTTTTTTGGTTTGGACTGGAGTGTACTTTCGGGGGTTACAGCACCCTTTAACGGTCAAGCCAGCCGGCCCTTTACTTATGACACAGGCGCACGCTTGGCACTACTTTGTTGATGCACGTGCGGCTACTGCGCACACAATTCACAAACACAGAAAATAATTTTTTTTTTGGTTTGGACTGGAGTGTACTTTGGGGGTTACAGCACCCTTTAACGGTCAAGCCAGCCGGTCCTTTACTTATGACACAGGCGCACGCTTGGCACTACTTTGTTGATGCACGTGCGGCTACTGTGCACACAATTCACAAACACAGAAAATAATTTTTTTTTTGGTTTGGACTGGAGTGTACTTTCGGGGGTTACAGCACCCTTAACGGTCAAGCCAGCCGGCCCTTTACTTATGACACAGGCGCACGCTTGGCACTACTTTGTTGCTGCACGTGCGGCTACTGCGCACACAATTCACAAACACAGAAAATAATTTTTTTTTTGGTTTGGACTGGAGTGTACTTTCGGGGGTTATAGCACCCTTTAACGGTCAAGCCAGCCGGCCCTTTACTTATGACACAGGCGCACGCTTGGCACTACTTTGTTGATGCACGTGCGGCTACTGCGCACACAATTCACAAACACAGAAAATATTTTTTTTTTTGGTTTGGACTGGAGTGTACTTTCGGGGGTTACAGCACCCTTTAACGGTCAAGCCAGCCGGCCCTTTACTTATGACACAGGCGCACGCTTGGCACTACTTTGTTGATGCACGTGCGGCTACTGCGCACACAATTCACAAACACAGAAAATAATTTTTTTTTTGGTTTGGACTGGAGTGTACTTTCGGGGGTTACAGCACCCTTTAACGGTCTAGCCAGCCGGCCCTTTACTTATGACACAGGCGCACGCTTGGCACTACTTTGTTGATGCACGTGCGGCTACTGCGCACACAATTCACAAACACAGAAAATAATTTTTTTTTTGGTTTGGACTGGAGTGTACTTTGGGGGTTACAGCACCCTTTAACGGTCAAGCCAGCCGGCCCTTTACTTATGACACAGGCGCACGCTTGGCACTACTTTGTTGATGCACGTGCGGCTACTGCGCACACAATTCACAAACACAGAAAATAATTTTTTTTTTGGTTTGGACTGGAGTGTACTTTCGGGGGTTACAGCACCCTTAACGGTCAAGCCAGCCGGCCCTTTACTTATGACACAGGCGCACGCTTGGCACTACTTTGTTGCTGCACGTGCGGCTACTGCGCACACAATTCACAAACACAGAAAATAATTTTTTTTTTGGTTTGGACTGGAGTGTACTTTCGGGAGTTACAGCACCCTTTAACGGTCAAGCCAGCCGGCCCTTTACTTATGACACAGGCGCACGCTTGGCACTACTTTGTTGATGCACGTGCGGCTACTGCGCACACAATTCACAAACACAGAAAATATTTTTTTTTTTGGTTTGGACTGGAGTGTACTTTCGGGGGTTACAGCACCCTTTAACGGTCAAGCCAGCCGGCCCTTTACTTATGACACAGGCGCACGCTTGGCACTACTTTGTTGATGCACGTGCGGCTACTGCGCACACAATTCACAAACACAGAAAATTAGTTTTTTTTGGGTTTGGACTGGAGTGTACTTCGGGAGTTACAGCACCCTTTAACGGTCAAGCCAGCCGGCCCTTTACTTATGACACAGGCGCACGCTTGGCACTACTTTGTTGATGTACGTGCGGCTACTGCGCACACAATTCACAAACACAGAAAATAATTTTTTTTTTGGTTTGGACTGGAGTGTACTTTGGGGGTTACAGCACCCTTTAACGGTCAAGCCAGCCGGCCCTTTACTTATGCCACAGGCGCACGCTTGGCACTACTTTGTTGATGCACGTGCGGCTACTGCGCACACAATTCCCAAACACAGAAAATAATTTTTTTTTGGTTTGGACTGGAGTGTACTTTCGGGGGTTACAGCACCCTTAACGGTCAAGCCAGCCGGCCCTTTTCTTATGACACAGACGCACGCTTGGCACTACTTTGTTGATGCACGTGCGGCTACTGCGCACACAATTCGCAAACACAGAAAATAATTTTTTTTTTGGTTTGGACTGGAGTGTACTTTGGGGGTTACAGCACCCTTTAACGGTCAAGCCAGCCGGCCCTTTACTTATGACACAGGCGCACGCTTGGCACTACTTTGTTGATGCATGTGCGGCTACTGCGCACACAATTCACAAACACAGAAAATAATTTTTTTTTTGGTTTGGACTGGAGTGTACTTTCGGGGGTTACAGCACCCTTAACGGTCAAGCCAGCCGGCCCTTTACTTATGACACAGGCGCACGCTTGGCACTACTTTGTTGATGCACGTGCGGCTACTGCGCACAAAATTCACAAACACAGAAAATATATATTTTTTTTTTAGCACTTGGGGGGAGCACCCCTGATGGACAGAGCACCCCCTGGACAACACTACAGCACCCCTTTAGGACTGGGACACTGCACAGGACTTTGGAGTGGACACAGCCCCTATGGAGAACTGACTGCACAACACAGTCCAGCCAGCCCCTATGGACTTTGAAGTAGTGGACACAGCCCCTATTAACAACAGCAGCACAGCACAACACAGCCAGCCCCTAATGACTTTGAAGTAGTGGACAACAGCAGCACTACACTACACTACACTACACAGCCCTAACTCCCACCCTCCCTCTTCACTGTCCACAGCCGAGTGAGAAAATGGCGCCAACGCGGGTACCTTATATAGGATCCAAAACCCGCGAGACTCGGAAGGCGGGATGATGACGTTTTGCCTCGATTTCAGATCCGAGTCAGGCGGGAAAAGTCGAGCCTGACTCGGATCGGACTCGGATCGGGGGGCTCGGGGGGGGTTCGGATTTCAGAAATCCGAACCCGCTCACCCCTAGTTTAAACATTCCTAATTCATTGTAAAACCACAAAGTGTGCACCTATGCATGCAATATGTGGATAAATAGCCCCAATATTACATAATTAAATGTACTTTTTGACTTTAAATACTTGAAATTATAGATAGATTAAATATATAGTCTACTGCATCGATGATCCTGCATTAGTGCAGCCTTCTTTCATTCTGCTCACTATAGAATTAATTGATTACTATTTTGATAGCCTATAACAGTAAAGAAAGCACAGGACAAAGCACTCTGGGAACTGTGTACAACTGTGTATAAGTACATACCATCAGCTGTACAATGGCCCACGAGTATATACCCTACGCCAGGGGTTCCCAACCATGGTCCTCAAGGCACACTAGCAGCCAAGGTTTTAAGGATAGCCAAACTTAAACACAGGTGTCTTAATTAGTACCTCAGTTATTTTGATTTAATCATCTGTGCCCAAGCATGGAAATCACTAAAACCTGGACTGTTAGTGTGCCTTGAGGACCGAGGTTGTGAAACACCTCCCTATGCCAATGGTTCCCAAACTAGGTGCCACAGGTAGGGGTGCCAGATCATCATTTAATAATGGACACATATGAAACACCCACACATATATATACATATACAGTACTGTGCAAAAGTTTTAGACAGGTGTGGAAAAATGCTTTAAAAAAATAGAAGTGTTAATAATTTATTTTTATCAATTAACAAATGCAAAGTGAATGAACAGAAGAAAAATCTAAATCAAATCAGTTTTGGTGTGACCACACTTTGCCTTCTAAACAGCATCAATTCTTCTAGGTACACTTGCACACAGTTTTTGAAGGAACTCGGACGGGAGATTGTTCCAAGCATCGTGGAGAACTAACCACATATGTTTTGTGGATATAGGCTTGCTCAAATCCTTCTGTCTATTCAAGTAATCCCAGACAGACTCGATGATGATATCAGAGCTCTGTGGAGGCCATATCATCACTACAGGACTCCTTGTTCTACCTTACACTGAAGATAGTACTCAATGACATTGGCTGTATGTTTGGTGTCATTGTCCTGCTGCAGAATAAATTTGGAGCCAATCAGATGCCTCCCTGATGGTACTGCATGATGGATAAGTACCTGTCTCTATTTCTCAGCATTGAGGACACCATTAATTCTGACCAAATCCCCAACTCCATTTGCTGAAATGCAGCCCCAAACTTGCAAGGAACCTCCACCATGCTTCACTGTTGCCTGCACCCATTATTGTACCACTGTCTAGCCCTTTGGCGAACAAACTGCCTTCTGTTACAGCCAAATATTTCAAATATTGACTCATCAGTCCAGAGCACCTGCTGCCATTTTTCTGCACCCCAGTTCCTATGTTTTCGTGCATAGTTGAGTCTCTTGGCATTGTTTCCACATTGAAGGTATGGCTTTTTGGATGCAATTTTTCCATGAAGACCACTTCTGGCCAGACTTCTCCGAACTGTAGATGAGTATACCTGGGTCCCACTGGTTTCTGCCAGTTTTGAGCTGATGGCACTGCTGGACATCTTCCGATTTCGAAGTAAAGTAAGCATGATGTGTCTTTCATCTGATGCACTGTTTCCAAGGTCGACCACTGCGTCTAATGTCCTCAATGTTGCACGTTTCTTTTCGCTTCTTCAAGAGAGCTTGAACAGCACATCTTGAAACCACAGTCTACTTGGAAATCATTGTCAGAGAGAAACCTTGCTGATGCAGTATAACTACCTTGCAGTGGCATAACTACCATGGGTGCAGGGGGTGCGGCTGCTATGGGGCCCGGACCAACCCGGGGCCCGGCCCTCCCCCTGCACCTAAGGTGCCAGGCCTCTGTCCGCGGCCCTTCCCTCCGGCACCCTCCTTACTTGCTCCATCACTCTCTTCACTTCCTTCTACTCCACTTACCTGCTCCGTGGTCGCGCGCACCCCCCCGCTCCGTGGTCGCGTCTTCCCAGTCAGCTCCGCCTCCGGCTCTCCCCACTGGCTGATACTGGGAGAAGGTGTGGTCACCTCCTCTCAGTATCAGTCATTGAGATGGAGCCGACCGGGAGAGAAGGTGCGCCTGCCCTGCACAGCGCGACCATAGATCAGGTAAGTCGGGGAGTGAGGAGGGTGCGGGGTCCTCAAGCCAAGGGGGGATCCATGGGACAAGGGCGGGAGCGGTAGGCTGAAAGGGGGGCCTGTGAAATTTTTTGCTATGGGTCCCCTGTAAGTATAGTTACGCCCCTGCTACCTTGTGTCTTGTTGCGGTGCTCAGTCTTGCCATGTTGTACAGTATGACCTGTGACATGAAACTGTCTTCCACAACCTCACCTTTGTAGCAGAGTTTGGCGGTTCCCAGTTTTAAGCCTCCTACACAGCTGTTTCTGTTTCAGTTAATGACTGTGTCTACATATGAAAATGATGATCATTATCAACTGTTTGGTATGATTGGTTAATCGTACACCTGACTATAATCCTACAAAATCCATTACATTCTGCAAGTGTACCTAGAAGAATTGATGCTGTTTTGAAGGCAAAGGGTGGTCACACCATATATTGATTAGCTTTAGATTTCTCTTCTGGTCATTCATTTTTTGACTACACACCCGCCTGCGGTCGCCTCCCAATTACATCATCGTGCTATACACATGATAGCGATACATCTGTGTATCCCATCACTGTGGTAACAGCAGCGCACTGTCTACAAATAACACAATGTATAAGTAGCCTGCAAATTACCCAAAACTTAACGACAGATATAGTAATTCATTGATGTATTTTTGCAAACATGGTACTGTAGCACATGTTATATACAAGATAAATCTATTATAAGTATCTATTGTAACATCATGTTATACACAAGCTAAGTCAATCACTAATAACTATTAATACATTAAGTGGTAAACATCCCTCATAAAAAGCAAGCATATGAAATTGTTTCATTAACGCCCTTGGGACAAATGACAGCTAAACGGGCTATACACCTAGCTTCTGCTTATGCTGGGAGGGATCCGTCAACAACAGCGCGATGCTGTAGAAGCCCATAGTCTTCTATATGGTAACGGCAGCAAAAGCTGGCGTAACCCTCCGCGTCGGAGATCCGGCTGCCAGCAATAGTGGATATGAAAAATGTGGTAAAACCCCGAAAACAGGGTTTTTATTGAATTTCCATTTAGCACATCTCGGCCCCTATCTATTAACACATGGAAACTTACGATTAGAGGATGAATAATCTGGTTTGTTACTCAATAAAGAATGCCTATCTAAATTCAGCACCTTTGCCTTGGATTCTAATAAACCAGCTCATGAATATCCTATATTAATGAATTTACTGATCAGCTCATCAATTTGTTTAGAGGCTTTTTCCATATTACTGTTTAGCCGTATAAAGCGGATCATCTGAGAATATGGTAACCCGCTAAAAAGACTCTTGGGATGTCAGCTTTGTGCCTGTAATAGATTGTTACGGTCAGTCGGTTGTGAGAACACAGTGGTGGCAATCTTGTTTTTCTCAATCATTACTCTGCCATCTAAAAAGTTTATGGCTTTCTGGCTCATAGAATATGTAAATTTAAACGGTCCTTCTCTTCCATTATATGCCTCCATCAGAGCAATGAAGGTACTTTCCTCTCCCTTCCACACCAGGAATAGATAATCTATAAAACGAGTAAAAAGTACTATTTGTTCACAACCACATGGTCATTAAAGTACAATTCTCTCTCCACTGCAAACACAACTGTATTAGCATAGGAGGGGGCGGCACTAGAGCCCATTGCACAACCTTTAGTTTGTACAAAATACTACTTGTCTTAGAGAGAGAAATTATTTGTGAGGATTAATTCCATCAACAATAATATAATCTCTATAGTAGGGGTGTGGTTTTGGATCTGGATCTTCGTGTTTTGGATCTGGATTGGTTTTGCCAAAACCACCCTTCCGTGTTTTGGGTTCTGGGTTTTGTGTTTTGGATCTGTATTTTTTTTCAAAAAAGAATAAAAACAGCTAAAATCACAGAATGTGTTGGTTTTTCTGCTCCTATGCTATTATTAACCTCAATAACCTTAATTTCCACTCATTTCCAGTCTATTCTGAACACCTCACACCTCACAATAGCGGTTTTATGTCTAAAAGGCTATGCTAAGTGACACGAGTGGGCGGCACAAACACGTGGCCCATCTAGAAGTGGCACTGCAGTGGCAGACAGGATGGCAGTTTGAAAAACTAGGCACCAAACAGTACATAATGCAAAGAAAAAAAAGAGGTGCAAGATGGAATTGTCCTTGGGCCCTCCCACCCACCCTTATGTTGTATAAACAGGACATGCACACTTTAACAAACCAATCATTTCAGCGCCAGGGTCTGCCACACGACTGTGGCTGAAATGATTGGTACGTTTGGGCCCCCACAAAACAAGCTGGCAATTTATCTGTCCCTGCACAAACTGTCTCTACAGAGGCAAGATGTCGTCCTCATCCTCCTCATCCACCGATTCCTCACCCTCTTCAGTGTTGTGTACATCCTCATCCTCACAGACTATTAACTCGTCCCCGCTGGAATCCACCACCACAGGTCCCTCTGTACGTTCTGGAGGCTGGTCTCCCTGAAAGAGTTGGTAATTCATTTTTATGAACATCATCTTCTCCACATTTTGTGAAAGCAGCCTCCTACACCTTTCGATGACAAGGTTCCCGGCTGCACTAAACACTCTTTCAGAGTACACACTGGAGGGGGGGCAACTCAGGTAAAATAGAGCCAGTTTGTATAGGGGCCTCCAAATTGCCTCTTTTTCCTGCCAGTACAGGTACGGACTGTCTGACATGCCTACTTGGATGCTGTCACCGATGTAATCCTCCACAATTCTGTCAATGGTGACAGTATCATATGCAGTGACAGTAGACATGTCAGAAATTATTGCCAGGTCCTTCAGTCCGGACCAGATGTCCAAACTTGGTCCTGCCTGCCCTGCATCACCACCAGCTGCTTAGGGTTGCTTAGGATACCTAAGTTTTTTCCTGGCAGCCCCAGTTGCGGGAGAAAATGAAGACGGAGCTGTTGACATGTCACGTTCCGCTTCATCTGACAGTGTTTTCACCAGCAGGTCTTTGCACCTCTGCAGACTTGTGTCGGCCGGAAAGAGAGACACCACATAGGCTTTAAACCTAGGATCGAGCACGGTGGCCAAAATGTAGTGGTCTGATTTCAACAGATTGACCACCCTGGAATCCTAGCAAAGCGAATGAAGGGCTTCATCCACAAGTCCCACATGCCGAGCGGAATCACTCCGTCTTAGCTCCTCCTTCACTTTCTCCAGCTGCTTCTGCAAAAGCCTGATGAGGGGAATGACCTGACTCAAGCTGGCAGTGTCTGAACTGACTTCACGTGTGGCAAGTTCGAAGGGTTGGAGAACCTTGCACAACACGGAAATCATTCTCCACTGCGCTTGAGTCAGGTGCATACCCCCTCCTTTGCCTATGTCATAGGTGGATGTATAGGCTTGAATGGCCTTTTGCTGCTCCTCCATCCTCTGAAGCATATAGAGGGTTGAGTTCCACCGCGTCACAACCTCTTCAGGTGATGGCGGGGCAGGTTCAAGAGTGTTTGCTGGTGCTCCAGTCTTCGGCACGCAGACGCTGAATGGCGAAAGTCGCCAGAAACTTTTCGGGCCACCCAAAGCGTCTCCTGCACGCCCCTGTCGCTTTTCAGAAACTTCTGCACCACCAAGTTTATTGTGCGAGCAAAACATGGGACGTGCTGGAATTTGCCCAGATGTAATGCCCGCACAATATTGGTGGCGTTGTCAGATATCACAAATCCCCAGGAGAGTCTAAGTGGGGTAAGCCACTGGGCGATGATTTCCCTCAGTTTCTCTAAGAGGTTGTCGGCGGTGTGCCTCTTACTGAAACCGGTGATACACAGCATAGCCTGCCTTGGAGCGAGCTGGCATTTCTGAGATGCTGCTACTGGTGACGCTGCTGTTGTTGCTGCGTAAGATGATACATCTACCCAGTGGGCTGTCACAGTCATATAGTCCTTAGTCTGCCCTGTTCCACTTGTCCACATGTCCGTGGTTAAGTGGACATTGGGTACAACGGCATTTTTCAGGACACTGAGGACACTTTTTCTGACGTTTCTGTACAGTCTCGGTATCGCCTGCCTAGTGAAGTGGAATCTAGACGGGATTTGGAACCGGGGACACACTACCTCCATCAATTGTCTAAATCCCACTGCACTAATGGCGGATACCAGACGCACGTCTAACACCAACATAGCAGTCAAGGCCTCAGTTATACGTTTTGCTTCAGGATGACTGCTGTCGTACTTCATCCTCCTCGCTAAGGACTGTTGGAGGGTCAATTGTTTAGTAAAAGTAGTGGTGTTCCTACTTCCTCTCTGGGATGATGAACGACTCCCAGAAGCAGCAACAGCAGCAGCGGCAGCAGTAGGCGTAGCAATGCAGGATCCTCCGGAGGAATCCTGGATAGGAGAGTCACTCATGCCAGAGACATGGCCTGCAGGACTACTTCCGATCCTGACTAAGGAGGAAATTGACGAGGAGGGAGTTGACGGTGTGGTTTGCAGGCGCTTGGATACAACAGGACAACGGGATTTAGGTGTCCCTGGACTGCTTACGGTCTTAGCCAAAGTTTCTGAACTTCACAGTAACTTTTTATGAACGCGCTGCAGGTGCCGTATAAGGGAGAATGTTCCTAGGTGGTTAACGTCCCTACCCCTACTTATTTCACCTTTACATATGGTACATATGGCAAGACAGTTGTTGTCCGGATTTGGATGGAAATATTGCCAGACCAAATAGGTGGAATGTTTGGTCTTCTGTCCAGGCATGACCGTGATGGGCTTTTTCATCCCACGGACAACAACTGTCTCCCCCGGAGCCTGATTTAAACAAACCACATCACCATCAGAATCCTCCTCGCCAACTTCCTCCTCAGCGCCAGCTACACCAGTATCCTCATCCTGTTGTACTTCAACAGTGACATCTTCAATTTGCATATCAGCAAGTGTACTGTGGGTGCTCCTTTCAGCACTTGCAGGGGGCGTGCAAATGGTGGAAAGAGCCATCTCTTCCCGTCCAGTGCTGGGAAGGTCAGGCATCGCAACCGCCACCACACTTGGACTCTCCTTGGGGATTTGTAATATCTTCTTAGAACGCACAGTTCTTCGCTGTGCTTTTGCCAGCCTAACTCGTTTGATTTTTTTAGCAGGAGGAGGTCTTCCATCGTGATGTGAAGCTGAACCACTAGTCATGAACATAGGGAAAGACCTTAGCCGTTCCTTGCCACTCCGTGTCATAAATGGCATATTGGCAAGTTTACGTTTCTCTTCAGATGATTTAAATGTTTTTTTTTTAAGGTCATTTTCCTGAACTTTGTCATTTGGGATTGTATGTGCCCTCTACTATGACATTGGGCATCGGCCATGGCAGACGACGTTGATGGCATGTTATCGTCTATGTCATGACTAGTGGCAGCAGCTTCAGCACTAGGCACCACTACCGAGCCCATTGTGTAAGGGGCATCACTGCTGTGGGCATTGTATAGGGGGCACTACTACTGTGGACATTGTATTAGGGGCACTACTACTGTGGGCATTGTATTAGGGGCACTACTACTCTGGGTCTTGTGTATAAGGGGCACTAATTTGGGCATTGTGTAAAAGGGGCACCACTGTGTGTCATAACCGACAAAATTTGGGGGCGTGGCCGAATTACCATAGGCCACGCCCCCGATGTGACGTTATTTGGAGGTGTGCCCGTATGGCACGCCTCCAAATAACGTCAGGCTGGGGGTAAAGCCCAGCACTTATTCACTGGCTGGGCTTCCCCCAGCCCTCTCCCGTCAGTGAATGGTTGCCGCTCGCATGCGCATGGCATTTATTCACATTCCGGGGGTCCGGCACCGCCGCACAACTGCGGCGGTGGGGGTCCCCAACCTCCCAATTTGACCACCCACGGGCCACTTCGCCTCGCAGGTGGAACAGCGGGACAGTACTGTCCCACTGAAATCGGGATGCTGGGGAGGGATGCCGCCCCTCTACGGGTGGCGCCCCTGTGCGACCGCACTGGTCGAGCACCCCTAGAGCCGGCCCTGGAAAAACTGAACACCCATGTTACCTAACATTTGTTCAGGCCATAAAATCCATGCCAGTTCTTCCCGTAGTGTAAAATTCTGTAAAACTGTTACCGGAGCCTATACTCATTTATCCTTCTAGTTTCTGTTGATCACCAGTCTAAAATGTGGGAACATAGCAATGGTAAATCAAAGTTTTTAGGTGGAAATCAATGGGACTTTGCTGGGAGAATCAGGTCACATGGGAAATATTCTTATGCCTCAGTGACATCACTGGTTACTAGTGAAGAAAAAGGCTGCATTCACATCATCATTGGCTCAGCCCACAAAATGGCTGCTTCCACTATGTGGGCACAGTTTTATACAGAAAGCTGTAGTAGGTTCAAGTTAAACACAAAACATTTGTCTCATTTTATTATTAGTTTTTTTTAACTAGCATTAACATTTCTTATAGAACTTGCAGATACGATGACCCTTTTCGAAAATGTAAGGTAACGCAGCCTAATTGGAAAGCAAATGCATAAAACACAGATGTCTGGGCACCAATAAAATCCTAGAGGTGGCCATTGGCCAGGTAAACATTTGACCTTAAAGCCACCTCATTATAAGTCTGAAAAAGTCATCACATTGCAGAAACGCCAGTGTATCTGCTGTGAGCTTGTGGAACTCTGGATATATATTGAAACTCATGGGTTCTAATTAAAAAACCTGGGTTTTCACTCTACGGCATACAGGAGGGTACAGAACAAAAGAATCAGCAGGACTCCCTGCTCGTTCCAAACCAATACTCATAAAACTGTCAAGATGTTATAAAAGGGGGCTGCTGATGCAGTGTGAAAAGATTGTTCCTTTAAAGAGCGGGACTGCTATGAAAACAAAAATATCCCTGCTTAGACTTTTCAATTAAACAAAGCCCCGGTTGTATAAATGTGGATCAGATAGATATCAAATTTAGTAGCAAATTATCAGGGTTTCCAAAATCCATAGCCTTCTGGGGGGAAAAAAAAACAGGAACCGGGGCAAAAAATGGTCACTTTGGAGACAGAGGTGTGAAATGAAATGTAGAACAAACAGCAGTTAAATTCTGGTTGTGTGCGTTAGGCTTGAGTGTTTTGGTGCCCCGACACCACAATGGTCCCATGTCTAATTGGCTATTGTATTTCCCAGAGGCCTTTGTGGAATGCACTGTATAACCAAAGTCTGTTTTCCAGATGTAACTTCCAGCAGATGTGAATGAGTAAATCTCCTCAGATAAATTTACAGACTCCCCTGAGCCCAAGGTTATATAAAATGGATACTTCTCTTCATAAAATAAATAACATGCTTCTTGTATTATGCATACTTTGTATTTTAACGTATTCACCACTGCTGCCACTGAAAATGTGTGTCCCATCTTGTTTAACCCCTCTTTAATGTCCTAGGGCATTAAAATATGTTTTTGAGTAATGGATTGCAGATTACTGAAGTGAAAAGGGACCATTATCTTTTTGTTTGTCAGAAAAATACCAGAGGGCATTTGGGAAAATAATTCAGGGAAGAAACTGGGATATTAAGATACTTGTGGCTGCAACTGCCTATAATACACCTACAGTATAACCAAGCAATTATTGCCTCATATTTACTCAGTTCAGAATAAAGTACTTTAGAATAGAACTAACCGTCTTCTGCCTGAAAATTCATTTTCCTAAAGTAAACTAGGGTCCTACACACAGTGTACCCACATTTCACTATGACCTTTGTCATCAAGATCTGAACACCTCATCTATCTCTACTTTACCCCCCCTTCTGCCGAAGAAAGATATGAAAAGTAAGCCAGTATGAATTACATCTGTCTCGCATGTTATCTGTCCCGGGAGTCCTGATGACGAGGTAGATGCTATGTCGACACTGCATGCAGTTATAAGTCTGCACATGAATCTGAGACGCACCGCGCATGCATCCAGATGGTTATTGCCGGGAAACGCAGAACGGTTTTGGACGCAAGAGCTGAGTATTTCTGGGAGCTAACAGAAAAGTGGCTAGCGGTAGCGCTGACACAGGACACCATGTGCAAGTTTCGATACTGCGACTGATGGTGAGTCTAAAGTCGTGCAGCGATGGTTTAGCATCACTTCAAGTGAGAATGTCAGTTAGCTCAGAATCAGCATTAGCATAAAGACACAGACGTGGCAGCAGGCAAAAGACGCAGCCACACCTGCATCCACCTCAGAATCAGCCTCCAGTCCTTTGCTGACAGCTAACACATTTAATCCTGTGCAGGAAGTGAACGTGATCAATTTTATATCATACTGAAAAGGGTGAAGGTTCCATTCATTAAAGTGTAAAGCACAATAGTGCTGAGCGTTTGCCTTACAGACTTGTAGGCAATGGATATCCTCCATATACATTTGGGAAACCCTTGTACCCATATATCTTCCTATACATATTGCCTGGAAACCTATTCCCTCCTCTTGGGGCCTCTCCTTACTGACGGTCATATATCTCATTGCTATTTGGTCTTGGAGGAATCCCAGAAAGCAACAGATTCATCATGTGTAATGTGAATGCGATAGGGCTCCTTTTATTTGCTGTGACTCCAGTCCAATGAGCTTCGATGCATCATATCTGTGTTCCATAAAAAAGAACGCCACTCTAAAATGAGATATGTCCCAAATCTTGAATCGCACGCATTTTGATCAGGTGAAACACTGTAAGGTAATGAGAGGTTGTCATCTGACACCAATGTGAGGAGGGAGCACTAATTATGCTAAGGAGATCAGGTAACAGATATATATCTGTCTAATATGTAATTCTGGGGATACACTATACAATTATCTGTCAGATATCTGTCCAATCTGGCTGGTTGGAATGAAAACCTGGTAATGTATGGGAACCAATGACAGTCGATCGTATGGTTTTAAACACTGAAAAAGGACAAAAAAATTGTTCAAATTGGTTACATTTGTGTGTTTTAACTAGAGATGCAGCACTCTCCAGTCCTCATCTTCTGCCACTGGCCCCTTCTGGCCAGCGGTGCCGCTTATCCTCTTTTTAGTCTGCGCCATCTTCTGGTCTCTTCACGGCTGCCAGAGCTCTTCCTAACATTTTGTCTTGAGCGCCACTGGCATACTGAATGCTCCGCTCAGCAGACGGAGCGAATTGGCTCTCGGCTGGCACCAAATTTAAACTGGCACCGCCTGCCACCTCTGCTTGACCGGTGTTGGGACACTTATGTGTCCATTAGGGACACATCTCTACATCACAGTGCTGCACTTCCGGTGCTGGGATCTGACACTTGATCCCAACGCTGGCTCCTTCTGCAATGCCTGCCTGTATCGCCCATGACAATACTGCGCTGCCTCAGTCTGCCTGCCATACTGTTTGACAGGTGCAGCAGTGCAGCACATGGGATAGCCGGCCCGCACCCTGGTCCCGGCGGTAAAGGCAAGCAGCAAGGAAAGTGTCTCAACAAACCGGCTCCCCCTTGCAATGCTTACCCCACTGACCGTATTGTGCCGACTTTACCTGAGACACCTGCTTTCAATACCCGTGAACAGTGACATTTCACTGGTGATCCAAACACTCCACCATTGGCACACCATCGCATTCACCATCGACCCTTGCACCACCCTATTGCTGGCACAGTTTCTCCTTCTCGACTCCGTATAAACATTGCTCTGTGGCTGCGGCCCTGCAACTCAGAAGGTAGCTGGTTCCTTAGACATGCCCACAACACTCCCATAACATGCCACAGTCTTTTTTGTGCACCTCCCAGTCATCACCCAGGAATGCCCATGGCTTTGTCTCACAGTTTCTGTACACAACAGCGCATTTGTGTGTACACTAAGGGTAACACATACACCATGAGGTTTACAGAATAATTTGGGAATGCACAGTAGCAAATAATCACTCAACTCTACCAACAACAGAATTGCGTTTGCATCCACCTCTGAAACAGACCCTGAGTTACAAGTGTAGGGATAATTAAAGCGTATACCAATTGGCAGTGATAGAGAACCTAAAGGGAAGGATGAAACAAGAGGTTGGAGGGGCTGTCTTGTAAGAGCTTACATTTCATAAGGATTTGGGAATGAGAGGGTGCATTGGGCAGATACAAGGGATTGAGGATGTAGTAGGGAAGACCGGGTCAGGCAGACATTCTGTTGGATAGAGAAAATAGATGTTTGAGTGAGCATTTGAAGCATGGATGTTGGAGAAGAGTCTGATAGAATGAGAGAGAGCATTTCATGGGTTAGGGGCAGTGCAGAGAAGTCTAAAGCTGGGTACAGACGGAAAGATTTTCTGTCCAACCATCCAACTAGTTGATTGGTTGGAATGAAAATCTGGTAAAATATGAAAGCAAATGACAATCAGCAATTTGCTCCCAAACGCCGGAAAATGGACAAAAACTGTTGTTTGAACAAATTGTTTAGATCAAAGATTTAACAGACTTGTCTGACGACCATTTTCATCTGTTTTCTGGCATTTAGGAGCAAATTGCTGATCACCAGTTACTCCCATACATTACCAGATTTTCATTCCAACCAATCAACTAGTTGGATGGTTGGATAGAAAATCTTTACGTGTGTACCCAGCTTTAGTAATGGGAGTGAGAGGTGGTTATCCTCTCACTCCAGCGCCAATTCTCTACATTTGTTTGGGAGGTACGGTGTCCAAGGGTCAGAGGGCCTGATTCAGAGACGGACACTCTGAACGAGCACTCGCTCTGAATCAGGGCCTTTTTTTTTTTGGTCGGCCTCCTGGCCGCTCGCATAGCTGTGGGTGACCACCCACAGCTATTGCGAGCGGCCAGGTTGATGGTCGCGATGGTCAAGACCCTGAGAGCTTCTTCCTCTAATAGAGCCGGAAGCTCTCCGCCCCCAAAACGCCCCCAAACGGCAGGCGTTCCTTCGGGAATCCCTCCGTTTGGCCAGCCACCGCCCCTGCCCGCCTACCAAACGGGGCGAGCTGTCAATCTCCATCGACAGCTCACCCCCTTTGGTGCGAGACCCGGAGCGACGGAGCACCTGTCGCTAGCCGGGTCTCAGGCATGTGCACGATGGAGCTGGCTCTGTCGTGCGCATGCCCAGTGGGCAAACGTCAACCCAGTTGCGAGCGCTCGGCCCTGACTTCACACCATACATAAACCTGCCAAGGAGGAAAGCCTCAGAATCCCTAACCTTCAGTTTTGTTTCTATGCCAGACACCTCACTCAGGGCCTAATTCAGACCTGCTCTCAAGCGGGTCGTAGTTGGCCCAGTGCACGTGCGCACAACGGAGGCGGCTCCGTCATGCGCATGCGCAAGACCCGGATAGCGACGGGCAAGCCGTCGCTCCGGGTCTCGCTACAAAGGGGGAGTGCTGTCGATGGTGAGTGACAGCACGCCCCCTTTGGTGGGTGTGCCGAGGGCGTGGCTGTCCAGACAGAGGTGTTCCCCACTGACATCACAAGTGATGTCAGTGGGAGTGCTCTCGGCTCTGATAGAGCCGAAAGCACTCCAGGGCTTGCGGCACCGAGACCCTACCACAAGGGTCTCGTCGCAAGCCCGATGGTCGCGATGATCTTGACCATCACGACCATCTTCCTGGCCGCTCGCTATAGCTGTGGGTGGTCACCCACAGCAATACGAGCGGCCAGGAGGCCGCTCTAAAAATGAAGGACGACCCTGATTCAGAGCGAGCGCTCTGTCAGAGCGTCCGGCTCTGAATCAGGGCCTCAGTATGTACTATGGCACTCTCCACCTGACATGGGACTCTGGGGGGAATATGTACTAAAGTGAGAGCTTTTAGAAGTGAAGTTGTTGCAACCAATCAGATTCTACTTAACATTTAACTAGCACATTCTAGAAGATAATAGCTAGAATCTGATTGGTTGCTATGGGCAACATGTCCATCACTGGTGATGTCAGTGGGGCCGCCCACAAACGGCAGGCGTTCGATTGGGAACGCCTCCATTTGTGAAGCCACCCCCCTCCCATGCCTACAAAACGGGGCGAGCTGTCAATCAACATCGACAGCTGCCCCTTTTGTAGGCCAGGAATGATGATGTTCGTCCATGCAAGATGACGTTTTGCCTCTTTCTGAGTTCCGTTTTTTTGGAGGGAAAAATCCGAACTCCACGTGCAAACTCGAACCTATCCGAGCCTGCACATCCCTAATTATTATGCTTATAGATATAAAAAATTCAGGCTCTAAAGTATATAACAAGAGATATGGTAAGAACTTACCTTTGTTATCTCTGTTTCTACAAAGTCCATAGGGTCCACCTGGATACCTTGGGTATAGGCATGTCCATGGGCACCACACAGTTAAAGCTGTCATCCCAGGATGCACCAGGCCCCACCTACATCCCACCCCCAGGTCACGGCACCTCAGTTTTAGTAGCAAGCCATAGGCCGGAGGAGGAGAACAAAAGGAAGAAGAAAGTCTGGAACACACAAGGAACACATTCTCATAGAAAAGGAGACAGAAACTGGTGACCATAATAACACCCTACAGAAGCACGGGGCGTCAGGGTGGGCGCCCTGTGCACCCTAAGGACTTCGTAGAAACAGAGAACACAAAGTTAAGTTCTTACCATATCTCTTGTTTTATACTCCAGGGTCCTTAGGGATCCACAGGGGACACCTTGGGGATGTCCCAAAGCAGTATCCTTCAAGGGTGGGGATGCTCCTGTGCAGAAAGGAGAACTCGCCACCCGAAGGAGGCATACTGAAAAGCAAATGCGTCAAAGGCGTAATGCCTGACAAAAGTATGGACAGAGGATGATGTAGCCACCTTGCAAAGCTGAACAGCTGAGGCGCCACGGCAAGCTGCCCCCGAAGGACCCACAGACCTTGTAGAATGCGCTTTCACAGAGGGTGGCACTGGAAGACCCTCATGAGATCGCCAGGCAAATCCACCATACCAAAGACTGCTTATTAGCAGGCAACCCCTCTTTTGAAAGCCATACAGGATAAACAAGGATTTTCGTAAAGAAGTGGTATGGTCCACATAAATTCGCAGCACCGTACCAAATCCAAGGAGGCCTCACCAGCCGAGAGATCCAAGGAATTAAAGGCCGGGCCCACAATTTCCTCATTAATATGGAAAATAGACACCACCTTAGGAAGGAAATCAGGGCGAGTCCGAAGAACCGCCCGGTCCGAATGAAAAATCAGAAAGGGAGGGCGACAGGAGACAGCCCCCAGATCCAACACTCTTCTGGCCGAGGCAATAGCCAGATGGAACACTGTCTTTGTAGTAAGCCATTTCAAATCCATGGAACCCAAAGGCTCGAATGGAGGACCTTGGAGCACCCTCAGAAACACAGCCAAATCTCAAGGAGCCACTGGGGGAACAAAGGCAGGCTGGAATCAAAGGACACCCTGCATAAAGGTGCGAATATATCAGGCAGCGTAGAAATCCTATACTGAAACCAAACCGACAGGGCAGAGATATGCACCTTCAGTGAGGCGAGGCGCAGACCAAGATCCAAGCCCGCCTGTAGGAAAGCCAGCACCCTGGATATCCAAAACTCCTGAGGATTGTACTCTCTAGGGCGACACTACTTAAAATAAAAATGCCACACCCTGTGGTAAATTCTAGCAGATTTCCGAGCTCGTAGCATGGTATTCACCACAGATCTGAAGAAACCCTTAGCCCTCAAGAGGGAACTCTCAAGAGCCACGCCATCAAAGACAGATGACTCAGGTCCAGGTAAAGGCAAGGATCCTGAGACAACAGGTCCGGGCGTTGAGGCAACAGTAATGGAGCGTCGATCGACATACACTGAAGATTCGAGTACAAATATTGTCTGGGCCATGCAGGAGCCACCAGCAGGATCTTGCCTCCTTCTTGCTTGAAGTTTCGAACTACTCGAGGCAGAAGGGAGAACGGAGGGAACAGGTACGTGAACCGGAAAGTCCACTGTACCGACAAAGAGTCCACCAGGAGAGCCTATGCATCTTTTGTTCGGGATCCGTACGCCCACAGCTTGCGGTTGTGTCTGGAGGCCATGAGGTCTATTTTGGGAAGGCCCCATTTGTCCACCAGGAGTTGAAACACCTCCTGGTGAAAAGACCATTCCCCCGGATGTACATCGTGGTGGCTGAGAAAGTCCGCTTCCCAGCTGAGTACTCCCGGAATGAACACTGTCGAGATAGCAGGGAGATTGCCTTCCACCCAGATCAGAATGCAGGATACCTCCTTTAGAGCCGCCCGACTTCGAGTTCCTCCTTGACGGTTTATGTAAGCCACCATGGTGGCGTTGTCTGACTGAATTTGCACAGGTTTTCCCTGCAGACTGCGCCCAAACAGGTTCCACCGGAGGAAGAACCTGCTGAGGGGGACACTGCGCCACCACCATCTGTCTCGGAACCCCTAATACGGGGGAAGGGACAACCGCCTGCTGTGCGAACCCTAATTGGGGTACAGGAAGGGTCAAACATGTAGTACATATACCATCCTGAAGTAGCTTGCACCTAGAGCAGGAAAACAGGAGAAGTGCTCCCATAGACACAGAATCCTCACTGGACATATTTGGTATGTGACCTTCCCACAGTAATAAACACTTAAAACTGTGAGACAAATTCCCACCCTGACAGTACTGCACCAAAAGGGCTGAACAGGAAAAAATAGGGATAGTAAAATGGCTAACAGGAGAAGAATCAGACACACAGCGCTAGCATAATAGTCAATTACAATGCAGAAAATTGCCTGCACTAATTGCCCAGTAGTGATAGTGTTATATACGCTGACCTGAAATTATGGAGGAGAGGTATGTAAGGGAGACCCAGGCTCCGCACCCTGACACCAGCATCTAGCTCATACAAGATGGCTGCCAGAGGGATCAAAGGAGGTGGGCACCGGGGAGGATCGCTGCATCAGTCCGCCAAGCCTCTGTGGAAGGTGCTGAGAGCAGTGGGGGGAATGGCCATTAACTGCCGGTAAGCCGGAGTGCTCCCATACTCCTCCAGCGCCGTATACCTGGTGGTCTAGTGTGAGTGCAGGCTCAGTGCCTGGCTCCACTATACTGGCACCCCCAGGGAGCCCCCAGCCCTGGGGACACTGGACTGTGTGACAGCAGGCACCTACAGCAGACACCCACTGCTTACCTTGCTATCCCCCATAGATCCGGCCACAGTCCCAGACCCCCAGGGGTTCCGCTAGCTGGAACCCCCAAGAGCCCGCCGAGTTTCCCGGATCACTACCTGTGGTCGGTGCCGGGTGTCAGAGCGGTAGCGCGGACCTCCTCTGGACTGTCCTTGCTGCGGCTCTAATACTGTTAAGCTCTTCAGGGGCTGTGAACACACAGCCCCCCTGTGCGGTGCTCCAGCTCCGTCCAGGCAGCTACTGAAACTGAGGTGCTGTGGCCTGGGGGCGGGGTATAGGAGGGAGCCCGGTGCATCCTGGGATGACAGCTTTAACTGTGTGGTGCCCATGGACAAGCCCATGCCTATACCCAAGGTATCCCTGTGGATCTCTAAGGACCCTCGATCTTATTCTCTGCATGTTGGGAGTAAAGCCCCATACACACTGGACTATCTATTTGAACAGAATTGGTATGTAATGGCGACTATCGGGCTGGCTCCTGTTAAAATACCGTCAGCGGCATCCCGATGGTTGGTATCCCCCCTTCTTCCC
Organism: Taudactylus pleione; assembly: GCA_031769625.1. Taxonomy (NCBI): domain Eukaryota; kingdom Metazoa; phylum Chordata; class Amphibia; order Anura; family Myobatrachidae; genus Taudactylus; species Taudactylus pleione. The sequence continues at coordinate 14,406,063 of JAUIMM010000012.1, read as the reverse complement.
CTAACCCTCCCTTTTTGTGGCCTAACCCTCCCCACCCCGCACCCTAACCATCCCTTTTAGTGTCTAGACCTAAGTTTCCCCCCCTTCATGCCTAACCCTAACCCTCCCACCCATGGTGGTGCCTACCCCTTCCCTCTAGGGGTGCCTAACCCTAACCTCCCCCCCTACATCTAATGCTAACCCCGCAATGCTACCTAAACCTAACCCACCCGCCACCGCGGCTAACACTAAGGGCGCCCCGGACTTATCTTGTTGGGGCTGGCGTCCTCCTGGATTCTGGCGTCCGGATTAAGATAGGCATCACTATTTTGACGCCTATCTTAAGTCCCTTGTCGTGCTTCCCTTGTCGGGATTTAGACCGGCGGCATTGCGGCCGCTGGTTTCATAACTACATCCCATTTTGAACTATAAGAATGATAACGATATCTTTGAACAATATATCGTTCAAAATGTCCAGTGTGTATGCACATACCGATGAACGATGCGCGCTCCCACGGGTCGATAACGATATCCCCAGTTGTCTGTACATGCAGCCCAATCTGGGGCTACTGTTAGCGATGCCATGCTGCCGAATGCAGAATGGCCCCGCTCACCATACCCCACTCCCCCACCCCCCGCCGTCGCTCGTCTTTGCCGGCATCACTCCGTACACAACACATCGTCCAGTGTGTATGGGGCTTAACACTTCCTAAGGAGGAGGAAAATTGGAGACTCTAAAAGACATTGGGCCTGATTCAGACCCGCTCGCAAGCGCACAGCACTCGCATGCGTGAGACCTGGCCAGCGACGGGCGCTCCATCACTACGGGTCTCGCACCAAAATGGGGCGGCTGTCGATTGTGATTGATAGCTCACCCCGTTTTGGAGGCGGGCAGGGGGGTGGCTGGCCAACTGAGGCGTTCCCGAAGGAACGCCTGCCGTTTGGGGGCGGCCTCAGTAGTGAGCTTCCGGCTCTATTAGAGCCAGAACCTCACTGGGGCTTGCGATGGACGATACCCTACCACAAGGGTCTCGTCGCAAGCCCGATGGTCGCGACCATCACCTGGCCGCTCGCAAAAGCTGAGCGGTCAGGAGACCGGTTAAAAAAAAAATGCCGCCCTGATTCAGAGTGAGCGCTCTGAAAGAGCGTCCGGCTCTGAATCAGGCCCATTATTTAAGACTATGGACAAATAGAAGTGCCCCATTCATATTTAACAACAATTGAATGGTAACATTGATGGATTGAGGAACATAATTGGAAGACCGTGAACTTATTAAAAAACTCCATAAAGGGACGTATTATATGTTTTTTTAATTGTATTTATTCCTGAGCACGTATATAAATTAAGATCACTACTGTTTTGGAATATATTTTGGCGAAACTCTAGGTTTCAATTTGTGCTGGTTGCATTTCCTTGCACTAGCCAAACTTTATTAACTTTATTTGTCACTTGCTATTTCTTACTCTATTCCGAACGCCGAACCAGGAAGAAGTGTGAAGAAGAGTTGTGCTATCACACTTATCAGAGCCCATCTCCTTGTAAGAGGATTTGAGTAAATTCATGTTACGATTAGAGATGTGCGCCGACCCCCGTGTTTTGGTTTTGGATCTGGATCTACCCTGGTTTTGGATCTGGATTGGTTTTCCCAAAACCTCACCTCAAAATATCATAAAAACAGCTAAAATCACATAAAATGTACCTGGTTTTGTTCCTACAGTATAATTAACCTCAATAACAATAATTTCCAGTAATTTCCAATCAATTTTGACCACCTCACAATATTATTTGCTTAATCTAGTTAAGGCCAAAAGGTTGCATCCAGCTAGCTGGCTGACTAAGCTAAGTGAAACAGTGGGTGGCACTAACATGTGGCAGTTCAGTTTCTAATTTCCAACACAGATACAGGGGGAGATGTATTAACGGCAAAATGCGGTAAAACCCCCGAAAATGCAGTTTTCGGGGGTTTTAGCGCATTCCCCGTATGTATGAAGCAGCAGAAGGCGCTGCATTCTGCTGCTTCGCTTCGCTAGGTAACGCCACCTTCAGGTGGCGTTACCCAATAGAAGCCTATGGGCTTCTTAGCACGACGCTCGGGGCTGGGAGGGATCCGATCGGATCCCTCCCATGAGCCCCCGCGGCCCGCGTCCTTCTGCGCATGCTCAGAAGGACTTCTGGGTGTTCAACCCGGAAGTCCCTCTGCCCGGCAGCATCGCAAAGGACAGCTCTCATCGAGAGAGCTGTCCTTTGCGAATACATCTCCCCCACAGTGTGTTATACAGTGTGAGTTGTATACACAAATAGTGCACTTACTGTGACAGCAGTGTCGGCAGAGCGGGGTTGTTGATGGTGTCCTCAGTACATGGAATGACAGTGCTGTGGTACTGGCAGTGTCCTCAGTGAAGGGTACCGGTGATGTCGGCAGTGCGGGAGTGCCTGCGGTGTCTTTAGTGCAGGTTTGCTGGCTGTGTCGGCAGTGCGAGGGTGCCAGCGGTGTCTTTAGTGCAGGTTTGCTGGCTGTGTCAGCAGTGCAGGGGTGCCAGCGGTGCCCTCAGTGCAGGTTTGCTGACTGTGTTGGCAGCGCAGGGGTGTTCTCAATGCAGGGTGCCGATGGTGTCGGCAGAGCAGGGGTGCCAGCGATGTCCTCAGTGCAGGTTTGCTGACTCTGTTGGCAGTGCAGGGGGGCTGGTGGTGTCCGCACTGTGGTAGTGTCGGCAGTGTGGGGGTCGCTGATGGTGTCCTCAGTAAGTTGGGCAGCAGTGCTGGAGTGTCAGCAGCGGTGGTGTCGGCAGCGGGGGATGCTGCCATTGGGGCTGCCGACGATGTCGGCAGCAGGGGGTGTCAGCAGCGGGGGGTGCCGGCGGTGTCAGGCGGTGGGGGATGGCGGGCGCAATCTTCTTTTCCCTATTTTGTAGTGTTTTTAATGGGCTTAACACTGATTGGCTGAGATCCGTGACAGATGGCTCTCTCAGCAAATCAGCGTTAAGCCCGCTGAAAACAATACCTCGCAACTTGACAGAGGGGTCGCGAGGTTTTGACTTGGGTCAGGGATCCGGGGCAGGAAGGGCTTGGATCGCCCCGAATCCCCGCAATTCGGGTGGGTCCGGTTCTCAGGGAACCGGACCCGCTCATCTCTAGTTACGATATTCATCTTCACAGAATGAATTTACACTAAATATATTTATGACATCCGCATTAAAAATGCCCATATTATAATGTAAACCAGTCCAGGATGAGTAATGCTGGGATGGATAGATGGAGCTGCCTTTTTATGTGTTGCGTCTTGGTAAGAAGCCACTAAAATTTTTGCATATAATTGGCGACATATATATTTTTCACAACAAAAATGACTTTTACCTTTTTTTATGTTGATAATACAGTCAGGTCCATAAATATTGGGACATTGACAGAATTTTCATATTTTGGCCTCTATGCACCACCACAATGGCTTTGAAATGAAACAAACAAGATGTGCTTTAACTGCAGACTTTCAGATTTAATTTAAGGGTAATTACATCCAAATCAGGTGAACGGTGTAGGGATTACAACGGTTTCTATATATGCCTCCCACTTTTTAAGGGGCCAAAAGTAATGGGACAAACTAAACAATCCTAAATCTAACTTTCACTTTGTAATACTTTGTTGCAAATCCTTTGCAGGCAATTACAGCCTGAAGTCTGGAACGCATAGACATCACCAGACGCTGGGTTTCATCCCTGGTGATGCTCTGCCAGGCCTCTACTGCAAATGTCTTCAGTTCCTACTTGTTATTGGGGCATTTTCCCTTCAGTTTTGTCTTCATCAAGTGAAATGCATGCTCAATAGGATTCAGGTCAGGGCATTGACTTGACCATTGCATAACATTCCAGTTTTTAGCCTTAAAAAACTCTTTGGTTGGTTTTGCAGTATGCTTTGGGTCATTGTCCACCTGCACTGTGAAACGCCGTCCAATGAGTTCTGAAGCATTTGACTGAATATGAGCATATAATATTGCCCGAAACACTTCAGAATTCATTCTGCTGCTTTTGACAGCAATCACATCATCTATAAATACAAGAGAACCAGTTCCACTGGCAGCCATAAATGCCCACGCCATGACACTACCACCACCATGCTTCACTGATGAGGTGGTATGTTTTGGATCATGAGCAGTTCCTTTCCTTCTCTTCTCTTCCCATCACTCTGGTACCAGTTGATATTTGTCTCATCTGTCCATAGGATGTTGTTCCAGAACTGTAATGGCTTTTTTAGATGTTGTTTGGCAAACTCTAATCTGGTCTTCCTGTTTTTGTGGCTCACCAATGGTTTGCATCTTGTGGTGAACCCTCTATATCCACTCTTGTGAAGTCTTCTCTTGATTGTTGACTTTGACACATATACATCTACCTCCTGGAGAGAGTTCTTGATTTGGCCAACTGTTGTGAAGGGGTTTTTCTTCACCAGGGAAATAATTCTTTTGTCATCCACCACAGTTGTTTTCCGTGGTCTTCCGGGTCTTTTGGTGTTGCTGAGCTCTCCGATGCGTTCTTTCTTTTTAAAAATGTTCCAAACAGTTGATTTGGTCACACCTAATGTTTTTGCTCTTTGGATCTCATATTGAGAGTTGGCAGCAACTGATTCCAAATGCAAATGTCACACCTAGAATCAACTCCAGACCTTTTACCTGCTTAATTGATAATGAAATAACAAGGGAATAGCCCACACCTGTCCATGAAATAGCTTTTGAGTTGATAGTCCCATTACTTTTGGCCCCTTAAAAAGTGGGAGGCACATATTGAAACTGTTGTAATTCCTACACCGTTCACCCGATTTGGATGTAATTACCCTCAAATTAAATGTGAAAGTCTGCAGTTAAAGCACATCTTGTTTGTTTCATTTAAAAACCATTGTGGTGGTGAATAGAGGCCAAAATCTGAAAATGTTGTCAATGTCCCAATATTTATGGACCTGACTGTATATCTTTTATTAATTATTGGTGGGCTTCAAGTATCTTTTTGCTTGAATTCCACTGTGTTGATATGATAACAATGAATTGCTGGTGCACTAAAGTGATACTTTCGATAAACCGAATACATTTTGTCATGCTCCGGATTATTAAAACCACTTTTTTACCTCTCCGGTGCCTGTCCAGGATAGCAGAGAGGTCCGCTCACGCTGCACATTGCTCCCAGTTGGTGCTGAGGTCTGTCTGTGCTGCTCCTGCCCCATCCGCTCAGTGTCCTGTTACTGAGCATGGAGATGGCTCTCCGCAGCCTCTTGCTCACAGCGTGTTTTTCCAGCATGATGGCACACAGGCTGCACGCCAGAGTTCCCTCCTAAATAACAGTATGGGTGCAGCCATGTTGGACTCTGTCATCTGAGGCTCTTCCTCCACTCAGAGCGCTGCTCCCAGACCAGCTTATCACAGCTTCCAATCCCTGGGGATCCTCCCCTATAAATTCCATTTCCTAACTGTCCTCTGTTGCCAGTACATCACTTCATGCTAAAAGTTACAGCTCAGTACTGAGCTCCCAGGCACTCTGTATCTGAACGGTCCCAGGGCCTGATTCAGCTTGGATCGCAGTTACAAAGACACATGCAATCGGTCAATTGTTGCGCTCATAGAGGTGAAAACTCTATATTCAAGATCATACATGTTTTAGGTTTACGGTGAGTAGATATTGGTGGCCTTTGAACCTGGAGCTGGGTCCTTGAATCGCTTGTTGCCCCTCTGTCTGACAGACAGTCCAGGAAAACTTGAAAAACTGTAATACATGTGTAAATATTGCCTAATGTACTCTTAGCTGCTTTCCAACCAGCCTCTACTGCAGTGGTTAACAACATTTTTTGAATCAGGGTTTTTGAATCAGGGTGCCCTAGAGTATCAGCATTTTTTATTGAAAAGTCAGGAAAAATGTTTCCATATAAGTAAATTGTGCTTACCTGTCAACCCTAGGTGCACTTATGTGGTCGTGGATATGGTTGTGCTTATGCTTGTCCACATAGTTTATGAAGTATAAAATATGCCTGCCAGCATATGTTTTGACCCTGGACCACCAACTCTGCAAGTGCCATGGAAACTAGTTACAGTACTAATGGGTTATTTGGATGTAGTATAAAAAAAAATGGTTCAAATGTTAACTTCAGCAGGTGAGTACATCATATATATATTATGCTACATATACAGATGGAGAAGAGTGTTTTGTAGCAAATAGGACACTGCAGTACAGTTATGATGTTGACATTGTTGAAAATGTTGAAAGGCAACGTATCGACATTCTCAGAATGTCGACATTAGTGTTAGGCTGCGGGCGGGATAGTTACAGTTAGGCTGCAGGAGGAGGTTAGGGCTAGGCTGTGAGCAATTAATAATTTATTCGGCGCGGAGACAGCTGATCCAAAGATTATCTGTCCCCGCAACTGTCTCAGCAGGGAAAATTACTGCTGAGACTGACTCAGCAGTGCTAATGCGTTTGCGCCAGCGTCCGGCGGAAGGAGCCGGGTAGTGGCAGAGGGATCCAAATAGATCGCTCTTTGCAACCTGGGAATCCTTCCCATAGGGAAGGAGCAGGTTGCTGGAACAAATGCCATCTGAAGATGGCAAATGCTCCCACAGTCAAGATCCGAAAATATTGTGGATTCGGAGCTTGATGAATTTGGTCCCCATACTAGTGTATGGGGACAGCGGGCCAGATCGGGAGAGAGAGGTAAGCAGGAGATATCTGTGATATCTCCTGCGTTACCTTTATAATGAATTGCCCCAATCCTTAATTTATACAAAAGTATATTATACAAAAATATTAATTTTCACCTGCTTTTGTATAAATTTAGTGATGATGAATAGACCCTTTAGTGACAGAGATCTGGTTAATTTATCTGTGAATATCTTGGGTTATTTTACATATTGCAAAATGTTGTGCCCTTGTGTATTAATTGCTGCAATAATTCTGCTCCAGCTATGTAAAAAAGTGTACAGTGTTGACAGAAATTGTATTTTGCAACTGACATATTTAAAGCACGCATAGTATAACACAGTCCTTTGTCTAAGAATCTGTAGTATATGTTATTGGTACCCAGAAGCCAACAGATTTCAGACAACCATTTTTTTAAACTTTTTAGGCAATTTCCTTAGCCAGTAAATTGGTGAAATATTATTCTAATATGTATGCTTCCCTATATGTGGAATATAGAATCCAGTTTTAATTTCCAGTAAACTTATGCTTGAGGAAATAGGGACATTTCCAGTTGCGGTTTATAAGCATTATACAGAGATCAGATTTAAACCACAAAGAAATTGTTTAATATTGGGCTGAATCTCAAGAGGAATCTCCATAAGTTGGATTTAAAGTAAACCGCAACAGGGGCCAATTAGTGAGAGTTTACTGTGCGTTGCCTGACACTCAGCACCTTGTAAATGTGATATTGAGTTAATGTGGAAGACGGCTTCACTGGGAACTGGCCATGGAGGTCTGGCCAAAAATCCCAGCATGCTGTGTGTCACCTTGTTACAGCCTTGAAAAGTTTTAAATAGGTTTCATCCCTATTATTGATACTGAAAAACAGGGGAGAAAAAAATACAATATATTCTAGACAGGGACCTATCTATAAGGGGTGCAGGGTGTGCAGTGCACACGTGCTCCTAGGTGCAAGGAGGCCCACACCGCACACCCTGCACCCATTTTATTCAAAACTTAGCTCTCCGGAGACCCGAGTCGGCGGTAGCAGCGCTGTACAAATCACTGGCAAAATGGCGTGGCGGCCATTTTCCCAGTGTTTTGCTCATGTTCAGTAGGGAAATCGCTGGGAAAATGGCTACTGCGCTATTTCCCCGGTGACCTGCACATGCGCAGTAGTCTCTGGTACAGCACTAAAGTCTACTAGTGTCCGGAGTCTACTGCTGCGCTCAGTGTGCTGCCGGCCGCCGGTTAGAGAGGAGGGGGTCCCAGATGGAAACTGCACATGGGCCTCTTCATCTCTTAATACCCCCCTGATTCTAGATTAGCAAATTTGCTTACCTGTGTAGATGGCAAGTTCTATGAACAAACTGCTTGATAGCCTTTGTTATAAATGTTTAAAATCTTTGTAAAGGAGAATTCTACCCAACATTTTACATTAAACTAAATAAATAAATTCTACTCATTTAATTATGGTCAACTAAATTTTTTTCATGACTGTACCTAGTTTTGTTAGCTTACATTTTATGTATGTACCTTTGTATTTTAAGTGTATTTTTTGACAGGAAAATACAGGGAAATATGAAAGTTTGATCAAGAAAGAATAGGTCAGGGCTGGAAAATCTGGAATTTGAAAGTGGAAACACTATTTACTTCTGTTCAAATGTTGAAACTATTTACATATGTTCAAATGCTTTCTTTTCAATCTCAGAAAGTTGGGAAGGTAAAATAATGTAATAATGAAACAATATTATTATTATGAAATATGAAATATCTACATTATGTTACCAATTCTTAATTATTTTATTTATTCTTAAATTTTAGTAATTTGAGTTCAAGCTACAAAATGGCTGCCACCACAGCATGCAGACGACGTGTTCATTTTAAGAGAGCTCAGGAACGAAATCTGTCCAGAAAGAATAAATGTATTGAAAATCCCAAGGTTTCCTGTGAAGTCTTTGCTTATATATACAGTAGTACTAGATTAAAAATATGTCAAGACATATACTTCACATACCTCCCAACATTTTAGTATTGGGATGAGGGACAGTCGCGAGCACTGCAGATGCGCGCCCGAAAATAGGGAGCGTGGCCTATCGGCAAGAGGCATGCTCTAGCGGGAAATGCCGCGCCCGCGAGCCACACTCCCGTTTTTGTCATGCTGGGGACTTGCCTAGCGCTCCGAAAACTGCTGGACAGGCCGCCAGCATCTTCAAGAGCTGGCACTGTGTATATGTAAGACGCGCGCAGATGCACGTCATCCATTCATCTCAGCTATGCAGAGCAGCGATGTTAGCAGGTCCTCCCCAACTTCTCCCCACCCACAGGACACTCCGGCCCACGGGTGGGACAGCGGGACAGTGCCTCTAAAACTGGACTGTCCCGCTCAAATAGGGACAGTTGGGAGGTATGCATACTGAATACACAGAGCCTATAGTTTTCTGTTCTTAGACCTGATAAGTCTGATCTTCTGTAACCCTCTGTGTGTATATTACATCATTGTAAACAGAGACCGGTGATGAATATTTGAGGAATGCAAAACCAAGCGGCATGTTTAGCTGGTATGAGGTAGCCAGGGTTCCGAGAAATGATAGATTAACTTGTCTCCTGGCTTTCTGGGTGTTGATAGCCACTCCTGCTGCTGGGGGAAAACAGTTTACTGTACCCGCAGCTTATCTTGCTCAAAGGCACAGGGCTTTCCATCCCAAATTTGTAGTCTATAAACATAAAATTAAGAGAAATTTCCATTACCTATATTATTCCAAAATAATAATAATACTACTACAGTATGTTGTTTATGTACACTTTCTTAAACAGGACCCTCTACAGTCTTTATTTCTGTATTAAATATAAATTCACTGTTTGCTAATTTACACTTCCATGTAAAAGGTTGCAGCTTTACAATATTAGGGGTGAAGGCTTTAAAGTGTGAGGACAGGAAAATTAATTGGGGAAATTATAGGGGCTGATCTAGAGATGTACGCTAACCCGATGGTTAGTGCACAGCTCCAATTGTAAAGGCCCCTACACAATGAACGATGTAAAGTAGGCAACGATACGAACTCGTTAACGATTTCCCTTGAACTCTCCCCGGCAGCACCCCGGCATTCCAGGACTTGATATGCAGCAAAAACTGCACAATCTGACACAAGATCTATCGAACGCGATATAAAGATATGCATATCATTAGATGGTGCGCGATAGCAGACAGATGCTTGCATGGACCAGTGTGATCTGTGCTACAAGCATCTTCTTAAAAAAAAAAAATCATCAATTAAACACGGATGCATGGATGGATCAGTAAGATCCGTCCATGCATCTGTTTTAAAAAAAAAGAATACAAAGTGAAGAATTAAGAAAAAATGGCGTGCCCCCCCCCCCCCAAAGAACAACCAGCCCCTGGCTTTTCACAGCTGGTCCTGGTTGTGAAAATGCAGGGGACAAACGCTGAGCCCAGCGCTGGTTGTGCTACATACAGGGGACCCCTACGTCTTTTGTCCCCTATATTTTGACAACCAGGACTGGCTCTGAAAAGCCTGGTGCTGGTTGTGCTAAATACAGGGGAACCCTACGACATTTGTCCCCTGTATTTTCACAATCAGGACCAGCTGTGAAAAGCCCGGAGCTGGTTGTGCTGTAGGGGGGGGGTTCGGGGGCATGCCGTTTTTTCTTTATTTTTACACTTGTTGACATTTTTTTTTACACAGATGCTTGCAGCACGAATCGCCCTGATCCATGCATGCATCTGTGACTTGATGCTTGTATCACGGATCTCCCTGATCTGTGCATGCAAGTGCCAGCGGCATTGTATGCGGGTCCGAACTGCATATCATTCGGGCAAAACACTGAATAACATGTCACTGGATTGTGTATGAGATCGACAGATCTTACCTGCAGCAGGTAATATCTGACCAAACGATGCGCAGCTTTGCATCACTGTGATTTGTGACAGCACGCTTGGGGGTTCAGAATTACAAGACACTAAACATCTGCGGAATCTTGGTGTTGTCCTGGATAGTGGCTTGACACTTAAACATCAGGTATCAGCCACAATCAAATCCTCATTCTTTAATCTGAGGAACATAGCCAGAATCAAGCACTTAATTCTCTCAGAAGATCTGCCTAAAGTCATACATGCATTTATATCATCACGCCTAGACTACTGCAACGCCCTTTACCTCGCTACCAGCTACCAGGCTATTAACCAACCAGCCCCGTTCCAGCCACATAACACCCATTCTCTACTCCCTTCACTGGCTGCCTGTCAGATAGCGAATTGCTTTCAAGATTGGATTAATAACTTACGAAGCCCTTCATGACCATGGCCCAGGGTACCTGAAACAGCTTCTGATTCCCTACTGTCCCACTCGATTACTGCGATCAGTTGACGAAGGACTATTAACAGTACCTAGAATCTCACGGAATTCGTCTGGGGGTCGAGCTTTCAGTTTTGTGGCTCCAACCTTATGGAACTCACTTCCCCGTACAGTTCGAGAGGCCTCCACTCTAGAATCCTTCAAAAATAGACTCAAGACTCTCCTATTCACCCAAGCATTTCACTAATGTCCCTTGTTTAAGCTTGTTTTGTATTTTGCACTGTAAATGTAAAGCACTTTGAGTCCTTTAGGAGAAAAGCGCTATATAAATAAAATTATTATTATTATTATTAATTCCCAAATCAGAGTACTATGAATGACTGCTTGTGTGTGGATATGTCAGTCAAGACCAGCCTATATAAATCAGTGCCAGCAGACCTCTACATACCTCCCTGAAGAAGGCAAAGTAGCCACTATGCGTTGGACACAGAAACTATATTTCCCAGCATACCCTTGACTTCCAGTTTCGCTCTCACTGCACACGGCTTACCACTCTGTTTCACTGAGCATTTGCATGGAGGGCGTAACAAGGCACGCACCGTGACCAACACCATCCGGATCAGTCTCCTGCGGTGTGAGTAGAGCCACTAAACGGCAGCTGTGGACAGCAGAGGACCACGTGACCTCACGGGAGCGTGGGACTCGGCTGTCCCACCGCTGTTGGTGATTCCGACAGTCTACAGAGTGATTCATCCATCCATCGGATCCAGACAGTGGAGAGGAAGACAAGAATCAGGACCACAGGGTAAGTTGTCGGACCGAAGGGCACGGGACGCCGCCCCTCCAGAGCGCAACACCTGCAACTTTATTAATTCGAATCATCAGATCTTATATGACTTTTTATATTTATTCCGTTTAGGAGCAATTGGACTATATTGATTAACTATTTCTTCCCTTTTTCAACAATAGGGGTCAAATACTTATATCCCGGTCTGTCTCAACACCTCCAATCAGGAAACTGAACTATAAACTATCCCCAGTTCATCTGTACACCTTTTTCCCCCCAAACCCCCCCCCCCTTTTTTTTTCTTGTCATACTCACCATTGCAGTTACATTAGGGATAAGGAAGCAGTGTGACTGTCCTGAGAACCTCATTTTTTTCTGCTGTAAATATACCACCTAATATGCATTTAGAATTTATAATAAATATATATTTTTGAATAATCACTTTGCTACCAGCTCTACATTCTTACACAATTAGGGGTATTTATACTTAACAATCACAACATACAAACAGGTCAAGCACAGGTATTCCAAATTCAAATCCACTCCATGTTGTAAAATAGGGGATTTGGGATAGACCCCTGAGTACCAGCAGCTGACATATCAAATCAAGTGTGCGCAGGCTCAAAAACACTCCACTATGAATGACTGGCCCATATCATGTCAGCACTCGGCAGCAGGCAAGGACTAACTTCTGTTGATATTTATGCTCAAGCTGGACATAAAGTGACATAAAGCAAATAAGCAATACAGTTTACAAGTGGTGATTTAAAAGGGGAGGTGATTAGTGTGCCGTCTCTGTGCTGGCCCCCATCTCTCACTGGTGCATGTACCAAGTAGACCCTGGTATTGTGCCATAGTTTATTGTGCCAATCTCAGGGAATATTATGCTGGCGCCACTTTTCTGGCTATTTCTTGGCTGCACCCGAGCATATTTTCAGGAATATGGCTCCTATACTATTTTCTCTTTCATTACAAGACTATGGGTGCCGGGTGTGCCGTGTGGGCTCCCTGGACCCTGAAGACCACGTGTACCACACACCCTGCATGCATTATAGATACGTACATGCAGTTTACCCTCCTCTAGAATAACTCAAAATATCTGCTTTAGTTTGACTTACAGTAAAGTATTCAAAAGTTCTATGAGACAAATCTTTTGTACACATGCCTTAAAGTCAATAAAAAAACTGGTCAAGAATGACTTGCGTCCAAAATTTATATTAAATTAAATAGAAATAAATCAACAATCTCCTGCCAGTGGCAGACATATCATATGTGTTTCTGGCACTAATACAACACTCTCTATCATACTAGCAATGATTTGTTGTACAGTACAGAGCAAGAATCATTTCCTTTCAATTGTTTGTATTGTATTTCAATACGATCTGTAATCCAGCAACAGAGGGGGAAAGTTCGCCCCAGTGTGCAAGGCCTGTTCTGCAGCTAGAGATTCACAATTAAATATCACACAGCTTTTGAAAAGTTGCAGGTCGACAGGTAATAAAAAACGTGTCTCCTAAGATTTACACCTTCCAGTGTTTCTGTAATGATGACATGTCTTCTGCAGAGCTCTTTCTGTTTTTATCACGCTTAGAAAAGCATGTTGCGATATTGCAAGACCTCATCTGTAGAGAATAAAATGCATTGCTATGAAACCATGGCAAGCAAGGGGCCTGCTTCAGTGGTCTATTGCCGTCACAGCTGCGATTCCATATGCAGCTGCTCTGTGGAAATATGCAAATGTTGCAGCCGCAAGATATGTATTGTGACGCCCACTGCTGTCTTTACAAATTCAAGCATCTGTGTACTGTACAAAGAGGCAGATCATTCCATGTTAGCAGTCCTGAGCAACTCTATGGTTGCGCAGGATGGCCGCAGAAACTGGGAAACCGGAGCCATAATTGTTAAGTAGACAAAGGATGTGACACAACCCTGATATGGTAGCGACACGCCTGTGTTTTTAGCCGACACTCCCTGTTGCCTCCCCCAAATGCTTCCTGACTATCAATCACACTGCAAATCAATACTCGCTGCAAGTGACTATGGTAATGTACCTTGATGCATGTGCAGTGCAGCTCAGACACGTGCAGTGTGACTCAGACATAGATGACGAATAATCGATCAACTGAGAAAACATCAGCATAGCGTATAATTTTGAATCAGGCCTTAGATACAGAGAGAATGGAGTTATGGGTGGCTGTTTATTAGCAGTGCCCCATTACAGTGATGAGCATAATTTTAATTATATCACTGCTTATTGCTGCAATGAAATAAATCACTTGTTGCATGCATTTATCATAAATATCATAACCAAGACAATACATAACTGCCCGGTGAGACACTGTCCTACAGTGGGAAGAGTTATACATTCTGTACTGTATCTTCAATAAAAAATGTTAAAAGATATTTTAAAAAAACCCTCTATGTTCTAAAAAAATATTTTTATTTGAATACTATCTGGGAAGCATATAGGGTACATGGTGCCAGTGATCGTCTCCAGTATGGTAAACAGTTCCACAAAAAGATGGCGGTCATCTGACTCATATATTTAATAAATACTGTTCCCAAAATAATTGACACTTTTAGCATTAAATTATTTCTGACTGATTATTTTGAGACTAGTTATATTTGCTGTCCCTGTTCTCAACATGAAGATAATTTCAGTTAATTTTGTCAAGAAGGCAAAGGATGAGCAGGAGATGGCTGTGACGGCCATTTTCCCTGTGTTTTCCATACTGCGCATGCGCAAAACACTAGGAAAATGGCCACGGTGGTCATTTTCCAGGAGTTTTCTCCAGCGCTGACACCGGCACCGACATGGGACACCGGAGTGGTAAGTATTATATGGGTGCAGGGTGTGCGGTGCTGGCTCCCCCTGGACCGTGTGCCCTCACACCCTGCACCCATTATAAATACACCCCTGTGCCAGAGTCGATCTTACAAGGTAAGGAAAGATAGTACTCTACTGTGCAATGTAAGAAAATATTTTTTTTGGCTGTAGTTCTGATTGTAGTTTACCTATGTTATGTATATACAACCAAATAAATTATATAAAACTACATGTGGTTAAAGATGACAATAAAAGTGTCACATTTATAAAGAGATGTGAGAGCACAAAGCCCAGTGGACAGTGTAAAGTGGCATATTAAAATCTGAACAGAACAGCAAACAGGAAAGTCAGAATCTGCGCTAAGGGAACATAAAGAAACCTCCAGTGAAACTGAAAATTGGTTTTGTGCAAAGAAATCATTGTTATATATAGTATTTCACAACCTGGGTTGCTTAATAGGATATTGTGTTAACCCTTCCTTTGCTGTCTGGTTAAGAAAGCAAACGCTGCTAGAGGTGTGTAATTTAGTATCCACATGAGCTACAGTATTGCCAGTTATTTCATTACTTCTGTGCCTCCCTTATAGGATATGGACATGTTCTCCTAAGTGTCTTTTCATTTTATTTTACCTTTTTATTACTTCATTCACTGGTGTTCTACCAGCATCGTCCTTAGAGAACATCTATTTTATCTACACAGCCCTGCAGACAGACTAACCCTTGTATCATACTTGACGATATTCCTTCCGAGAGGGAGCTGAATGCCTGCATACAGCGGGGGAAGCGGCCGGGCAATGACTCCGTATTAAAGGCATTGTGAACCAGGGGGCGGGGCCACAATGACGTTATTCAGCGCGAATCGCATCATCGCCCCCCCCGCTGCAGGGGTCTCTATTAGTAGTCCGGGAGAGCAGGCTTGCCTGCCTTTCCGGGGGGTCAGGAGCCGGCACCCGATATTCGGGAGGCTCCCGACCAAATCGGGATGGTAGGCAAGCCTGCCTTGTATATCAACAGAAATTATGGCCAGAGAGCTAATAAGCTACAACTGTTTAAAACCACAGATTTTTCAGTTGTGCCATTTGCCAAAGGTTTTACAACATGATTCTGAAACAAAATTTCCTCCCAGGGGAAGACACCTCTGGTAGGGTTCATCAGGATAGGGTTTTCTGCTCAGCATATGATATGCTAAACACACAGGTACGTTCCATGAAACAAAAACAATGATAAGGGTTAGGGATATGCATTATTATTGAAGTCTAACAGCTAGTACATTATATGACAAAAACACTAAGTGACATTACTTACAGTATTGTTTTTCATTGCAATGTATTTTAATACAACTAACCTCAAGTGTCAATAACTATTTCTCATTTCAAATGACCAAAGGGGGGTAGAAAACTCAGTACAACAGCGCCCTCTGGGCCTGATTCAGAGTTGGAAATAGATAAATTTTTGTGTATGCAGGGTAATTATTGGCTGCTTTTGCATGTAGCCCACAAATGCTGGACAGCTTTATTTTTACACTGCAATTTAGATTTTAGTTTGGACACACCTCTCCCAAATCTAAATATCTCTGCACAGTTTAAATCAATCATGCCCTCTATCTTCCAGCTATGGCCGTATAAATGAAAGTCCCTCTGAAAGGCTATGCTATAAGTTATAACCATTACATTTATACAGTAGCCAAAATGGACCTTCCACTGTCTCTATATGTCAGGAGAAGTGACCTCTATTATACAATGAAGCAATTATGTTTCAGCCAGAAATACTACTTTTTCACAGCACAATATTGTTGTTGCCTTGCACAGGCATTATTCTGTGTAGACATACATCACACACTTTTCCTGTGGGTGAGATAATAATAGAAGTTCAAGGACAGTGATTAGCAAATTTGTTAATCTTTCAAAATAACATAATTCCAATAATTAGGTTTTTTGTTTAATTATCTGAAATTCCCCAACATTTTAGCGGCCAAAATGGGACACAAATAGCCTCTCCATTAATCTGAGAAACCTATGGTATGCCCAGATTTGCCCCAAACCATGCACACATTATTGTATGGCCAAGCTCCTTCTCACAAGACTATGCCCCATTCTGAGTCTAAGGGGTATATTTACTAAAGTGCAAGTTGTTAGAAGTGGAGATGTCTCTACTTAAAAGTTATCTTGCATCTTATAGAAGATAATAGCTAGAATCTGATTGGTTGCTATGGGCAACATCTCCACTTCTAAAAACCTGCACTTTAGTAAATATATCACTAAGAATCTGTAGCATCAAAATAGGGACTGTTGATGGGCATAGCCTATTGATTGGGGCTTGCACACAATATTCAGCTGCTCACATTACCACATATTACAGCAAAAAATCTTCACTAATTTCCTCTTACATCTCTATGTCTGCTGGTCATGAAGTCTGGAGGCACTTTGTAGCCATCACTATGATGGTGCCCTTGCCTATGACATATCCCAGAGGTTCCATGAGATGAACACATTTTTGAAAACTGTTCTACATGATATTCGCCTTGTTCCACATTTGGCAACAACATTTTTTATGTTTCGTTGGCATCACTTGGCATTTTAAGTATTCCCAGTCCTACCTGTACCGCACAGTAGAATGAACTGACCATCCTCATTCCAAATCTGTTAATACAGTGTAGAAAATGTAATGTGCAAATAAAACACTACCATTCATTTTTTTGCCAGAATCCAGTTAAACTACCAGTATGATTTTGGATTGTGGGAGAAACCCAAAGCACCTGGTGGAAACCCACACAAACACAAGTGAACATGCACACTCAACACAGATAAAACCCTGGTCTGGAATTGAACTTGTGACTCCAGGGCTGTGAGTAACGCTAACCACTGTGTCACTCCACTGCCTAATAATAAATACATAATAAAAACTTTATAACATTTTGCAAAAACTGTTCAATGAAATGTTATTTGGCTGTCAAACTTCACGTTTCACTGGTAGAATGTGGCTACATGTGTCCACGCCAACCACACATTAAAGGGGCAGAATGCATTGTCAGTTGCTGTCCAACCTTTCTTCATGGACCATTAATATCGCGAAATGTAAGTTTACAATACGGTCAAGAAAACAAAAAAAGCAGAACTCAAGGATGTATTGCTGGAAACTCTGCACCTCTGCAAAACATCTTTTTCTTCCACAAATCTGGATTCATATGAACTTTTTCAAAAGGTTTTGCTCACTTCTAGTGATTCAAACATAAAATAAAAAGACTTACTGTATATAACTTTTACACTCATGAAACTATGTTACATGTTAGCAGTTATTCTAGTGGAGGGCAAAGTCTGTTTCTCTTGAGAGGGGGGGTGAAAAAAAAAGTGTTTGATTAACTTATGGTCTGGTTCCTTTTTGAAATAATATACGAGTTTGAGAAATATGTTTTTATGATCTTTGAAATCAAGACCGCTTGGGTAAATAAATGATGTATCTGATATCAACCACTGAGGCTTCGCTGCGACTTAAAGGCTTTTGTTTAACAGTGTGGGCGGCTAATGTGCCTCATGAAAAGAGCTTTTTCTTTCTTTTTTTCTTTTTAATAAAGAGGCCACAAGGAGATGAAAACCATGTAGTGGTCTTTATACTCACTGGGCATTTTGTTAACGTCCCAGGAGCTCATGGATGATACAGTTATGGACATTTGTATGCTATACTCTTGACCTTAAGCATTTTCTTTTGTACTTAGAGCTGAATTCCTGTTACTCATATTTAATAGTCTTATTGTTATTAATGTATGTTAAATGGTATATGGCCTTAACATTTTCACCGCTGGAAAACTGGAGCATGCACAGACATTGCCAGGAAACTGCTGCAGTATTGTTAGTGCATTGTGCATGCTACTGAAATAGTATAGCATTCCAATAGAATATGCTGAATGTAAGAATTTCAACCCAAGGCCGCATACCAGATAAACCAAGGCACCCTTTAGGGATCAGGATCGCATAGACAAGACAACAGTGAAGATACAACTGTATATTATATTTTAAGGTAACAATACAATACAATAATATCACACTAAAAGGTACTATAATTTAGACAATGGCCAGAGTAATCATTAAAACCCCTAAGACAGGGGTAGCCAAAGTGTCGATTGTGACGGTCAACTGCAGGCACTGAATCGGTCGATTGCGGTGGACATCCAGCAGCAGCCAATTAGAATCAGACTGATTCTTATTGGCTAGCTGCACCGAACTGAAGCAACACAGCTAGCTGCCTCGGTTGGCTGTCACTGTGACAGCAATAGCCAATAAGAATCAGGCTGTTGGCGGGACCCTGGACTAATCAAGACTGGCAGGCCTGGCGGAAAATGCAGCCTCTCGCCATCCTGCCACACAGTGCTCTGGAGTATACACTGAAGCTGCTTCTGGACTTCCAGTACTGTCCACGGATGAGGGTAGGGAGGGGCTGGGATCTCCTCTCTTTCAGACAGGTCTGGTCAATCTTCTATGGGAGTTAATTAATGTTTGTTTTATTTTTTTCTGGGTGGACAATGTTTTTTTTTTTCCCAATGGGGGACAATGTGTTTGGGTTTTTTCTGTGGGGGAAAATGCTTTTTGTATTTTCCTGTGGGAGCCAAGGTATATTATTTTTTTGTGGGGAGTTTGGCAGGACAGTCCCCCTTGCCATGAAGCCACACCCCTTTTTGGTATGCTACCATCCCCTTTTTCCGGCGCCCATAAATGTCCCTGCTTGGTAGATCATGAAAGATTTTCAACTATTAAAGCAGATCACGAGTGCAGAAATCTTCCACTCCTGCTGCCTTATAACTTATTCTACCCCCACAGCACTCCACATTCCAAGTGTTGATCAATGTTACAACAACCACCAGTTCTCCCAAGAACATGCCTCTTTATTTTCTCTCAAATTCCCATGCTACTTCGTGCAGCCCCTGTGCAGATACTATATAATCATATACCCATTGAGTGGCGAAGTCCCCAACTTGGCTGTATGGGACAAGTGAAGATATTCAGGGCTGTCTTAACAGCAGTGCAGGCCCCTGGGCAAAACAATGCACTGGGGCCCCTATTAAACAATCCTCTGCCAGGGACGGGATGCTATCGGTGGAGGCTGTGCTGGGGGGTGTTGGCTATTGGCAGAAAAACAGAAGTAATTTACAGGAAAAAACACAACTCACAGTCTGAACATGTACAGTACAACAAATTTCCTATGCAGTGCCCCCATTAGTGCCCCTTATACAGTGCCCCCAGAAGTGGTCCCCCTTATGCAGTGACCCAGTAGTGGTCCCCCCTATGCAGTGCCCCCAGTAGTAGTCCCCCCTATTCATTGCCCCCAGTAGTAATCCCTCTATGCATTGCCCCCAGTAGTAATACCCCTATGCAGTGCCCCAGTAGTAGTCCCCCCTATGCATTGCCCCAGTAGTAATCCCTCTATGCAGTGCCCCCAGTAGTATTCCCCCCTATGCAGTGCCTCCAGTAGTAGTCCCCACTATGCAGTGCCCCCAGTAGTAGTCCCCCTATACATTGCCCTCTGTAGTAGTCCCCCTATGCAGTGCCCCCAGTAGTATTCCCCCCTATGCAGTGGCCCCAGTAGTAGTCCCCCCCCATACAGTGCTCCTAGTAGCGGCCCCCCTATACAGTGCCCCTAATAGCGCCTCCCCCTATGCAATGCTCCCAGTAGCGGCCACCATCCCCATACAATGCCCCCAGTAGTGGCCCCCCTATATAGTGCCCCCAGTAGTGCCCTCCCTATGCTCTGCCAGTCCCCGTGTCCCTTACACACACACACAACCTGCCTGATCCCTGCTCCTGCCGATGACTGCCACTGTCCACTCCTCCGGGCCCGCTCTCACTATGGAATGGGAGAGACATCATGACATCTCTCCCATCACCCGCTGCGGGGGGAGCCGGAAGGCGGAGCTCATGAGTGAGCTCCAGGCGGGTCCCTCCATGGACAATGCAGCAGCCAATGAGAGTCTATCTGACTCTCATTGGCTGCTATAACAAACAGACAGCCGCTGCTGGCGGCCGGGTGTTTGTAAACTAACCGCTACTCACACCGGTCTGCCCTACACTTGGGGCCCAGGGGACACTAGCGGGGGTGCAGTGGCGGCTATGGACCCCCGCACCACAACGGGCCCCGGGGCAATGCACCGGCTGCACCGCCGTTAGTTCCCCATGCAGGACTATCAGCGGTGGCAGCTATGCAATGCTATCGGCCACGGGCCCTTGGAATCCTGGGACCCTTGGGCAACTGCCCATTTAGCCTATAGGTAGAGACGGCCCTGAAGATATTTCCCTTTGTTTGCTATGTACCTCCTGTTGGGTAGGAGGCACTGAGTCTACCTACTCCTGGTGAAACAATAGGAACCGACCACTGTTAATGAAGTGGGCAGTGTGAATGGAGCCCTTCCTCATGTTATCGCCTTACTAGTTTTTTACCTGGAAAGCTGCTTTTAGCAGATAGGAACTTCCTGTCAGAAAAGGGAGACGGAGAAAGGACATGTTGCCATATATACACTTCACCTGGCGATATTTCAGATGCAAATCTGACAACATACCTTCAAACAACCCTCTTATACAATCCCTCATATGCTGCCTATACCCCTCACCCGCAATGAGTCTATACTGACACTTTGAGGGCAATTTCAATTACAAGTGTAATTACAGTAGGCTGATAGTCATACTCATGGCACTTGTGAATAATAGCCCCTTTATGTGTTTCATGTGTATCTCATTGGCCTCCCCTGTAATGAAAATACTGCATAAATGTATAGTCCATGATATATCAAAGGGCAGAAGAGGAGGGTTGTCACAGCAGTTGTCAGGGTTGTCACAGCAGTCATTACGTAATTTTCCTAAATTGGAGTGTGTGTGTTTTGCACTTTCAATCTATCATCATGCTACAGTACACTCCAATTGTTTATATTTTCTTCCAGTTTTGATGGGAGCCAGATATTTTGGTAGGGTGTGTGTTAATCAATATTTAATTAGGAGAATTACTCCAAATATCCACAGCTAATTAAATACTGATGAACACACCCTACCAAAATATCTAGCCTAGCTGTAAAATTAAATGTTATTAAAATATGTAATTTGTTTACTTAGAAAAGATCCTAGATATATATAATATATATATATATATATATATATATATATACTGTATTCCATATGAAGATGAGTTACACATAGGTGACTCTGGGCCTGATTAAGAGATTAATGCAAATGCAGTTGCGACTACAATTCCGTACGCAGCACTGTGCGAAAATATGCAAATGTCACAGCCGCATTCATTTGTATTGAGACGCCCACCGGCGGCTTTGCAAATCCAAGCGTCTAAGGGCCTGATTCAGATCCGGTCGCAAGGCTGTTGGTTTGCAAACTGAGCATGCATAAAAGACGCAGTGCGCATGCGTGAACCAGTCACTGCGATCGGAAAGCGATCGCAGCCAGTACACAGATGCTCAGCAAGCATGAGTGAAAGGACGTACCATTTGTGGGTGGTGACAGGGTGGTTGATGGTAACGGGGGTGTGGTGGTGCTAAAGCAAGCATGTCTGTGCATTGGACGCCATTTCAGGGGCGTGCATAATTAAGACGCATCGTCAGCATGCACGTCACAATTAAACACTGAATTAAACACAGCAGCACTCACAGTGCTTGCGGTAGGGTATGGTCAACCACAAGTGGTGCCTATAGGTCCGATGTCAGCCGATGTTACCGATTGTTTAATACACTTCCTGGAGATTATGTATGTTATTAAGGGAATGTGGGCGTCTTGTGTCAGGCTGGTGGGCGTCTAATTTCATACCGCGATTGCGCGGCAAAACATAGTGGGCGTGCTAATGTCTTCCTAGTGATCGTGGGATTTGCATACTTTGATTGCGGACGGCTGAGTGCGAACGCAGCTTTGAGAACCAACCTAAATCAGGCCCAAAGTACAAAGAGGCAGCATCCGTCGCAGACCAGTTGATAATAGGCCTGAGTAACCCCATGGTCGTGCAGAATGGCCGTGGGAACTGAGACGGCGGAGCCATTTTTATTGCGTATGGGATCGCAGTTGCAGGCTGAGACATGACCGGAAAACAGTCGTGACACGCCTGCATTTGAGTCACCGCTGCCCCGTTGCTGCCCACAAGTAATCCCTACCTGTCAATCATTTTGCAAATAAATTCTCAGTACATGCAACAATAAACATTAAACTTGAGACTCATGCGCAGTGCAACTCAGACGCAGTGCGACTCAGAGGAATTGCTCCGATTGCTGATAATTGCTCTAGTGCTTAAACATCGCCATTGCGTTTGTCTCTGGATCAGGCCGTTTGTCAGCAAACATGTTTATATTCAGTGGCGTGTCTATAATAAGAGGGGGGCCCACACCACACACCCTGCACTCATATAATTGGTATACTTACTTCTCCAGAGTCCCGCATCGGCCGATTCTTCTGACTTTAATCACCGGCAAAATGGAGCGGTGGCCATTTTCCCAGTGATTTGCTGCATGTGCAGTAGTGATGTCCTCACAAGGCGCAGGGAAAAAAGAAATGATCCTTCTTAGCACAGGCTTTATCTATTACTATCTATTGGGAAATTGCTAGCATTTGAGGATTGGGGAAAGAGATGCCATTGATGTCATGTAGTCAAAGGCTCTATTTTCATTGTAGAATGGGAAAGAGCCACCATTCTGTTTTTTTTCTTATAACTTAAAAAAAAAAACATTTTTTCCTCTATCAGACACTGCTATCATCAACCTCAGATGGTGATAGAGATTAGAGGATTTTGGCTGTATAGGCAAAGTGATACCTGGCAAAAGCTTTTGCCAGCTTTGGGCCCTGGTAAATAGGAAGAAGTCCTATCTCTGGTGAAAACAGCTGTTTTCATTGGATTTAGTTGTTTCTCTCTAGGATAAATATGCCCCTAAGTGAAGTAAAATATAGATGGGCATTTGCAGGACTTGATGTAATTTTTAGACATGACCAGCGCATGAAATGTGTGCAAAAGCTTATACTGCAGTAATGCAGAACTGCCTGAACCTACCTAACTATGCCCACCATCCTGTGCAAAAGGCTCTCCTTCTGTAGTTTGCAATACTAATACATGCATAGTTCCTTAAAAATTGGAAAACAGGTCGAAACATACTTTTGTGATGTCACAGCAGCCCGTGTGTAAGTTAGCATCATAAGGTAATGTGATTTAAAAGAAGAAATAAGGATTCTATTGATGTGAGGTGGGGGCAGAAAAGGGAGATACATGTAACACTGTAGGAAGTAAAATCCGTACATATTTTATCAGTTGTTTGCACACATATGTCTGTAGATAGCCCCATATGTAATATACATCTATCACTGCCCCTTCATACTACACTTTCCATCATCTTTCAATCCTTTAAGTGCACAGGCACTCAAAACTTTGGCACTTAGGACAAGAAAGCCGTAGTGTGAGAAAATTATCTCAGTCCCAGCTAGAGCTATAGAAGGGTGGCTTGTAAATGGGTGATACGCAATAAGAGAGAATTTATAAGGTGTCTAGTGAAATGCTTCCCTGAGATCCTCTGGATTGGGGAATTGGAGAGTGCCTGGCAGGAGGTGATGGAAAACAGTCGTTCAACTCCACAGTGACTGAGTTGTACCTTTAGAGAACCCCTAGAGACAAATAACTCAGTGCAAAGGTGAGAAACCAGACAGCAATCACACAAGAACAAAATCCCCTCAGACAGGGCATTTCCTTGCAACTTAATACCCTGCCTGGGTAAATCTTTTCTGCAGACGGGCATCCTCTTCTGCAAAATCTCTTAACTGCCACTTATAAAGGCCTTTCTTCTAAGTCTCCAAAGCTCTTGTGTATGAACTATGCTTACCAGGCTGTGTTGTATTGGATTGCTTCAAAAAGACAATGCCTGGAACTACTTCTTGGGTTTTTAGCCTTCAGCTGAGTTTGAATATTTTGCAGTATAAAGTGATCAAAAGGAAAGGGATAGTGTTTTAAAGCCAAATAATCTCCTATAAATGAGGAGCAACAATAAAAAGTCTAATTTTCTACTGCTATTATCATGTAGTGTAGGACCACCAGAACACAGACGCCTTGTCCTGGTTGGTGGCTTACCATATATTTGCAAATATATGTGACTGAAATCTCTGCAATACTGTTAACATGTAGGATGTAAGTCTATTTTGCTGGTCCATTGCAGTGTGCAGGGGGAATTTGTTTGTTTTTTCTTAGATGAACCCCTCCCACTTACATGTACCTGTGATGGGCCAATAAATTTATTTGAGCAACTAGCGTTCTGAGTATTTTTCTACAACATACAGTACTTGCGGCACTTGCCAATGCTCTGGGAGACTATTTAAATAAAGGGTGACTCTCCAGTCTGGTAATCTTCCTTATGCTGGGCCAAGCAAGAGTTCATCACTTTGCAGTGGCCATCACTATACAAAATGTGTCATTAATTCCCACCTGTCCCCCACTTTTGCGGAGTTCTCCTTCACATGATAAATTAGAATATATGACTTTAAATTAGCTATGTAAGAGCAAAAAATAAATGCATCCAAATGGTGATGTCTATATGGGATGCTGTCATAATACCGGCCGTGAGAACTCCGGTGCTCAGAATACCGGCACCAGGATCCCGACACCGGTCAAAATCCCGGCACCCGGCATCCCGAAGGTAAGTAGCGGGGTTAGGAGGAGGGTTAGGTTAGGGAGAGGGGCAGGTTTAGGAAATCGACCAAAAGGTGTCGGTATCCTAACCCTGTCATGATGTCGCCATCGGGATTCTGACCACCCAGGATCCCGAGTGCCGGCATCCCGTACCCAACCCGCCTGTATTACTAATATTCTTACTATTTCTATAAATACAAACATGCAAGAAGATAGAGTACAAATAGCTTATATTTCATTGGTGTTGGTTGTAACAAAGGAATCCCTGATTTGCAGAGTGAGCAACAGCGGAATGCTGCACTGTCCTACCTGACCAATTGCAGAGCTTCAGGCTTCCAGCATAATAATGCGATTACTAATTGCCCTGGGCTTCCTCAGGGGAGCTTTTATTACAATACATTTTTATTTTTTAAATTCAAAATAGCTTACCTTATTATTTATATAGGTGCAGTAACACTTTTAAAGCTACAGAAAGTCACTGGCCCCATTGCTGGTGTATAAATTCTGAAGAAATAAGTCAGTAATAGAAACTTCTTAACAGAGCTTGACCTGCATCACAGATAAATGAACGTAGTACAGTATCATCTCTGAATGAATTGGGCATGGTGTACTGCGCTAATGCACACAGGACCAAACTTTCTGTACCAGTAAAGAATGTGCTTCATGTTCATAGCTTGCACAGTGGACTATTATGTATAAAGTGTAATGTCCTAATATCAAATTAAAAGATGACAAGTCAGGGGCAGCTTAAGAGAAGAGGAGTCCCTTTGCAGGCCTGATTCAGACCCGCTCGTAAGGGTCCGCACGCTCGCTCTGAGCGATGGTCGCACAACGGCGCATGCGTATGGTTCGCAATGCGCATGCGCAAACCAGTCATTGCGGTCGGAAATCGTGCGCTCGTAAAACACAGATGGGCTGCTATTTTGAGTGACAGAATGTGCCGTTTGTGTGTGGTAACAGGGGAAGGTGCTTGAAAATGGGTGAGTGGTTGTGTGAACGCAGGTGTGCCCAACGGTCAAAAGGGCATTTAATGGGAGTGCATAATTAGCAAAGGAGCGTCATTGATCACGTCACTTGGTTGTTTTTTAGCCTGAACTGCTCGCAGTGATTGCGGGAAGTAATTCCTACCTCAAGCTCTGCGAGCAGTTCAGATGCCGTTCGATGTTCCCGATTAATCTAATAAAAACAGGAGATGTCGTGATTTGCGAATGGCAAAGGGGCGTCTTGAAAAAATAGCGAGCGCATTTAGCGGACGCTCGCACAGACATAGAGCCATCCTCACGCCGCAAAGAGAGAGCGCTCAATTTAAATATCTGGCCCCTTTTTTAGAGCGAGCGGCCGCAAATAGGGTCTGGGTCTGAATCAGGCCCTCTGTGCGGGCCCTCCTGCTCTGTTGGCATCATAGTTTCCACATAGACTCTGGCTCTTTAAAAAAATTTAAAAATACCGGGGGAAGCCCTGTGATAATAACGCCACCTGGAAATGGCGTTATCCAGGGTCTCCCCCGGTTACAGGACTCCTCCTCCGCTCTAGCAGGCAGAGCAGAGCCCGGAGCCGGCCCCAGTGATCAGCTGTGTTGTCTAAACAGACCACATGCTGATACATTGCAAAAAAAATAAATAACTTACCTGAGTTCAGGGACCAGAGATCCAGGCTTCGTTGAGGTCTTCCCTCCGGTCAGCTGGTCTCCCATCCTGCACTGGGACCCGGTCATCAGCTGACCGGGTCACGGTGCAGGATGGGAGATCAGCTGACTGGAGCCACGGAGGACATCACCGGAGCCCGATCAGCGGAGGTAAGTGTAATTAATGTGGGGGGGGTCACGAGGGGCTGCGGGGAGGGGTGGGTCACGGGGCGGGGGGTTGTGATCGCAGGGGGCGGGACTTAGCGGCGCCCGGTCGGCACATGGGCAGGTACTTGTCACTGTATTTTTTGCGAAAAATACCGTGATAAGTGTGTGGAGTGGATTCGCAGGGACCGAGCTTTATCGCAAGCTCTGTCCCTGCATGGGATTTTTAGAAAAATCCTGTGATATTGGCAATTCGAATTCAGTCGGTAATATCACACTACACTACACTATACCACAATCTGCATTCCAAATGCGGATTGTAATAAATTGAGCCCTATGTAATAATAATGACAAGTAACAAGTTTCAGCAAAATCTACTTAAATGTTTAAGCATTAATGAAGGCAAATGTACAGGACATAAAGTAGAGAAGTTCTTAAGACAACACATTATAGGGAATCAAAAAGCTCTATATACAGAACCCTGAATAAAATGATCAGAATTATGTGACTTTGGAATATGTGAAAAATACTGGGTTGAAGCAGCAATGGCATCTACTCACTTGCACAACAGATTATTCTCTAGAGTGGTGATGAGACTTACCTATAAACTTTATGGTGAGAAACCTTGCAGAAAACACAACTGAGATTTAGGGTGATAAGCATATGACAAAACTGAGCAGTAAAAGGAGCTCTTGTTGGATACAGTGACAGTTACAAGGATACAGAATCCTAGACCGAAGAACAAATAAGGTGTCTATTGACAACAACATAACATTTGTGGAAGACCTAAGGGATTATGTGTTGACCTTGCTAGATTTAGGAACAGAGGAGACATTGAAGACTAAACAGTCTACAAATACATCTTCTAAACAAATTATTGAGTTACATGTAAGGTCAGTCACCGTGTATGAAAGCACAAAGTTAAGAACAAAGAAGTAAGGCATTTAAAAAGGAAAAACAACCGTAAACTATAGTACCTGTACTTTTCTCATACAAAGCAAATGCATTTGCAGCAAGAAGGACCACAGGCTGCAAATGGACATTTAAAGCCAAGTGAATCACAGTTGGCATGAAGCTATACTATACTTTAGGGACAGTAAATGGCATTGTGTTATTACGTTATCATTAGGCAGTTCTTTTTTGTTATGTTTTGTTTGACTGCTCCAAAATTTAGCACCGACTATGTAACTTAATTTAAGAGTAACTCCACCTTTAGTGGTATTCTCTTTAATCAGATATACCCTTATATACGTATAACAAATAAGGGGGTTTTCTGGGAACAGCTAATTAACTGAAGCTGAAAGCCAGTTTAGCTAGTTTTACCTGTGGCAACAATTAGTGCACTCCTGTCCGGAGGGCATCAATAAAACTTTACGGAACAGCTTCCCTGGAGCCCAGAATTATTATTATTATAATGCCAACATGTTACATATTGATATACAGTGAGGGGATCATAATACAAACAAATAACAAACAGTGACATAAAATTAAAGACAACCTTTTTACAATCTTAAAAGTCTCGAGTGCACTTGATTCAAAAGGGAGAACAATTGAGGCTGTTGTCGGTAAAACATTTTCTAGATGTAGATACTGTGTTATTTAGCACCTCCAGGCAGTAGATAATTACTGGTAAAGCATTAGTTCCGGATATTGAGCTGTTGGTAACTATAGTCACCAGGCCAGTTTCTAGCTCTGGTCAATTGGTGGATATGGGAACTGTGCTAGTTTACCTCTTCAGGTAGTAGACTGAGCTGTTGGTTACCATAGGCACCATGGGAGTTCCTGGCTTTGGTCAGTTGATGGGTACAGGCACCATGTCAGTTACTGGCTTTGTGCAGTTGATGGATACAGGCACTATGTCAGTTCCTAGCTCAGGTCAGTGGTGGACTCAGGCACTGTACTGGTTACTGGCTTTGTGTGTTGGTGATCACTATCATCTCAAATATATCCTTGATTAAATTTGTCTGGATAACATCATTATGTGCATTTTGAGAGAGCATGAGATAATAAAAACATACTATAATTTTCCCCAAAGACAAAACAAAGTCTTAAAAAGCTATCAATCCTAACAACAGCACTCAGCGTTATCTGTGAAATGACCCATGGGAATATGGAAGTCCTGTGCAATCAGTCATAATGAATTGCCATTTGTCATATTATCATGTTTTGGAGCTGTGCAAGCAGAAACACAAATATCCCACTTAATGCTAACGGGTGGCACTCGACCATTAAAAGTTTATGAAAACAACAGAGCTTCCATTTATGAGGTACACAGGAAGTACAGTCTGGTAATGATGGCTGATGAAAAGCAAATAATCTGTGACCAAAATGAGTCTACAACAATTTCAGTGCTCGGGGACCCCAAACAGTGCATGTTTTACATATATCCATTATTACTATAATTAGCTCTATCTATGGGTCTTTTAAAATGTGTTAGCCAGTAATTAATTAAATGTGCACCATCTAGGAGATCTGCAAAATATGCACTGCTAGAGGTCTGTCAAAGATGGATAATTGGCTGAGACAAGATCAGTTTAAAATTGGATCGCAGCGACGCCATCTTGCGACTGGCCGCAAGACGCCATCTTGGAAATGAGATCGCAAGAAGCCATTTTGTGAATGGCCGCCTAAACACCATTTTAGATAAACTCACACTTTAGTACATGTGGCGATATTACTATTAGCATCATGCGATTGCATCTTTCACCATTCTCATACACACATTAATAAGCACAATTGCGCTGTTAACTAGTCGCATATTAGCGAATGCATAAGATCCTGTATGAAAACGCTGAATATTAGCTTCATGCACACGCATCTGCCCCAAGTTAACTAGCGTCTTTACATCAAACCCCACATACTCACACAATACATATTCACATACAAGGTTCCATAAGCTTTAAAGTATAAGATTCAAGTGTGCACATTTACTATAATTGCTATGAAATAAAGATTATTTCGTAACTAAGGTTTTATACGTGATAAGTAAGCCATGTTTGGTATTGTACTGATGCGTACTCTCTCAACAGTATTCCGATAATATCGATGGAGAGATCGCAACATGCATTCTCAACTTATGGACCACAGAGACTTCAAGCAACAAAATGTACATTATATGAACAACTGTTAGGATTTGCATGAGGCGGGAAACCAGAGACCTCCAGTTGTTAGAGGCTGGACTGTGTCTATTTGAACCAACCTGTTAAATTCCTTGTAAGATATGCCCTCTCCTTTAGGACCAATGGTATTAGCAACAAACTTCTCTATTGTGTTGTTTATTCCTGGGGGGTATAAATATGTGTGCTCTGACCCTAGGTTCCTAGTCTTTGTGCTGAATGCTGATTGACGAGGGGTTTCTTGCTGATGCCTAACATCTGGACCAGAGAGCGCTGCGTATGTATAATTGTACTTGGGTCTGTATAATCTCTTTGCGCTAAGATTATATGAGGATCATAGCGTGTAACTGCTGTACTATTTACTTGAATAATACTTTGTGCTTTGGAACCACAGGTTCTAGGTCTGGAGTCTTTATTTACTCTATGACTGCGTACGCAAATTAGCGTCATCCTTAGAGGTATATAGGCAGGATATTAGAAGGTATAGGCAGGGGTATATAGAGGTTCAAAGGCAGTATCATTAGGTCCCTGAGGACTGGAGTTGGCAAACACTGGTTAAAGACTTTGAGGTTCAAGTACAGAAGTAGGAAGTACTTTGCGTCCAATTTACAACAGCAAAATTCTGTTTTATTTTATATATCATGCTCATGAAAGTATTGTGGAACATTTAGTTTTACATGATGTGCACTTGTAGACCCCACGTTGGTTATCAATGAACTTCATTGTTTATAAGTGAACCTCACTGATGTAATGAAGTTCACTGATACCTCACATATGGTCTACACATAAATAGTAAATAAGGGGTAAATTCACTAAGAATCGTGTTTGGTCGAGATTGCAATCTTGTGTGTGTTTAAGCATTATTTTCAACTCGCAAATTTACTCGGGTGAGTTTGGGAGAGATTTCTCTATGTACACTGAAAAACTTGGGTGAGATTGCAAACACGATTAAATACACCATCGGCCAAACTCGAAAGTACTTTAACTGAAAAGTACACAACTCGAGAATTTACCAAGAATCGTGATTACAATCAAGGGTGTATCTGTAGGAAATTCAGACCTAAACAAAAGTTTTAAATAGACCATCCCCTGAGGTGCGTGTTTTGGTGAAAAATACACAGATCAGTGTGATCTGTGAATTTTTCTGCATCTACAGATAGTTTGAAGTATTAATAAAAAAAAATGACATAGGGTCCCCCCCAAAAAGCAAAACCAGCCCCGGGCTGCACAGCCAGTCCTGGTTCCTAAATATATGAGGGGAAGAATGAGTAGGGTTCCCCCTGTATTTTAGGAGCCAGCAGTGGGCTACTGAGCCATTCCTGGTTTTAAAAATAGGGGGGGATTGCATAGGGTGCCCCTATTTTTAACACCAGCACTGGGCTAAAATCCAGCCAGGGTGTAATGCCACAGGCATGGGAACCCTTTTGCCGAGTCACCCCAGACAAAGCATTATCACCCCAAGCCTGTCAGCCCAAGCAGGGGATCTCAGGGGAGGTGGGGACACCACATATAAAGGGGTCCTCCCTCTCCTGAGCTACCCAGGCTTACGTTGAAGCCCGGGCCTATTCCCCACACCCCTGGGCTGTGAGCGCAGGGGTAATAGTGTTGTAAATAGCATTAAACTATTGATTTTGACAGTGGAACTATAGGTGCCAGCAGGGATGTAGTCAGGAGACTGGCAGCCGCTGAAGTCCCAACAAGGGAGTTAAGATAGGTATCAAAAGGAGGACGCGTGCCCAAAGTCCGGGGTGCCCACCTAACCCTCCTTCCCTCCGTGTTAGCCACAGAGGGAGGGTTAGGTTTATGGCAGTTACCGGGGTTAGCATTAGGTTTTAGGTTTTGGGGGGGTTAGGGGCCCCTAGGGGGGAGGGTTAGGGTCAGGCACCACTGGGGGGGTTAGGTTTAGGCGCTAAGGGGGGAGGGTTAGGTTTAGACACGAAGGAGGGGGACTTAGGTTCAGGAACTAATGGGGAGGCATCCCAGTAACCGGAATTACATACCGATTCCGTGCCAGCCCAGCAGGCTGCCGCACCCTTATCTATGCTGTAAAAAAATAGTTAAAAAAACACAAGACACACACACTGTAGAGTGTGCATTTTCATTGCACACACCTACCGCACTCACACATACTTACTTACTGCCAGCTGTTCGGTCCCCTTGTCCAAGTAGTATTCCAATGGGTTACCTGTAAAACAAAAACCTATACTCACCTACCTCCTGGCATAGATTTGGTCCTCTTCTCCATGTAGCATCCAATGAGTCTTAGCAAAACAAAAAAATTACTGTCCCGTTCCACCTAGGACAAGTGTAGGTATATGTGTTACCACATATACTGTACCTATACTACGCGGAATGACAGAAGACGCTACTCTTCTAAAAGTGTACCGGCCGCTGATTGGCAGTGACCCACATGTTGTAGAGTAACAAGCACGTGGGTCACAGCCAATTAGCGGCCGCTACATGTAGAGCGGCCTCTGATTGGCTGGAGGGCTATGAGAATTTCAGAAGAGTAGCATCTATGGGGCCGCAACGAAAAGTCCACGGGTCCAGTGCCGTCAGTTCTTTTTAAATAGCAAAAAGCCCAACACATTAAAATGCCTGTATTCATTGTGAAGCTGATAATGAGAACTTTTATATCTTGTATGTGGCTGCCTAAAGATGCACTTTAAAAATGTATTGTTTCAGCCGCCTTTAAGCACACTATGGTGACAAAAAAAGCATTTTTTGTTGAAATATATGCTTTTTGGCATGATTTTGGGAGATTTACAAGCAAAATCGATGGAAAATATAATGACAATTGCCATTTTCAAATCCAAATCACCACAAATCATGATCCCAATTTTTTTTACATTAAAAAATACAAGCTGCTGGATATATTAATCTGTAGTTACACAAACTACAGGAAAAGCTGACAGAAGCAGTGCCAATAAGGAAAGACAGGACAGATAACTCAAACCACAGATATCTTGCCTGGCAACATGTAACAAAATAAAAAATATTCCCCTCCCATTTCTGACTGATCCATTCTTCTTAGCAGCTGTCCCAGTCTCCTATTGGGAATAATGAGTGACTATAAAGTAGGGAACTAGCCATCGGTTAATTGTCTGTATGAGTGTGTCACCCTGTGTATGTCTGTTTATTTGTGTTGTGCATGTCTGTAATGGTTACCCAGTGTGTGTCTATGCATGAACCCAGTGTACACACAGCTATCAGAAAATCTAGATTACAGTGGCTAACTATATGGTGCTTTGGTGCTGATAAAGATTTCCTTATGACCCACTGGACTTCTGTTCATATAGGCATTATCCCTGGTGATGTCACCATTTAACCATTAATCAAAGAAGAAATGTATCTTTCTGAGCATTCTCTGTTTCTGGCTATCTTACAGGATCAGTGAGAGCCTGGATCCAGAGAAGAAAGTGCAAACTATGTTTATCTCCCAGTTGCAGGACAGCATTGCGCCCACCGAACCAACCACTTGCATACTGCCAGTGCCTAGTTGATTGTTATATAGTGAAGCTCCCGAGTACCCTCACCCATACCCAGGTCTCAGAGACTACTAATTAGTCAGATCTGCCCCCCGCTCCTTAATCTGACACAATACTGACCAGATAGGTAGACTCGCTATTGGACATTTGTAAAACGTTTTTAGGGTTAATGCATTTTCTGAGTAGTACTGTATAAACTGTCCATTAGATAAAATAAATAAAGTACATTAACTTGCTTTGACTAAAACATTTCTATATAGTTTTCATTTATTTGCGCTTATATTTTAAACGTGTGAGATCAGTGTGCGAGTCTGATGAGGTGATTTGTTTTTACAATGGGAGCTGAACAAAAACTCAAGTTTCTGTGTTGATTTTAGATTGTTTTACACGTTACACAAATAATTCTTATTAGTGGTAACTTAAACAAAAGTCTTTAGTTCTGATAAAAAAGGGTATATAAACAAAAACCGCCAAGTACATTTATCATGGAGACAGATATCCATTAGATAATAAGCTCCCTTACTCCAGTTTATTATTTTCTCTTCAGCAATAAAAGAAACATTTGTGTTTTTCTCAGTTTCTTTATTCCGTGGGGCCTGATTCTCTGCCGATTGATGGAAGACGGATTGGCGGAGTGAGCATTTAATACTCTACTATACACAAACACATGTTTCCCATTCATGCCCAGTCTGACCTTTTTAGGGTATATTCGCACAGGCGTATTGCCAGGTGTGAGATGGACAAAGACCTGAAAGGGAAAGTAAGGCATCTTTGGTGCAGAATCCATTGTGTGTTATGCTGCCCATGTGAATGAGGGGTTCAGGGGAAAGGAAAGTGATATATTAATGTTCTTGAATTCCAGGTTAGTGTCAGTGTTTGAGACCGAAGCAGATTTGCATAATGCTTGGAGGTACCCAGCATTTCAAAAATCCGTAACGCACAGAAGGGTCATATCAAATCCTGTATTTTTATTTTAAATGTATCTTATCGAAGTATAAAGGTTTGCAGAAATACCACACTGTGAACATAAGCACCTCTTAGTGTCTGACAAGTCCTAGCATTATCATTCAAGGGGAAGCAAAACATGAAAAGGAAGAAAATGTGGTCTGAGTAAATGACATCTAAATTAAACATTAGTTCCAAACTAAAGGAAGTGGAGACTTCTATCTGGTGAGTATATCCGATGGTAAAAATTCACTTAAAGCAGTACTTACATTGGAGAGCAAATACATACAGTATATGTTAGTGAATATTATACTCCTTTATGTTGTAGCACAAGCTCTGTACAGATAATATGATAATAACAGATAATATGTGTTCACTCACATTGGTCCCAATGGAGTTTACAATCTAATTATTCTGCAGCAGGTATACAAGCACTATGGCCAATTTAATAACAACCCATTTAATCTACATTAATACTATTGGACTATTGGAGGACTCTCCATAAATCATGGAGAGAACATCCAAACACTATGCGGATAGTGACCATGTGTGTACATACATATATACTGTGTGCCTCTGAATGAAAACTGAAGCTTCAACTTATGCAATGTGCTTCTATTCTCTCCATCTGAATAGTACAGTGGCAGGGTGGTCTGTGCTATAACATCATAGACAACGGAGAGTCACAAGTGGTGTCCTCCATCCAATTTCTGATACCTCTGTATCACCAAAGAAGCATCAGAATAAATTCAATAGTTTCAGTGTCTCAGTTTGGAAATGGTGAGTGTTCCAAAGATGACAAGAAAAGATATATATAACATGTAGATGTGTAACTAGAGGTAGTCAGTAGGGCAGGAGCTCAGGACAAGGATAAAAAAGATTAGACAATGTAAGGGGTACAAAGAGAAAAATAGCAATGTGGCTCACTATGGAATTAGGAATGTGACTATACAATGAAGGTGAAATATTCAGTATGTTTTTTTATTGCACAAATGCTAACTGGGTAGTGCCACCTATATCCTATAGTACTTTTACAAATGTCATATTGTAGTGTAGTAGTGATAGCCTTGGGTGACAATGACATACAGTAGCAGAATTAAATAGGAGCAACAAGGCCTAGTGAAAAGGGTGCATGACTTGTTAAAAAGCAGATGTTACCTACAATTTTCCAAAGCACCTGAGAATCATAATGTGAACTGTGTATAGTGCACAAGTTTCAGTGTAAAATACTCCCTAAGGGCGAGACCAATTAACCTTTGAAAAATTGATTTGCTTCTGCTGTCTGGATTTCACAGGAATTGAATAATGATTCTGTGTTGTCACACACTGAGAACTCACCCAAAGGTGCAGAGTCTAACGGGGCACTGGTTTCCACCAGAGATGCCCACAAGGGAATTTGGGCTGCTCTACAGTAACCCCGCAAGTCACGGTCCCTTAAACAAGCCCCAGGTGTAAGTAGCAGGAAGTTAATAGTTAACAGGGTGAGACTGGATACAGGGAACCATACTGGTGAGGTGTAGAAAAGCCCAGTACAGCAGTGATCTAACTGGTTAACTTAAATATAAGCTGAGTGCAGGGAACCTTTCAGGAGAGGCACAGGTGAGCCCAGTACAGGAAGGATGTAACTGGTTAATCGAAGTATACAGGAAGCTGGAAGCTGGGAGCCAGACAGGAGAGGCACAGGTGAGCCCAGTACAGGAAGGATATAACTGGTTAATCGAAGTATACAGGAAGCTGGAAGCTGGGAGCCAGACAGGTGAGGCACAGATAGGTCCAGAACAGCTGGTAAAAGGCATAAGATTAACTGATAAATCAGATTGGTTTTTCACAGGGAATCTTAACCACAGGTCTGGAGCAGAGCTTCAGCAGTCAGAATGTCTAAGCACAAGTTCAGACAAGGATCTGCACTGTGCAGGTGGTGCAGCAGGTTTAAATAGGCAGGGAATTAAGAGAAAGAATACTATTGGAGGTGGCAGTCACGTGATTAGCATGCCTCCGGAAAAACAAGGAAGAGACTTCAGCAAAATGGTGGTGCCCATCAAGACAGCTGCTGAGAAGATGGTGGCACCCACAGGCGAGCAGACTGTGGACAGAGTGCGGCGTGCCAAACCAAGGAGGACTAGTTCATCCATCAGAGCTGGAGGGAGTGTCTGGACTGCCAGGTGAGTGACACCTGTGTTCTATGCACTTGTGAAATCTGTATTAGAAGATGAAATGCATCGACAGTCACCACTAGAAGGTATCAGCATTAGTGGAGACGAGAAATGAGCAATATTTTAAAAACTGTTCTGTGGAATATTCATGAACTTCTGCATTTACCAACAAAATTGTGCACATTTCTCTGGCAGAATTTAGCTTTAAGTACTTTTAGTCCTTCCCCAACCCCGCAGCTAATTGAATTCCCCCTGGAGCACATTTTGTTGGGATGAATGGCAAGGTCAAGCATCAGTACTATTTTGATAATACCTTTGAAGCTTAATGCTGCCTCTGTGCCAATGTTGCTGTTAGTGTGCAGTTAGCCAGTACCTTTCGCTCACATAGCTGCTTGCTCAGTTATTTTAATGGTGTAGTATATACAGTACTGTAGTAGATATGGGGGGGGCCGTAGATGTAGCTTATCTAGACTTTAGTAAGGCTTTTGACACTGTCCCGCATCACAGAATGATAAACAAACTGGAAAGCATGGGATTGGATTCTGTGACTGTTGAATGGATAAGATCTTGGTTGCAGGATAAGAAACAGAGACGTGTAGTAAATGGAGTGTATTCACAGGAGGGAAAGGTAACCAGTGGAGTACCCCAGGGATCTGTACTTGGGCCAGTGCTTTTTAATATCTATGTCGGTGATATTGCAAATAATATTAAAGGGAAAGTATTTCTTTTTGCAGATGACACAAAATTATGCAACATGGTAGACACACCAGGAGGGGTTAAACAAATGACTGAGGATCTGGGTAGACTAGAGGAATGGGCAAGAACATGGCAACTACAGTTTAATGTAAAAAAAATGCAAAATCATGCACTGGGGTCTCAATAACCTAAAGACTAAATATAGTATCAAGGACACTATAATGGAAAATACAGAGGAGGAAAGGGATTTAGGAGTACACATTTCAAATGACTTGAAGGCAGGCAAGTAATGCACCAAAGCATTGAGGAAGGCAAGTCAAATGCTTGGTTGCATAGGGGGAGGAATCGGTAGCAGGAAAAAAGAAGTGATAATACCACTGTATAGGTCATTGGTACGGCCTCATCTAGAATACCTTGTTCAGTTCTGGAGGCCATATTTCCAGAAGGATGTAGACACATTAGAGATGGTACAAAGAAGGGCAACTAAAATGGTGCATGGCCTACAGTACAGAACTTACACAGAAAGACTAAAAGATCTTAATATGTATAGTTTGGAGCAGAGAAGGGAAAGGGGGAACATGATACAAACTTTCAAATACATGAAGGGTTTTAACAAGGGACAGGAGGGAAGCATTCTTCAAAGGAAGAGATGTACAAGAACACGAGGACATGCACTGAAACTGGAGGGAGGTAGGCTCAGAGGAAATTGGAGGAAAATGACTTCACAGAAAGGGTAGTGGATAAGTGGAATAGCCTCCCATCAGAGGTGGTTGGAGCTAAAACGGTGGAACATTTTAAACACGCTTGGTATAGGCATAAAACTATCCTAAAGAGAGACGTAAGGAGCAAATAGGGTTGAAGTTGCCTAAAGGATACATGAAAAAGGGCAGACTAGATGGGCCAAGTGTTTCTCATCTGCCGTCAAATTCTATGTTTCTATTTTCGCAAGTGAAGTTTTGAAGTACATCAACATAATTCCATAGGGCTTGAGTCTCCACCTCAAAAATAATAATTTGCCATTTATGTTTCACAATTATTGGTAAAAAGCCACATACAATCTGTACTATTAGGAGGATAACATCGGGGTTAGGGGATTAGATCTCATCTCTTTAAATATTCTGTAACAACATGCTTATAAACTATCTGACAGAACAGCAGGAGCAGACACAACATGCACATTTGGTTGCTTATTAAGAGAATAATGATCTATTATAGAACAGGCAACATTGGGCCTGATTTATTACCGTTCGCAACTGCGATTACGCGTGCAATTCGGCCGATTGTTGCGCTCTGCGCAACGCTTATGCAGCCAGTGCACATGTGCGAACCGGCCACTGCGATCGGGACTGCAATCACAGTGACTACGCAGACCCATCACAGAGTGATTGTCAGGAAGTGCCGTTTGTGGGTGATGACGGGGGGAATGCTCGGCGAAATGCAGATGT
Organism: Taudactylus pleione; assembly: GCA_031769625.1. Taxonomy (NCBI): domain Eukaryota; kingdom Metazoa; phylum Chordata; class Amphibia; order Anura; family Myobatrachidae; genus Taudactylus; species Taudactylus pleione. The sequence goes on along the minus strand of JAUIMM010000012.1, from coordinate 14,367,234 downwards.
GCCAGTGCGTTTTAATGTCATTGCAGGAGCGTGCATAAATTAGCCACTGAAATGCCGTAAGCAGCCTGAAGACTCATAGCGTGCGATAAAGTTAGCAATTTCTGAGTAAGGTCTGCCCTTGTGCAAGTGTCCGTGAGGCTGCGATGGTACAGTACTCTAATGTACCGATGGTTTTGCAGTCTTGCTAAACCTTATGGATATGTGTAAGCTAAAGTAGGCATCCTTATGTAGTTCTGCGATGGCATAGCGATCGCAAAGGATTAGCATAATATCACAGTTGAACTGTGTGCGTAATCGCAGCTGCGATCGCAATAGCGATCCATAGTGAATCACGCCCATTGTGCTTAAATATTGCACAAATTGAGTAGTTTCGCTGCACAATAGGTTATATTGGCAAAATAATCTATTCTGCCGCAAAACTACTCAAGAATTCTGCTGTTGCTTCATAATTCCACACTGTACTTGTCATGTTGCATTTTTGAGGAATCACTGGAGCTGGGACTACATGAGCAAAGTTATCTTGCTGTATGGCATGGTTGGATAAGGAAGGACTGGAAACATCTAAACACTTTGGCCCTCATTCAGAGCCGCACGTTACCAACAGTACGCTCGTTGCGTTCCGATGTTGACTAACCGCGCATGCGTCGGTGTTACACTGCGCATGTGCGTACGGCAGATTGCGAGTTTTTTTTCTCTCGTTCCTAAAATAGCGTACAGGAAGTGACATGTCAAATGTGATTGACAGAACAGGGCGTTTTTGGGTGTTGACGGGGGTGGAGATGAAAAAACGCAGGCGTGGCGAGGCGTTTTTGGGGCGTACATACATTAGCAGATGCGAACGTCAAATGTGTTCGGACCGTCTCATACGTCACTGGAACATCCGCTTTCCCTTCAAAATGCTCGCACAGCTTAGGGTCAGGATTACTCGACCACATTGGCGATGGCCTTCTCCTCCGTCCCGGGACTCAACGATGGTGCTGCGATTAATCGCGGCTGGTCAGTAAAGTAATTAGTGTTGGATTGAAAACCGGCTTGGTATGTGTTTGGAAAGCAGTTTATTGGGATAGCACAAAAGCGTACGCAGGTGGAAATCAGAGCTGCTAATGTCATGATTACACAATCAATTAGCGTACATTTTTGGTGTTTTATTTTGGCCACAATTTGTTGGTTATGGCCTATTGTAACAATAATGTCATCATGTTTTAATTAGCTCCCCTTTTTTTTGGTTTACTGTGGAATTTGCATCGCTATGTGATTTTTTAAACGTTCCTTAAAGAGGCCTTTTTTTTTTTTTAAGAGGGTCAGTTTTTGCCTTTAGGGCCAGGATTAAATGTAACCCATTTGTACAATAATGTCACAATACAATCTCAGTTTTTTGTTTTAAATTTATTGTTTAAACACAAACAAATTGGCCTAATATTTTGTTGCCTTTTTTTTGTGGCAAAGATATTTGTTAAAAAAAAAAAAAAAGCCATAACTGCTAACATAAACGTAAATACCAAATGTAAAAACATTTCACAAGAAAGGAGAGGGAAGTTTTGACCAGAAAGGAATATGAGCCAAGCACAGAAGGAGTGTGGGAAAAGTCGCCATTGCTGTCACCGTTTTCTCGCCCGTTTGGCTGGGTGAGGGTGGGCGCCAGACCGGGTCCGGGATGCCATCGGGCTGGCCTGTCCAGAGGCAGATGTTGTGGCCTCTGGACTAGGCACAGGGCTAGGCACATTTGGAGGATTGGCTGATGTTGTGCCAGAGGTGGAGGATCCGGATGTTCCGGCAGGAAGGGAGGTCGGCTCCACCATGTGCTGGCGAACGAGCTGCTCCAGGGCATCGGCGATGCGGATGTTGGCCCTGGTATTTTCCGCCAGGGCCTGAGCAATGGTCACGTTGGCCGCAGCATTTTGCTCCAGGGCCTCAGCCACCCGTATCAGACTGGCGTCCATCCTCTGCAGAATCTCCGTATGGCAATCCGATTTAAAATTGAGTTCTGTGAGGAGGCCCACTGCCTGCGAGGGGGCACGCCCTGGACTTTCTTCTGCAGGGTCCTCAGCCGGATGTACTGGTTCCTCCCCTGCAGAGCCAGCAGAAATTCTGCGGCCAAGGCTCCCCTCTGGAGCAGACTCATCCGCCTGTGTCTCTGTTGGAAAAATGAGAAAATACTCACATTAGAATCTACATATTGGCACAATAGCATTTCAGAGTTGGTGACATCACAAGACTTACCTTGGCCAACATGAGGAGCCGCAAAGTCTGGCATGTCCGTATCCATGTTGGACACGCCAAACACCTCCACAGCCTGCACACACCCCTGTGCCAGCTCTTCTAAGTCTGTCAACTCCAATGACACAGGGGTGGGACCCCCACCTGTCCCCCTTGCATGCCTAGCCCTGTCGGCAAGTTTTTGCTTGAGACGATATTTGAAGTCTGCCCATCTGTGGAATGAAATTGGAACCATTATCCATTTTTTTACAATGGGGTTTGTTTATAGGATGGGAAAGTGTTTACTTACCGCCGTTTGACATCCCGGGCTAGACGGACATAATCACCCACCCTATTGACAGCAACGGCGACCTCCTCCCACATTCTCCACTTCTGGCTTTGGCTCATATTCCTGGCTGCCTGGGGCAGGATGTCAACGCACTTCTGGATCAAAACCTCCATCTCCTTGCTTGTGAAATGTGGCTGCCTTTTTTTTTTGGCAGCTTTGGCGGGTTGACTGGGGCCAGCAGTCTCTTCCATGTCATCCTCCTCACCTATTTGGGTAAATATGCAGATTTAGCCACTTCACAACTTGCCCAATATATTTGTTTTAAAATAATCATTGAGACAAAATGCATGAAGGCCTTACCGCCGGATTTTTGGCCATTGTTTCCCTGGTCTGAAGCCATGTCTCTGCTTCCAGAATGAAATCAACCAGAAATTCAATGTGATTTCGTGACGTATTTATACATGCGTCCTTTGTTTGCGGCCGCATCATTGATTGTGCGTCCCTATGATTCATCCTTAATTTGTGCGGGAAAATAAACACTATTTATGGCTTGGTGTGTGTGGAGTCGAGGTTGGGTTGTTGGATTGTTGGCGGTTAAGTTGGTTGGATTTGGTTGTTTGCGGTTGGAGGATTTGGCAGAGTTGGTTTTTTGTTTGGTTTTGCTACAGTTGTTTTGGTTTTCCGTTCACATTTTTTTGCTTTTTTCCCCATCCTTTCCTGATTTGGTAAGTTTTGTGCAGTCTAATTTGTGGCCAATTGGTGTCTACTTCTGTTTTTTGGTTAGCTATTTTTTTTTTAACACTAATTTCATCTTTTTTAGTTTGTTTTGGCTTTCGGACCCAAAGACCTTTTTTTTGGAAATCTTATATATTCGAGTTGGGTAAGTCCATTTTTTTTCTTGCATTTGCGAACTAATTAACGCATTTTTGACTGTTGGTGTAGTGACTTGCATTTGCGAACTAATTAACGCATTTTTGACTGTTGGTGTAGTGACTTGCATTTGCGAACTAATTAACGCATTTTTGACTGTTGGTGTAGTGACTTGCATTTGCGAACTAATTAACGCATTTTTCGCGGCTTATTCATCATGTAAACCAGTTTTGCTTTTCCCTTTTCCATTTTTGGGGTCCATTTGAACCCTATTTGACGTACGGTGTGCAATGTCGTTTTCATCGATGGCCAAATGTGTGTTTCGCCTATTTTATGTGTTGGCTTGCAACAATTTGACAAACAAAAATTCACCCTCTAAATTTTTGATGTCTCATTTTTGGCTTTTTTACAGTTTATACGTATCATGACAATACCCCGGCATGTAAGCAGCTATGGATGGTATCAGAAAGCTAAGTTGTTTTATGTTACTTTTGGGGTGGCTCAAAAGCCTTACATTGTAAACTTTGAATTTCAGGTAGATCTGGGGCGAATTGTTCTGGCCCTGCTCCCGGAAGACGACCAACCTCAAACTCGTCCCAGGCGTAGGCATCGTAGGCGTGCAAGGCCCCAGATATTTCGAACACGTGTCACCCTTTTTGGAATGCCCGATGATGAGGTTTTAAGACGCTACCGTCTACCTCCCAAAATCATCATAGACACTCTCTCATTAATAGAAAGTGATCTTGAGCGGCAAATTGACAGTCCAACAGCAATACCACCACTGACGCAATTTATGGCGGTGTTACATTTCTGTGCCTCAGGATCGTTTCAAACAATGGTGGGAATAGTGGCGGGCATCTCCCAATCCTCCTTTTCCCGGATCCTGAGGGCAGTGATGGAGGCACTTTTCAAGCACCTCCATCATTTTATTAAAATGCCTTTGGATATGGGTGCCCTTAGTGTGGCCAAGGCCAATTTTTACCAAATAGCTGGCTTCCCACACATCATAGGGGTTGTGGATGGTACTCACATACCACTTCAGCCTCCAGCACGGCTGGAGGCAATATTTAGAAACCGTAAACACTATCACTCCCTGAATGTAATGGTGGTATGTGATGCCTCCCTCCAGATCCTGTCCCTGAATGCTAAATTACCAGGAAGTGCTCATGACTCCTTCGTCATCCGGCAATCAGGGATATGGCAGAAATTAACCAACCTACAAGCTGGTGATGCGTGGCTTCTGGGTAAGTGGAGACCTTTAGTACATAACAATGTTAAGCTTGATACACAGTGTTCCTGATGTGGTCTATTTTTGTTCACAGGAGACAGTGGATACCCTTGCATGTCCTGGCTGCTCACTCCTTATTTGGCTCCCACACCAGGGCCACAAAGTGCGTATAATTCCGCACTTACAGCCACCAGGCAAGTGGTGGAGCGCTGTATCGGCCTTTTAAAAGGCCGATTCAGATGCCTCCACCGCTCTGGTGGCGAGCTCATGTATGTGCCGGATATGGTGTCTAAAATTGTGGTCCTGTGTGGGATATTTCACAACATTGCCATAAGGAGTGGTGTCCCAATGCAGCCAGAGGATGCCTTACCTGAGGATGGCCCCCCCGAGGTTGGTCGAAGGTCAGTATGTGGGGGGGCCATACGCGATGATGTGGTGGCCAGATTTTTTAGGTACGTTTGAACAAAACTACAGTGTTTATACCTAATGTGTTTGTGTTTGTTTGCGAACATCTAATTTTGTTTTTTGTTTCTCACCATCTTCTGTTTGTTCACATAATCTTTGGCACTCCAACGCTCACTACTTCCTGCTACCCTTACCAAACCTGGATCTGGTCCTTTTGGGCATATATTCTGGAACCCATATCGCAACGCCATGTTTGTGGAATCATGTTGGCATGGTCCTTCGTCAACCAGTTCTTGATTTTTTGTTTTTATTTAATTATTTCTTGGTATGTGTTGTATTTGAATTTATCACTGTGTTCTTTTTTTGGGAGTGACCACTTTGTTTTCTCTGTTATGTTGTGAATAAATGTTTGGAGAGTGAAATGGTCTTCCTTTTTTGGGACGTTAACAGCAAGTGTAACCAGGTTAACACAAGTTACATTTGACTAAGGGGTAAACCAGTACTGACGCCAGTTGAGCTAAACTGAAATATGTTTTCAGCTTCCCAACCCACACCAAAAGGAAGCCTGGCCCAACCTTGGGATTTGTAAGATTGGCCTAAGCAGCTTGCGCACCAACTAGGAACCTGTAAAATGTAGAAATATGTAATTGACACTACACCCAAAAAGGGAAATGACATTGTTACTGTTATGTGTTTCTTGTGTCTGTTTGACATACAAAGACAAAACACAATCTAACTTTTAAAAAAGGGAAATCCTTGCAGGAACAGTCTACTTATGTCATGCTAAACTATCTTGGTTTTGTATTTTAAAAATGAGCCACAACGTATATTTGTCTTAATAAATTTATTTTGAAAATATAACAAAAATAAAAAAACTACTGCCGAAGGAGGCCAGACAGCCGGTCGAGGGCCACCAGAATGCCGATGACATGTTGGCGCATCTGCCCCACACAATCCGCCACCTCTTGCCGACGCCTCTGTTCCTCTGTGGGTGAGAAAAGTGTGTGGGTTAATACAACAATAGGGAATCCACATTAAAAAAAAAAAACACAACCAAATCACTCCTAAACCCAAACAAAAAAAAAAAAAGGGGGGGCTGGCAAAAATACAAGGCCTAGGTACAAATTCCCACAGGTATGATATGTGTATGTTGAAATCACCAGGAAGAGGTAAAGGCAAACCTTCAAAATCACCAAAAGTCAAGCCACAAAAACACGAAGAAAGGCACGACACATGATTACATACAAACAGTTTGTGCTTTAAAAAAAAACAAAAAAAAAACATACCGGGAGCCAAAACGGGAGCTCCGGAAATACCTCCATGATCCTCCTCGGAGGATCCGTCATTCCCCAAAGAATGGGGAGGAGTTATGATGGACTCCGGGGAGGGGGTAATTGGAAGAGGGGTGGGTGGAGGAGAGGGGGAAGTGGGACGGAGGGGAAGGAGGCCCGACATTTCCGGGAGAGGGTCTGGGAAGGATGGGGAGGAGTGGGGAATAGGGGAAAGATTTTGGGTGGAGTGTTGGCTGGGGGTTGAGGATAGTGGCCGGGAACGCCGTCTGGACGGACGGTGACGGCGGAGTCTTGGCTGTCCCCCTAAAATATGACAAAGAAATTGCGGTTAGTTTATGGACAAATCCGGGCAACAAAACTAAAAAAAAAAAAAAAACCAACAAATAAGCCAAATAGCAGTAGAATGAATAAATCAGAAATAGAGGGAAAACATGCACACGCAGATATGAGTCCAAATAATAAATAGGACAGACAGGAAAACATGCACACGCAGTTTGACCCACAAACACAAACATTAAAACCACAATACATAACACTTACTTTCCAGGATCTCCATGCGAAAGCATGCCAGCAAGCGGGGCGTTCGCCGTTGCAGGTCGGACCACCTGCGCTCCAGCTGCCCGATGTTGCGGCGTGAGCCGAAGGACCGCAGGCGGGACCGTGCCTCCGCATACGCGGAGCGCTTCTGCCGGTTGGTCATGGGTTGAGGTTGGCTGGTGATCCGGCGATCCATGACCTCCGTAAGCACCAGCAGCTCGCGCCTGGTGAATGCGGAGGCTCTCATGATGGCAATGGTGTTTTTCTTAAAAATCATTTTTGATAAAGTGTGTAAAAATTTTCTGATTGGCTAATGTATTTTGGAAATTAACAGGAGCAATTTTATTGGTTAGTGTATGAGTCATGTGTTCGACAGGGCCAGAAATCTCTGGAGAGTTATGATAGGCTTGATGCAGTGACATGCGTAAGCAAATTTAAATAAAGAAATGAACCCAGGGAAATATGCGGGGATCCACAGCAATAGTACAATTGTTTAATTGTGGTTCACATGTTTTTTGAACAATAAAAGCGAATGTTTCATCCGTACGTATTCTGCGGGTAAACACAAACACGGACAAGAGTAAAGTTTCTTGCATTGTGTTGAAAAAAACAAACAATTAAGCTAATTGATACATTGATTGGCATGATACGATTGATGGAGGTAGGCAGAATAAAGGAGCAGGTAATCGACATCTGACAAGGCCACTTCCTGTTTATACTTGTGCGTGCGTTCCTTTCAAGCCATTTCGGGGATGTACGCTCGCTATTTCGTACGCTCGTTAGTTAGAGGAGGGGTCGTCAGAGTTTAGGGAGGAATTTTAGATGCGAACGAAAATACGAGCGAGCCATTGAATTTAAATATTTTTGTACGTACGCCTAACGTACGTGCGCCCGCTTGCGAGTGGGTCTGAATGAGGGCCTTTATTCCATTGGAGAAACATTTTATGGTTAAATACTGAACATCATGAATATACCACAGAACGGTATTGATCATTTGGCTTACTATACTCTGCTTGCATAAGTGCAAATCCATTTTTAAAAGTTTATTGTTTAAGCCCTTAAGAAGTATTGTACACTGTGTATGATAAAACATTCACTTTATGATTTCCATATATGACATTTTCAGTTTGTGATCAACACTACAATAATACATATGGCAAATATGTATGTCTATTGGGAAACAAATAGCCACAAATAATGTATTTCTTTTTTAACCCATAACGTTATAGTGTAAAGTAAGTAGATCTACATTTCTACTTCAGGGTCCATAGGGTATCCACAGGATACCTTGGGTATAGGAGTGACGTCAGTCATCGGGCACCATAGAGTTAAGCTTTCAGCCTCCCAGGATGCACTAGGGTCCCCCTCCTATACCCCGCCCCCGAGCCAAGGCACCTCAGTTTAGTTTGGTGCCCGGCCGGAGTCGGGTGCACCTGTTGGAGTGGGGGCTAGAAGAGCCCATGAAGTTTCTTCTTCATCTGGATGAACAGCATGGACAGTCAGTCCTGACGTAAATGCTGTCTTCCCTACACCCCCGCCGGTACCAGAACGCCGGTACCGATCCGGGGATGCTGGTGAGCATCTGGGGTCACAGCTAGCGGTGACCCCAGATGTTCCGGACCATGGCTGGATTCAAGGGGGACAGCAGGTAAGCAGCGGGGTCCCGCGGCGGGTCCCCGCTGTCACATGGTCCAGAGTCCCCAGGCAGGGGGCTCCCTGGGGACTGTCTGCAGCGCGGAGCCAGGTAGCGCTGCGGCGTCCCGGGGGTTAAATGCATGCCAGGGGAGCGCGCCTTCCCTGTCTCACAGCCGGCGCCTCCCCCGCTGCACACAGCCCTCTCTGCACACTTGCCGACTGGTCCTGTAGCAGCGCTCCTCCCCCAGGCCAGCCTCCTCTCTGCTCCTCGGCGGCCATCTTTCCAACGCATGGTGAACACTGCTGGAAGCGCTTGACGGAAGCATCGTGGTCTGGGTCCCCCCGCATACCTCTCCTCCGATTTGGGTCAGGTCTGTGTATGCTGCGCTGTGTCCTACCAGGCCCTGTGTCTGCGTAGTTGAGTGATCAGCGCTCAGTGCAGGAATTGATTTTTCTTTGCATTGTATGTAACTGTGCTAGCGCTGCAGGGTGGTCTCTCGCCTATTTAATATATAATTGGTGAGAGGGGTCACATACTTGGTGCCATCATGTCTGAAAGTGATTTTCCTTTCCGACTACAGTGTGCTACGTGTAAAGTACCGTTAGCGGAGGGGGAGGGTAGCGCGGAGGGCCTCTGCCGGCAGTGTTGGTCTATGGCGCGGCCTATTACGGTTACAGCACCGGTACAGGAGCCACCCTGGGCTTGTTTCGCTCAGGCGCTTACAACCTTAGTGGGACAGTTAGCTCCGCAGCCCGCGTTTCCGCCGATGGGTTTGTCCCAGCGGTCAGTGGTGTCGTCATCCATGCAGGGTTTCCCACGACAATTGGTGGTACCCCACAGTCTCCCTATTTCCCCGCTCCCGGTTTCTCAGGAGCCGGCGTGGGTTAACTCCCTGACGAGTTCTGTACAGCACTTGTCGGATGTGTTGCAAGGGGAGTCTGTGATGCGGCCACATAAACGGCCGGTGGCGTCTCTGTCGGCTCCTTATGAGGATGACGAGGGGACGTCTGATGATGGGGAGATTCTGGATCCTTATGATCAGGAACCCCTTCCTGGACTTATTCGGGCAGTCCGCACAGCCTTGGTGATTGAGGACGAAGTTCCCCCAGCGGCTAAATCCAAGTATGCCTTTTTTAAAGATGTGAAGGGCGATGCCACAGTCTTTCCTCTTTCGGGTCAGTTAGTGGACAATTTAGAGGAGGTGTGAAAACAGCCAGGCAAAAGATACCAGCCGCAGAGGCGCCTGGCAGTGGCTTATCCGTTCGCGGATAATTATTTTGCAAAGTGGGAATCCCCTCCACAGGTGGATTCTCATGTGACCCGTCTTGTCTGTAGTGCCACATTGCCGATGCCATCCATGTACTCCCTTAAGAATGCTACGGACCGCAAGGTGGAGATCTGCCTGAAGTCCGCTTATTCCCTTGCGGGGTGGGCAGCACGGCTGGCTATGGCCATTTGCTGGGTTGCCAGAGCGATGGAGTGCTGGGCGGATTCATTAGAGGCGTCTTTTGATTCCGACTGTCCGGCCGAACAGGCGGAGTTGATTGGTAATCTCCGTGATTCGGCCACTTATATCAACGAGGCGGCCTTAGACATTAGTACTCTGGTGTCTAGAATTTCTTCAGCAATGGTGGCTGCTCGTCGCACCTTGTGGCTGCGATCCTGGAAGGCGGACGCAGATTCCAAAAAGGGTTTGGAGGCGTTGCCATTTACCGGAGAGGTTCTCTTCGGTCTGGATCTGGACAAGATTGTGGCCACGCTGGCGGCAGCCAAATCGGCTTGTCTCCCGTCGGCCGCTGCTCCTTCTGGTTCTGGACCATCGTCCTTTCGGTCTTATAGGGCCCAGGGCTGGCCCAAACCACAGTCTTTTCCTCGACAAGCCCCGGAAGCAGGCATGGAGTACCAGACGTCTGGCCCCTAAGCCAGATGACAAGCCTGCGGCCTGACGGTCCAGGCCTCCCTTTGGGGGATCCCAAAGTGGGAGGCCACCTGCTGCAGTTCACCCAGTGTTGGTCGGTCACTACGACAGACACTTGGGTTCTCGAGGTGGTCTCCCACAGGTACGCCCTCTCTTTCCGGCACAGACCCCCGGCTCGATTCTTCACCACGGGTCTACCATCAGACCGGAACAAGGCTACGGAGCTGCGGAAGGTGTTGCACACTATGCTCCAGGCTGGAGTTATAGTACCTGTTCCATTCTCCCAGAGGGGCCAGGGTTTCTATTCAAATCTTTTTTTTGGTACAGAAACCCAATGGGTCGTATCGTCCGATTCTCAACCTCAAGGCTCTCAACAAGTCTTTGCGGGTACCGAAGTTTCGGATGGAGACCCTACGGTCCATCATTTTGGCGCTGGAACCTGGGGACTACATGGTGTCATTGGACATACAGGACGCTTACCTGCATGTCCCTATTCTTTTGCGCCATCAACAGTTCCTCAGGTTTGCAATCCGCAGCGACCACTTCCAGTTTCGGGCGTTATCTTTTGGCCTGGCGACAGCACCACGTGTGTTCACCAAGGTGATGGCGGTCATGACAGCTTCTCTGCGGCTGCAGGTAGTCCGCATGTTGCCGTACTTGGACGACCTTTTATTGGTGGCAGGATCTCCAGAGCTCCTTCTACCCCACTTGGACCTGACCATTGCGCTACTGCAATGGCACGGCTGGCTAATCAACTGGCAGAAGTCCACTCTAATCCCGTCTCAGTGGATTCTGCACCTCGGAGCCTTATTGGACTCGGAACAGCAAAGGATCTTCATGACGGGGAAAAGATCTCTGCTTTACAGTCGAGGGTGCGCAGTTGTCTGCACAGCCGCCGGGTGTCTCTACACTCGGCGATGAGGTTACTGGGCTCCATGGTGTCGGTGTTCGACATGGTGGAATATGCCCAGTTTCACTCCAGACCTCTGCAGCACCTGATCCTGTCCAAGTGAAACGGGCTGCCTCAGTCTCTAAAGTCCCAGACAATTGTGCTCACCCCGGAGGTTCGCCTGTCCCTTGCCTGGTGGTTACAGACGACCCATCTCAGCAAGGGACGTCCGTTCTGGGTTCCAAATTGGGTCCTGTTGACAACTGACGCCAGTCTTCGGGGCTGGGGAGCAGTTTTGGGTCCATACTTGTTCCAGGGCAGGTGGACGCCGACAGAAGCGGAGCTTCCAATCAATATCTTGGAACTCCGTGTGGTCTTCAATGCTCTCCAGCAGGCACATCGGGTTCTCCAGGGTCGTCCGGTACAGGTCAAGTCGGACAACGCTACCACCGTGGCCTACATAAACAGGCAAGGAGGAACCCGAAGTCGGGCGGCTCTCGTGGAGGTCTCTCGGATCCTGGTATGGGCGGAGAGCAATCTTCCGGCCATATCAGCGGTCTTCATCCCGGGAGTGCTAAATTGGGAGGCGGACTTTCTAAGTCGCCAGGACGTTCATCCAGGGGAATGGTCCCTGCACCCGGACGTTTTTCAACTGCTGGTGGACAGATGGGGTCTTCCAGAGATTGACCTCATGGCGTCCCGGCACAACAACAAGTTGCCGGTGTACGGGTCTCGCACAAGAGACGAAGGGGTGTCTCTGGTGGATGCTCTGTCTGTCCGGTGGACGTTCTGGTTCGCATACCTGTTCCCTCCGGTCTTCCTTCTTCCACGGGTAATTCGGAAATTCAAACAGGAAGGAGGGACACTCCTGTTGATAGCTCCCGCGTGGCCCAGACGGCACTGGTTCTCAGACCTTCAGGGTCTGTCCGTGGACAGTCCTCTGCGGTTGCCGCTACGACCGGACCTTCTGTCACAGGGTCCTTGTCTTCAACCGGACCTGACTCGGCTGTCTTTGATGGCGTGGCTGTTGAGACAGCCATGCTGAGGTCCAGGGGGTTTTCCAGCTCTGTGGTGCGTACCATATTACGAGCTCGGAAGGATATACCATCGCGTGTGGCATACGTTGTTCCAGTGGTGCCGACTGAGAGGTTATGCACCGCGGGAATTTCGTCTATCTTGGATACTCGCCTTCCTACAAGCGGGACTAGATCATGGGCTTCGCCTTGCTTCTTTGAAGGTACAGGTTTCGGCCCTGTCTGTCTGGTTTCACCGTAGGATTGCTACAATCCCGGATGTGCGCACCTTTATGCAAGGTGTTCTCCGCATTCAGCCGCCCTTTGTTCCACCTGTGGCGCATTGGGATTTGGCTGTGGTCCTGAGGGCTCTCCAGGGACCTTCGTTTGAACCACTGGGCTCAGTGGATCTTAAATGGCTAACAGCTAAGACTGTTTTCCTTCTGGCTATTGCTTCGGCCAGACGTGTTTCTGATTTAGGGGCTCTTTCTTGCAAACCCCCTTTCTTGGTTTTTCATGGGAACAGAGCAGTGCTCCGCACTCGGTCCGAGTTTCTTCTCAAAGTTGTTTCCCAGTTTCATGTTAACGAGGAAATCGTTGTTCCGGCCTTTAACTCACCTGGTCTTTCAGTGGGTGAGGCCTCTTTGGATGTCGTGCGGGCCTTAAGGACTTATGTTGACCGCACTTCTTCGTTTAGGAAGTCGGACGCCTTGTTTGTCCTCTATGGCTTCCGTAAAAAGGGTTGGCCTGCTTTAAAGCAAACTTTGGCGGCCTGGATCCGTATGGCTATTTCTGAAGCTTATCTTCATGAAGGCCTGCCGGTTCCTCCTTCTGTGAAGGCTCATTCCACTAGGTCTGTGGGACCTTCGTGAGCAGCTCGACGTGGTGCCTCTGCAGTCCAAATCTGCAAGGTTGCTACGTGGTCCTTTGTCCATACCTTCGTGAGGTATTACAGGTTTGACACCTTCGCCTCTCAGGATGCTTCCTTCGGGCGGCGGATTCTCCTTTCTGCACAGGAGCGTCCCCACCCTTAAAGGATACTGCTTTGGGACATCCCCAAGGTATCCTGTGGATACCCTATGGACCCTGAAGTAGAAAATATGAGATATGGTAAGAACTTACCCTTGTTATCTCTATTTCTACGAAGTCCATAGGGTTCCACAGGACTCCCGCCCTGTCGCACCTGTGCTGCAGATGGGCTTTGCTCTGGTCACCGGTTTTTCCGTCTCCCCCTGGTGAGAATGTGATTCTTGTGTGTGTCCAGATCTTTTTTCTCTCTCTTCCTTCTCCTCCTCCGGCCTATGGCTTGGTAACTAACTGAGGTGCCTTGGCTTGGGGGCGGGGTATAGGAGGGGGACCCTAGTGCATCCTGGGAGGCTGAAAGCTTAACTCTATGGTGCCCGATGACTGACGTCACACCTATACCCAAGGTATCCTGTGGAACCCTATGGACTTCGTAGAAATAGAGATAACAAGGGTAAGTTCTTACCATATCTCATATTTTATTCTTCCTATAGTAAAATCATATTATAGTCCAATTAACATGCTTAAAAGATAACCATTCTTTGAAATTAACCTCATCATTGTTATTTTGACCCTCCTACAACAGTGGTTCCTGAACTCGGTACCATGGCACACCAGGGTGCTGTAGGGCACTTGCAGAGGTGCCACAGATCCAGCCAAAATCAAATTATTTGGGCTGCCATCTCTGTAGGCTGGGCTGTGCACTGCCTGTAGCCTTAAAGAAGCACAGATTGCAGTTTAGTGTGTGGCTGGCATCCCTACCATCTCCTGTACTTCCCCTCCATACATTTCCTCCTCCTGCATGTGGCTTCCTGCACACAGAGTCCCAACAGACCTCAATGTAGGTAGAGTCCCCTTTCCTCCCATGTCCACCCCTAACTCCATTTCACCCCTCATGTTTGTCCCAACCTGTCTGTATCTCTGCTCTCCCTAGGTATGTCTGTCACAATCTTTGTATTAGTCTCTCTGTCTCCAACCTGTATGTGTCCTGCCTCTATGTGTGCCTTTATCCCTCTCTCTCCATATGTGTCTCTCTACCTCCTCTTTGTACATATGTCTCCTCATCCATTCCCTTTCCTTTTTATGCTATCCACGACCACTACCCATTGTCCAGTTGTGCCACACCTTCTCCCCCATTGTTTTACACTTCTTCCTTCTATGTTGTTTACTTTCCTGCTCTTCTAGCCAATGTCACAGGCAAAACCCAGTGCTGGTGGTTACATTCATAAATAGAATGCAACCATGTGTACCACCACATAACTCAACCAAAAGAAGGCAGGTAATTGCTTATTATTGATTATATCGATAGAAAAATGTTGGCCTTTTCCATGGAAAATTATGCTGAGACTCTAGAGTGCTGTGATTCAAGAACTTTTGGCAACCCCTGAACTAGGCTCTTAGGTCATACATGCAACTTATTTTCAGTAAATACAGATGTGTTCTCATGCATCTAGTCTGAATATACCATGTGGCACAAGATGCTTAAAGCGAGTGAGCTTCCAGGTCCCATACTGCTCTGCTAGCAGCAGACATCTTTTTCACCTGAAAATGCTTCTTAGTCACAAAGAGATATACTAGGATGCACCAGAAGATATGTGACACTTGTATATCTGTGTGCGACTGTCTGTGAATGATGCACAATGGAACTTGGCGTGGAAAAAAGTAATGACCATTGCATCGTAGCACAGTCTCCTGGTGCGTCCTAGTTGCATCACATTGCCACAAAACATGTTTTCAATTGAAGAAGATGCTCTGCACCTAGCTGAGTTGCACGGGACCTGGCGTACCAAGAAGGGCTGTTTGGTCCGACTGCAGCAAGAATGTATGAGGACCATCTGTAATCTTCCTCAGATTAATAGCAGAGTGCAGATTTTTCTTTTTTTTAAATTCTTCATTGGTCCCAGCATTGCATTTTCATGACACAAGTCTGTAGTCCTCATTATATGGAGTTAATTCTAGGGCATATACATACAGGATAGTGAGTCGGCCACTATTACTTTTGTGGAACAGTTTTGATCAGCTGATTTCAGTTTCTCTTTTAATTTTCTCTTCTTTTCGTTTCTATGTGATTTCCATTGGGATCCTGTCTGTCCAATATTCCTAGAGGAAGGAGAAGAAAGTACTTACTCATATGTGCATTACAGATTATGGCCCTGATTCAGAGCCGTTCGCTATTTGCGTTCGTTCGTTCAAAAACAAGGGGTGGCTATTCAAATGATCCGTTCGCACATTGCAGTCTGTTCACACCTCTAAGTCTGAACGAGCGAGCAAAACATACGCTTGTTTATTTGTTAAAAACGCCCCCTGGCCGCTCGCACCATACTTCATGTCCGCTATTTATTAGATTAATCGAGTACATCGAACAGGATATGAACTGCTCGCTATTCTTGTGGTTGGTTTTTTCAACCGCTATTTTGCGAGCAGTTCTGAGTTAAAAAAAACCAAGTGACGTGGTCAATGACGCTGCTATATTAATTATGCACACCCATAAAACGCCCGTTTTGACCTTTAAGCACGCCTGCGTTCTGATCTCCACTCCCCGTTTTCAAGCACCTTCCCCTGTTACCACCCACATACGCCTCATTCTGTCACTCAAAATAGCAGGCACTCGCTATATTGAGTACAAACGATTTTCAGCCGCACTGACTGGTTCGCGCATGTGTGCTAAAAACCGTACGCATGCGCAGATGTGCGAACATCGCTCGGAACGAGCGTACTGCCGCTAGCGAGTGGCTCTGAATGAGGGCCTATGTATTATGTTTACCAAACAGCCAGGTTAAGAGCAGAGTGGTCCAGACATGGATTCATCTGTGTATGCTCACTATGGGGCTGACTAGGAGTCAGAAGCAGAACCAGCCACGGTTGCATCCTTTACCGCAGTTGCATCTGCACCTAATGCTAATGCTGCAGCCGATTTTATACATACTGAGATGTCCACTTGTAGCATCTAGAGACTGTGCTTTTTGTCTCCAAGCATCTTTAGACCCACCATCGGTCTCTCCATCAATCCTTGCACCAGTACTATGGCAGGTACTGTTTCTCCATCTAAGTATGGCCTTCTTAGATGGATCCAGCCGCTTTCAGTGACATGCCCGTATCAGATTAGCCACCCCCCTGTCACCTTTCAGAAAAGCCCACTAAAATCCACAGTCAGTGCGTCCGATTCTGTACTGCGTTTGTAACCCATTTTCTGATGGTCACAATGGTGATCTGAAGCAGCGTACAGAGGGCTCCTGCTGCATTTGCATTTTACTTCAGTATTGCACAGTCACTTCCCTGTAGCTGAGCAATACTGTATAAATCAGAATCAGGCTCAGTAATCCCTACCACATGTACATACGCACATACACTAGGGTTAATTTCAGAAGCCAACTACCCTACCACTATGTTTTTGGCTTGGAGGAAACTGGAGTACCCAGGGGAGACACACACAAGCACAGGGAGAATATACAAACTCCACACAGTTAGGGTTGTGGTTTGAATCGAACCCTAGACGTCAGTGCTGTGAGGCAGTAATGCTAACCATTACCCCAATCATGTTGCTCATCCACAAGTGATGTATTTGTCTGTTAACATGAAGTAAGGAGGTTTTTTTTACAAATATGTTAACCGGTAAAATACATATATACTTTGAGGAGATCAAATTAAAGAGCCTGTCCTGTGTCTGTCATTCTTACAGTGCTGGATAATTACAAATTTATGAAAATAGACAATAGAGTACTGTAAATATTATATTTTCACCCTATATGGAATAATTCTATTATTTATGAATTGTCAAGAATTTTGTCCTCAACTAATAATTATCTTCTTGGTATTCAACTGATAATTCTGGATAATTGTGAAATTATTTCACAATTATTTTGAAATGATTTTATTTTAAAAGTGTAATAATAAAAGTGAAGTTTTGATGTATTCATCTTATCAAATAAAACATATGCCCCACAAAAGAGTACTTCTTTTCTCCTTCATAGCTTAGCTTCTAGCCCTAACCCCTGGGAGCACCACCATGCTGCTCTGTAGGAAGTTTTACTCACTGTATTACACACTGTATTACACAATAGTTGGTTTTCTAGTGTATAGTGAATCATTAACAATTATATTAGTGTATGTAACAATCACCATTTTGGAAATAGCAATAAACACACTCCTGTGCAGAATCTCCCCCTCCTCCTTTTGTTCTTATTATATCAGATCACACCACTTGAAATGAAGGTACAGTATGTAAAAATAGATAGGTGTCCTGGTTGAAGAAGATCAGATGTTAGTAAATCTTTTGGGCACAATGACTCTGGATCTGGTTCATTTGATGGGCCACTGTAATCAGGTCACATATTTGAATAGAACTCTCTGCCTTTCAATCACAGGTGGTTTGATTATATAAATTAACCATAATGTCTGTATCCTAACAATTCTTGATGTATTTATTGTGCATATTCACAACTTCATCAGAGAAGTTGTGAATTTGAACAAGCCACATTAGAAATTGCTAAGATACTTGGGATCCCAACAGTCAAAATCTCCGATGCCGGCATCCAGACAGGATTAGGATACCGACACCTGTTGGTAGGAGTCCTAACCCTCCCTCTGTCCCTACTCCTACCCCCTAGTGCCTAAACCTAACCCCCCCTTCCCACACCCTAAGTTTCCCTCCCTCTAGTGCCTAAACCCTAACGCTAACCCTATCCTAACCCGCTAGGTACCTTCAGGATTTCTGCACCAGTATTCTAGGCACCGGCCATGTGCCAGGATATTGACCGGATCCCACTTTATTAGCTGATGAAGCACTGTTATACAGTATATAATGTTTTTTATTATTCATATAGAAGCAGGTACATATGCATGATGTTAGATGCTGTCAACCTTTTTGTAGGCAATCTCTTTGCTAGAACCTCAATAGACATATAAATTGGACTTAAAATGAATAGTGATTATTGATGGATGGTCAAAGCCAGGCCTGGGCTACCTGAGGCTCTCCAGCTGATGCTTTACCAGCTAATCGGTGGGCGAGTACGTCGGGACTTTCACAACAGCTGGAGAGCCACAGGTTGGCCAGGCGTGGTCTAAGCAATGAGATAGGTTGGCGACTAGCAGTGCAGGATTAACATCGGGGCAGATGCAGCAGCCATCTTGGAACTCCCAAATGTAATGTCTCTACCTTATTGGGGCACAGCAATATTTACCCTGCACCCAACTTCAAGTCACTGCACTTCACGGTCACAGATGTCATGCTATTACTTACAATCATCACAACTGTGCAGTGCAGCTGGGAGGAGCCACAGTGCTGGATGACTGACTGTGCTGCGACACAAGATCTCACAGCAGAGTGTATGGATAGTGAGCATGGGGAGGGGGCCAGTCATACTAGGCACCCACAAACCTTAACTCAGCTCTAGTGACTGGGGATACTGTAAAAATTAACTCTGCCTATAAGTGAGGGTTAGTTGATTTCATTTTGAAAAAACCCTTGATGCCAGGGAAGCCTGTCATTTGAGAGAAACTCACAATCCATTGTCTCAGTGGAGGAACATTTTAAAATTCACTGCTTTGTACATATAGTGGCATGGCATGTGTTTTAAGCACTGTATTTCTAAATACAGTGCCCGTTGGTCGTGTTGGTGGGCTGTACGGTTACTTGGGCTGGCCGGCTTGCGACTCCAGGACACTGCGTTGATCAACGCAGATCCTGAACTGGCCACTGCCAGAAAATGGGGCGGACAAGGCCCCGTTTCCGGGAACACCAGCCAACCCCGCACCGCCCCTTAAAACCTCTGCCTGTCAATCAGGCAGATGCATTCAAGGATCCTGCGCACGCGCAGATTCCTGATAATCAGGCCCTTGGTCTATCAAAAAAAAAAAGAGGATAGTTTTACGCTGGAAAAATCAAACATGCTAGTATTTATTTTACCTTTAAATCAATAAATGAACCTTACAGCAGTACCACCTATTACAATAAGTGCACAGTATATATTTCCTAGGGTTAACTCTAAACGAAATGTCAACTCCATCCCACCTCCCTAAATTTCCTATGCAGAATGGTCACTTCTCTTATAGATTTTATACATTTTCCTTTGGTTCAAATCCTACCCATGATTTACAAAAAATAAATAATGAATAATATTTAGATGACTAATACTGTATTCTAATTTTGCACTTTGCGATTATATAGCTTGCTCTGCTTTGTTCTATATCTTCAGGTACTAGAAATAATGTCACTTATAAGTCATGATGTAATCTTATTACTTAGGTCAAACTCTGTAGAAAAATTATAAGGAAATATGATATAGTGTCACTTTAGAAAGTAATGCAAGCCATTAATCCCCGAAATTGAAAATGTACTTACCATAAATTAAGGGAAACACAAATAATGTTACTTGACCCCAGTGAAGTTTTAGAAGCAAAGGGTGAAAAATATAGTTTTAATACAAATGATATATCCGTACGCTCTGAGTGCATAAAGACAAATCTAATTTTGGTAGAATTGCTCTGAATTGCACTTAGGACTTGAATGTAGAGACCTACTTTGGCACATCAGTGGTGGCACAATTTTAGATAATCCAAGAATATAATGTATCAAGAAGCAGAAGGACGGGGTAATCAGAAGATTAAAACCATCAGTTCTTCAAGTTGAAAATATTAGCATGATCTGACACACACAGACGAGTGAAAAAAATGAGAATCTACTGTCAGAAAAAAATATATTTAAAATGTATTACATCTTTAAAGGGCAAATATACAATATGAACAGGCCGCCTATAGGGAAATAGCAAACTCAAAATTCCTGAAAAATACATCATCAAAAATTCAAACACCTGGTAAAATTCCTTATCAAAAAAAGCAATCAAAATGCTGGGGTAACTTTAGAACACGGCGGCTTGTTTGCAAAGCCAATTGTAAAAACACAGGCCCTGATACAGAGTCAGGATGCGGAATTTTTTTTTTTTCACCGGCCTCCAAACCACTTGCTAAGCTGTGGGTGACCACCCACAGCTTTAGTGGGCAGCCTGGAGATGGTCACGATTATCGCGACCATCGGGCTTGCGGCGAGACCCTTGTGGTAGGGTCTCATCCACCACAAGCCCCAGTGAACTTCCTGCTCTAATAGAGCAGGAAGTTCACTACTGTCATCACTGGTGATGTCAGTAGGGCCGCCCACAAATGGCAGGCGTTCCTTCAGGAACGCCTCCTTTTGTCCAGCCACCCACCCTGCACGCCTACAAAACGGGGCGAGCTGTCAATCACAATCGATAGCTGCCCCGTCTTGTAGTGAGTCCCGCAGCGAGTGAAACGGGGCTCGTGCACACGCAATGTGCATGCCGCACGTGCACACTGCCCAGCCATCGACCTGCTTGCGAGCGCTATGCGCTCGCGAGCGGGTCTGAATCAGGCCCACAGTGTCAGGGTAGGTTGCCTAGTGCCCAGGATGTAATTAATTACTCTGAAGCTGTCAGCTCCACACTTAGGGGTTGAGGGCCTGATTCAGCATGGATCGCTATTCTGCTAATACGCACGTTACACAGTTGCTAATATCAGCGGTGATATGCATATGTCTGCATTCGCATTGCGATCACAGCCTAAAATAAGGACGCCCACTTCCCCTTACTCACATCCGTATACTTGGGCAACATAGTGAAATAATCTGTAACATTGAGTAACATCGGAACCATGTGCACAGTTAAGACAGGTCGAACCTCACTCAGGAATTGCTAACTTCAGCGCACGCTGTGAGGCCTCAGGCTGCTTATGGCCTCGAAGTGGATAATTTATGCATGCCCTGCAACGGCGTTGCAACACAGGCACGCCTGCTTTCTCCGTCACCACCCACAAATGGCACTTCCTGTCAATCACTCTGCTCTGGGTCTGCGTAGCCTCTGAAATCGCAGTTCGGATCGCAATTGCTAGTTTGCGCACTGCGATGCATACGTATGCGCAGTACGCAACGATCGACCGAATGCGTGAGTATTAGCAACTGCGTTCCTTGCTGAATCAGGCTCTGAGTCTGAGCTGGTAGCAAACCTACAAAACCAGTAGCTTTCCACCTTGGCAAAACCATGCTGCACTGCAGTTGGGCAGAGAGATTTTTATTGAGTGTGTCTAAATTCATATCTAAATTGCAGTGTAAAAATAAAGCTGTCCAGCATTTGTGCGCTAGATGCAAAAGCAGCCAGTTTTTACCCAACATGCATGCAGAAAAAAATATATATATTTGGACCCCTTGTAGTGCAACATGGTTTGTCAGGTGCAAAGTTGCATGATATGCTTGCTTTGTTCCCTACTCAGTATCAGCTTAGGCTGATTGCACACTCCTGAGCACTTGGTCTTTCAATAGATCACTGTGGGTTGAATAGACAAAGAAGATTCTGTCTCATTGCTGTTGATACAGTAGCTTCAGTTATGCTTCCCCGAAGTTGGAACGTCTAGTGCTGCCCAGGTAGCGTGCTTACTGGCACCTATAATTTTTAATAAAGCCAGGCCTACTTGAAACTGAATAACCCCATTAGTTAATACATAGCTTATTACACCCCAAAGGACTAACTAATTTACTGACCCACTCTCAGCATGCATCAACCCCCTTGCAGTATACACTGACCCCCTCCAAGCACACACTGACCTCCTCCTAGCATTTAGAGATTATTAAGTGCAACTGTAGTTTGCAGGAAGCAGACTAGAGCTGATAGAATTGGATTTTGTTCCTTTGAGCCATGGAATATTGGTACATAACTTGTTACTCTAACACATCTGTGTTTATCGTATTAATTATTGTATCAATTTAAACATTTATATCAGCTAAGGCTGTTATAAAGTCAAAAGGTGCATACACAGTACAATATCTATGAACAATATGAACGATAATGATATCGTTCAACGATAAATCATTCATATCATTCATTTTTATGCAGCGAACGACCAGAAAAACGACCAACGATGCGCGTTTCCACATGGACGATAACGATATCTATGGTCATCCGTACATGCAGGCCAACTTGTACAATTTCATCACGGTTTTCCTGTTCAGAGATGTGGCAGGATGACTTCACTGAAAGATATCTATCATAGATATATATCAGTGTGTACACCCAATATCGTTTGTCCTGCAATTCAGAAAGTTCAAGGGAAATCGTTAAGCGATATTGTTGGTTGTGCAGATCATACCTGTGTATGCAGCTTAACTCTGCGTCAGGCGCACCTCTGGGACTCCCTGGTTCGGGCGCAGTTTGCCTGACAGGCGCCTGTTATAAAATCGTCATTAGCACCTAATTAACTCAATTCTAACACTCTTAAAGTGATCAGTAACCTTCATTAGGATGTACAAAGAGAGAATATATATGGAAATCTGATTCACAAAACCACATTTATTAACCTTAATGCAGGTAAAACTAAATATACAAAATTTTAAGAGGCCCAGTGTGCCTAAGAGGCCACCCTGGACAAACCTACATATTTCCACAAAATATCCACAACCTTTGTAATTTTCATTCATAAAATGAGCAAAATACACAAAATTGTGAGAAAATAAAACGAAATACGTACCTTCAAAAGTCGGACGAGTTTAGGAGCAATGAGCCTGAGAGGCCAGGAAGGTCACTACTGCACTCCATGCAGACAGCGGGAAAACTGACTGGGGGGGTTTCAAACAGCACCTAGAGATAGGAAGGCACTAGAAGGGGCAGACCCCTGTGCCCCCTTGCGGCGGAGAGGTGAGCGAGAACAGCTTTGTGGCGCCTGTCAGGACAGCTGCGCCCGGCGCAGGGTTAATTCTTTAGGAGGAATCCAATTAACTGTGGGGTTTGCCGCGCGTGGGAAAGCTCCAGGTTTTACGCCCGAAGCTATTCAATAAAACTGCCTTATTCCCATGCTGTAAACTCTGAGTTAATGCATGTTAACTAATTAATTCCACATAAAATAAAGGTACATGAATCCATGGCTAATGTTATTTGGGTTATTTAATCCATACTGCATAAGGGTTGAAACTGAACCAGACAAGTAAGTGTCTAGAAGCGAGTAGAATATATGATTTATTTTCCTTGCGAGCAGGGCCCACATTCTTCTTCTGTTCCCTTGGAAGGCCTGTAATAAATTAAATTAGACTTACATGATGTATGCAGCTTTCTGAGAGTTACCAACATAATATATATTTATTTGGCACTGTTACTAGGTGGCAATCCTGTTCCTTAGAACAACTACTGGGGTCTAAGCCTTGCTGAAAGATAAAGTGGATGGATATAAAATACCAACTAATCAGCTCCTAACTGTCATTTTTCAAACACAGTCTGTACAGTGACAGTTTGGAGCTGATTGGTTGGTACTTTATCTCCATCCACGCAAGGCTGATATTTAGCACACATTAGCAAAGAGAGTGACAGGTGGTCAGCATTTGGGGGTGGTAACAGAGGGGTGGTTAAAAGAATGCCTGCGTGTCTGGCT
Source organism: Taudactylus pleione (assembly GCA_031769625.1). Taxonomy (NCBI): domain Eukaryota; kingdom Metazoa; phylum Chordata; class Amphibia; order Anura; family Myobatrachidae; genus Taudactylus; species Taudactylus pleione. Next base: position 14,343,516 of record JAUIMM010000012.1, on the reverse strand, counting down.
GTTTAAACACCGTTAGATGGGCATGCATTAATTAGTTATTGCGATCTCCTGTGCAGCATGAAAGCTCTCTGCATGTCAAGAGAGCTGCAGTGTTTGTGGCTGGTCAGACTGCAGTCGATGGTACCGATGTTTACACAGTTGCACATCGTCAGACGGATATGAGAAGGCAACAATGGGCTGGGCGTCCCTATGCTCGGCTGTGCTTTGGAAGAGAGAATGCAGTTGCAACACTTCTCTGAATCTGGCCCTTAGTACATAGACCCCACTATTTGAAGGTCATAGATTCCTGCAAACTACAGTTTGTTTTTCATGAGGCTAGCCAACTAGCAACAGCTAGTGGGCAGAGTGCCACTAAAAAACCTATGTTTTGTAAAGCTACGAGTAAACAACCAGCGTGCTGCATGGATAATTGTCTGAAGATATATGAGGCTGCTTTTGTAGTTGCCGTCGCCTAATAGAGTAAGGGGTAGCCACGCCCCCCTTAGAAAAAAGTATTTAAAAAAGTATGTGCGCTGAACAGGGCGGCGCCATGTGGGGGCGATCAGTGTGATCGTTTCTCCCATCCCTGCACAGGCAGAAGAGACTATCAATGTCCCAAGAGGAGGAGAATTGGATGAGGAACAGCTGCTTTTGCAATTTTGTATTGAATTTTCATAAAAGTTGTGTCGATAGGATCAGTGAAATCTTTATTGCCATGTAAAGCTTTTAAGGCTGGGTCGATGTCAGGTGTAAATATCAGGTAACTCAGTATGGCTCCTGATGACCCATCGTCCTTCTTACCTAGAGACGTTCTAAACACCAATTTTGCAAAGTTAACCTCTTAACAGGCAGCGTTGCATGTGATGCGACCGCAGCCAGCAGTGCTTCCCCCGGCTTCTGCAGACGAGATCCATTCAGCACTTGTGCAGAACGGATCTACTCTGACTCCCCAGACCCCGGAAGTGATGCGGCGGTTAATGACCCTGCTCTTAGTGAATTGTTAGGCTCTCTTCTGAAGGCTGACATCTGATTGACTGTTGTGTCAATGGGTTAAACCTTCACTGTGTTAGTGACCCTGTATTTTTTATAGAGATGATTTGATGGTTTGGTTTTGACTTAGTTCTTCCTGCCAAGTTCGGATCCAAAACACATGAGAGACGAAATTTATGGAAAGATTACGAGTGGCCTCTGAAAGATGACGTGTTCTCGTTCTCAGATCCAAACTTAGCGGGAAGAACAGAGCCAAAACCAAACTGCTCATCACTAGTTTTTAATTACAAAAAGCAGTATTATTATTATTATGTAACCCTAACAACCATTAACACATTAATTTAAACTACACTAACTAGGACTAGACTGATCAAAGCTACATACTGTAATGTTATTGATTCCTAAAGGGTACAATGTGATTGTAGTGTGAAACCTTTAGCGCTCAGTCAAAAACAACAGGGTGCAGAGAAACAGACCCTTAAGCTGGCCACACACTAGACCAACTTACATCCAACCAGCCAACTTGTTGATTGGTTGGAATGAAAATCTGGTAACGTATGGAAGTAACTGATGATCAGCGATTTGCTCCTAAATGCCAGAAAACAGATGAAAATGGTCATCAGACAAGTTTGTTAAATATTTGATCAAAACAATTTGTTCAAACAACAGTTTTTAGTCCATTTTCCGTCGTTTGGGAGCAAATTGCTGATTGTCATTTGTTTTCATCCATTACCAGGTTTTCATTCCAACCAATCAACTAGTTGGATGGTTGGATGTAAGTTGGTCTAGTGTGTGGCCAGGTTTACTCTTAAGCTTTAGCTACGGTGTATGTTGAGCTGAACTGATTAAAGGGGTGTCTATGGGGTTATAATGTTATGGCTTATATAAGTTGGAGCGTAATTATTCTTTATGTGATTATCATGTGATTGGTTCCTCTGGGTAACAGTGTGATTGGTTCCTATGGGTTACACATTGTGTGCTGTTACATATGCCTTATAGACTGGAAAGCTCTTTGAAAATTATGAAGTTCAAATAATTTAACATTTCCATTATATAACAAAATCTACAGTATGTTCCAGGCTATTCTAACAGTACCACTCATCTTTTAAATATGTAAACAGATGGGGACTTGAATATTCAATTATTTAGGACATATGAGTTTTTACAATGCCCAGTATGCGCATGGCTGGCAGCCTAGAAGCAGTGGTGTGTGACCATGCAGATATAGCTCAGTCAGATGAGCAGTCATTGCAGCCTGTACTGTGCGCAGCATTTCACTTGTCTCTGTTATACAAATGTTGTTCTGTGTTACTGGGGATGAGCAGTGACAGAGGCTAGATGTCTGTAACTCCTCTAGAACATCCCAGCATTATAACTCTGGATTTCCCTTTTCACTATATTATACTGACATCTAAAGGTACAGTAGCATCAGTGCCTGTTTGCATCATCCAATAAATTATGTGGATAAATATCCTAAAATCCAGGACAACATGGAAAAGGTTTAGAGTTTCAACTGTCTTATGAATTGCCAGAAAATACACCCAGAAATAATAAATATGAACCACACATACAGTACTTATATTCCTCTACCCGACCCTCTCTGTCACATTCATTTAACTTAGGAAAACAGGCGTGTTAAAGAAAGGAAGATAAAATTGGCAAATAACAATTTCTATGCTGTTTTTAACACTGATCAACATTCATATTAGAGCAATTTTGTGGTGCCAATTCCAAATATGACATCGGTTTTCCTTGATTGGCTCTAATTTTTTAGATACATGGACGAGAAGCAATTGTCATCTGACTGCTAAGGATACTGCCTTTGAACCATACCCCTGCCTATACCTTCTAATATCCTGCCTATAAAACTCTAAGGATGATGCTATTTTGCGTACGCAGTTATACAGTAAATAAAGACTCCAGACCTAGAACCTGTGGTTCCAAAGCACCAGGTATTATTCAAGTAAATAGTACAGCAGTTACACGCTATGATCCTCATATAATCTTAGCCAAAGAGATTATATAGACCCAAGTACAATTATACATACGCAGCACTCTCTGGTCCAGATGATAGGCATCAGCAAGAAACCCCTCGTCAATCAGCATTAAGCACAAAGACTAGGAACCCAGGGTCAGAGCACAAATATTTATACCCCCCAGAAATAAACAACACAATAGAGAAGTTTGTTGCTAATATCATTGGTCCTAAAGGAGAGGGCATATGTTACAGGGCATTTAACAGGTTGGTTCAAATAGACACAATCCAGCCTCTAACAACTGGTGGTCTCTGGTTTCCCGCCTCATGCAAAGCCTAACAGTTGTTCATATAATGTATATTTTGTTGCTTGCGGTCCATAAGTTGAGAATGCATGTTGCGATCTCTCCATCTATATTACCGGAATACTGTTGAGAGAGTACGCATCAGTACAATACCAAACATGGCTTACTTATCACGTATAAAACCTTAGTTACGAAATAATCTTTATTTCATAGCAATTATAATAAATGTGCATACTCAAATCTTATACCTTAAAGCTTAGGGAACCTTGTATGTGAACATGTAATGTGTGAGTATGTGGGGTTTGATGTAAAGACGCTAGTTAACTTGGGGCAGATGCGTGTGCATGGAGCTAATATTCAGCGTTTTCATACAGGGTCTTATGCATTCGCTAATATGCGACTAGTTAACAGCGCAATTGTGCGTATTAATGTGTGTATGAGAACACCTAGCAGTGTGGAATGCTGAGCGTTATAGTTCCACACGCCCCCCTCTCTCAGCAGCCCCCACCCTTCCCAGGCTCAAAAGTACAGTCCTTTGTTCTCCCAGGTTCTTGTGTAAATGCAAATTAGCACAGCTACAAGATCTACAAGATCCAAACCTCAGATAACACTCTTGGCTTTGAAGGTATTTTATTGTAGGAAGCCTGCTAATGTAAGGTGCTACAAACGACCCTCTTGCTGTATTCGAGCAGGGTCACCTGGAGCGAGAGCAGACGTTATGTCCATGAAGCTTGTCTTCACAGGCTAGTTGTCACGTGGCCATTTGCTCTGTTTAGCTAATGCAATCCAATTTTGACATACTGTACAGCCATTTCTGAAATATATCTTTTAGGGGAATTATAATAATACACACACTTTATCCAGAGCACCCAAACTACGTAAAGTCATGAAATGGGCTTTTGATGAATCGCCGTAACTTATGGCGATGGTCACAGATGCAATCGCATGATGCTAATAGTAATATTGCCACATGTACTAAAGTGTGAGTTTATCTAAATTGGCGCTTAGGCAGCCATTCACAAAATGGCATCTTGCGGCTAGTCGCAAGATGGCGTCGCTGCGATCCAATTTTAAACTGATCTTGTCTCAGCCAATAATCCAGCTTCGACACTGCTGGTTGGGTTGTCGATTATTTACATATGGAGGGGGATAGCCTGGAATGGCCGCAAAATGAACACCTAGAATATTCGAATCTCCACTTCTAGAATGTTCCAATACTGTAGATTCCCATATGCACGCATCCCTAATACTTGGGGTATCCATTATCTCAAGAACTATAGCCAATTCGAGAAAAACTACTTTCATTTTTGAATTCGGCAATTCCAACTAAATTTGTTCAAATATCCCTTGACACCTATTTTTTGGGGGGCTATGTAATCAGTATCTTGCAAAACGTGCTTCAATGAAGGAGCTCAGCAGCAGAGGTGGTTTAAGAGAGGAGGGGATCCGTGTGCAGGCTCTGATCGGGCCTACTCCTCTCCGGTGGTGCAGTAGACTCTGGCATTGTGCCATTGTGGCATGGCGCCCGCACCACGTTCCTGGGCCATCTCTACTGTGCATGTACAAATCACCAGAGAATGGCTCTGAGGCCAGTGCAAGGCAGACATACTGTAGAGAGGTAAGTACATTTATATGGGTGCTGGGTGTACGGTGTGTGGGCCACTCTGGACCCAGGGCCCGTGTGCACAACACACCTGCTCAGCAGGTAATTGTCCCCATGGAAATACTTTCCAAATGTTTGCAAATACACTATATATGCTTCAGTAGACTTGGTAGTCTCATAGCCGTAAACTAGAACCTTTGGTGCCCTGTACCAGAAAGAGCACTGGTGCCCCCCAATATTTTAAATAAAGACACCATACACCCAAAAAAGGGGCATATTCTCATTGGCATGGCCCCACAATAGTACCCTCAATTGAAATTACGCCATACAGTAGTTCAACTTTATTCACATTACACCGCACAGTAGTGTCCCTTATTCATGGTCCACCACACAGTAGAGCCCCTTATACACATTATGCAATACAGTAGTGCCCCTTACACATAATACCACACAGTAGAGCACCCTATACACATTATGCCACATAGTAGTGCCCCTTACACATTATGCCACTCAGTAGTGCCCCTTACACATTATGGCACACAGTAATGCCTCTTACACAATATACCATGCATTAATAGTGCTATTATACACATTATGTCACAGTAATGCCCCTTACACATAATGCCACAAATTATCACTCCACCCAATCCCCTCCCTATGCCTCTATTAGTAAATCATGATTTCATTAATTCCAGCCCCAGTCCCCAGTGTAATTTCCAGTCCCAGCCTCCAGTGACACTTACAGCCCAAGCGTCTCTTCCAGCCCCAGCCCAGTGTTGATGTCTCTTCCAGCCCCGACACCTCTGGCAACTCGCCCGCCAGTCTGCGGCTCCTCTGCTGGAGAGACGTGATGTCATGATGTCTCTCCATCTCTCCCTGCAGTGCTATCCAGACAACCTGTACCAAAATTGCTTCTCGGCATTCTGCTTAGTGCTATCCAGAAAACCTGCTCCAGTATTGCTTCACAGCATAGCAGCCTGCTTCGATTGTCTATAGCATGGAGTTCCAACATCACCTGCAGCCTGTTTCTATTGTTCACAGCACTCAGGGGGCGATTCAAACCCGGACGCAAAGCAGCGCACTTTTGCAGCCATCAGGGGCAGAGTATGCAAATTCCGCTATATCAAGGACTCAAGGTTCGTCTACTCTCCTACAAGTGTAGATAGCCCCAGGGGTCCCTATCCAAATCTACAACACCCCAGTGACATGACAGGAGCGCTTTAAAGTGAATGTTTATTCAGTCTCATCACTTTATTCAGTCTCATCCTGCTTATAATGTACATTTTCTAACACACAAAATAACATTAACTTAGAGTATGCTTTTGAACTGTGGCCCTGATTCAGAGCCGGACGCTCTGACCAGAGCGCTCGCTCTGAATCAGGGCCGTCCTAGTTAAATTTGGAGCAGCCTTTTGGACGCTCGCATAGCTGTGGGTTACCACCCACAGCTTATGCGAGCGTCCATGATGATGGTCGCGATGGTCAAGACCATCCCGACCATCGGGCTTGCAACGAGACCCTGCAGTAGGGTCTCGCTGCCGCAAGCCCTGGAGTGATTTTGGCTCTATCAGAGCCAAAATCACTCCCACTGACATCACTAGTGATGTCAGTGGTGCCGGCCCCAGACGGTAGGCGTTCCCATGGGAACGCCTCCGTCTGGCAGCCACACCCCCGGCATGCCCACCAAAGGGGGCGTGCTGTCACTCACCATCGACAGCACGCCCCCTTTGGTGCGAGACCTGGAGCGACAGCTTGGCTGTCGCTATCCGGGTCTCGCGCATGCGCACGATGGAGCTCCCTCCGTCGTGCGCATGCGCATTTGGGTACCATCGACCCGCTTGCGAGCGTCCTGCGCTCGTGAACGGGTCTGAATGAGACCCTGTGTGAGGAAACCAGATCAGCCAGTGAAAATCCACTCACACATTGGGAGAAAATACAAGCTCCATACAGAGTGCTCTCTGGTCAGTATATTGACACAGCACAAACACTGGGAATCAGCAATGCTAATTCCTATGCCACTCACTAATGAAGAAGATAATTTGTTTAGTTAGGACATGTGTAATTACACAAAGCAAAATTACTAAAAGTGAAAAAAGTAAACGGGTCAGATGTGTATAGGGAATTTTGTCACCCCTTGCTGAGGATTACCCTAAGAGACTCAAAACTCATAAGACTCCTTCCCATGTACACACACAAACAAATTATATCTGCAGTAGGATTCCCACAATATAACATAACGTCATATTGTTTCAGAGCATAATATCCTACAGTACGTTGAATATTGGCCCTGAGGACTGAGCTCCTTTCCATTTAAATGGGCACTAAATTAAATATAACAGTCACAGTGGAACAAACAAGATGGAAACCATCAGGCAGAAAATATTGGCTCTAGAAATTATTGCATCACATCAGTCTGTAATAATGATTCCAGTCCCTGTAGATATTCCATTAGCCTGTAGATTGCCAGCAAATTGTCTGCGATTCAATATGGCTTCAGCAAGCTTGTGATGGATGGGGACCTTTGAAACTATGATACAATTGATGTGATCATTTACAATTCATTGTGTACTTTGGATTTTGCTGAATTTATTGTAAAAAAAGCATGGTTTAAGTCACTATATGAGTTATGTTAAAGAGAGTACATTGTTTACAGTGAAGCATCACATCTTTTTATTTAAACACTATTTACGGTTTGTTTCTCTCTCTTAAATTTAGAATCACTTTAAGAGAAAATAATATAAAAAAGTTTTCTTTTTCTTAAAAAAAAGTTCTACCTTTGCAAATTGTCCTTTAATAATTAAATGTAAATATAGACAACTTCAGCAATTTAAAATCTTGGTTACACTTTGTAGCAGATTGTACCCAACATGTATCTGCAGTAGAAAATATATCACCACCACTGCTCAACATTTGTACATTTAAATTAAACTGAAAAATCAGAGAGGTAGAGAGTGCAGAAAAGTAGTGTTGGGCGTGTAGCAGTCAGAGAAGTGGGATAGAGCGTTAATGGTGAGAATAGAGGGGTCAGCGTGTAGAACAGAGAGGTAGTGGTGAGTGTGAAGGGGTCAGAGGGGTAGTGCATAGAGGTATTGGTGAGTATAACGGGTAAAACGGGTAGTGCATAGAGGTAGTGGTGAGTATGAAGGGGTCAGAGGGGTAGTGCATAGAGGTAGTGGTGAGTATAATTGGTCAGAGGGGTAGTGCATAGAGGTAGTGGTGAGTATAACGGGTCAAAGTGGTAGTGCTTAGAGGTACTGGTGAGAATGCAGGGGTCAGAGGGGTAGTGCATAGAGGTAGTGGTGAGTATAACGGGTCAAAGTGGTAGTGCTTAGAGGTACTGGTGAGTATGAAGGGGTCAGAGGGGTAGTGCATAGAGGTAGTGGTGAGTATAATTGGTCAGAGGGGTAGTGCATAGAGGTAGTGGTGAGTATAACGGGTCAAAGTGGTAGTGCTTAGAGGTACTGGTGAGAATGCAGGGGTCAGAGGGGTAGTGCATAGAGGTAGTGGTGAGTATAACGGGTCAAAGTGGTAGTGCTTAGAGGTACTGGTGAGTATGAAGGGGTCAGAGGGGTAGTGCATAGAGGTAGTGCCGCAATCCCGACCGCCGGCTTCCCGAATCCTCTATCCCACCTAGGGTTAAATGACAGGCGTCTAAAATCTAAATGCCTGTCATTTTCCCGACACCGGGAGACAGGCGCCTGGCATCCTGATCGAAGGGATGCCAGGCGCCGCGAGCGGACAGCCGCGGGGGGGGAGGGTTAGGTTTAGGGCACCCGGGGGGGAATTAGGGTTAGGCAACCCCCCCAGAAGGGATAGGCTAGAGGGAGGGAGGGTTCGGGTTAGGCACCCCCATGGGGGACTTAGGGTTAGGCACCCCTCCGGGGGAATTAGGTTTAGGCAGCGGGGAAGGGGGGTTAGGGTTAGGCACTTAGATGGGAGGTTAGGGTTAGGCGCTTGGGGGGGAGGTTAGGGTTAGGCATCCCTAAGGAGGGTTAGGGTTAGGGGGGTAGGTTAGGTTAGTTTATACTTACCTGAGGGACGTTCAGGATTTCCAGCGCTGTCGGGCGTCCGCTGCAGGGCTCTGCTGTTTTGTTGGGCTGCCGCAGCCGGGAGTCGGACTGCCGGTCATGTGGCAGCCGGTTTTTCATACTGAATGCCAAAGGGGTAGTGCTTAGAGGTAGTGGTCAGTGTGAAGGGGTCAGAGTAGTGCACAGAGGTAGTGGTGAGTATGAAGGTGTCAGCGGGGTAGTGCATAGAGGTATAGAGGTAGTGATGAGTATAACGGGTCAAAGGGGTAGTGCATAGAGGTACTGGTGAGTATGAAGGGGTCAGAGGGGTAGTGCATAGAGGTAGTGGTGAGTATGACGGGGTCAAAGTGATAGTGCTTAGAGGTACTGGTGAGTATGAAGGGATCAGAGGGGTAGTGCATAGAGGTAGTGGTGAGTGAAACGGGTCAGAGGGGTAGTGCATAGAGGTAGTGGTGAGTATGAATGGGTCAGAGGGGTAGTGCATAGAGGTAGTGGTGAGTATAATGGGTCAAAGGGGTAGTGCATAGAGGTACTGGTGATTATGAAGGGGTCAGAGGGGTAGTGCATAGAGGTAGTGGTGAGAATAACGGGTCAAAGGGGTAGTGCATAGAGATACTGGTGATTATGAAGGGGTCAGAGGGGTAGTGCATAGAGGTAGTGGTGATTATGAAGGGGTCATAGTGATAGTGCTTAGAGGTACTGGAGAGTAGGAAGGGGTCAGAGGGGTAGTGCATAGAGGTAGTGGTGAGTATAACGGGTCAAAGGGGTAGTGCATAGAGGAAGTGGTGAGTATGAAGAGGTCAGAGGGGTAGTGCATAGAGGTAGTGGTGAGTATAACGGGTCAAAGGGGTAGTACATAGAGGTAGTGGTGAGTATGAAGGGGTCAGATGGGTAGTGCATAGTGGTAGTGGTGAGTGTAACGGGCCAGAGGGGTAGTGCATAGAGGTAGTGGTGAGTATGAAAGGGTCAGAGGGGTAGTGCATAGAGGTAGTGGAGAGTATAACGGGTCAAAGTGGTAGTGCATAGAGGTAGTGGTGAGTATGAAGGGGTCATAGTGATAGTACTTAGAGGTACTGGTGAGTATGAAGGGGTCAGAGGGGTAGTGCATAGAGGTAGTGGTGAGTATGAAGGGGTCATAGTGATAGTGCTTTGAGGTACTGGTGAGTATGAAGGGGTCAGAGGGGTAGTGCATAGAGGTAGTGGTGAGTATAACGGGTCAAAGTGATAGTGCTTAGAGGTACTGGTGAGTATGAATGGGTCAGAGGGGTAGTGCATAGAGGTAGTGGTGAGTATAACGGGTCAATGGGGTAGTGCATAGAGGAAGTGGTGAGTATGAAGGGGTCAGAAGGGTAGTGCATAGAAGTTGTGGTGAGTATAACGGGTCAAAGGGGTAGTGCATAGAGGTAGTGGTGAGTATAACGGGTCAAAGTGGTAGTGATTAGAGGTACTGGTGAGTATGAAGTGGTCAGAGGGGTAGTGCATAGAGGTAGTGGTGAGTATAACGGGTCAAAGGGGTAGTGCTTAGAGGTACTGGTGAGTATGAAGGGGTCAGAGGGGTAGAGCATAGTGGTAGTTGTGAGTGTAACGGGTCAGAGGGGTAGTGCATAGAGGTAGTGGTGAGTATGAAGGGGTCAGAGGGGTAGTGCATAGAGGTAGTGGTGAGTATATCGTGTCAATGGGGTAGTGCATAGAGGTAGTGGTGAGTATAACGTGTCAAAGTGGTAGTGCTTAGAGGTACTGGTGAGTATGAAGGGGTCAGAGGGGTAGTGCCTAGAGGTAGTGGTGAGCATAACGGGTCAAAGTGGTAGTGCTTAGAGGTACTGGTGAGTATGAAGGGGTCAGAGGGGTAGTGCATAGAGGTAGTGGTGAGTGTAATGGGTCAAAGGGGTAGTGCATAGAGGTACTGGTGAGTATGAAGGGGTCAGAGGGGTAGTGCATAGAGGTAGTGGTGAGTATGAAGGGGTCAAAGTGATAGTGCTTAGAGGTACTGGTGAGTATGAAGGGGTCAGAGGGGTAGTGCATAGAGGTAGTGGTGAGTATAAAGGGTCAGAGGGGTAGTGCATAGAGGAAGTGGTGAGTATGAAGGGTTCAGAGGGGTAGTGCATAGAGGTAGTGGTAAGTATAACGGGTCAAAGGGGTAGTGCATAGAGGTAGTGGTGAGTATGAAGGGGTCAGAGGGGTAGTGCATAGAGGTAGTGGTGAGTGTAACGGGTCAGAGGGGTAGTGCATAGAGGTAGTGGTGAGTATGAAGGGGTCAGAGGGGTAGTGCATAGAGGTAGTGGTGAGTATAACGGGTCAAAGTGGTAGTGCTTAGAGGTACTGGTGAGAATGCAGGGGTCAGATGGGTAGTGCATAGAGGTAGTGGTGAGTATAACGGGTCAAAGGGGTAGTACATAGAGGTACTGGTGAGTATGAAGGGGTCAGAGGGGTAGTGCATACAGGTAGTGGTGAGTATGAAGGGGTCAGAGGGGTAGTGCATAGAGGTAGTGGTGAGTATAACGGGTCAATGGGGTAGTGCATAGAGGAAGTGGTGAGTATGAAGGGGTCACAAGGGTAGTGCATAGAAGTTGTGGTGAGTATAACGGGTCAAAGGGGTAGTGCATAGAGGTAGTGGTGAGTATAACGGGTCAAAGTGGTAGTGATTAGAGGTACTGGTGAGTATGAAGTGGTCAGAGGGGTAGTGCATAGAGGTAGTGGTGAGTATAACGGGTCAAAGGGGTAGTGCTTAGAGGTACTGGTGAGTATGAAGGGGTCAGAGGGGTAGAGCATAGAGGTAGTGGTGAGTGTAACGGGTCAGAGGGGTAGTGCATAGAGGTAGTGGTGAGTATGAAGGGGTCAGAGGGGTAGTGCATAGAGGTAGTGGTGAGTATATTGTGTCAATGGGGTAGTGCATAGAGGTAGTGGTGAGTATAACGTGCCAAAGTGGTAGTGCTTAGAGGTACTGGTGAGTATGAAGGGGTCAGAGGGGTAGTGCCTAGAGGTAGTGGTGAGCATAACGGGTCAAAGTGGTAGTGCTTAGAGGTACTGGTGAGTATGAAGGGGTCAGAGGGGTAGTGCATAGAGGTAGTGGTGAGTGTAATGGGTCAAAGGGGTAGTGCATAGAGGTACTGGTGAGTATGAAGGGGTCAGAGGGGTAGTGCATAGAGGTAGTGGTGAGTATGAAGGGGTCAAAGTGATAGTGCTTAGAGGTACTGGTGAGTATGAAGGGGTCAGAGGGGTAGTGCATAGAGGTAGTGGTGAGTATAAAGGGTCAGAGGGGTATTGCATAGAGGAAGTGGTGAGTATGAAGGGTTCAGAGGGGTAGTGCATAGAGGTAGTGGTAAGTATAACGGGTCAAAGGGGTAGTGCATAGAGGTAGTGGTGAGTATGAAGGGGTCAGAGGGGTAGTGCATAGAGGTAGTGGTGAGTGTAACGGGTCAGAGGGGTAGTGCATAGAGGTAGTGGTGAGTATGAAGGGGTCAGAGGGGTAGTGCATAGAGGTAGTGGTGAGTATAACGGGTCAAAGTGGTAGTGCTTAGAGGTACTGGTGAGAATGCAGGGGTCAGAGGGGTAGTGCATAGAGGTAGTGGTGAGTATAACGGGTCAAAGGGGTAGTACATAGAGGTACTGGTGAGTATGAAGGGGTCAGAGGGGTAGTGCATACAGGTAGTGGTGAGTATGAAGGGGTCAGAGGGGTAGTGCATAGAGGTAGTGGTGAGTATAACGGGTCAAAGTGGTAGTGATTAGCGGTACTGGTGAGTATGAAGTTGTCAGAGGGGTAGTGCATAGAGGTAGTGGTGAGTATAACGGGTCAAAGGGGTAGTGCATAGAGGTACTGGTGAGTATGAAGGGGTCAGAGGGGTAGTGCATAGAGGTAGTGGTGAGTATGAAGGAGTCAGTGATAGTGCTTAGAGGTACTGGTGAGTATGAAGGGGTCGGAGGGGTAGTGCATAGAGGTAGTGGTGAGTATAATGGGTCAAAGGGGTAGTGCATAGAGGTAGTGGTGAGTATGAAGGGTTCAGATGGGTAGTGCATAGAGGTAGTGGTGAGTGTATCGGGTCAGAGGGGTAGTGCATAGAGGTAGTGGTGAGTATGAAGGGGTCAGAGGGGTAGTGCATAGAGGTAGTGGTGAGTGTAACGGGTAAAAAAGTGATAGTGCTTAGAGGTACAGGTGAGTATGAAAGGGTCAGAGGGGTAGTGCATAGAGGTAGTGGTGAGTATAACGGGTGAAAGGGGTAGTGCATAGAGGTTCTGGTGAGTATGAAGGGGTCAGAGGACTAGTGCATAGAGGTAGTGATGAGTAATGTGGGGTCAAAGGGGGGGATACGTTTAGGAAGCCCGCGGCCGCAATGCCGACCGCCGGCTTCCCTAATCCTCTTTCCCACCTAGGGTTAAATGACAGGTGTCTAAAATCTAAAAGCCTGTCATTTTTCCGACACCGGGAGACAGGCGCCCGGCATCCCGATCGAAGGGATGCCAGGCGCCGCGAGTGGAGAGCCGCTGGGGGGAGGGTTAGGTTTAGGGCACCCGGGGGGGAATTAGGGTTAGGCACCCCCCAGAAGGGTTAGGCTAGAGGGAGGGAGGGTTAGGGTTAGGCACCCCCGTGGGGGACTTAGGGTTAGGTACACCTGCGGGGGACTTAGGTGTAGGCAGCGGGGAAGGGGGGTTAGGGTTAGGCACTTAGAGGGGAGGTTAGGGTTAGGAGCTTGGGGGGAAGGTTAGGGTTAGGCACCCCTAAGGAGGGTTAGGGTTAAGGGGGTAGGTTAGGTTAGTTTATACTTACCTTAGGGACGATCAGGATTTCCAGCGCTGTCGGGCTTCCGCTGCCGGGCTCTGCTGTTTTGTTGGTCTGCCACAGCCGGGAATCGGGCTGCCGGTCATATGGCAGCCGGTTTTTCATACTGAATGCCAAAGGGGTAGTGCTTAGAGGTAGTGGTCAGTGTGAAGGGGTCAGAGTACTGCATAGAGGTAGTGGTGAGTATAACGGGTCAAAGTGGTAGTGCTTAGAGGTACTGGTGAGTATGAAGGGGTCAGAGGGGTAGTGCATAGAGGCAGTGGTGAGTATAACGGGTCAAAGGGGTAATGCATAGATGTACTGGTGAGTATGAAGGGGTCAGAGGGGTAGTGTATAGAGGTAGTGGTGAGTATGAAGGGTCAAAGTGATAGTGCTTAGAGGTACTGGTGAGTATGAAGGGATCAGAGGGGTAGTGCATAGAGGTAGTGGTGAGTGAAACGGGTCAGAGGGGTAGTGCATAGAGGTAGTGGTGAGTATGAATGGGTCAGAGGGGTAGTGCATAGAGGTAGTGGTGAGTATAATGGGTCAAAGGGGTAGTGCATAAGGGTACTAGTGATTATGAAGGGGTCAGAGGGGTAGTGCATAGAGGTAGTGGTGAGTATGAAGGGGTCAGAGGGGTAGTGCATAGAGGTAGTGGTGAGTATAACGGGTCAATGGGGTAGTGCATAGAGGAAGTGGTGAGTATGAAGGGGTCAGAAGGGTAGTGCATAGAAGTTGTGGTGAGTATAACGGGTCAAAGGGGTAGTGCATAGAGGTAGTGGTGAGTATAACGGGTCAAAGTGGTAGTGATTAGAGGTACTGGCGAGTATGAAGTGGTCAGAGGGGTAGTGCATAGAGGTAGTGGTGAGTATAACGGGTCAAAGGGGTAGTGCTTAGAGGTACTGGTGAGTATGAAGGGGTCAGAGGGGTAGAGCATAGAGGTAGTGGTGAGTGTAACGGGTCAGAGGGGTAGTGCATAGAGGTAGTGGTGAGTATGAAGGGGTCAGAGGGGTAGAGCATAGAGGTAGTGGTGAGTATATTGTGTCAATGGGGTAGTGCATAGAGGTAGTGGTGAGTATAACGTGTCAAAGTCGTAGTGCTTAGAGGTACTGGTGAGTATGAAGGGGTCAGAGGGGTAGTGCCTAGAGGTAGTGGTGAGCATAACGGGTCAAAGTGGTAGTGCTTAGAGGTACTGGTGAGTATGAAGGGGTCAGAGGGGTAGTGCCTAGAGGTAGTGGTGAGCATAACGGGTCAAAGTGGTAGTGCTTAGAGGTACTGGTGAGTATGAAGGGGTCAGAGGGGTAGTGCATAGAGGTAGTGGTGAGTGTAATGGGTCAAAGGGGTAGTGCATAGAGGTACTGGTGAGTATGAAGGGGTCAGAGGGGTAGTGCATAGAGGTAGTGGTGAGTATGAAGGGGTCAAAGTGATAGTGCTTAGAGGTACTGGTGAGTATGAAGGGGTCAGAGGGGTAGTGCATAGAGGTAGTGGTGAGTATAAAGGGTCAGAGGGGTAGTGCATAGAGGAAGTGGTGAGTATGAAGGGTTCAGAGGGGTAGTGCATAGAGGTAGTGGTAAGTATAACGGGTCAAAGGGGTAGTGCATAGAGGTAGTGGTGAGTATGAAGGGGTCAGAGGGGTAGTGCATAGAGGTAGTGGTGAGTGTAACGGGTCAGAGGGGTAGTGCATAGAGGTAGTAGTGACTATGAAGGGGTCAGAGGGGTAGTGCATAGAGGTAGTGGTGAGTATAACGGGTCAAAGTGGTAGTGCTTAGAGGTACTGGTGAGAATGCAGGGGTCAGAGGGGTAGTGCATAGAGGTAGTGGTGAGTATAACGGGTCAAAGGGGTAGTACATAGAGGTACTGGTGAGTATGAAGGGGTCAGAGGGGTAGTGCATACAGGTAGTGGTGAGTATGAAGGGGTCAGAGGGGTAGTGCATAGAGGTAGTGGTGAGTATAACGGGTCAAAGTGGTAGTGATTAGAGGTACTGGTGAGTATGAAGTTGTCAGAGGGGTAGTGCATAGAGGTAGTGGTGAGTATAACGGGTCAAAGGGGTAGTGCATAGAGGTACTGGTGAGTATGAAGGGGTCAGAGGGGTAGTGCATAGAGGTAGTGATGAGTATGAAGGGGTCGGAGGGGTAGTGCATAGAGGTAGTGGTGAGTATAATGGGTCAATGGGGTAGTGCATAGAGGTAGTGGTGAGTATGAAGGGTTCAGATGGGTAGTGCATAGAGGTAGTGGTGAGTGTATCGGGTCAGAGGGGTAGTGCATAGAGGTAGTGGTGAGTATGAAGGGGTCAGAGGGGTAGTGCATAGAGGTAGTGGTGAGTGTAACGGGTAAAAAAGTGATAGTGCTTAGAGGTACAGGTGAGTATGAAAGGGTCAGAGGGGTAGTGCATAGAGGTAGTGGTGAGTATAATGGGTGAAAGGGGTAGTGCATAGAGGTTCTGGTGAGTATGAAGGGGTCAGAGGACTAGTGCATAGAGGTAGTGATGAGTAATGTGGCGTCAAAGGGGGGGATAGGTTTAGGAAGCCCGCGGCCGCAATGCCGACCGCCGGCTTCCCTAATCCTCTATCCCACCTAGGGTTAAATGACAAGTGTCTAAAATCTAAATGCCTGTCATTTTCCCGACACCGGGAGACAGGCGCCCGGCTTCCCGATCGAAGGGATGCCAGGCGCCGCGAGCGGAGAGCCACTGGGGGGAGGGTTAGGTTTAGGGCACCCGGGGGGGAATTAGGGTTAGGCACCCCCCAGAAGGGTTAGGCTAGAGGGAGGGAGGGTTAGGGTTAGGCACCCCCGTGGGGGACTTAGGGTTAGGTACACCTGCGGGGGACTTAGGTGTAGGCAGCGGGGAAGGTGGGTTAGGGTTAGGCACTTAGAGGGGAGGTTAGGGTTAGGAGCTTGGGGGGAAGGTTAGGGTTAGGCACCCCTAAGGAGGGTTAGGGTTAAGGGAGTAGGTTAGGTTAGTTTATACTTACCTTAGGGACGATCAGGATTTCCAGCGCTGTCGGGCTTCCGCTGCCGGGCTCTGCTGTTTTGTTGGTCTGCCGCAGCCGGGAATCGGGCTGCCGGTCATATGGCAGCCGGTTTTTCATACTGAATGCCAAAGGGGTAGTGCTTAGAGGTAGTCGTCAGTGTGAAGGGGTCAGAGTACTGCATAGAGGTAGTGGTGAGTATAACGGGTCAAAGTGGTAGTGCTTAGAGGTACTGGTGAGTATGAAGGGGTCAGAGGGGTAGTGCATAGAGGCAGTGGTGAGTATAACGGGTCAAAGGGGTAGTGCATAGATGTACTGGTGAGTATGAAGGGGTCAGAGGGGTAGTGTATAGAGGTAGTGGTGAGTATGAAGGGGTCAAAGTGATAGTGCTTAGAGGTACTGGTGAGTATGAAGGGATCAGAGGGGTAGTGCTAGAGGTAGTGGTGAGTGAAACGGGTCAGAGGGGTAGTGCATAGAGGTAGTGGTGAGTATGAATGGGTCAGAGGGGTAGTGCATAGAGGTAGTGGTGAGTATAATGGGTCAAAGGGGTAGTGCATAGAGGTACTAGTGATTATGAAGTGGTCAGAGGGGTAGTGCATAGAGGTAGTGGTGAGTATAACGGGTCAAAGGGGTAGTGCATAGAGATACTGGTGATTATGAAGGGGTCAGAGGGGTAGTGCATAGAGGTAGTGGTGATTATGAAGGGGTCATAGTGATAGTGCTTAGAGGTACTGGTGAGTATGAAGGGGTCAGAGGGGTAGTGCATAGAGGTAGTGGTGAGTATAACGGGTCAAAGGGGTAGTGCATAGAGGAAGTGGTGAGTATGAAGAGGTCAGAGGGGTAGTGCATAGAGGTAGTGGTGAGTAAAACGGGTCAAAGGGGTAGTACATAGAGGTAGTGGTGAGTATGAAGGGGTCAGATGGGTAGTGCATAGAGGTAGTGGTGAGTGTAACGGGCCAGAGGGGTAGTGCATAGAGGTAGTGGTGAGTATGAAAGGATCAGAGGGGTAGTGCATAGAGGTAGTGGAGAGTATAACGGGTCAAAGTGGTAGTGCATAGAGGTAGTGGTGAGTATGAAGGGGTCATAGTGATAGTACTTAGAGGTACTGGTGAGTATGAAGGGGTCAGAGGGGTAGTGCATAGAGGTAGTGGTGAGTATGAAGGGGTCATAGTGATAGTGCTTTGAGGTACTGGTGAGTATGAAGGGGTCAGAGGGGTAGTGCATAGAGGTAGTGGTGAGTATAACGGGTCAAAGTGATAGTGTTTAGCGGTACTGGTGAGTATGAATGGGTCAGAGGGGTAGTGCATAGAGGTAGTGGTGAGTATAACGGGTCAATGGGGTAGTGCATAGAGGAAGTGGTGAGTATGAAGGTGTCAGAAGGGTAGTGCATAGAAGTTGTGGTGAGTATAACGGGTCAAAGGGGTAGTGCATAGAGGTAGTGGTGAGTATGAAGGAGTCAGAGGGGTAGTGCATAGAGGTAGTAGTGAGTGTAACAGGTCAGAGGGGTAGTGCATAGCGGTAGTGGTGAGTATGATGGGGTCAGAGGGGTAGTGCATAGAGGTAGTGGTGAGTATAACGGGTCAAAGGGGTAGTGCATAGAGGTACTGGGGAGTATGAAGGGGTCAGAGGGGTAGTGCATAGAGGTAGTGGTGAGTATGAAGGGGTCAGAGGGGTAGTGCATAGAGGTAGTGGTGAGTGTAACGGGTAAAAAAGTGATAGTGCTTAGAGGTACAGGTGAGTATGAAAGGGTCAGAGGGGTAGTGCATAGAGGTAGTGGTGAGTATAACGGGTGAAAGGGGTAGTGCATAGTGGTTCTGGTGAGTATGAAGGGGTCAGAGGACTAGTGCATAGAGGTAGTGATGAGTAATGTGGGGTCAAAGGGGGGGATACGTTTAGGAAGCCCGCGGCCGCAATGCCGACCGCCGGCTTCCCTAATCCTCTATCCCACCTAGGGTTAAATGACAAGTGTCTAAAATCTAAATGCCTGTCATTTTCCCGACACCGGGAGACAGGCGCCCGGGATCCCGATCGAAGGGATGCCATGCGCCGCGAGCGGAGAGCCGCTGGGGGGAGGGTTAGGTTTAGGGCACCCGGGGGGGAATTAGGGTTAGGCACCCCCCAGAAGGGTTAGGCTAGAGGGAGGGAGGGTTAGGGTTAGGCACCCCCGTGGGGGACTTAGGGTTAGGTACACCTGCGGGGGACTTAGGTGTAGGCAGCGGGGAAGGGGGGTTAGGGTTAGGCATTAGAGGGGAGGTTAGGGTTAGGAGCTTGGGGGGAAGGTTAGGGTTAGGCACCGCTAAGGAGGGTTAGGGTTAAGGGGGTAGGTTAGGTTAGTTTATACTTACCTTAGGGACGATCAGGATTTCCAGCGCTGTCGGGCTTCCGCTGCCGGGCTCTGCTGTTTTGTTGGTCTGCCGCAGCCGGGAATCGGGCTGCCGGTCATATGGCAGCCGGTTTTTCATACTGAATGCCAAAGGGGTAGTGCTTAGAGGTAGTGGTCAGTGTGAAGGGGTCAGAGTACTGCATAGAGGTAGTGGTGAGTATAACGGGTCAAAGTGGAAGTGCTTAGAGGTACTGGTGAGTATGAAGGGGTCAGAAGGGTAGTGCATAGAGGCAGTAGTGAGTATAATGGGTCAAAGGGGTAGTGCATAGATGTACTGGTGAGTATGAAGGGGTCAGAGGGGTAGTGTATAGAGGTAGTGGTGAGTATGTAGGGGTCAAAGTGATAGTGCTTAGAGGTAGTGGTGAGTATGAAGGGATCAGAGGGGTAGTGCATAGAGGTAGTGGTGAGTGAAACGGGTCAGAGGGGTAGTGCATAGAGGTAGTGGTGAGTATGAATGGGTCAGAGGGGTAGTGCATAGAGGTAGTGGTGAGTATAATGGGTCAAAGGGGTAGTGCATAGAGGTACTAGTGATTATGAAGGGGTCAGAGGGGTAGTGCATAGAGGTAGTGGTGAGTATAACGGGTCAAAGGGGTAGTGCATAGAGATACTGGTGATTATGAAGGGGTCAGAGGGGTAGTGCATAGAGGTAGTGGTGATTATGAAGGGGTCATAGTGATAGTGCTTAGAGGTACTGGTGAGTATGAAGGGGTCAGAGGGGTAGTGCATAGAGGTAGTGGTGAGTATAACGGGTCAAAGGGGTAGTGCATAGAGGAAGTGGTGAGTATGAAGAGGTCAGAGGGGTAGTGCATAGAGGTAGTGGTGAGTAAAACGGGTCAAAGGGGTAGTGCATAGAGGTACTGGGGAGTATTAAGGGGTCAGAGGGGTAGTGCATAGAGGTCGTGGTGAGTGTAACGGGTCAGAGGGGTAGTGCATAGAGGTAGTGGTGAGTATGAAGGGGTCAGAGGGGTAGTGGTGAGTATAACGGGTCAAAGTGGTAGTGCTTAGAGGTACTGGTGAGTATGAAGGGGTCAGACGGGTAGTGCCTAGAGGTAGTGGTGAGCATAACGGGTCAAAGTGGTAGTGCTTAGAGGTACTGGTGAGTATGAAAGGGTCAGAGGGGTAGTGCATAGAGGTAGTGGTGAGTGTAATGGGTCAAAGGGGTAGTGCATAGAGGTACTGGTGAGTATGAAGGGGTCAGAGGGGTAGTGCATAGAGGTAGTGGTGAGTATGAAGGGGTCAAAGTGATAGTGCTTAGAGGTACTGGTGAGTATGAAGGGGTCAGAGGGGTAGTGCATAGAGGTAGTGGTGAGTATAAAGGGTCAGAGGGGTAGTGCATAGAGGAAGTGGTGAGTATGAAGGGTTCAGAGGGGTAGTGCATAGAGGTAGTGGTAAGTATAACGGGTCAAAGGGGTAGTGCATAGAGGTAGTGGTGAGTATGAAGGGGTCAGAGGGGTAGTGCATAGAGGTAGTGGTGAGTGTAACGGGTCAGAGGGGTAGTGCATAGAGGTAGTGGTGAGTATGAAGGGGTCAGAGGGGTAGTGCATAGAGGTAGTGGTGAGTATAACGGGTCAAAGTGGTAGTGCTTAGAGGTACTGGTGAGAATGCAGGGGTCAGAGGGGTAGTGCATAGAGGTAGTGGTGAGTATAACGGGTCAAAGGGGTAGTACATAGAGGTACTGGTGAGTATGAAGGGGTCAGAGGGGTAGTGCATACAGGTAGTGGTGAGTATGAAGGGGTCAGAG
This sequence comes from Taudactylus pleione, assembly GCA_031769625.1. Taxonomy (NCBI): domain Eukaryota; kingdom Metazoa; phylum Chordata; class Amphibia; order Anura; family Myobatrachidae; genus Taudactylus; species Taudactylus pleione. The sequence goes on along the minus strand of JAUIMM010000012.1, from coordinate 14,322,789 downwards.
GGGTAGTGCATAGAGGTAGTGGTGAGTATAACTGGTCAAAGTGGTAGTGATTAGAGGTACTGGTGAGTATGAAGTTGTCAGAGGGGTAGTGCATAGAGGTAGTGGTGGGTATGAAGGAGTCAGTGATAGTGCTTAGAGGTACTGGTGAGTATGAAGGGGTCGGAGGGGTAGTGCATAGAGGTAGTGGTGAGTATAATGGGTCAAAGGGGTAGTGCATAGAGGTAGTGGTGAGTATGAAGGGTTCAGATGGGTAGTGCATAGAGGTAGTGGTGAGTATAATGGGTCAAAGGGGTAGTGCATAGAGGTAGTGGTGAGTATAATGGGTCAAAGGGGTAGTGCATAGAGGTAGTGGTGAGTATGAAGGGGTCAGAGGGGTAGTGCATAGAGGTAGTGGTGAGTATAACTGGTCAAAGTGGTAGTGATTAGAGGTACTGGTGAGTATGAAGTTGTCAGAGGGGTAGTGCATAGAGGTAGTGGTGGGTATGAAGGAGTCAGTGATAGTGCTTAGAGGTACTGGTGAGTATGAAGGGGTCGGAGGGGTAGTGCATAGAGGTAGTGGTGAGTATAATGGGTCAAAGGGGTAGTGCATAGAGGTAGTGGTGAGTATGAAGGGTTCAGATGGGTAGTGCATAGAGGTAGTGGTGAGTATAATGGGTCAAAGGGGTAGTGCATAGAGGTAGTGGTGAGTATAATGGGTCAAAGGGGTAGTGCATAGAGGTAGTGGTGAGTATGAAGGGTTCAGATGGGTAGTGCATAGAGGTAGTGGTGAGTGTATCGGGTCAGAGGGGTAGTGCATAGAGGTAGTGGTGAGTATGAAGGGTTCAGAGGGGTAGTGCATAGAGGTAGTGGTGAGTGTAACGGGTAAAAAAGTGATAGTGCTTAGAGGTACAGGTGAGTATGAAAGGGTCAGAGGGGTAGTGCATAGAGGTAGTGGTAAGTATAATGGGTGAAAGGGGTAGTGCATAGAGGTTCTGGTGAGTATGAAGGGGTCAGAGGACTAGTGCATAGAGGTAGTGATGAGTAATGTGGGGTCAAAGGGGGGGATAGGTTTAGGAAGCCCGCGGCCGCAATGCCGACCGCCGGCTTCCCTAATCCTCTATCCCACCTAGGGTTAAATGACAAGTGTCTAAAATCTAAATGCCTGTCATTTTCCCGACACCGGGAGACAGGCGCCCGGCATCCCGATCGAAGGGATGCCAGGCGCCGCGAGCGGAGAGCCGCTGGGGGGAGGGTTAGGTTTAGGGCACCCGGGGGGGAATTAGGGTTAGGCACCCCCCAGAAGGGTTAGGCTAGAGGGAGGGAGGGTTAGGGTTAGGCACCCCCGTGGGGGACTTAGGGTTAGGTACACCTGCGGGGGACTTAGGTGTAAGCAGCGGGGAAGGGGGGTTAGGGTTAGGCACTTAGAGGGGAGGTTAGGGTTAGGAGCTTGGGGGGAAGGTTAGGGTTAGGCACCCCTAAGGAGGGTTAGGGTTAAGGGGGTAGGTTAGGTTAGTTTATACTTACCTTAGGGACGATCAGGATTTCCAGCGCTGTCGGGCTTCCGCTGCCGGGCTCTGCTGTTTTGTTGGTCTGCCGCAGCCGGGAATCGGGCTGCCGGTCATATGGCAGCCGGTTTTTCATACTGAATGCCAAAGGGGTAGTGCTTAGAGGTAGTGGTCAGTGTGAAGGGGTCAGAGTACTGCATAGAGGTAGTGGTGAGTATAACGGGTCAAAGTGGTAGTGCTTAGAGGTACTGGTGAGTATGAAGGGGTCAGAGGTGTAGTGCATAGAGGCAGTGGTGAGTATAATGGGTCAAAGGGGTAGTGCATAGAGGTATTAGTGATTATGAAGGGGTCAGAGGGGTAGTGCATAGAGGTAGTGGTGAGTATAACGGGTCAAAGGGGTAGTGCATAGAGATACTGGTGATTATGAAGGGGTCAGAGGGGTAGTGCATAGAGGTAGTGGTGATTATGAAGGGGTCATAGTGATAGTGCTTAGAGGTACTGGTGAGTATGAAGGGGTCAAAGTGATAGTGCTTAGAGGTACTGGTGAGTATGAAGGGATCAGAGGGGTAGTGCTAGAGGTAGTGGTGAGTGAAACGGGTCAGAGGGGTAGTGCATAGAGGTAGTGGTGAGTATGAATGGGTCAGAGGGGTAGTGCATAGAGGTAGTGGTGAGTATAATGGGTCAAAGGGGTAGTGCATAGAGGTATTAGTGATTATGAAGGGGTCAGAGGGGTAGTGCATAGAGGTAGTGGTGAGTATAACGGGTCAAAGGGGTAGTGCATAGAGATACTGGTGATTATGAAGGGGTCAGAGGGGTAGTGCATAGAGGTAGTGGTGATTATGAAGGGGTCATAGTGATAGTGCTTAGAGGTACTGGTGAGTATGAAGGGGTCAGAGGGGTAGTGCATAGAGGTAGTGGTGAGTATAACGGGTCAAAAGGGTAGTGCATAGAGGAAGTGGTGAGTATGAAGAGGTCAGAGGGGTAGTGCATAGAGGTAGTGGTGAGTAAAACGGGTCAAAGGGGTAGTACATAGAGGTAGTGGTGAGTATGAAGGGGTCAGATGGGTAGTGCATAGAGGTAGTGGTGAGTGTAACGGGCCAGAGGGGTAGTGCATAGAGGTAGTGGTGAGTATGAAAGGGTCAGAGGGGTAGTGCATAGAGGTAGTGGAGAGTATAACGGGTCAAAGTGGTAGTGCATAGAGGTAGTGGTGAGTATGAAGGGGTCATAGTGATAGTACTTAGAGGTACTGGTGAGTATGAAGGGGTCAGAGGGGTAGTGCATAGAGGTAGTGGTGAGTATGAAGGGGTCATAGTGATAGTGCTTTGAGGTACTGGTGAGTATGAAGGGGTCAGAGGGGTAGTGCATAGAGGTAGTGGTGAGTATAACGGGTCAAAGTGATAGTGTTTAGAGGTACTGGTGAGTATGAATGGGTCAGAGGGGTAGTGCATAGAGGTAGTGGTGAGTATAACGGGTCAATGGGGTAGTGCATAGAGGAAGAGGTGAGTATGAAGGGGTCAGAAGGGTAGTGCATAGAAGTTGTGGTGAGTATAACGGGTCAAAGGGGTAGTGCATAGAGGTAGTGGTGAGTATGAAGGAGTCAGAGGGGTAGTGCATAGAGGTAGTAGTGAGTGTAACAGGTCAGAGGGGTAGTGCATAGCGGTAGTGGTGAGTATGATGGGGTCAGAGGGGTAGTGCATAGAGGTAGTGGTGAGTATAACGGGTCAAAGGGGTAGTGCATAGAGGTACTGGGGAGTATTAAGGGGTCAGAGGGGTAGTGCATAGAGGTAGTGGTGAGTATGAAGGGGTCAGAGGGGTAGTGCATAGAAGTAGTGGTGAGTGTAACGGGTAAAAAAGTGATAGTGCTTAGAGGTACAGGTGAGTATGAAAGGGTCAGAGGGGTAGTGCATAGAGGTAGTGGTGAGTATAACGGGTGAAAGGGGTAGTGCATACAGGTTCTGGTGAGTATGAAGGGGTCAGAGGACTAGGGCATAGAGGTAGTGATGAGTAATGTGGCGTCAAAGGGGGGGATACGTTTAGGAAGCCCGCGGCCGCAATGCCGACCGCCGGCTTCCCTAATCCTCTATCCCACCTAGGGTTAAATGACAAGTGTCTAAAATCTAAATGCCTGTCATTTTCCCGACACCGGGAGACAGGCGCCCGGCATCCCGATCGAAGGGATGCCAGGCGCCGCGAGCGGAGAGCCGCTGGGGGGAGGGTTAGGTTTAGGGCACCCGGGGGGGAATTAGGGTTAGGCACCCCCCAGAAGGGTTAGGCTAGAGGGAGGGAGGGTTAGGCACCCCCGTGGGGGACTTAGGGTTAGGTACACCTGCGGGGGACTTAGGTGTAGGCAGCGGGGAAGGGGGGTTAGGGTTAGGCATTAGAGGGGAGGTTAGGGTTAGGAGCTTGGGGGGAAGGTTAGGGTTAGGCACCGCTAAGGAGGGTTAGGGTTAAGGGGGTAGGTTAGGTTAGTTTATACTTACCTTAGGGACGATCAGGATTTCCAGCGCTGTCGGGCTTCCGCTGCCGGGCTCTGCTGTTTTGTTGGACTGCCGCAGCCGGGAATCGGGCTGCCGGTCATATGGCAGCCGGTTTTTCATACTGAATGCCAAAGGGGTAGTGCTTAGAGGTAGTGGTCAGTGTGAAGGGGTCAGAGTACTGCATAGAGGTAGTGGTGAGTATAACGGGTCAAAGTGGTAGTGCTTAGAGGTACTGGTGAGTATGAAGGGGTCAGAGGGGTAGTGCATAGAGGCAGTGGTGAGTATAACGGGTCAAAGGGGTAGTGCATAGATGTACTGGTGAGTATGAAAGGGTCAGAGAGGTAGTGTATAGAGGTAGTGGTGAGTATGAAGGGGTCAAAGTGATAGTGCTTAGAGGTACTGGTGAGTATGAAGGGATCAGAGGGGTAGTGCATAGAGGTAGTGGTGAGTGAAACGGGTCAGAGGGGTAGTGCATAGAGGTAGTGGTGAGTATGAATGGGTCAGAGGGGTAGTGCATAGAGGTAGTGGTGAGTATAATGGGTCAAAGGGGTAGTGCATAGAGGTACTAGTGATTATGAAGGGGTCAGAGGGGTAGTGCATAGAGGTAGTGGTGAGTATAACGGGTCAAAGGGGTAGTGCATAGAGATACTGGTGATTATGAAGGGGTCAGAGGGGTAGTGCATAGAGGTAGTGGTGATTATGAAGGGGTCATAGTGATAGTGCTTAGAGGTACTGGTGAGTATGAAGGGGTCAGAGGGGTAGTGCATAGAGGTAGTGATGAGTATAACGGGTCAAAGGGGTAGTGCATAGAGGAAGTGGTGAGTATGAAGAGGTCAGAGGGGTAGTGCATAGAGGTAGTGGTGAGTAAAACGGGTCAAAGGGGTAGTACATAGAGGTAGTGGTGAGTATGAAGGGGTCAGATGGGTAGTGCATAGAGGTAGTGGTGAGTGTAACGGGCCAGAGGGGTAGTGCATAGAGGTAGTGGTGAGTATGAAAGGGTCAGAGGGGTAGTGCATAGAGGTAGTGGAGAGTATAACGGGTCAAAGTGGTAGTGCATAGAGGTAGTGGTGAGTATGAAGGGGTCATAGTGATAGTACTTAGAGGTACTGGTGAGTATGAAGGGGTCAGAGGGGTAGTGCATAGAGGTAGTGGTGAGTATGAAGGGGTCATAGTGATAGTGCTTTGAGGTACTGGTGAGTATGAAGGGGTCAGAGGGCTAGTGCATAGAGGTAGTAGTGAGTGTAACAGGTCAGAGGGGTAGTGCATAGCGGTAGTGGTGAGTATGATGGGGTCAGAGGGGTAGTGCATAGAGGTAGTGGTGAGTATAACGGGTCAAAGGGGTAGTGCATAGAGGTACTGGGGAGTATTAAGGGGTCAGAGTGGTAGTGCATAGAGGTCGTGGTGAGTGTAACGGGTCAGAGGGGTAGTGCATAGAGGTAGTGGTGAGTATGAAGGGGTCAGAGGGGTAGTGGTGAGTATAACGGGTCAAAGTGGTAGTGCTTAGAGGTACTGGTGAGTATGAAGGGGTCAGAGGGGTAGTGCATAGAGGTAGTGGTGTGTATGAAGGGGTCAAAGTGATAGTCCTTAGAGGTACTGGTGAGTATGAAGGGGTCACAGGGGTAGTGCATAGAGGTAGTGTTGAGTATAGCGGGTCAAAGGGGTAGTACATAGAGCAAGTGGTGAGTATGAAGGGGTTAGAGTGGTAGTGCATAGAGGTAGTGGTGATTATGAAGGGGTCATAATGATAGTGCTTAGAGGTACTGGTGAGTATGAAGGGGTCACAGGGGTAGTGCATAGAGGTAGTGGTGAGTATAACGGGTCAAAGGGGTAGTGCATAGAGGAAGTGGTGAGTATGAAGGGGTCAGAGGGGTAGTGCATAGAGGTATTGGTGAGTATAACGGGTCAAAGGGGTAGTGCATGGAGGTAGTGGTGAGTATGAAGGGGTCAGAGTGGTAGTGCATAGAGGTAGTGGTGAGTGTAACGGGTCAGAGGGGTAGTGCATAGAGGTAGTGGTGAGTATGAAAGGGTCAGAGGGGTAGTGCATAGAGGTAGTGGAGAGTATAACAGGTCAAAGGGGTAGTGCAAGAGGTACTGGTGAGTATGAAGGGGTCAGAGGGGTAGTGCATAGAGGTAGTGGTGAGTATAACGGGTCAAATGGGTAGTGCATAGAGGTACTGTTGAGTATGAAGGGGTCAGAGGGGTAGTGCATAGAGGTAGTGGTGAGTATAACGTGTCAAAGTAGTAGTGCTTAGAGGTACTGGTGAGTATGAAGAGGTCAGAGGGGTAGTGCATAGAGGTAGTAGTGATTATGAAGGGGTCATAATGATAGTCCTTAGAGGTACTGGTGAGTATGAAGGGGTCACAGGGGTAGTGCATAGAGGTAGTGGTGAGTATAACGGGTTAAAGGGGTAGTGCATAGAGGAAGTGGTGAGTATGAAGGGATCAGAGGGGTAGTGCATAGAGGTAGTGGTGAGTGAAACGGGTCAGAGGGGTAGTGCATAGAGGTAGTGGTGAGTATGAATGGGTCAGAGGGGTAGTGCATAGAGGTAGTGGTGAGTATAATGGGTCAAAGGGGTAGTGCATAGAGGTACTAGTGATTATGAAGGGGTCAGAGGGGTAGTGCATAGAGGTAGTGGTGAGTATAACGGGTCAAAGGGGTAGTGCATAGAGATACTGGTGATTATGAAGGGGTCAGAGGGGTAGTGCATAGAGGTAGTGGTGATTATGAAGGGGTCATAGTGATAGTGCTTAGAGGTACTGGTGAGTATGAAGGGGTCAGAGGGGTAGTGCATTGAGGTAGTGGTGAGTATAACAGGTCAAAGGGGTAGTGCATAGAGGAAGTGGTGAGTATGAAGAGGTCAGAGGGGTAGTGCATAGACGTAGTGGTGAGTAAAATGGGTCAAAGGGGTAGTACATAGAGGTAGTGGTGAGTATGAAGGGGTCAGATGGGTAGTGCATAGAGGTAGTGGTGAGTATAACGGGTCAAATGGGTAGTGCATAGAGGTACTGTTGAGTATGAAGGGGTCAGAGGGGTAGTGCATAGAGGTAGTTGTGAGTATAACGTGTCAAAGTAGTAGTGCTTAGAGGTACTGGTGAGTATGAAGAGGTCAGAGGGGTAGTGCATAGAGGTAGTAGTGATTATGAAGGGGTCATAATGATAGTGCTTAGAGGTACTGGTGAGTATGAAGGGGTCACAGGGGTAGTGCATAGAGGTAGTGGTGAGTATAACGGGTTAAAGGGGTAGTGCATAGAGGAAGTGGTGAGTATGAAGGGATCAGAGGGGTAGTGCATAGAGGTAGTGGTGAGTGAAACGGGTCAGAGGGGTAGTGCATAGAGGTAGTGGTGAGTATGAATGGGTCAGAGGGGTAGTGCATAGAGGTAGTGGTGAGTATAATGGGACAAAGGGGTAGTGCATAGAGGTACTAGTGATTATGAAGGGGTCAGAGGGGTAGTGCATAGAGGTAGTGGTGAGTATAACGGGTCAAAGGGGTAGTGCATAGAGATACTGGTGATTATGAAGGGGTCAGAGGGGTAGTGCATAGAGGTAGTGGTGATTATGAAGGGGTCATAGTGATAGTGCTTAGAGGTACTGGTGAGTATGAAGGGGTCAGAGGGGTAGTGCATAGAGGTAGTGGTGAGTATAACGGGTCAAAGGGGTAGTGCATAGAGGAAGTGGTGAGTATGAAGAGGTCAGAGGGGAAGTGCATAGACGTAGTGGTGAGTAAAACGGGTCAAAGGGGTAGTGCATAGAGGTAGTGGTGAGTATGAAGGGGACATAGTGATAGTACTTAGAGGTACTGGTGAGTATGAAGGGTCAGAGGGGTAGTGCATAGAGGTAGTGGTGAGTGTAACGGGCCAGAGGGGTAGTGCATAGAGGTAGTGGTGAGTATGAAAGGGTCAGAGGGGTAGTGCATAAAGGTAGTGGAGAGTATAACGGGTCAAAGTGGTAGTGCATAGAGGTAGTGGTGAGTATGAAGGGGACATAGTGATAGTACTTAGAGGTACTGGTGAGTATGAAGGGGTCAGAGGGGTAGTGCATAGAGGTAGTGGTGAGTATGAAGGGGTCATAGTGATAGTGCTTTGAGGTACTGGTGAGTATGAAGGGGTCAGACGGGTAGTGCATAGAGCTAGTGGTGAGTATAACGGGTCAAAGTGATAGTGTTTAGAGGAACTGGTGAGTATGATTGGGTCAGAGGGGTAGTGCATAGAGGTAGTGGTGAGTATAACGGGTCAATGGGGTAGTGCATAGAGGAAGTGGTGAGTATGAAGGGGTCAGAGGGGTAGTGCATAGACGTAGTGGTGAGTAAAATGGGTCAAAGGGGTAGTACATAGAGGTAGTGGTGAGTATGAAGGGGTCAGATGGGTAGTGCATAGAGGTAGTGGTGAGTATAACGGGTCAAATGGGTAGTGCATAGAGGTACTGTTGAGTATGAAGGGGTCAGAGGGGTAGTGCATAGAGGTAGTTGTGAGTATAACGTGTCAAAGTAGTAGTGCTTAGAGGTACTGGTGAGTATGAAGAGGTCAGAGGGGTAGTGCATAGAGGTAGTAGTGATTATGAAGGGGTCATAATGATAGTGCTTAGAGGTACTGGTGAGTATGAAGGGGTCACAGGGGTAGTGCATAGAGGTAGTGGTGAGTATAACGGGTTAAAGGGGTAGTGCATAGAGGAAGTGGTGAGTATGAAGGGATCAGAGGGGTAGTGCATAGAGGTAGTGGTGAGTGAAACGGGTCAGAGGGGTAGTGCATAGAGGTAGTGGTGAGTATAAATGGGTCAGAGGGGTAGTGCATAGAGGTAGTGGTGAGTATAATGGGACAAAGGGGTAGTGCATAGAGGTACTAGTGATTATGAAGGGGTCAGAGGGGTAGTGCATAGAGGTAGTGGTGAGTATAACGGGTCAAAGGGGTAGTGCATAGAGATACTGGTGATTATGAAGGGGTCAGAGGGGTAGTGCATAGAGGTAGTGGTGAGTATGAAGGGGACATAGTGATAGTACTTAGAGGTACTGGTGAGTATGAAGGGTCAGAGGGGTAGTGCATAGAGGTAGTGGTGAGTGTAACGGGCCAGAGGGGTAGTGCATAGAGGTAGTGGTGAGTATGAAAGGGTCAGAGGGGTAGTGCATAAAGGTAGTGGAGAGTATAACGGGTCAAAGTGGTAGTGCATAGAGGTAGTGGTGAGTATGAAGGGGACATAGTGATAGTACTTAGAGGTACTGGTGAGTATGAAGGGGTCAGAGGGGTAGTGCATAGAGGTAGTGGTGAGTATGAAGGGGTCATAGTGATAGTGCTTTGAGGTACTGGTGAGTATGAAGGGGTCAGACGGGTAGTGCATAGAGCTAGTGGTGAGTATAACGGGTCAAAGTGATAGTGTTTAGAGGAACTGGTGAGTATGATTGGGTCAGAGGGGTAGTGCATAGAGGTAGTGGTGAGTATAACGGGTCAATGGGGTAGTGCATAGAGGAAGTGGTGAGTATGAAGGGGTCAGAAGGGTAGTGCATAGAAGTTGTGTTGAGTATAATGGGTCAAAGGGGTAGTGCATAGAGGTAGTGGTGAGTATGAAGGGGTCAGAGGGGTAGTGCATAGAGGTAGTAGTGAGTGTAACAGGTCAGAGGGGTAGTTCATAGCGGTAGTGGTGAGTATGATGGGGTCAGAGGGGTAGTGCATAGAGGTAGTGGTGAGTGTAACGGGTCAGAGGGGTAGTGCATAGAGGTAGTGGTGAGTATGAAGGGGTCAGAGGGGTATTGGTGAGTATAACGGGTCAAAGTGGTAGTGCTTAGAGGTACTGGTGAGTATGAAGGGGTCAGAGGGGTAGTGCATAGAGGTAGTGGTGAGTATAATGGGTCAAAGGGGTAGTGCATAGAGGTAGTGGTGAGTATAACGGGTCAAAGGGGTAGTGCATGGAGGTAGTGGTGAGTATGAAGGGGTCAGAGTGGTAGTGCATAGAGGTAGTGGTGAGTGTAACGGGTCAGAGGGGTAGTGCATAGAGGTAGTGGTGAGTATGAAAGGGTCAGAGGGTTAGTGCATAGAGGTAGTGGAGAGTATAACGGGTCAAAGGGGTAGTGCATAGAGGTACTGGTGAGTATGAAGGGGTCAGAGGGGTAGTGCATAGAGGTAGTGTTGAGTATAACGGGTCAAATGGGAAGTGCATAGAGGTACTGTTGAGTATGAAGGGGTCAGAGGGGTAGTGCATAGAGGTAGTGGTGAGTATAACGTGTCAAAGTAGTAGTGCTTAGAGGTACTGGTGAGTATGAAGGAGTCAGAGGGCTTGTGCAAAGAGGTAGTGTTGAGTATAATGGGTCAAAGGAGTAGTGCTTAGAGGTACTTGTGAGTATGAATGGGTCAGAGGGGTAGTGCATAGAGGTAGTGGTGAGTATAACGAGTCAAAGGGGTAGTGCATAGAGGTAGTGGTGAGTATGAAGGGGTCAGAGGGGTAGTGCTTAGAGGTAATAGTGAGTATAACGGGTCAAAGTGGTAGTGCGTATAGGTACTGGTGAGTATGAAGGGGTCAGAGGGGTAATGCATAGAGGTAGTGGTGAGTATAACAGGTCAAAGGGGTAGTGCACAGAGGTAGTGGTGAGTATGAAGGGGTCAGAAGGGTAGTGCATAGAGGTAGTGTTGAGTATATCGGGTCAGAGGGGTAGTGCATAGAGGTAGTGGTGAGTATGCAGGGGTCAGAGGGGTAGTGCATAGAGAAAGTGGTGAGTATAATGGGTCAAAGTAGTAGTGCTGGTGAGTATGAAGGGGTCAGAGGGGTAGTGCATAGAGATAGTGGTGAGTATAACGGGTCATAGGTGTAGTGCATAGAGGTACTGGTGAGTATGAAGGGGTCAGAAGCGTAGTGCATAGAGGTTGTGGTGAGTATGAAGGGGTCAGTGATAGTGCTTAGAGGTACTGGTGAGTATGAAGGGGTCAGAGGGGTAGTGCATAGAGGTAGTGGTGAGTATGAAGGGGTCAGATGGGTAGTGCATAGAGGTAGTGGTGAGTGTAACGGGCCAGAGGGGTAGTGCATAGAGGTAGTGGTGAGTATGAAAGGGTCAGAGGGGTAGTGCATAGAGGTAGTGGAGAGTATAACGGGTCAAAGTGGTAGTGCATAGAGGTAGTGGTGAGTATGAAGGGGTCATAGTGATAGTACTTAGAGGTACTGGTGAGTATGAAGGGGTCAGAGGGGTAGTGCATAGAGGTAGTGGTGAGTATGAAGGGGTCATAGTGATAGTGCTTTGAGGTACTGGTGAGTATGAAGTGGTCAGAGGGGTAGTGCATAGAGGTAGTGGTGAGTATAACGGGTCAAAGTGATAGTGCTTAGAGGTACTGGTGAGTATGAAGTGGTCAGAGGGGTAGTGGTGAGTATAACGAGTGAAAGTGGTAGTGCTTAGAGGTACTGGTGAGTATGAAGGGGTCAGAGGGGTAGTGCATAGAGGTAGTGGTGAGTATGAAGGGGTCAAAGTGATAGTCCTTAGAGGTACTTGTGAGTATGAAGGGGTCACAGGGGTAGTGCATAGAGGTAGTGTTGAGTATAACGGGTCAAAGGGGTAGTACATAGAGGAAGTGGTGAGTATGAAGGGGTCAGAGGGGTAGTGCATAGAGGTAGTGGTGAGTGTAACAGCTCAAAAGGGTAGTGCATAGAGGTAGTGGTGAGTATGAAAGGGTCAGAGGGGTAGTGCATAGAGGTAGTGGAGAGTATAACGGGTCAAAGGGGTAGTGCATAGAGGTACTGGTGAGTATGAAGGGGTCAGAGGGGTAGTGCATAGAGGTAGTGGTGAGTATAACGGGTCAAAGGAGTAGTGCATAGAGGTACTGGTGAGAATGAAGGGGTCAGAGGGGTAGTGCATAGAGGTACTGGTGAGTATGAAGGGGTCAGAGGGCTTTTGCAAAGAGGTAGTGTTGAGTATAACGGGTCAAAGGGGTAGTGCTTAGAGGTACTTGTGAGTATGAATGGGTCAGAGGGGTAGTGCATAGAGGTAGTGGTGAGTATAACGTGTCAAAGGGGTAGTGCATAGAGGTAGTGGTGAGTATGAAGGGGTCAGAGGGGTAGTGCATAGAGGTAATAGTGAGTATAACGAGTCAAAGGGGTAGTGCATAGAGGTAGTGGTGAGTATAACGGGTCAAAGGGGTAGTGCATAGAGGAAGTGGTGAGTATAACGGGTCAAAGTGGTAGTGCGTAGAGGTACTGGTGAGTATGAAGGGGTCAGAGGGGTAGTGCATAGAGGTAGTGTTGAGTATAACGGGTCAAAGGGGTAGTGCTTAGAGGTACTTGTGAGTATGAATGGGTCAGAGGGGTAGTGCACAGAGGTAGTGGTGAGTATGAAGGGGTCAGAAGGGTAGTGCATAGAGGTAGTGTTGAGTATAACGGGTCAGAGGGGTAGTGCATAGAGGTAGTGATGAGTATGCAGGGGTCAGAGAGGTGGTGCATAGTGGTAGTGGTGAGTATGAATGGGTCACTGATAGTGCTTAGAGGTACTGGTGAGTATGAAGGGGTCAGAGGGGTAGTGCATAGAGGTAGCGGTGAGTATAACGGGTCAAAGGGGTAGTGCACAGAGGTAGTGGTGAGTATTAAGGGGTCAGAAGGGTAGTGCATAGAGGTAGTGTTGAGTATAATGGGTCAGAGGGGTAGTGCATAGAGGTAGTGGTGAGTATTCAGGGGTCAGAGGTGTAGTGCATAGAGGTTGTGGTGAGTATGAAGGGGTCAGTGATAGTGCTTAGAGGTACTGGTGAGTATGAAGGGGTCAGAGGGGTTGTGCATAGAGGTAGTCGTGAGTATAACGGGTCAAAGGGGCAGTGCATAGAGGTAGTGGTGAGTATGAAGGGGTCAGAGGGGTAGTGCATAGAGGTAGTGGTGTGTATGAAAGGGTCAAAGTGATAGTCCTTAGAGGTACTTGTGAGTATGAAGGGGTCACAGGGGTAGTGCATAGAGGTAGTGTTGAGTATAACGGGTCAAAGGGGTAGTACATAGAGGAAGTGGTGAGTATGAAGGGGTCAGAGGGGTAGTGCATAGAGGTAGTGCTGATTATGAAGGGGTCATAATGATAGTGCTTAGAGGTACTGGTGAGTATGAAGGGGTCAAAGGGGTAGTGCATAGAGGAAGTGGTGAGTATGAAGGGGTCAGAGGGGTAGTGCATAGAGGTAGTGGTGAGTGTAACAGGTCAGAGGGGTAGTGCATAGAGGTAGTGGTGAGTATGAAAGGGTCAGAGGGGTAGTGCATAGAGGTAGTGGAGAGTATAACGGGTCAAAGGGGTAGTGCATAGAGGTACTGGTGAGTATGAAGGGGTCAGAGGGGTAGTGCATAGAGGTAGTGGTGAGTATAACGGGTCAAAGGGGTAGTGCATAGAGGTACTGGTGAGTATGAAGGGGTCAGAGGGGTAGTGCATAGAGGTACTGGTGAGTATGAAGGGGTCAGAGGGCTTTTGCAAAGAGGTAGTGTTGAGTATAACGGGTCAAAGGGGTAGTGCTTAGAGGTACTTGTGAGTATGAATGGGTCAGAGGAGTAGTGCATAGAGGTAGTGGTGAGTATAACGAGTCAATGGGGTAGTGCATAGAGGTAGTGGTGAGTATGAAGGGGTCAGAGGGGTAGTGCATAGAGGTAATAGTGAGTATAACGGGTCAAAGTGGTAGTGCGTAGAGGTACTGGTGAGTATGAAGGGGTCAGAGGGGTAGTGCATAGAGGTAGTGGTGAGTATAACGGGTCAAAGGGGTAGTGCATAGAGGTAGTGGTGAGTATGAAGGGGTCAGAAGGGTAGTGCATAGAGGTAGTGTTGAGTATAACGGGTCAGAGGGGTAGTGCATAGAGGTAGTGGTGAGTATGCAGGGGTCAGAGGGGTAGTGCATAGAGGTAGTGGTGAGTATAATGGGTCAAAGTAGTAGTGCTTAGAGGTACTGGTGAGTATGAAGGGTTCAGAGGGGTAGTGCATAGAGATAGTGGTGAGTATAACGGGTCAAAGGGGTAGTGCATAGAGGAAGTGGTGAGTATGAATGGGTCAGAGGGGTAGTGCACAGAGGTAGTGGTGAGTATGAAGGGGTCAGAAGGGTAGTGCATAGAGGTAGTGTTGAGTATAACGGGTCAGAGGGGTAGTGCATAGAGGTAGTGATGAGTATGCAGGGGTCAGAGAGGTGGTGCATAGTGGTAGTGGTGAGTATGAATGGGTCACTGATAGTGCTTAGAGGTACTGGTGAGTATGAAGGGGTCAGAGGGGTAGTGCATAGAGGTAGAGGTGAGTATAACGGGTCAAAGGGGTAGTGCACAGAGGTAGTGGTGAGTATGAAGGGGTCAGAAGGGTAGTGCATAGAGGTAGTTTTGAGTATAATGGGTCAGAGGGGTAGTGCATAGAGGTAGTGGTGAGTATTCAGGGGTCAGAGGTGTAGTGCATAGAGGTTGTGGTGAGTATGAAGGGGTCAGTGAAAGTGCTTAGAGGTACTGGTGAGTATGAAGGGGTCAGAGGGGTTGTGCATAGAGGTAGTCGTGAGTATAACGGGTCAAAGGGGCAGTGCATAGAGGTAGTGGTGAGTATGAAGGGGTCAGAGGGGTAGTGCATAGAGGTAGTGGTGTGTATGAAGGGGTCAAAGTGATAGTCCTTAGAGGTACTTGTGAGTATGAAGGGGTCACAGGGGTAGTGCATAGAGGTAGTGTTGAGTATAACGGGTCAAAGGGGTAGTACATAGAGGAAGTGGTGATTATGAAGGGGTCAGAGGGGTAGTGCATAGAGGTAGTGCTGATTATGAAGGGGTCATAATGATAGTGCTTAGAGGTACTGGTGAGTATGAAGGGGTCAAAGGGGTAGTGCATAGAGGAAGTGGTGAGTATGAAGGGGTCAGAGGGGTAGTGCATAGAGGTAGTGGTGAGTGTAACAGGTCAGAGGGGTAGTGCATAGAGGTAGTGGTGAGTATGAAAGGGTCAGAGGGGTAGTGCTTAGAGGTAGTGGAGAGTATAACGGGTCAAAGGGGTAGTGCATAGAGGTACTGGTGAGTATGAAGGGGTCAGAGGGGTAGTGCATAGAGGTAGTGGTGAGTATAACGGGTCAAAGGGGTAGTGCATAGAGGTACTGGTGAGTATGAAGGGGTCAGAGTGGTAGTGCATAGAGGTACTGGTGAGTATGAAGGGGTCAGAGGGCTTTTGCAAAGAGGTAGTGTTGAGTATAACGGGTCAAAGGGGTAGTGCTTAGAGGTACTTGTGAGTATGAATGGGTCAGAGGAGTAGTGCATAGAGGTAGTGGTGAGTATAACGAATCAAAGGGGTAGTGCATAGAGGTAGTGGTGAGTATGAAGGGGTCAGAGGGGTAGTGCATAGAGGTAATAGTGAGTATAACGGGTCAAAGTGGTAGTGCGTAGAGGTACTGGTGAGTATGAAGGGGTCAGAGGGGTAGTGCATAGAGGTAGTGGTGAGTATAACGGGTCAAAGGGGTAGTGCATAGAGGTAGTGGTGAGTATGAAGGGGTCAGAAGGGTAGTGCATAGAGGTAGTGTTGAGTATAACGGGTCAGAGGGGTAGTGCATAGAGGTAGTGGTGAGTATGCAGGGGTCAGAGGGGTAGTGCATAGACGGAGTGGTGAGTATAATGGGTCAAAGTAGTAGTGCTTAGAGGTACTGGTGAGTATGAAGGGTTCAGAGGGGTATTGCATAGAGATAGTGGTGAGTATAACGGGTCAAAGGGGTAGTGCATAGAGGAAGTGGTGAGTATGAAGGGGTCAGAGGGGTAGTGCATAGAGGTAGTGGTGATTGTAACAGGTCAGAGGGGTAGTGCATAGAGGTAGTGGTGAGTATGAAAGGGTCAGAGGGGTAGTGCATAGAGGTAGTGGAGAGTATAACGGGTCAAAGGGGTAGTGCATAGAGGTACTGGTGAGTATGAAGGGGTCAGAGGGGTAGTGCATAGAGGTAGTGGTGAGTATAACGGGTCAAAGGGGTAGTGCATAGAGGTACTGGTGAGTATGAAGGGGTCAGAGGGGTAGTGCATAGAGGTAGTGGTGAGTATAACGGGTCAAAGTAGTAGTGCTTAGAGGTACTGGTGAGTATGAAGGGGTCAGAGGGCTTGTGCAAAGAGGTAGTGTTGAGTATAACGGGTCAAAGGGGTAGTGCTTAGAGGTACTTGTGAGTATGAATGGGTCAGAGGGGTAGTGCATAGAGGTAGTAGTGAGTATAACAAGTCAAAGGGGTAGTGCATAGAAGAAGTGGTGAGTATGAAGGGGTCAGAGGGGTAGTGCATAGAGGTAGTACTGATTATGAAGGGGTCATAATGATAGTGCTTAGCGGTACTGGTGAGTATGAAGGGTTCACAGGGGTAGTGCATAGAGGTAGTGGTGAGTATAACGGGTCAAAGGGGTAGTGCATAGAGGAAGTGGTGAGTATGAAGGGGTCAGAGGGGTAGTGCATAGAGGTAGTGGTGAGTGTAACAGGTCAGAGGGGTAGTGCATAGAGGTAGTGGTGAGTATGAAAGGGTCAGAGGGGTAGTGCATAGAGGTAGTGGAGAGTATAACGGGTCAAAGGGGTAGTGCATAGAGGTACAGGTGAGTATGAAGGGGTCAGAGGGGTAGTGCATAGAGGTAATAGTGAGTATAACGGGTCAAAGTGGTAGTGCGTAGAGGTACTGGTGAGTATGAAGGTGTCAGAGGGGTAGTGCATAGAGGTAGTGGTGAGTATAACGGGTCAAAGGGGTAGTGCACAGAGGTAGTGGTGAGTATGAAGGGGTCAGAAGGGTAGTGCATAGAGGTAGTGTTGAGTATAACGGGTCAGAGGGGTAGTGCATAGAGGTAGTGGTGAGTATGCAGGGGTCAGAGGGGTAGTGCATAGAGGTAGTGGTGAGTATAATGGGTCAAAGTAGTAGTGCTTAGAGGTACTGGTGAGTATGAAGGGGTCAGAGGGGTAGTGCATAGAGATAGTGGTGAGTATAACGGGTCAAAGGGGTAGTGCATAGAGGAAGTGGTGAGTATGAAGGGGTCAGAGGGGTAGTGCATAGAGGTAGTGGTGATTGTAACAGGTCAGAGGGGTAGTGCATAGAGGTAGTGGTGAGTATGAAAGGGTCAGAGGGGTAGTGCATAGAGGTAGTGGAGAGTATAACGGGTCAAAGGGGTAGTGCATAGAGGTACTGGTGAGTATGAAGGGGTCAGAGGGGTAGTGCATAGAGGTAGTGGTGAGTATAACGGGTCAAAGGGGTAGTGCATAGAGGTACTGGTGAGTATGAAGGGGTCAGAGGGGTAGTGCATAGAGGTAGTGGTGAGTATAACGGGTCAAAGTAGTAGGGCTTAGAGGTACTGGTGAGTATGAAGGGGTCAGAGGGCTTGTGCAAAGAGGTAGTGTTGAGTATAACGGGTCAAAGGGGTAGTGCTTAGAGGTACTTGTGAGTATGAATGGGTCAGAGGAGTAAGTGCATAGAGGTAGTGGTGAGTATAACGAGTCAAAGGGGTAGTGCATAGAGGTAGTGGTGAGTATGAAGGGGTCAGAGGGGTAGTGCATAGAGGTAATAGTGAGTATAACGGGTCAAGGTGGTAGTGCGTAGAGGTACTGGTGAGTATGAAGGGGTCAGAGGGGTAGTGCATAGAGGTAGTGGTGAGTATAACGGGTCAAAGGGGTAGTGCACAGAGGTAGTGGTGAGTATGAAGGGGTCAGAAGGGTAGTGCATAGAGGTAGTGTTGAGTATAACGGGTCAGAGGGGTAGTGCATAGAGGTAGTGGTGAGTATGCAGGGGTCAGAGGGGTAGTGCATAGAGGTAGTGGTGAGTATAATGGGTCAAAGTAGTAGTGCTTAGAGGTACTGGTGAGTATGAAGGGGTCAGAGGGGTAGTGCATAGAGATAGTGGTGAGTATAACGGGTCATAGGTGTAGTGCATAGATGTACTGGTGAGTATGAAGGGGTCAGAAGCGTAGTGCATAGAGGTTGTGGTGAGTATGAAGGGGTCAGTAATAGTGCTTATAGGTACTGGAGAGTATGAAGGGGTCAGAGGGGTAGTGCATAGAGGTAGTGGTGTGTATAACGGGTCAAAGGGGTAGTGCTTAGAGGTATTTGTGAGTATGAATGGGTCAGAGGGGTAGTGCATAGAGGTTGTGGTGAGTATAACGAGTCAAAGGGGTAGTGCATAGAGGTAGTGGGGAGTATGAAGGGGTCAGAGAGGTAGCGCATAGAGGTAGGGGTGAGTATAACGGGTCAAAGTGGTAGTGCGTAGAGGTACTGGTGAGTATGAAGGGGTCAGAGGGGTAGTGCATAGAGGTAGTGGTGAGTATAACGGGTCAAAGGGGTAGTGCACAGAGGTAGTGGTGAGTATGAAGGGGTCAGAAGGGTAGTGCATAGAGGTAGTGTTGAGTATAACGGGTCAGAGGGGTAGTGCATAGAGGTAGTGGTGAGTATGCAGGGGTCAGAGGGGTAGTGCATAGTGGTAGTGGTGAGTATGAATGGATCAGTGATAGTGCTTAGAGGTACTGGTGAGTATGAAGGGGTCAGAGGGGTAGTGCATAGAGGTAGTGGTGAGTATAACGGGTCAAAGTGGTAGTGCTTAGTGGTACTGGTGAGTATGAAGGGGTCAGAGGGGTAGTGCATAGAGGTAGTGGTGAGTATAACGGGTCAAAGTGGTAGTGCTTAGAGGTACTGGTGAGTATGAAGGGGTCAGAGGGGTAGTGCATAGAGGTAGTGGTGAGTATAACGGGTCAAAGGGTAGTGCATAGAGGTAGTGGTGAGTATGAAGAGGTCAGAGGGGTAGTGCATAGAGGTAGTGGTGAGTGTAACGGGTCAGAGGGGTAGTGCATAGAGGTAGTGGTGAGTATGAAGGGGTCAGAGGGGTAGTGCATAGAGGTAGTGGTGAGTATAATGGGTCAGAGGGGTAGTGCATAGAGGTAGTGGTGAGTATAACGGTTCAAAGGGGCAGTGCTTGGAGATACTGGTGAGTATGAAGGGGTCAGAGGGATAGTGCATAGAGATAGTGGTGAGTATAACGGGTCAAAGGGGTAGTGCATAGAGTGAGTATGAAAGGGTCAGAGGGGTAGTGCATAGAGGTATTGGTGAGTATAACGGGTCAAAGTGGTAGTGCTTAGAGGTACTGGTGAGTATGAAGGGGTCAGCGAGGTAGTGCATAGAGGTAGTATTGAGTATGAAGGGTTCAGTGATAGTGCTTAGAGGTGCTGGTGAGTATGAAGGGGTCAGAGGGGTAGTGCATAGAGGTAGTGGTGAGTATATCGGGTCAAAGGGGTAGTGCATAGAGGTAGTGGTGAGAATAACGGGTCAAAGTGGTAGTGCGTAGAGGTGCTGGTGAGTATGAAGGTGTCAGAGGGGTAGTGCATAGAGGTAGCTGTGAGTATAACGGGTCAAAGGGGTAGTGCATAGAGGTAGTGGTGAGTATGAAGGGGTCAGAGGGGTAGTGCATAGAGGTAGTGGTGAGTGTAATTGGTCAGAGGGGTAGTGCATAGAGGTAGTGGTGAGTATGAAGGGTCAGAGGGGTAGTGCATAGAGGTAGTGGTGAGTATAACGGGTCAAAGGGGTAGTGCATATAGGTACTGGTGAGTATGAAGGGGTCAGAGGGGTAGTGCATTGAGGTAGTGGTGAGTATGAAGGGGTCAGAGGGGTAGTGCTTAGAGGTACTGGTGAGTATGAAGGGGTCAGAGGGGTAGTGCATAGAGGTAGTTGTGAGTATAACGGGTCAAAGGGGTAGTGCATAGAGGTACTGGTGAGTATGAAGGGGTCAGATGGGTAGTGCATAGAGGTAGTGGTGAGTATGAAGGGGTTATAGGACTAGTGCATAGAGGTAGTGATGAGTAATGCGGGGTCAAAGGGGGGGATACGTTTAGGAAGCCCGCAGCCGCAATCCCGACTGCCGGCTTCCCGAATCCTCTATCCCACCTAGGGTTAAATGACAGGTGTCTAAAATCTAAATGCCTGTCATTTTCCAGACAGCG
This sequence comes from Taudactylus pleione, assembly GCA_031769625.1. Classification (NCBI taxonomy): domain Eukaryota; kingdom Metazoa; phylum Chordata; class Amphibia; order Anura; family Myobatrachidae; genus Taudactylus; species Taudactylus pleione. The sequence goes on along the minus strand of JAUIMM010000012.1, from coordinate 14,302,969 downwards.
GGAGACAGGCACCCGGCATCCCGATCGATGGGATGCCCAGGCGCTGCGAGCGGACAGCCGCGGGGGGGAGGGTTAGGTTTAGGGCACCTGGGGGGGAATTAGGGTTAGGCACCCCCCCAGCAGGGTTAGGCTAGAGGGAGGGAGGGTTAGGGTTAGGCACCCCCGTGGGGGACTTAGGGTTAGGCACCCCTCCGGGGGACTTAGGTTTAGGCAGCGGGGAAGGGGGGGTTAGGGTTAGGCACTTAGAGGGGAGGTTAGGGTTAGGCACTTGGGGGGGAGGTTAGGGTTAGGCACCCCTAAGGAGGGTTAGGGTTAGGGGGGTAGGTTACGTTAGTTTATACTTACCTTAGGGACGATCAGGATTTCCAGCGCTGTCGGGCTTCCGCTGCCGGGCTCTGCTGTTTTGTTGGGCTGCCGCAGCCGGGAATCGGACTGCCAGTCATGTGGAAGCCGGTTTTTCATACCGAATGCCAAAGGAGTAGTGCTTAGAGGTAGTGGTCAGTGTGAAGGGGTCAGAGTAGTGCATAGAGGTAGTGTTGAGAATAAAGGGGTCAGGGGGCTAGTGCAGAGTGTTATCAGTGATTATGGAGGGGTCATGGGGGTAGAACAGAGAGGATGTCATGAGTATACGGGGTCAGGGGATATGTGTATCAGCGAGTAATAAATAACAAATTTAGATTTTCCACAGATATATAAAATTAAGCCTGGATAAAATAAAGTTGTTTTTTCTTGCTGTGTCCTTCATAATTATCTTTGAAGGAAAAGCAGACAACATTTACAAGTATATGCAAAAGAGAAATGAAGGGAGTGCTATATCACCTCCTGAATAATATGCTGGTACCTTGGCTGGTGAAAACAATTTAGTTACACATAAAACAGAAATATAAAAAGATACAATTAATGCAACAGTGTATAAATATGATGTGGTACTGTAAAAAGTTTGCAGACACACTCTAATAAAATAAAAGTTTTTTTGTCCTTAAAGTGCAGATACTAGAGATCACAAAGTCAAATATTATTATAATTGGGACTAATCCAAAGAAAATTCCAGAATAAGTGTCCCTTTAAGGCGATAAGTACCAAATACAGTAGATACAGTTATAATGGAGTAATACTAAACTGAAAAAAAACACATTGGCTCCTACAGAAAACAATAAAACACATGGGCCACCCAGGAACAAACACATTGGCCTCGATAGGAAAAAATAAAACACAATGACCCCTGACAGAAATAATAATTATAATAATAATAACATATTTTGGCCCCCAACAGGAAAAAAACACATTGGCCCCGACAACAAAAAAAAGCCACATTGGCCTCTGACTGGGAAAAAGAAACACATTATCCACCACAGGAAAAACAAACACATTTGCCAACACAGGAAAATAATAAAACATACTGTACATAATTGCCCCAGTCCCCCACAGAAGACTAACCTGTCTGCAATACTTGCTGACATGCTTGGCTCCCAAGAGCAATGTGTATTCGGCTGTTTAGCACCCGGGCACAAGAGCTGGACGGATCTATAGTTTATTGTGATCACTGCTGTGCCTGGGCTGGCACCAGTACCAACACAGATTTTGCAAGATTTATCAGGCTTGAATCAATTGCCTTGCGGGCCGCAGGCCACTGTTGTAAAGTCAACCTAGGGCTACCTAGAAATAGCAAAGAGCTGCAACACCCCAAGCAGGCACATGCTATGGCTCTCCATCCTACAATACAGAAATGTGTCTGGAGACTGGGAGGGGGAGTACCGTATGTCTCGGGGGCTGGGGGGCAGGGTGGGTGACTTAAATCCCTTTGGCTTGGGGGGCAGTTAATGCATGTGCCTTGGGTTAGGGTTGGGGGTAGTGTGGGTGGTGTATGTACCAGAGGCAGGGGAGATAGTTTGGATATATCCATGGGCCAGAGGGTGTACTGAATGTCTCAGGGGCCAGGAAATTTATGCTATTGGGGTCAGGGGCAGGGGCGCAACTATGTGAGACAATGGACGCCAGCGCTGAAGGGGCATCTCCTCTATTGCCCACAATATATTCACCCCACTTAAAAGGCTGTAACTATGTACCCGGAGTGTACTGTCACGGTCGCCCAATACATGTCACCTTTTCCCGACACCTGAGAAGCCACCATACACTAGTGGAGAGCTCCGTGTGAGACCATCAGCTGCTGCCTTTGTCTGTCTATAGCCTGTCCCTACTCATTGGTGTCACTGCTCCTCAGCAGATTCTTATGTCAGTATGATACATCCAGCGCCTAGTATCACCCACAACTCCCCGTCACACTCCTTCCTGGTGGCAACCCTAGCCTCAGCCTTGTGCAGCAGTCTCGGTGCACCCCTTTACTCACAACTACTTGTTCCACTCCATACATCAGTGTTTCCCAACCTCAGTCCTCAAGGCACACTAACGGTCCTGGTTTTAGTGATATCCATGGAGGAGCACAGATGTTAAATCAAAATAACTGAATACTAATTTAGTCACCTGTGCTCAAGTTTGGCTATACTTAAAACCTTGATTGTTAGTGTGCCTTGAGGACCGCGGTTGGGAACCCCTGCCATACATCTATGCTCCGTGCGCTACAAATTGCGTTACACATAACACGTGAGTGCAGAGTGACTCGGTAGTGCCGAGCATCTTTTTGTGGAAATATTTCCCTTCAAATGCATCTTATTTGCACAGCAATGTGAATAGGACACACACAAACAGCTTCTGCTGATTAAAATGATATGCGGCATGCCTATATTCTGTGTGCGACTGCGGGTGTATCTGCATGCGAAATGCTACATTAAAGTGTCAGCGGCTGTGACGGGAGGGCACCAAAGTATACAGTAACTTGCCTCCGGGCATCTGGGATGAATTTACGCCACTGGTCAGAGGGGTAGTGTATGTCCCCTGGGTTGAGGTGTAGGGTGGGCAGTGTATGTCCCTGGGGCCGGGGAAGGGGTGGGGGGAGTGGGTTAAGGTGAATAATGATTTAGGCAACACCTCCTCTGTACCCTATAAAATAGAATTACAAACAGTGCTATATTATTAATGTCACCTTGCCTTTCACCCCATAACTTGGGGTGGATAGTATATGTCCATGGGTTGGGGTGATAGGGTCGGGAGAGTATGTCTCTGGGACTGGGGAAGTAATGTATGTCCCTGGGGCTGGGGGGGGATTGGCAGGCAGTGTGTGTCTCTAGTCCCAGGGGGATTGGGGGTGGTAGGGTGCATAGTGAATGTCCCTGGGTTGGTGGGTAAGGTGGGGAGAGTATGTTTCTGGGGCTGAGGGGGTAATGTATGTCACTGGGATAGGGGGATTGGCGGATAAGGACTGCATGTCCCTGGGACCAGTGGGTGGTGGATAGTTATGTCCCTAAGTTCGGGAGTGAGCAGTGTATGTAGCTGGGGCCAGGGGGGTAATATATGTCACTGGGGGGGTGAGGGTAAGGTATGTTCCGGGGGCCAGGTGATGGCTAGGGTGGTTACTGTGATTATCTCCCAGTGGCAGAAATTGACAGTTGTGGGCCCAGGTGCAAAAATATACTTGGTGCCCTCCTCCTCCGTCCCACAGAAAAAGGCAGTAGATAACTGTGTGGTAAGAGGAGGCAGGGGATAACGGCACCCGGAAGTGCCGCTAGCCAAAAAAGATGGCAGATTCCGGATTGCTTTCCACATGTGAGTTGGCCGGGCCAGCAGGCAGTGTGAGCCGACCCGACAGAGGGGAGATTATTAGCTACTACCTATTATTTTATAGACTGTACTTAATAATTGTTACTTCAAAGCTGATTGGTTGCCATGGGTAACTTCCCTACTGGTCCGTTTCACTAAGTTTTTCACTGCTTGATAAATAAACCCCAGCGGAAACTTTCCCGGTGGCACAGTCCAACCCCTGAAAACAATAGTGATCCAAAACTGCAATGAAGATGTTGCCTGCTCATGTTCTATTGATATCAAAGAACCAAACAGGGATGAGGGCACCTACTATAGCATTGTGAGATGTCTCACAAACAAAATGCAACAGCATAGCAGAAAATTAAACAGGATTGCCTCTCACCTCCACTTTAGCACACAATCCATGTTGGTACTGTAGCTGTAGATGCGGCTGATGATTAGTTAGAGTGTCCTGTATCTCTGACTCGGCAGGGATCAGAGCGGGGCGGTAGTCACCTGTCCGCCACTTTAGACGCCTAGCCTCTCCTAAGTTGAATGGCCCCTGCCGCCGGCTGTCAGGTACGGCTGATGAATACCAGCAAGGTCTAGTACTGCAATCTTTGTTCAGTGTAAATAGGGGTAGAGACATGGCCACTAGTTCCTGGTAATCTGTGGCAGAAACGGGATAAATTCAGTACTAGATGTCGCAGAGTCTACACTGCAGGTATATGATCTATATGCGTTTTTTAGGGTGTAGAGCGCCCAGTTTTCTCAGACCTTCGTCAGACCCTCAGCGGTTTATTGGCCACATTGGGTGTCGCTGATCCCAGTGATGCCAGTAAGTGGATCAATTTGTATATTTCCGCCCACAAGGTGGAAAAAAAATTGTAGGAAATACAGTCTGATTATCGTGAATGCCAACATCCTACAAGATATCAGGACATTTTGGCCGACATCTTTCCGAAATTTAAAACAATAAAATAATCTCTGGGCCGTTTTATCTGTGTTTCGGCAAAACCATCATGCCTACACACTACAGGAAAAGTGGCCTGATATCCCGATAATTGACTGACTGGCCTGATAATTGTATAGTGTGTACCTAGCTTTAATCTATCTGCTCATTTTAAATGCAGTGCAACATGGGTTTGCCAAGGTGTAAATTGCTTTCTTGTTTACTTTTCTCCTGCCTCTGCATTAGCCCCACAGTGCACACATTCAGGCTTTTGTAGTGACTGAAGGTGTGCAGAAGTAAGATTTGCAGGAGATATTAACGAGTAGATTAAGGGACACAGGCCCTGATTCAGAGCCGGACGCTATTTGCGCTCGCTCGTTCAGAAAAAAGGGGTGGCTATTCAAATGAACCGTTCGCTCTCTGCGGTCTGTTCACACCTCTAGGTCTGAACGAGCGAAGAAAACTTGCGGTCGTTTTTTGGAAAACTATGCCCCCTGGCCGCTCACATCCTATGTCATGTCCGCTATTTATTAGATTAATCGAGTACATCGACCAGCGTATGAACTGCTCGCTATTCTTGTGGTTGGTTTTTCCTACCACAATCATGCGAGCAGTTCTGACTATAAAATAACCCAGTGACGTGGTCAATGATGCTGCTGTATTAATTATGCACACCGATAAAATGCCCGTTTTGACCTTTAAGCACGCCTGTGTTCTGTTCTCCACTCCCCGTTTTCAAGCACCTTCCCCTGTTACCACCCACATACGCCTCTTCCTGTCACTCAAAATATCAGGCATTCGCTATTTAGCGAACAAACGATTTTCGGCCGCACTGACTGGTTCGTGCATGCGTATTACGATTCGTACGCATGCGCAGCTGTGCAAACATTGCTCGGAACGAACGAGCGGCCGCTTACGAGTGGCTCTGAATCAGGCCCACAGGACCTGATTCAAAGATGGACGCAATGACAATGTTTTCGCAGTTGAGCGATTATCGGTAATATGCAAAAGTATCTGAGTCACACTGTGCATGCGTCAAGTTTAATTCTTGTTGTTCGTCAGTGAGGATTTATTCCCATACTGAGTGTACAGGGACTGTTTGTGGGTGGGAACGGGGGATGGAAACTGAAACACAGGCTTGTTGCAACTACTTTCAGGGTGTGTCTCAGCCTGTGACAGCGTTCCTGTACGCAGTGAAAATGGCTCCGGCGTCTCAGTTCCTGCGACCATAGGTATATTCAAAAGGCTGATTATCAACTGGTCTTTGACCGATGCTGGTGGGCGTCTCAATACAAAATCGGGCTGCTGCAACATTACGTATGGAAGTCGCTGTGCCATTTGCATCCATCTCTGAATCAGGCCCATAGTCAAAAACTATAGATCCATAGCTAACTGTACAGCAGATTTAGGGGTCTATTTAGTAAAGTCATGTTTTGACTTCTGAACTTTTTGGGCGTTTCTTGCCATTAGTGTTATTCAATATTAATATGAAACTACCTGCCAGGACAGTCCATGTGAAAAATAGCAGTCCCGGCGAGGAGAAATACGAAAATGGCAACAAATATCTTTGAGCACTGATTCAGAGCCGGACGCTCTGATAGAGCGCTCGCTCTGTATCAGGGCCGGCCTTCTTGTTTTTTAGAGTGGCCTCCTGGCCGCTCGCATAGCTGTGGGTGACCACCCACAGCTATAGTGAGCGGCCAGGATGATGGTCGCGATGGTCAAGACCATCGGGACCATCGGGCTTGCGACGAGACCCTTGTGGTAGGGTCTCATTGCAGCAAGCCCCAGAGAGATTTCGGCTCTCATAGAGCCGAAATCTCTACCACTGACATCACTCGTGATGTCAGTGGGGACGCCCCCAAACGGAGGCGTTCACATGGGAACGCCTCCGTTTGGGCAGCCACTCCCCCGGCCCACCCACCAAAGGGGGCATGCTGTCACTCAACATCGATAGCACGCACCCTTTGGTACGAGACCCGGAGCGAAGGTTTGCCCATCGCTATCCGGGTCTCGCGCATGCGCACTGGGCCACCATCGACCCGCTTGCGAGTGCATAGCGTTCGCGAGCGGGTCTGAATCAGGCCCACAGTGCACATATGTACTTACTTGCGCACCAGTAAAAGTCTTACACTCCAGGAAAAGGCCTGCTTCTGTCATCTTTGTAAATATTGTCTTTGTGCAGCCCCCATTGATACCTATGCGGACTGCAGGACTGTACACAGAGAAATGAAGAGGCGGAGAAGAGAAGTCAGTGATCTCTCCACACTTTTCTCTACACTTGGGGGTATATTTACTAAAGTGAGGGTTTTTAAAAGTGGAGATGTTGCCCATAGCAACCAATCAGATTCTAGCTATTGTATGATTGCAAAATCATACAACATTTTGATCCCAGGATTGATGGGAATATCGGAATTCAGAGCTAGAACTGTTGGTCCCATTGCCTGCCAGTGTGGCATCAATGCCCTCAATGCTCTTTATGCAATGACCCCATGCATGCCTACCCCTGTACTACTTTGGATCTCCAACTTCCCATTGCCCGTCATTCTAGGGTTGGTGTCCAGCCTCCAGAGAAGCCACTTTTCCATTCTACCCCTCTGTTTTTGGCCTGTACTCCTACATCACTTGAGACATTCAGCTCACCAAATCGCACTGGGAGACACTGCAGCCAACTTGCGCCTGTAATACCCAAGCTTCTCATAATAATCATCCTTATTATTAACCCCTTAAAATCAGGCAGGCAGCATAGACAGTGTAATGGTAGAATTACTGCCTCACAGCCCTGAGGTCATGGGTTTGATTCCCATCACGGCCCTACCTGTGTGGAGTTTGTATATTCTCCCTGTGCTTGCGTGGGTTTCCTCCGGGTACTCCGGTTTCCTCCCACACTCCAAAAATATACTGGTAGGTTAATTGGCTCCCAACACAAATTAACCCTAGTGTGTATGTGTGTGCGCATGTGATAGGGAACATAGATTGTAAGCTCCACTGGGGCAGGGACTGATGTGTATGGGCAAATACTCTGCGGAATATGTGTGTGCTATATAAATAACTAGGGATGTGCGCTGGACCATTTTTGCCGAATTTGGATTTGGTTCTAATTCATCGTCCGGCTTTGGATTTGGATTTGCCAAACTGCGGTGACTGGCTTTGGATTTGGATTTGGATTTTTTGCCAAAATTCACAAAAAAATCGAAAATGAAATTTTATTTACCTCAATAACATTAATTTCCAGTCATTTACAGTCAATTTAGACCACCTCACAGCTTAAATTATTGTTTCCACCATTATTGGCCAAGGGTTGCAGTGAGCTGACTGGTTACCAAGCGTCAGAGCAGCGGCGCAGTGGCACAGACACCACAGTTTAAAGCACATCTATGAAACTATGCCACAAAGTAGTGGCAGAAATGAAAGGTAGTGGGAGATGGAATTGTCCTCAGGCCCACCCACCCAGTCAGTGGGGTATGGCCAGCAGAGTCACAGTACTTGTATACACAGTGGGCTACATCCCAAGGAGACATAGTGCTTGTATACACACAGTGGGCTTATGCCCTGTCACGGAGCTTGTATAATACACACAGTGGGCTATGCCCCTTCACGGAGCTTGTATAATACACTCAGTGGGCTTATGCCCTTTCACGGAATTTGTATACACTCACTGGGCTTATGCCCTTTCACGGAGCTTGTATAATAGACACAGTGGGCTATGCCCTGTCACGGAGCTTGTATAATACACACAGTGGGCTATGCCCTTTCACGGAGCTTGTATAATACACTCACTGGGCTTATGCCCTTTCATGGAGCTTGTATAATATAAATAATAGAATACTCAGTGGGCTAAGCCCAGTCACGGAGCTTGTATAATATAAATATTAATGCACTCAGTGGGCTAAGCCCAGTCACGGAGCACACAGTGGCAAGAACTTGAACCACTCTAACTAATCTAACTCGCTTTTCCCCTCTCACTAGTCACTCACTACCTAACTTTACTAAGCGTGTTCCGAAATGGCACCGACAGCCGGGCGCCGCGCCTTTTATAGAGGCCGAACGTCACCCGGCTCTCGCGAGGTCTCATGAGAATCCGACGCCGGACGGGTGACATTCGGCCTCGAGGTGGAATCCGAGTCAGGCGGGAACACCCGAACTTGCGTTCGGGTGGACTCGGATTCCACCTGTTCGGAGCGGTTCGGATTCTTCAGAATTCTAACCGCTCATCACTATAAATAACTGGTAATAAATAAATAAACACCTGGCAGTGCCATGTTACCTGGTATTGCCTCCATGTACAGATGTGTCCAAATACACCTATTCTCAATATGCCATGCTGCGCTAGGTGCGACTAAACCGTACAAAACGGTAAAGTGTAAAGGCTTTTTTTTTTTTTAAATATGCATCTTATTTGCACCTCAGACAAACTGAAACACCACTCAACCTGTACCAGAGATGCCAGGCTGTGACTTTAACTGCACAGGAATTAATGTCAAATTTGGGTCGCAGATGAGGCACAGTGGAACTTGGCATGAAAAAAGCCAGAGCCGTTACATCGTAAAACTTCGTATACAGATTCAGACTAATTTGCACACAGATGTACAAGGGTCGCATTGCAAATTAATCAGTGCAGTCTCGTCATGCGGTTCACATTGCTTTGTGACTAAGGCCCTCATTCAGAGCCGCTCGCTATTTGCGGTCGTTCGTTCTAAAACAAGGGGTGGCTATTCAAATGAACCGTTCGCTAATTGCGGTCTGTTCACGCCTCTAAGTCTGAACGAGCGAGCAAAACTTGCGGTTGTAATTTTGAAAAATACGCCCCCTTGCCGCTCGCACCATACGTCATGTCCGCTATTTATTAGATTAATTGAGTACATCGAACAGCGTATGAACTGCTCGCTATTCTTGTGGCTGTTTTTTTCAACCGCTATTTTGCGAGCAGTTCTGAGTAAAAAAAAAACAAGTGACGTGGTCAATGACGCTGCTGTATTAATTATGCACTCCCTTAAAACGCCCGTTTTGACCTTTAAGCACGCTTGCGTTCGAATTCCACACCCCCGTTTTCAAGCACCTTCCCCTGTTACCACCCACATACGCCTCCTTCTGTCACTCAAAATAGCAGGCATTCGCTATATAGCGAACAAACGATTTTCGGCCGCATTGACTGGTTCACGCATGCGTATTAAAATCCGTACGCATGCGCAGATGTGCGAACATCGGTCAGAACGAACGAGCGGCCGCTTACGAGCGGCTCTGAATCAGGGCCTAAGATGCATATTTCAGTCAAAACAAAGCAAAAAATATGCTTTGTGCAAGCCGAGTCATACAGGACCTGGCGTACCATGATGGACTGTTTGGTGAAAATGCGGCAATAGAATATGAGGACACATCTGCCTCTGTGAATAGAGACCCCCATCTACCAGCCACATTCTGGGGGCCCCTGTCAGCCATATCCTTTCTTTATTGTATACTAGCTGAAGTACCAGAAATTGCCCAGGTTTAAATCTTGAAGTTATTAAGTTTTATTTTTAAGGCCTAGTACAGGCTCCCTTTGGTCAAGGTTTTGCCCGGCGCACTCTGCCGTGAGGTCCGACTGGGACCCCATCCATTCCATTAGGCATCCCAGACCAATTTCCACCTGTCTGTGAAGTTTTCATCCAAATCCATCAAGTGGAAGGCTCAGAACAGGTTCCCCAGGTCAAAGTTCTGCCCAGAGTCCCCGGGTCAAAGTTCTGCCCAGCGTACACCAACGGGAGGTCCTACCCGGACCTCAACCCCCTAGTATGTCTTCTGGGATCCAATGTTATCACTCTGTGAAGTTTTTGTCCAAATCCATCCAGTGGAAGGCTCAGAACAGGCTCCCCGGGTCAAAGTTCTGTCCAGCGTACACCAATGGGAGGTCCAGCCAGGACCCTAACCCCCCTAAAACCTGGCCAGGATCCAACTGGACCACCTCACAGTGGTTTCATCCCAATCAGTGCAGGGGTGCCCGAATGCATAACCGGTCAGACAGACAAACAACCAACAAGTAAATAAACAGCCAATGAATTTTATATGTAAGATGATCCCCCTGACTTAGAAGTTATCGTGTTCTACCCTGGACCAGTGTGGCCATATGGAACATTGGAAACATTTTTTGACTCCTAAGATGACTGAACTCGCACCTTTTGGAACCTCCCACTCCTGTGACCCAGTAGAGTCACCTCAACAACCAAACAAGGCTCTTCACCCAGTCCAGTACTTAGAGATCCGATGTGATAGAGTCCCCTAGACACTGACATGTATCCCAGCCCTACAATTAAAGCACATGTACCGTACACCTTCTCACAGCTGCTGGCACACTGCCTGAGGCCTAGTATTTGGGACTACTAAGAGCCTCCTTGTTGCAGCTTTCAATTTGTGCCACAAATTTAATTAAATTATTAATTTTATTAATTTGAGTCTACCATATCCCATACCAATATTTTTCCTCCGGTAAAACCTCTGCCCAACTTCTTACCCATTGTCTCCTTCTTCCCATCCTCTCTTACCTCCTGGCACCTTCCTCTCCATCCTATACTTATCTTATACTCTGTCCTATCCTACTGTATGTTTTCTTTGTCAGAACTCCCTCAGAACAACCTGCTACCATGCTATCATGAATTTTATGCTTAGTGCCTTAACAAACTGCTACTATTCAAGGTGTCTCGACTTCACTGACTGCTCTCCATGTATCTCCACACCGCCCAATTCCCTGGTACAAATACCAAACAAAATGCCACAATTCATCCTACTGTCTCTCATTACTCCCCTCTAGAATGTAACCTCACAAGGGCACGGTTATCTGTAACTTATGTCTCATTTATTTCCACTATCAATCTACCTTGTTTGTCCCTTGTCATGTCTGATGTTGAATTTTTGGTAATTACTTATTAAACCATGTCCCAACTGCTTCTTCTTTCTTGTGGCTATCTGACTAGCTAGCTAACCCTGGCATTAAGTTTATGATGAAGATATGGGATTTATGGGATTTTCCACAGTAAGGAAAGCAGTGCTTTTTTTGCAATAGGAAGACATTTTGGCAACTGAAATAAGTGTAGAAATAACCATTTTGCAACGCTATATTTTGGCACCAAGTTTTTCTGAAAATAAATTGTCAGACTAAAACCTACTTGCAATTCTTTTCATGACTGCTGTGAGTCTCTTTTACTGTTGGTGGGTGGAACTGACATCAATTAAGTGATGGCAGCTACGTACATCTCAATTTAGCCGACACTGACAGGAACCTTTACCTCAGGGAAGTTTGTGCCACAATTATAGTAAACCTGTCACAACAAGAAACTGGCCGAGAACAACTCACCGTCGAAGATGACAAAAGCAAGTTTATGAAGTGCAAATACAACAGGGAAATGATTTTTCCACCCAAAATGGGTGTTTGGGGGTATATGTTGGGAAACTGGTGACATATTCTTGGTTGTTATAAGGAATTATCATACTGTATACTTGGATTCCTGGCACTCCTACAAAATAGATGAGGCAAACATACACTTCTGTTAGCAAATGAAGTCGTTTATGCATAAAGGGCCTGATTCAGAGGCGGACCCTGCTATGTTCACTCCTGCGCCAGTTGCCAGACTTGCGGCTATAGTAATATGAAAATGCTAGTGTCTGTCTTTCCTTGGTGCTGTAGCCTGCGTGTGAATGAGCAAGCCCTGAAATGCCAACTTTCATAGTCTCTGCACAGTGTAACACCACCTGTGATTCTTGACACACCACAGTTGGCCCACTATCATGTGCACCAGCAACACTTGCACCAGCCCTATGGCAGGTGCAGTTTCCCTGTCTGAACATGTCCTCTGTGGCTGCGGCTCTGCATCTGAGAATGCAGGCGCTTCCACTGACACGCCCACGACACTCCTATAACACGCCCATGTGATTTTTTTATGTTCACTTCAGGCCACCTCCCAGTCACCACCCAGGAAAGCCCATCGCTTTGCCACCACATATCTGAAATCATCTGTCCTGATTGCAACAGCTTCTCTGTGTAAAGTATGCGTCTTAGGGGTTTTCAGGACTTTTAGCGCATGCGCAGTGACAAACTGTATAATTGCACAACTCTGTGAACATTAGCATTGCATTCCAATTACGTCCATCTCTGTGTCAGACCCAAAAACTAGAAAACAAATTCATTTCAGAATGTATGTGAGATAGGTGTTTTGTGGTGTTTGGGTACAAAGTAGAGACAGGTAGGCAGTAGGATAGATTTTGAACATTACAATACATTTAAATAATTGAAGTAAATTCCTTTGATGAGAAGTTTGCCGCTCAGCAGCAGCACAATCAGAACACCTTTCTGTCCGGATATAAAAAGTGAGAAAACATATGACTTACTCTTAAATTTCCTTGCTTGCGATGATGACTACAGTATTCCAGATGCCACTGCACATCAATAGCACATCTTACTTTACACCTGCTCAATACAGAGAAAACAGCCTGAAGCTCTGAGGGAGCTGATATTCTGTAACTAAGACAGCAGTTACAATATATCTGATATGCAATGCTGTACCAGCCATCTATATTCAGCCCTGTGTACCTGTAAGATTTTAGCATTCTAGTATCTAAGGACCTGATTCAGAGATAGACGTAATTCACATCTTAAAATATGCTAATGCAGAAGAAGACATTTGAGGTGAAAAGGCTCTCCAGACAGCGTCGCAGATCCGACTGCTGCATCTGAAGATGCAGCATCTCATCACCATTGCGACCATTGGTTATGATGATTGCAGCATCGGCCATCTGAGAAAGCCAAAGGCTTCTCAGAGTGGCCATCATACGTGTGTAGTAAAACACAAAAGAAATAGTAGTCAGCGCTCACAGAAAAGGGGCGATATTACCACTAGCTGCTTACTCGGGAAGTGTCCTAACCTTCCCTAATAACAATAAATACAGGAAAAAGAAAGAGAAAAGCGCTCCGTGGTAAGGGAGTATTAAGGTATAAGGGTATGTATATGAATCTATCAAGAATCTAATTTTTTATATTTTAATGGTGGTAATATTCTATGTGTAGTCTCATATGTAAATAAATGGATTGGAACCGGTGGGCAATAACTTGAGGCTGGAAGTTGAGGATAAACAGGGAATTATTCAAAGGTGAAAACACACAAAGTCTTATGTGATTGAAACCGTCAGTCCATCTGGCTGTAGCAGGTAGGCAAAAACTGTCGGCTGGATGTTATAGGACCAAAAAAATGATGTGATAGTGGCCTTTATTGTATGCTGGGAAATGGGGCCAGGTATGCTTGTAACCCAAATTAGTTAAATATCAGTATAACAGACTAATCCCGGTGGACAAAAACTGTAGGCTGGGTGTTGCAATGGAACTGTATGCTGTAGGTGCCTCCTCCTCTGTATGCAACGCCACCTCAACACCTCAAAGCGTGACAGTTGGGGGTATGCTTGGGGTATATTTACTAAAGGTTGGCTTGTTGTTTTTGGTGTTCTTCCATCAGTTATGCAATCCGCTCATTTAGATATCATTTAGACCTATTTCACTTCTGATTATTGACATTTTAAGTGTGACTCCCTGCGATCTTCCACCAGGTCTAAGCTTGCTTTGGTCCTGGTAGGGAAGCCATAGATAAAATAATAGACTTGAATCATAGTGCCTCCACTTCCAAACTACACTCCATTCTCTTTTCCACTGATGCAGAAAAGGTGTTTGTCAGAATCTACTGGTGCTTTATGTCTAAAGTACTGGAACATCTTTGAACTGGGGACTATGGACCTCATTCAGAGTCGGTCGAAGCGGCCGCACGGTCGTACACCACCGATGTTCGCTATACTGCGCATGCGTAAAGTTTGCAATGCGCGTGCGCAAACTAGACGCTACGATCAGAAATTTCTCTCTCCTTGAACACAGCCAGGTCGGTAGTTTGAGTGACATATTGAGGCGTTTGTGGGTGGTAACAGGGGAAGGTGCTTGAAAACGGGGGAGTGGAGATCCGAACGCAGGCGTGCCTAATTATGCGAACGGCATTTTATGGGAGTGCATATGATTTATGGGAGTGCATAATTAACAAAGTAGCGTCATGGCACATGTGACATGGGAGGTTTTTACACTGACATGATCGTAGAGCTTAAGAGAGGGTATGGTCAACCTTAAGCTCTATGACCAGTTCCGATGGTTCCCGATGGTCTTGATTAATCCTTATATGCCTGGAGATTACGTGTAACGCGTACGAGAAGGGGGCAGATTTTTTTGTATTCCTGCCGCTTTCTCCCCTTGGTCGGCCAGCTACCGATCCGAACTTAGGGACGCAACTTGCGAGGGAATCATTTGCATATCCGGCCCCTTTTCCCGTACGACCGAGTGGCCGCTACGACCGGCTCAGAATGAGGTCCTATGTACCATGCTAGGATCCTCACTCTTTACAGCTGCTCTCAGATTATTTGAAAATCTCTAATAGACATATGTGCCCCCTTGTCCCCTTTAATCTTTATTCTCTGCATGGATGAGCTAAGTAGGGTCACTAGAGCTCATTCCAACATCATGGGTATCTCGGTTGTGTTGAAGAATGAGTGTGCTACTGTGTGGACTCTAGTTTTCCTGTTTTCCAGGGAGGCTTTTATGCACTATCCCAAGATGACCACCATGATCATTATTGAACATGTTCAGAGACTAGCTTGTCTTTACTGAGTAGAGTGACACTCTCGTGCCCCAGCTGTCGCTCCTCTTCCAGAATGTCACGTTCTTTGGCCACAGCTTCAGACATGTATTTGACAGACACCTTGAAAAAGTCATTGAATTACGAAACGCGTTGGTGTTAGGAAAAGCCCGCAGTAAGAGCACAAAGAGACAACAGGAGCGCAAGCGGCAGCAGGAACCCCGGACTTCGACTCACTTCACAGAGCCCAAAACAACACAGCCCGGGAAGACTCCAGCAGGACGGCAACAGCACAGAGCTTTTAGCCGATACCACCCGTTCCCACAAGTCGTCAGCGGACTCCAGTCTGCGCTGTCTATAGGGTAAGATAGGGTAAGCTTTTAACCGCTGCTCCACTCTCAGCGAGCAAGACACGGGACTGCCACAACAGATTCACTTTCTTCCAGCACACACACATTTTTTCTATGAAAGAGCTACAAACATTTGTTTCTATGTGTCTTTTTTCAGTCCACTGTTTACTTAGCAATTGCCGGTCTCATTAACTATTGACCATTGTAACATCTGCACACATCTGTTTTGTCCATTACAATACCCTTTTTTCCACCCCACCTTTAATCACTAGCGCGTCCAAACCCCACTTGTATTTACAGCTTCAGACAGCCTCCCCTGTTGCCGGGCAATGCAGACGTCGAATTGGGATGGTGCCTGCGGTTTCTAAGAGACACTAGTCTAATGCATGCACTCCTGGGACTATTGGCAGACTTTCTTCACTGCAGCTGCTGGCCATTAGCTCATCTTCTGCTTTTCACGCCATTGGTACAATATCTTTTATATGCCTGCAGGTTCAGCGCTATCTTGCTGGTTATAGCGTATCTCTATGTATGTGCCCGGTTTCTGCCAGTGAAGCTCCTGCCTGTTTGTGCCTTGTTTGTTTGAGACCACTGTCTTTGCTGTGATACCACAAAACATGTACAGTTCTCACACTGCAGTTACCATCCATATCAGTGTTCCTGCTTTAGGGAGGCTTGCAGCAAGCAGCGGTCACCTCAAGTTTGATCTTTGTCTGTGACCTCGCCACATCTGCCCATTACCAATAGCCGGTCTCTGTCTGCTTCCTGGTAACCTAGACCCTCGAGGCTGCACCTCAGCATCAGTGCCACACCTCGGCCCTCAAGGCCGCACCTTGGCACCAGTGCCGCATCTCAGCCCTCAAGGTCGCAACTCTGCTTTCAAGGCCGCACCTCAGCCCTCAAGGTCGCACCTCGGCTCTCAAGGCCACACCTCAGCACCAGTACCACACCTCCACCTTCAAGGTCGAACCTCGGCCCTCAAGACCGCATTTTTCCACCAAAGTCGCACCTCGGCCCTTAAGGCTGCAACCTGCCACCAAAGCCGCACTTTGGCCCATTAGGCCGCATCTTGTCACCAGAACCATCACCAGCCACATAACAACTTGTGGTCATCAGGATACCTGATGACCAGATGGCCATCTAAGTATTGGTGAGCATAACCAGCTCTAAGGGATCAGTGGGTGGCTGTTATTGGCAGAAGACCTCACCAGCAACTCTAGGGGTCTTACACAGTGATTCCTAGGAGATCATATTGTAACATTTAGTTCCTATGAGAGATCTGGTTGATACCTGCTTATAATGCTGTACAAGATCCATTCACCGCTACCCGTTTGCAGCATACACTTACCGGCTGGTGAGCTGTATAGATCCCTGCTTCGCTTAAGCTCTGCTCTAGTACCAGTGTCCAGTGAGTATGGCTGTACCTGCTATCTATCAGTAATCAAACACCACTGGTTAAGTAACTGGGCTGTTCATAGTTTGAGTCATCTGCTGGTGTGTGCCTACATAACTCTGCAATATCAACACCTGCACACACATCATTTCCAACAGGTTATGGGCCCAGGCACACATGTGTAAAGTCCCCAGACCCAGACATACAAGCTATTAGTGACACCCAGAGCAGCATACAGACGCCACTTGTCATTTCCAACAAGTTGGTGTAGACCAGAAATTGGCATTATATTTGATGATCTACTCACTGTTAACCCACCTGTGTCTTTCCCATATCTTTCCCAGGATATTCAAAGATTTAGCCTGTTGCAAACTACTCCAAATTAGTGGTCATGAATTTGCCTACAGTGCTCATGAGTACATTGCTCACAGCCTGAAACTTGTGTGCCCATATACGTGGCACCCTTCCAAATTAAGGTATAGTACTTGGTGATTATAATCACTAGACAGACAATGGATGTTTTAAAAGCCTAGAAAACTAGGTCAGAGCATAAAAGTTAGCAGGACCTTAAAATGTACTGGCTTGGCAGAACAGTGTCATCAAAATGAATGACCATCCTAAAAATCTTTATTTGCTGCAAATTCTACCTATTAAAGTCCTCCTAGGTTTTTTGAAAGAGCTTCATGGTATCAGCAGGGAATTTGTGTGGGGTGGCTGGAGTTCAAAATTGCATAGTTGACATCAACAAATGGTCCAAAAAAGTAGGTGCTTCAGCCCATATTCCAACAGATCTGGCTTCCAGACCTTCCTGTGACCACTTGGGTTGTTGTAAAAAACTTAGGAAATTGACAAACATCTCCCAAATCTTGCCTCTGACTGCCATTATGCATAACCCATAATTCCCCTCAGTTGTGTGTCTGGTTCCATAAATAGAGATGTGGCGTTTAGGGTTGGTTGAGTTGTGATTGTGGGACATGTTGTCTCTATGTGGACAGGACCAATTGAGTCTGCCAGATTGGGAATTCTGGACCTACTTTCACACCTCACCTTTGAGCCCTGGTGCACATTCAGGGTTCTTCTTAGATATTCCATCTCCTAGAAAGAGATACCAATCGATCTGACTATTTGGCTTTTTAAATACATTTATATGCTATTTCTAAATCCAATAAATCTTTATTCAAACTAGGGGTGTGCACCGGCCACTTTTCGTGTTTTGTGTTTTGGTTTTGGATCTGGATCTTTCTTCGTGTTTTGGATCTGGATTGGTTTTGCCAAAACCACCCTTCCGTGTTTTGGGTTCTGGGTTTTGTGTTTTGGATCTGTATTTTTTTGAAAAAAAGCATAAAAACAGCTAAAATCACAGAATTTGTAGGTTTTTCTGCTCCTATGCTATTATTAACCTCAATAACCTTAATTTCCACTCATTTCCAGTCTATTCTGAACACCTCACACCTCACAATAGTGTTTTTATGTCCAAAAGGTTGCACCGAGGTAGCTGGATGACTATGCTAAGCGACACGAGTGGGCGGCACAAACACGTGACCCATCTAGGAGTGACACTGCAGTGGCAGGCAGGATGGCAGTTAGAAAAACTAGGCCCCAAACTGTACATAATGCAAAGAAAAAAAGAGGTGCAAGATGGAATTGTCCTTTGGCCCTCCCACCCACCCTTATGTTGTATAAACAGGACATGCACACTTTAACAAATCAATCATTTCAGCGCCAGGGTCTGCCACACAACTGTGGCTGAAATGATTGGTTCGTTTGGGCCCCCACAAAACAAGCTGGCAATTAATGTGTCCCTGCACAAACTGGCTCTACGGAGGCAAGATGTCGTCCTCATCCTCCTCATCCACCGATTCCTCACCCTCTTCAGTGTGTACATCCTCATCCTCACAAAGTATTAACTCGTCCCCACTTGAATCCACCACCACAGGTCCCTCTGTACCTTCTGGAGGCTGGTCTCCCTGGAAGAGCTGATAATTCATTTTAATGAACATCATCTTCTCCACATTCTGTGGAAGCAACCTCCTACGCCTTTCGCTGACAAGGTTCCCGGCTGCACTAAACACTCTTTCGGAGTACACACTGGAGGGGGGGCAACTCAGGTAAAATAGAGCCAGTTTGTACAGGGGCCTCCAAATTGCCTCTTTTTCCTACCAGTACAGGTATGGACTGTCTGACATGCCTACTTGGATGCTGTCACCGATGTAATCCTCCACCATTCTGTCAATGGTGACAGTATCATATGCAGTGACAGTAGACATGTCAGAAATTGTTGCCAGGTCCTTCAGTCCGGACCAGATGTCCAAACTTGGTCCTGCCTGCCCTGCATCACCGCCAGCGGGTTGCTTAGGATACCTAAGTTTTTTCCTGGCAGCCCCAGTTGCGGGAGAAAATGAAGAAGGAGCCGTTGACGTGTCACGTTCCGCTTCAGCTGACAGTGTGTTCACCAGCAGGTCTTTGCACCTCTGCAGGCTTGTGTCGGCCGGAAAGAGAGACACCACATAGGCTTTAAACCTAGGATCGAGCACGGTGGCCAAAATGTAGTGGTCTGATTTCAACAGATTGACCACCCTGGAATCCTGGCAAAGCGAATGAAGGGCTTCATCCACAAGTCCCACATGCCGAGCGGAATCGCTCCGTCTTAGCTCCTCCTTCACTTTCTCCAGCTGCTTCTGCAAAAGCCTGATGAGGGGAATGACCTGACTCAAGCTGGCAGTGTCTGAACTGACTTCACGTGTGGCAAGTTCGAAGGGCTGAAGAACCTTGCACAACACGGAAATCATTCTCCACTGCGCTTGAGTCAGGTGCATACCCCCTCCTTTGCCTATGTCATAGGTGGATGTATAGGCTTGTATGGCCTTTTGCTGCTCCTCCATCCTCTGAAGCATATAGAGGGTTGAGTTCCACCGCGTCACAACCTCTTGCTTCAGGTGATGGCGGGGCAGGTTCAAGAGTGTTTGCTGGCGCTCCAGTCTTCGGCACGCAGTCGCTGAATGGCGAAAGTGGCCAGAAATTTTTCGGGCCACCCAAAGCGTCTCCTGCACGCCCCTGTCGCTTTTCAGAAAATTCTGCACCACCAAGTTTATTGTGTGAGCAAAACATGGGACGTGCTGGAATTTGCCCAGATGTAATGCCCGCACAATATTGGTGGCGTTGTCAGATATCACAAATCCCCAGGAGAGTCTAAGTGGGGTAAGCCACTGGGCGATGATTTCCCTCAGTTTCTCTAAGAGGTTGTCGGCGGTGTGCCTCTTACTGAAACCGGTGATACACAGCGTAGCCTGCCTTGTAACGAGCTGGCGTTTCTGAGATGCTGCTACTGGTGATGCTGCTGCTGTTGCTGCGTAAGGTGATACATCTACCCAGTGGGCTGTCACAGTCATATAGTCCTTAGTCTGCCCTGTTCCACTTGTCCACATGTCCGTGGTTAAGTGGACATTGTGTACAACGGCATTTTTCAGGACACTGAGGACACTTTTTCTGACGTTTCTGTACAGTCTCGGTATCGCCTGCCTAGTGAAGTGGAATCTAGACGGGATTTGGAACCAGGGACACACTACCTCCATCAATTGTCTAAATCCCACTGCACTAATGGCGGATACCGGACGCACGTCTAACACCAACATAGCAGTCAAGGCCTCAGTTATACGTTTTGCTTCAGGATGACTGCTGTCGTACTTCATCCTCCTCGCTAAGGACTGTTGGAGGGTCAATTGTTTAGTAAAAGTAGTGGTGTTCCTACTTCCTCTCTGGGATGATGAACGACTCCCAGCAGCAGCAGCAACAGCAGCAGCGGCAGCAGTAGGCGTAGCAATGCAGGATCCTCCGGAGGAATCCCGGATAGGAGAGTCAGTCATGCCAGTGATATGGCCTGCAGGACTACTTCCGATCCTGACTAAGGAGGAAATTGACGAGGAGGGAGTTGACGGTGTGGTTTGCAGGCGCTTGGATACAACAGGACAACGGGATTTAGGTGTCCCTGGACTGCTTACGGTCTGAGCCAAAGTTTCTGAACTTGACAGTAACTTTTTATGAACGCGCTGCAGGTGCCGTATAAGGGAGGATGTTCCTAGGTGGTTGACGTCCCTACCCCTACTTATTTCACCTTTACATATGGTACATATGGCAAGACAGTTGTTGTCCGGATTTGGATAGAAATATTGCCAGACCAAAGAGGTGGAATGTTTGGTCTTCTGCCCAGGCATGACCGTGATGGGCTTTTTCATCCCACGGACAACAACTG
The DNA here is from genome assembly GCA_031769625.1 of Taudactylus pleione. NCBI lineage: Eukaryota > Metazoa > Chordata > Amphibia > Anura > Myobatrachidae > Taudactylus > Taudactylus pleione. The sequence continues at coordinate 14,281,758 of JAUIMM010000012.1, read as the reverse complement.
TCTCCCCCGGAGCCTGATTTAAACAAACCACATCACCATCAGAATCCTCCTCGCCAACTTCCTCCTCAGCGCCAGCTACACCAGTATCCTCATCCTGTTGTACTTCAACAGTGACATCTTCAATTTGCATATCAGCAAGTGGACTGTGGGTGCTCCTTTCAGCACTTGCAGGGGGCGTGCAAATGGTGGAAAGAGCCACCTCTTCCCGTCCAGTGCTGGGAAGGTCAGGCATCGCAACCACCACCACACTTGGACTCTCTTTGGGGATTTGTGATATCTTCTTAGAAAGCACTGTTCTTCGCTGTGCTTTTGCCAGCTTAACTCTTTTGATTTTTTTAGTGGGAGGAGTGCTTCCATCGTCATGTGAAGCTGAACCACTAGTCATGAACATACTAGGGATCGACCTTAGCCGTTCCTTGCCACTCCGTGTCGTAAATGGCATATTGGCAAGTTTACGTTTCTCTTCAGCTGATTTAAATGTCTTTTTCAAGGTCATTTTCCTGAACTTTGCCATTTGGGATTGTATGTGCCCTCTACTATGACATTGGGCATCGGCCTTGGCAGACGACGTTGATGGCATGTTATCGTCTATGTCATGACTAGTGGCAGCAGCTTCAGCACTAGGAGGAAGTGGTTCTTGATCTTTCTCTATTTTATTTTTATCGGAGAAAGTTTGGTCCTCCATTTATGTTATATCGATTTGATATATACGTGCGGCTAAACACAGAAAATAAAAATTTTTTTGGTTCGGACTGGAGTGTACTTTGTGGGTTACAGCACCCTTTAACGGTCAAGCCAGCCGGCCCTTTACTTATGACACAGGCGCACTCTTGGCACTACTTTGTTGATGCACGTGCGGCTACTGCGCACACAATTCACAAACACAGAAAATAATTTTTTTTTGGTTTGGACTGGAGTGTACTTTGGGGGTTACAGCACCCTTTAACGGTCAAGCCAGCCGGCCCTTTACTTATGACACAGGCGCATGCTTGGCACTACTTTGTTGATGCACGTGCGGCTACTGCGCACACAATTCACAAACACAGAAAATAATTTTTTTTTGGTTTGGACTGGAGTGTACTTTCGGGGGTTACAGCACCCTTTAACGGTCAAGCCAGCCGGCCCTTTACTTATGACACAGGCGCACGCTTGGCACTACTTTGTTGATGCACGTGCGGCTACTGCGCACACAATTCACAAACACAGAAAATAATTTTTTTTTAGGTTTGGACTGGAGTGTACTTTCGGGGGTTACAGCACCCTTAACGGTCAAGCCAGCCGGCCCTTTACTTATGACACAGGCGCACGCTTGGCACTACTTTGTTGATGCACGTGCGGCTACTGCGCACACAATTCACAAACACAGAAAATAATTTTTTTTTTGGTTTGGACTGGAGTGTACTTTCGGGGGTTACAGCACCCTTAACGGTCAAGCCAGCCGGCCCTTTACTTATGACACAGGCGCACGCTTGGCACTACTTTGTTGATGCACGTGCGGCTACTGCGCACACAATTCACAAACACAGAAAATAATTTTTTTTTTGGTTTGGACTGGAGTGTACTTTCGGGAGTTACAGCACCCTTAACGGTCAAGCCAGCCGGCCCTTTACTTATGACACAGGCGCACGCTTGGCACTACTTTGTTGATGCACGTGCGGCTACTGCGCACACAATTCACAAACACAGAAAATTTTTTTTTTGGTTTGGACTGGAGTGTACTTTCGGGGGTTACAGCACCCTTAACGGTCAAGCCAGCCGGCCCTTTACTTATGACACAGGCGAACGCTTGACACTACTTTGTTGATGCACGTGCGGCTACTGCGCACACAATTCACAAACACAGAAAATAATTTTTTTTTGGTTTGGACTGGAGTGTACTTTCAGGGGTTACAGCACCCTTTAACGGTCAAGCCAGCCGGCCCTTTACTTATGACACAGGCGCACGCTTGGCACTACTTTGTTGATGCACGTGCGGCTACTGCGCACACAATTCACAAACACAGAAAATAATTTTTTTTTGGTTTGGACTGGAGTGTACTTTCGGGGGTTACAGCACCCTTTAACGGTCAAGCCAGCCGGCCCTTTACTTATGACACAGGGGCACTCTTGGCACTACTTTGTTGATGCACGTGCGGCTACTGCGCACACAATTCACAAACACAGAAAATAATTTTTTTTTAGGTTTGGACTGGAGTGTACTTTCGGGGGTTACAGCACCCTTAACGGTCAAGCCAGCCGGCCCTTTACTTATGACACAGGCGCACGCTTGGCACTACTTTGTTGATGCACGTGCGGCTACTGCGCACACAATTCACAAACACAGAAAATAATTTTTTTTTGGTTTGGACTGGAGTGTACTTTCGGGGGTTACAGCACCCTTTAACGGTCAAGCCAGCCGGCCCTTTACTTATGACACAGGCGCACGCTTGGCACTACTTTGTTGATGCACGTGCGGCTACTGCGCACACAATTCACAAACACAGAAAATAATTTTTTTTTAGGTTTGGACTGGAGTGTACTTTCGGGGGTTACAGCACCCTTAACGGTCAAGCCAGCCGGCCCTTTACTTATGACACAGGCGCACGCTTGGCACTACTTTGTTGATGCACGTGCGGCTACTGCGCACACAATTCACAAACACAGAAAATAATTTTTTTTTTGGTTTGGACTGGAGTGTACTTTCGGGGGTTACAGCACCCTTAACGGTCAAGCCAGCCGGCCCTTTACTTATGACACAGGCGCACGCTTGGCACTACTTTGTTGATGCACGTGCGGCTACTGCGCACACAATTCACAAACACAGAAAATATATTATTTTTTTAGCACTTGGGGGGAGCACCCCTGATGGACAGAGCACCCCCTGGACAACACTACAGCACCCCTTTAGGACTGGGACACTGCACAGGACTTTGGAACTGACTGCACAACACAGTCCAGCCAGCCCCTATGGACTTTGAAGTAGTGGACACAGCCCCTATTAACAACAGCAGCACAGCACAACACAGCCAGCCCCTATGGACTTTGAAGTAGTGGACAACAGCAGCACTACACTACACTACACTACACAGCACTAACTCCCACCCTCCCTCTTCACTGTCCACAGCCGAGTGAGAAAATGGCGCCGACGCGGGTACCTTATATAGGATCCAAAACCCGCGAGACTCGGAAGGCGGGATGATGACGTTTTGCCTCGATGTCAGATCCGAGTCAGGCGGGAAAAGTCGAGCCTGACTCGGATCGGACTCGGATCGGGGGGGCTCGGGGGGGTTCGGATTTCAGAAATCCGAACCCGCTCACCCCTAATTCAAACAATTCAATAACATAGCAAAGGCAGCTATCCAGGTGTGCCTAAAATAGACTTGTTCTCCCACAATTCAGGTATGGTTTCACATAATGGATATGGAAGATACTATGCTTTCTATGCTGGGCAATATTTCCGAATTTGCTTCCACATGACTCTATTGGCTACAGTTCAAGGAATATAAAACAGCATATCCAATTAGTCACGGACTAATTGTCTGCGATGCCCTATTCAATTAACTTTGGGAAGTCCACACGCTAATCCTCAGAAGCAGGATAATTCCTTGCAGCCTGAGGAGCTGCAAGGATAAATCCACGTTAAAGTGCAGACTCTGCATTTCAACATGCAGGGAAACCCTAGATTTCAGTACTTTGCCCGAAATCTATGGGTTAGCGCACATTAAAGCTCAGACTACCTACTAGTTTAGGTTTTGTGAAAATTTGTATATTGTTATTTATGACATATTTTATGTGATTTGTGAATGTATATTCAGGGCCGGTTCTAGATATTGTGGAGCTCAGGGCAAAAGTTCCCAGTTGGACACCCCCTCCCCCCCCCCCCCCCCGAAAAAAAAATAAATAGAAATTTATAGACAGTGTTCCTCTGCACGTGCCACACTTGCGCTTCCGGGAAGGGGGCGTAGCCGATTGTGGGAGTTGTCGTGTCCTTCCCCCAATTCATTGCACTTTGGGGTGTGCCCAGCACTTATGGAGGTGCTGGGCTCCCCCAAGCTCTCCCCTCATGGTGAATAATTGCCATACGCAGTAATGCGCTGTACACAGTATGTCTTACACAGTAATGCCCTTTATAACACATGCCACACGCAGTAATACCCTTTTATAACACATTATGCCACCCACAGTAATATCCTTAATAACACATTATGCCACACACAGTAACGGCCTTTATAACACATTATGCCATACGCAGTAATGCCGTTTATAACACATTATGCCACACGCAGTAATGCCCTGTATAACACATTATTCCACACGCAGTAATGCCCTGTAGAATACATTATGCCACACGCAGTAATACCCTGTATAACATATTATGCCACACACAGTAATGCTCTTTATAATACATTATGCCACACGCAGTAATGCCCTTTATAGCACATTATGCCCCACGCAGTAATGCCCTGTATAATACATTGTGCCACACACAGTAATGCCCTTTATAATACATTATCCCCAATTCAAATTATGCCGCACAGTAGTCCCTTATTCATGTTATGACACACAGTAGTGCCCCTTTTACACAATGCCCAAATGAGTGCCCCTTATACACAATGCTCACAGTAGTAATGCCCCTTATGCAATGCCCACTGTAGTAGTGCCCCTATACAATGCCAACAGCAGTGGTGCCCTTACACAATGCCCCAGGTAGTGGTGCCTCCTATGCAGTGCCCCCAGTGGTAATGCCCCCATTGGTAATGCCCCCTATAGTAGTGCCCCCTATAATAGTACCCCCAGTAGTAATGACCCCTTTAGTAGTGCCCCCAGTAGTAATGCCCCCCCAGTAGTAGTGCCCCCAGTGGTAATGCCCCCATTGGAAATGCCAAATACAATACTTACCTTAAGCCCCGCTCCCACGTCCGCTGCCGTCCGTTCCGACCGCTCCTCAGATCTATCCCATAGTGCTCTCTGCTAGAACCGTCCCTGTGTATAGTGATTGAATATCAATTTAATGTTATTTTGCCAGAATAATATAGTGATTTTGAACCAAAGAAAATCCCTAGAATGGAGTTTTCAAAATTGTGATTTTGAGTCTAAAAATTGGAACAGTCGGGAAGGCGACGGACGGAATCCCGACCATCGGCTTTCCGACTGTCTAATGCTGGCAAGGGGTTACATGACAGGCGTCGAAATCCCGAAGCCTGTCATTTTACCTACACTGGGAGCCCGACACCTGGCTTACCGATCGAAGGTAAGCCGGGCACCGTGCGCAGACAGCCGCGGGGACGTGAGGGTTAGGTTTAGGGTTCCCGGGGGGGACTTAGGGTTAGGCACCCCCCTGGGAATTTAGGGTTAGGCTAGGGGAAGTGGGGGGTAGGGTTAGGCACCCCCGGGAGAGGTTAATGTTAGGCACCCCCCTGGGGAATTTAGGTTTAGGCGGCGGGGAAGGGGGGGTTAGGTTTAGGCACTTAGAGGGAGGATTAGGGTTAGGCACTTTCACAAAGTTTGCTGCTTCAGTGTTTTTAGACCTTTTTGTCAAATGTTACTATGGTATACTGAAGTAAAATTACAAGCACTTCATAAGAGTTAAATGCTTTTTATTGACAATTACATTATGTTTATGCAAAGAGTCAATATTTGCAGTGTTGACCCTTCTTTTTCAAGACCTCTGCAATTCGCCCTGGCATGCTGTCAATCAACTTCTGGGCCACATACTGACTGATGGCAGCCCATTCTTACCTAATCAATGCTTGGAGTTTGTCAGAATTTGTGGGTTTTTGTTTGTCCACCCACCTCTTGAGGATTGACCACAAGTTCTTAATGGGTCTGGGGAGTTTCCTGGCCATGGACCCAAAAATTTGATGTTTTGTTCCCCACTTAGTTATCACTTTTGCCTTATGGCAAGGTGCTCCATAATGCTGAAAAAGGCATTGTTTGTCACCAAACTGTTCTTTGATGATTGGGATTTGGTACCATTCTGGATTCATGGCTGTGTTATTAGACAAAATTGTGAGTGAGCCCACTCCCTTGGCTGAGAAGCAACCCCACACAAGAATGGTCTCAGGATGCTTTACTGTTGGCATGACACAGTAGTGATGGTAACGCTCACCTTTCCTTCACCGGACAAGCATTTTTCCAGATGCCCCAAACAATCTGAAAGGGGACTCATCAGAGAAAATAACTTTACCCCAGTCCTCAGCAGTCCAATCCCTGTACCTTTTGCAGTATATCAGTCTGTCCCTGATGTTTTTCCTGGAGAGAAGTGGCTTCTTTGCTGCCCTTCTTGACACCAGGCCATCCTCCAAAAGTCTTCGCCTCACTGTGCATGAAGATGCACTCACACCTGCCTGCTGCCATTCCTGAGCAAGCTCTGCACTGGTGGTGCCCCGATCCCGCAGCTGAATCAACTTTAGGAGGTGGTCCTGGTGCTTCCTGGATATTTTTGGGTGCCCTGAAGCCTTCTTCACAACTATTGAACCTCTGTCCTTGAAGTTCTTGATAATCCGATAAATGGTTGATCTAGGTGCAATCTTACTAGCAGCAATATCCTTGCCCATGAAGCCATTTTTGTGCAAAGCAATGATGACTGCATGTGTTTCCTTGCTGGTAACTATGGTTAAGAGAGAAAGAACAATGATTTCAAGCTCCACCCTCCTTTTAAAGTTTCCAGTCTGTTATTCTAACTCAATCAGCATGACAGAGTGATCTCCAGCCTTGTCCTCGTCAACACTCTCACCTGTGTTAACGAGAGAATAACTGACATGATGCCAGCTGGTCCTTTTGTGGCAGGGCTGAAATGCAGTGTAAAATTTGTTTTTTGGATTAAGGGCCTGATTCAGACCCGGACGCTATTTGCGGCCGCTCGCTGGCTAAAAGGGGCCGGCTATTTAAATCATGCACTCGCACTGCATTGCATAAAGCCACACACTAAGTAATAGCGAGCGGCCGCACTATTCGCTCGCACCTGTATAAAGACGCCCCTTTGCCACTCGCAACATACATCATCTCCGGCAGTTGTATTATTAATCGGGAACATTGAGAGCCATCGGAGCTGCTCGCAGAGCTTGTGGTAGTCTTCTCCCACCACAACATTGCGAGCAGTTCAGGCTAAATTACAACCCAGTCACATGTGTAATGACGCTACTTTGCTAATTATGAACACCCATTAAATTCCGTTCTGACGGTCGGGCACGCCTACGTTCGCACATCCACACCCCTGTTTACAAGCAACTTCCCCTATTACCACCAAAAAGTGGCACTATCTGTCACTCAAAATATCGGTGCCGAATGCGGGCTGTGGGTGAGCACATTCCCATCGTAATGACTGGGAAGCGCATTGCGAATCATACGCATACGCAGATTGCGAAAAATCACTCAATGCGAGTGAGCACAGCATAGCGTCCGGGTCTGAGTCAGGCCCTAAGTTCATTGTCATTGCAAAGAGGGACTTTGCAATTAATTGCAATTCATCTGATCACTCTTCATGATATTCTGGAGTATATGCAAATTGCCATCATAAAAACTGAAGCAGCAGACTTTGTGAAAACCAATACTTGTGTCATTCTCAAAACTTTTGGCCATGGCTGTACTAGCTAGTAGTCTAGCATTGCATGTTACATGTTTGTTTGTATTTTGTTCAACTGAATTATAAATAATAACAAATCTAACATTGGTCTGTATGGGCTCAATCCAATTAGACACGATGTACTCGCGGGTGCGAGTCATCGCGGCCACGGCCGCACTTGACGGCAACCCAAATTCGCATAAAAGTGCTCGCAGCTCCATAGGGCTCTGAGCAAAATTATGCAAATTCAGTCTCAGAGCGGGCCACGAGGGATGTGAGATGCCGTGCCGTTGCCGGTATTTTAATGCCATGGCAATGGCAACTCGCACCCTTCTCAATCAATTGGATTGATCCTTATGATGGAAATAATTTTTTTTTTATATATATATATATATATTAAGGTGGTGTACGAGGTGTTTTTATTTAAATTTGATTTATTTTTAAAAATAATGTATTGTTTTGTCTTTTTCCCCAATACGTTCTTCAAGTATTATGTGCACCCACTGTCCCCGTCCCCACTCCTGCCATTTACCTCTTCGGACTGGGAATGTAGAGCTCCTCAGATTGGGAGTGTAGCGCTTAGCTGTGACATCAGAGCCCAGTGCCACACTTCCCATTTAACGCTCAGGAGCAGAACTTAGCAGTTTTACATGTAAGAAGCTGCTGGCTGCTTTCCTTCATGTCAGAGATTTGCTTTCCATGTGGGGTTCCTATGGGCAGTAAAAACACTGGATGACTAACACCACAATTTTATTTGCCCCGACCACCACAACTATGGAGGGCTAGGAAAGCCCAAGTGCTGGTACTCTCTGAGAAGTCCCATGTACAGTATGTTTCCTGCACTGCGCTGACCATACTGGTTTCCATTATGAAAGAGGACCTCACACATTCTAAATAGCTATAACATATGTTTTTTTTTTCTTTTCTAGGTTTCTACGCCTGTCATTTTTTTATTTACTTATGTCATCACACAGGAGAAAAACCTAATATTTTCCTAATATGTATGTTCCCAATGAATGAACATCTCTACTGAACAGTTATTTTCTGTATGAGTTTTAACAATGCACACTGATTTTCTGCAACATTTCTAAACATAGTAGTTCAGGCATAGTCTGAGTCCAGCTATAAATGGTTTTAAATTGATGGTTTTCTAACTCAATCTGTGCACTGAGCAGCTGGGAAGGCTGCTTCAACACTTATATCAATAAACTACGCTATAAAAGTCATGCCATTATTACTGAGCGTATTCGCAGGTCCAAAGTCCCTAAACATATTTTATAATAATAAACTTTTGACCCATCTGACCTAATCTTATTTTATGGATTCTGCCTGGCTACAAATTATCTGAGCAGAAATTGGAAGGGGATCGCCACCATCAGAAAATACTTCCCAGAATACGAGGCAGATTTGTAGATATGACAACCGATCTGCTGTGCAGTTGCAACTGTATGCATGAGAACATGCTTGAGTATATACTGTATGAAGAGCACATGCTTGTGTATGTACTGTATGCAGAGCACATGCTTGTGTATATACTGTATGCAGAGTACATGCTTGTGTAATGCTGTATGCAGAGCACATGCTTGTGTATATACTGTATGCAGATCACATGCTTATGTATATACTGTATGAACAAAAGAAATCTTCCTAGGTGAAAGAATTGTCTTTAGTCAGAGTTTTGTTTTCTACTCATGTATCCAGAGTCAGTGCGCATAAAGTCGCAGTTGCGATGCACGGAGATGATCTTATGGGCATGTTATGGGAGAGTCACAGGCGTGTCTCAGAAGTGGTTGCGAACTCAGATGCATAATCACTCACATTGGAGGTCATACTCTGATGAACAATTAGCACCTATCAATGGGCTGGTGCAAGTTTTGATGGTGCGACCGATGGTTGAGTATAAAGACAGTCAAAGTGCGCATCACATTCCTTGCACACTCAGCTGAACACCAAGGGAAGGGCCTTTAGCGGTATTTGCAAAATGTCACAGAAGCAATACCAGCAAAGACGCACACATGGATGCTGCTGAGTCCAACTCAGAATAAAGCCCTATAGCTTCTGTTTATCATAGGTAAAATATTCATAAATATGGCAAGACTAGGTCTTTCAGCAGAAATAGAGCTTCTCCCAACCTACTAAGCCACGAAGCTGGCAAAATCAATTTCTGGGCATAGCCGGCAATCAGGGTCACATTAACACCAGATGGGGCCCGTGTGCAAGGTGCCCCCCTCCTCTATGCTGTGGGCCCCCCATCCCTGCATCTTTCCTTGCTCCAGAAAGTGAAGATGGTCCCACCTCCTCTGCCGCATCATCTTCCCAGCGATACTCGGGAAGATCACAGCATATGCACAGCAACCGCATTCAGCATATGCTTAACTTGAGAGGTTTAAAGAACCAGGTGGAAGTTCGCTATGAAGTTGCAACTTACGCGTTAAGGCTGTGGAAGACCACTATTAATCCAGGTGACTATCCTAACCCTAATGAAGTAGATACGGCCATCAGGACCATAGGTTTCAGTGTTTATTTCATAATTCAGCATATGACATGTGGATAGCCCTACATACAGCATATGAAGATAAAGGTCCCATGAGGAGAAAAATTTGAGGCCAGTACTTTTCAACTCAAAACTGAGTGAATGCAAAAGTATGAATGACTATATCGACAACATAATTTGTATATCTCAACAATTAACATCTGTTGGAGTCCAATGAGGAGAAAATAACAATGGCAATGCTGCAGAATTTACAGTAATGTCTGAATTTGATTTCCTGGTCGTAGCTTTAAAATCCAATATGGCTAAGCTATCAACAGAAATTGTAAGGACTAAACTACTGCAATTTTAAGAATGCATGCCAATTGAATTAAATGCTGCGAATACTGCATCACACACAAGAAGTACTAAGCATAGAAAATTTAAGTACAAGTGGTTTGTATGTCAAAGTTGGACACAAGGCCTCTGAATGGATAGTGAAAGATACAAATACTGCACCAAAATAAAAAAGAGTGACATGGAAAAGAAGTCAGCTTTAAGTGACACAGACAGTTGCAAAAGAGATTGTTGGTACATGTTTTCGGGAGTCATAAGGCACTTCAGTTGTAACCAAGATTAGTTTACAATGTTAGGCACGTGCAGCCTCAGAGGAATTGTAGACAAAGGGCCTGATTCAGAGCCGGACGCTCTGAACGAGCGCTCGCTTTGAATCAGGGCATTTTTGGGTTTTTTTTGGAGCGGCCTCCTTGTCGCTCGCATAGCTGTGGGTTACCACCCACAGCTATAGCAAGCGGCCAGGTTGATGGTCGCGATGGTCAAGACCATCGCAACCATCGGGCTTGCGATGAGACCCTTGTGGTAGGGTCTCGTGGCTGCAAGCCCCAGAGAGCTTCTGGCTCTAATAGAGCCGGAAGCTCTCCCACTGACATCACTGGTGATGTCAGTGGGGCCGCCCACAAACGGCAGGCGATCGCTTGGGAAGCCACCCCCGGCCACGCTTATCAAACGGGGCGAGCTGGCAATCACCATCGACAGCTCGCCACCTTTGGGGCGAGACCCGGAGCGACGGAGCATCCGTCGTTAGCCGGGTCTCGCGCATGCACACGATGGAGCCGGCTCCGTCGTGCACATGCCCAGTGGGCAAACATCGACCTGGTTGCGAGCGCTCAGCACTTGCGACCGGGTCTGAATCAGGCCCAAAGTTCTTACAACCACAAAAGTCGGGACAATCAAGGTATACCTAAGATTTAGAGGTGAAAGTATAGTCACAGAAATCCAAAATGTTTTAGTCATAAAAGAAATGGGGACAAACCTCATATTGCCATAAGTGTCCTAGAGAAGAAAGGATTAAAGGACAAGTTTGCAGAGGGCAATGTGTTTTACAAAATAAAAGGAATGTGGATTAAAAGATCTACAGTAATTAGACAGACAGTCAAAAAATCGGCACCAACTGGTAGACAGGCAATAAATCGACAGGCACAAAAGGTCGACATGTGCAAAAGGTCGACACACAAAAGGTCAACATGGATGAAGATCGACAGGTACAATATGTCGACGTGGGCAAAAGGCCGCCATTGGAATGATCAACACAAAAAAATGGTCGACGCAACCTAAAATAAAGCTGAAACAAGAATTGCAAAGCAAGTATGTACATTGGATATGCCAGCAGCTGGGAGCGTGTCTGAGTTAGAGACTTCCAGCATGGATATCCAACCACAGAACAGGAGTTCTGCAAAGAGTGGAAAACTCGCTAAAAGATATCGGGCTAAATGTCATAGAGTGCGAGGCGGCGTTGCTGCAGGAATACATGCGAGTATTCCTATATATTTTAAAGCAGCAAGCATGTTAAAGCATGTTAAAGGCAAAACCAGCTTGGTGACGGGAGGGTGGTTGGCAAAACGCAGGCATGCCAGTGAGTTTGAATGCTGTTGCAGGGGCGTGCATGAATTAACCACTGCAATGCCCTACGCAGCCTGAGGCCTCATAGCGTGCAATGAAGTTAGCAATTTCTGAGCAAGGTCAGAGCTTGTGCAAGTATGGTGAGGCTGTGATGGTACTCTATTGTACCAATGGTTTTACAGTCTTACTAAACATTACAGATGTGTGTAAGGTAAAGTGGCGTCCTTGTGTAATGCTGCGGCAACATAGCAATCATAATGGATTAGCATACTATCGCAGCTGAACTGCGTGCGTAATCGCTATTGCAATCGCAGTTGCGATCGGTACTGAATCAGGCCCTTGGTCCACATGGGATTATTATACCACCATGCATTATATGCTCTTATGAACTAAGTGAGAGGAAAAGTGCTTTTAATATTAGTAGCTCTTTGAATTGTTGTTCTGTGTATGAGACTGTTAGATTAATATGTTACATTCTTTCAACTGAGCTACAATTGAATAAATAGTTATATCCATTTTTGCACAGAAATGTTATATTTGACAAGGAATACGTGTACATGCTTTTATTGAATGTCTATTAAATTAATTAACCGTGAGTTGGATTCTGTTTATTATTATTTTTTTGAATATTGAAAATATAGGCGCTCCATTTTACATTCATTGGCTTAATTACAGGCAGAAACATGCACGGATCACACTGATCTGTGCATGATTCTGCTAAACACGCTTCTCAGCGGGTAGTCTATTTAAAACTTCTATTTTGGACCTAGTTTGCTTAAATCACACCCGTGATTATAATTATGATTCTTGGTAAATTCTTAGTAAATTCCCGTGTTGTATTACTGGTTATGGAAGGTACCTGCGAGTTTGGCTGCTAGTGTATTCATTTTTATTTGTGTTTTCACCCGTGTTTTGCAGAGAGTTTCGTGATTTCTCATGCCTTTAGTAAATTTGCGAGTCTGAAAAATGGCCAAACACACCCATGATTGCAATCTTGGACCAACACGATTCTGAGTAAGTCCTTTGCGATCCATATGCAGCAACAGTTTGTACCTCTGCTCATCAGGCACTATCAAATTAATTTTCTATATCACTGGCAGGCGGCTGGACACAGACATATGAGCCCATTTTCTAGATGTAAAATTACCTGTTATCAACAGAAAGGATTTGATTTACTAGAGAACATGGACTTTGTTGGAAAATCAATTCAGAAAAAAATCTTTGCTTGATATATCAGTTCTCAGAAATATCAGAAAGTGAATTGCTTTAGTGCTGTCTGAGTTATGGGAAAGTACATGCATTTCAAACAGTGCAGAGGTTTAGTGCAAATGCCATTTTTTGAGATCGCAAACATACTTTTGCTTAAATGCACCAGTTTTACAGACTTGCATAGATTTATGGGTGAAGGTGACGGCACCTACAGGGGGTGCCAGCATTTCAACTATGTAATGAATGAGGTGGGCATATGGGAGGAGGATGTTGCTTGCTAATTGTCAACAAATGAGATTTCATTTTGCTTAACAAGTTTATTGATATTTCAAAATATACCTCTATTGTGAGATAAACTTTACTGTGTCCAGTACATAACTGAACATGGTCAGAGCAGGAGAACATCCATTCTGATCAGTGTGTATTAACCCACCCACATGGGGTACTAACCAATCAGAATGGCTGTTCTCACGCTCTGACCAATAAGAGTGCAGCCATTCCTTTTGATAATAATGACAGGTCTCTCATTCGCAGTGAGTACCCTTAAATGGGTAAAAGAGGGAGGTGTGAGGGAGGTTTTTTTCAGTAAAATACTTTTACATTTGTTGTGTGTCTCTGTCTTTGTTTTATTATTATTATTATTATTATTATTATTATTATTATTATTATTATTATTATTTTAAAGGTACAATGCATGGATTCCACAGCATGCTGCCACTTGTGGTTCTCCAAGTGTCAGCAGGCCCTGGCAGCCATTTAAAAGTGACAGGGATGGAACCTGTAGTACAGTGCTAGTAAAAAAAAAAAAGCTTCACAGTTTTTTGCAGGCCTATTTCCCTAAGGAGTTAAGGTCCTGACTCAGAGTTGTACGCTGATTATTATTATTATTATTATTATTATTACTATTATCGTCATCATCCTTTATATGGTGCCCGCAGCGCCTTACAAAGTACAAAAACACAAACAGTATGAACAGATAACACAGGAACGAAAGTGACATACAATATAGAGCATTGCAGAATATGTTTAAAAACATTGCTACATCAGCAGTTATACGGGTCAATCCAATTACACATGAAGGGTGTGAGTTGCCATTGTCAAAGACACATATTGGTTGGCTAATATTATTGTTGACAATTGGATTCTGGAGTATGTGAATGTTTGTGTGGTAGACTGTTATCTCCAATGAGATGGAGTCTGGTGGGAATGTTTTACAACACTGCGATACAAAGTGGCACTATATGAAAAAACAATAATAGTGCTAAGATTAAATTTTCTTTGCTGGGCCAAGCAGGAAAGGTAACTTTCCCAAAACGGGATGCAGTTCAATTACCGACATCCAGAATGCAAGCTGACTGAATCCCGACGCTGGAAGCCCGACCTGGTAATAAACTTAGGCGTCTAAATTCCGACGCCTATCTTTAGCCAGACACCGAAATCCTGGCAGCCGGCAGCCCAAATGAAGGTAAGCGGGGAATCGTAGCATGTAACAGCGTGGGGGAAATTTAGGGTTAGGCACCCCCGGAGAGGGTTAGGGTTAGGCTAGGGGGAGGGGGGATTAGGGTTAGGCACCACTGGGGGGAGGTTAAGGTTAAGCACCCCCCCCCCTTCTTCGCCAGAGAAGGTTTCTGTCCTCCCTGAGCTCAGCTTAGGGTGTGGGGAGGCGGGGTTAGGTTTAAGCACCACCCCGGGAGTTTTAGTGTTAGGCACCACTAAGGGAGGGTTAGGGGGGAAAGGGAAGGGTTAGGGTACTTACCTGCCCAAGTCAGGATCTTCATGCTTTCATCCGCTGGGAATAGATACGGCGGCATTACATACCGATTCCCCCAAAACTGATAATGCCATAGTGCATGTAAGTAGTACAAGGGAACGCTTTATTATAACTAACACCATTTTGAGAATGTTGTTTAAACATGGTGTGGGCAATTAAGAGGGATAGAGGGCTACGACCTGCAGGCTACCAGCAGCAAAACCCGAGCCACTTTATGGTAGTTCCTGTTGAAAATCAAAATGTCTGTTAGAATCTGTGCAGCAACACTGCCAGTGCAAACAGTAGATTGATTCTGTTGCTCCAGCAATAACCACTCACCCTCGCAGATCCACACCACAACCCTGGCATTCCAAATGCACCAGATACCTACAAAAGTGTTCAAGAATTGCAGAGCGTCAGTGGAGAAAGTCACGCTCTAAAGTTGACTTCCTCCATTTCAAATTTATTCTCTCTTCCTACAGTGCTGCCTTGTCTCTCTCCAAACAAACATATTTCAAGAACCTCATCTCCTCCCAGTCCTCAAACCCCCGGCGTCTCTTTGCCACTTTCAACTCCCTACTCTGCCCTTCCCCTCCTTGCCTTCCCTCCTCGCTCTCTGCCCTCGACTTTGCCACCTACTTTACATCTAAAATTGACTCCATATGTGAGGACATCATATCCCATCTGACCCTCAGCACTCCTCCCCCTCCTTGCCCTTACCACCCCTCCCCTTCTGTCTCACCAACTCTGACATCCTTCTCCCCTGCTTCTGGAGAGGAAGTCATGGCCCTCATCCGGTCCTCCCCCCCTTCCACCTCCACTCTTGACCCTATCCCTTCCCGTCTCCTCTCCCACCTGTCTCCTTCTGCCTGTTCCCATCTGGCTCACCTCCTTAATCTCTCCCTATCATCTGGCACTGTCCCTTCTGCATTCAAACATGCTCTTGTCTCCCCCATTCTTAAAAAACCTACCCTTGATCCTAACATAC
Source organism: Taudactylus pleione (assembly GCA_031769625.1). Classification (NCBI taxonomy): domain Eukaryota; kingdom Metazoa; phylum Chordata; class Amphibia; order Anura; family Myobatrachidae; genus Taudactylus; species Taudactylus pleione. Next base: position 14,265,878 of record JAUIMM010000012.1, on the reverse strand, counting down.
TTTCCAACTATCGACCCATCTCTCTTCTCCCTTTTGCTTCCAAACTCCTTGAGCGTATTGTCTACAACCGCCTTACCACCTTTCTTTCTTCCCACTCCCTCCTTGACTCATTTCAATCTGGCTTCCGATCTCTCCACTCCACTGAAACTGCCCTCATGAAAGTCAGCAACGACCTCCTTGCTGCCAAATCCAAGGGCCACTACTCTCTGCTCATTCTCCTTGACCTCTCTGCTGCATTTGACACTGTAGACCACCCTCTCCTCCTGCAAATCCTTTACTCTCTCAGTCTACGTGACACTGCCCTCTCCTGGCTTTCCTCCTACCTCTCTGATCGTTCCTTCACTGTGTCCTCTCATGATTCCTCTTCCCCTCCACTTCCACTAAAGGTAGGAGTTCCCCAAGGTTCTGTTCTTGGACCTCTCCTTTTCTCCCTATATACATCCTCTTTGGGTGAACTCATTAACTCCTTTGACCTCCAATATCATCTCTATGCAGATGATACTCAAATTTACCTTTCCACCCCTGAGCTCACCCCTGAGCTCCTTAACCGTATCTCCAACTGTCTCTCTGCTGTCTCTTTGTGGATGTCCCAGCACTTTCTTAAACTTAACATGTCTAAGACTGAGCTGATCATCTTCCCACCCTCTTCCACTACATCACTTTCCACTATTTCATTATCTATTGATGGCACAACTATCTCCTCTAGCTCCAAAGTGCGCTGTCTTGGAGTTATCCTAGACTCCTCCCTCTCATTTAAACCGCACATTCAGCACCTCTCGCAGTCCTGCCATTTTCACCTAAAAAATATCTCCAGGATTAGACCCTTCCTCACCCAGGATGCCACTAAAACCCTCATCCACTCACTGGTCATATCCAGATTGGACTACTGTAACCTTCTCCTAGCTGGCCTCCCAGTCTCTCACCTCTCTCCACTACAATCGGTTCTTAATGCTGCTGCTCGGCTCATCTTCCTCTCCAGACGTTCTACATCTGCTTCCCCTCTCCTTCAAGCCCTACACTGGCTCCCCTTCCCCTTCAGATGCCAATTCAAGGTTCTTACATTCGCCTACAAAGCCCTCACCAAATCCTCTCCCGCATACATTTCTGACCTTCTCTCCCTTCACTCTCCCGCCCGCCCACTTCGCTCAACTAATGCATGCCGCCTCTCTTGCCAACTGATTACTTCCTCCCACCCCCGCATCCGAGATTTTGCCCGTGCTGCTCCCTACCTTTGGAATGCTCTCCCTCTCCCCATCAGACTCTCCACCTCTCTACAAATCTTCAAACGGGCTCTCAAGACCCACTACTTCATCAAGGCCTTCCAGCACTCATCCTAACCCACCTCATGCTCTTTCCTTCCCATCTTCCCCTTCTGTGTCACGCCTGTCTGTCTGCCCCTCCCCTTAGAATGTAAGCTCTCACGAGCAGGGACCTCTTCCCTCATGTGCTTCTCTTTACATTTTCTTCTACTCTCTACTCCCCATTAGGGCACCTAACACGGGACAGCCAATTCCCGGCAGCTTATTGTGAGTGCTTTAATCACTATTTCAGCAATGTATATAAGTTGTGTCCTTGTCCTGTACTGTAATGTACTGTATGTTACTTGTTTCTTGTTCACCCATTAGTTGTATGTACTATGTAAGGCGCTGCGGAACACTTGTGGCGCCATATAAATAAAGGATAATAATAATAATAATAATAATAATAATAATTGGCAGCATCCTCCCAGCCCAGATTATAATACTATTTAAGAAATGCCCAATACAGGAGATATTAGGGATATGTTCTGCGTTAGGCACACTAACCCTTCAAACTGCAGTCCCCGTTATTCTCAATGGATCTTGGTCATTTTACCAAGCTCAATTTAGCTCTAACAGATAACACCATCTTCAGACAACAATATCCATTGCAGTCTATAGGCTACAGATGTGTTAGAGAGAGCCCATGTGCACATGCGCAGCCCAATAGCCAAGTATTTTGTAAGAGGACAATTATTGGAAATATTTTTTTCAGCAATATGCTATTAGAAACATGTACAGAAAAACATTTTCAGTGTACACGTAAGGAAATAGAATAGCAGACGGTAACAGATTGTGGATTTCACGGGCCTGAGGGTGAGATCCAAGTCAAGATCCGTTGACTGGATTAATGAGGAGAATAGGAAATGAGGTGAGCGTATCAGACGGTTACTCATGGATCAGGGATAGACACTGACATGGAATATGGCCCAAGGTCATCAGGGAGGATGGCGACTACTGGATACCCCCAGTCATTACCTGGAGCTTCTTGAGAGGAACTCAACCCTAGCCCTGAACCTCAGTTCAATAGAGTTGGAACCAACACTTGAGAACTCAGGAACTGGGCAACTCATATAAGCAATAGCCGGCTGGAATCCACTGAAAGTGATACAACTCGAATACCAGAGCTGGGTGACGAGAGCCTACACTCACAGAGAGAAACGCAGATCCAGTATTCAGTCACCAGCACCCAGAGTTGGCCACTCCACTGTAAACTGAGCATGAACCCCAACACTCAGTGAGAGTTCCATCAGGACAACAACCACCATCAATGGTCACACCGATGGTTAGTTGAGCAGAGTCCCAGAGGCAAGCTTGGCGCAGTCGTGCTGAAAGGAGTAGTGGAGATGAATTTAAACTAAGTATCTAATACAGGATCAGTCCACTTGAACCTGCAATGGAAGTCATAAATAGTAGCAGACTGAAGACTTGGCATTTGGAAACACTATTACTGTACAGTCAATGTTAGTAGATGAATACTTCAGACTACTGCAGGAATAACAAAGACTGGCACTGGACTGGAATCACAGTGTAAGTAGCAAGCTGAACCAGATTGAAACTGGAAGGATCGACACAGGCTGGAAATATGCAGGTTAGATCAGACTGGAACCAGAGGATACAGCAGGTAATATGAACCAGACTAGAACCGGAGGAGGCTGGAATGGACTGGGATGGAAAACACTGAAGAAACCTTGAACCGGACTAAAATCAGAGGGATCAGGAGGTCACTTGAACTGGTTTAAAACCAGAGGAGTACTTATACTGGACTGGAACCAGCAGAGGGAGGGACCGGACTGGAACCGCAGGCGTTGAACACAGGCTGGAGGGTTTCTGAATACTAGCAGGAGCAAACACTGCAGAGTAGATTGAACCGACTCACAGGTATCATGGTAGAAGCAGTTTTCACAGTTACAGGTAGCAGGAGAGCTGGTTCAGGTGGCAGATCAGAGTCAGAAGTTATGTTATATGTTGTTTCTACAGTGTGCTAGTGACATGTGCAGCTTTAAATAAAGCACTCTTGCAGGGGATAGGAGAGAGAGAGAGTGGTCATGTGAACGCAGCAGACAGACAGTGACTGGATGTTAGCAGTCAAATGATCTGATCCATCATGGCTGCGCCCATGTACCTTAGGAAAGCATTGACATCACCCTGGAATAGGATGGCCCGCCTTATAGAAGCACCACCGAAGAGAGTAGGAGCAGCTAGGTGCCTGGTTTGTGACAGTCGCACATCCAGGAAAATGTTAGGACTATCATCTTCCATAGCGCAGCTACCTGCACTCAGGATCAGAGTGCATTGGCAATTCTTGGCCTGAGTGGGGCTAATTTTTCCAGAACATGTTCAGAAAGATAGTCTTTAAAATATGTTTTTGACTGCTATGCCTAATATTCTCTGAACAATCTAATAATATGAATCTGTTAAGGGATAATGGAAGTTTTATAGATCACTAATAGTAACTCTTACAATAAATGTTGCTAAAAAAAATAAATAATTCCTGTTGCCCCATTTTGATTCTTTATTCCCATGTTATATTTTACCTAAACCGTTCACAGCTTTGCAAATGGAAGCAACGGTGTGTGTATCAGAACTGAAAAGGTTAGCTGACATATAAGATGAGAACTTTTAACTACTGTAGCTGGGATACCTGGTGTTGCCTGAGTTGAAGAATGAGCCTTGAAGTACATCTATAGCCTTCATTTTTTACCCATTCCATTGATCATGAAAATGACCCAAATGTTTGCTAACATGGTTTTAGCCAAAGGACCTATCTATCAATTTAGAAGTGCTTGGAGGAAATTAGTAACTGTCAGTGCAGGTGCAGTGTGACAGTTGATCCTAAAACACACTGCTCTTCCATTGGAGCTGTAACTGCCCCCGCCCCCCACTGGTAAATATCAACTTGTGCCTTCAAATCAGTGCAGTTTTAGGCACTGGAAGACATCCTAACCAAACTTGCTTAAACCAAAATTTCAAATCAGAAATTCCAAGCCTACTTGGTGGGCACCATGTAGACCTCCATGGCCCTGACTAACTTCAAACATAGCCAAAAAACTAATCCTTGTCAAACTACACCACCATGCCAAATTTGGTGGAGCTAGGTACAAAACTCTGGCCATGCATAAAGGACAAACAGACAGACACACACACACACTTTCTTGCTTATTATATAGATGTTAAATTTATAATTTGCTTAGCTCGATCAAATTGTACAACTACAGAGTGATAGAGAGAGCCACCACAAACTAATGTATGCTTTACTGAGTACTATGGGAATAGGCATGGGAACAGAGATCTCATTGAGTGAACCAATAGTTGCCTCCTTTGATGTTTTGCATTTTGGAGATTTGTGAATTTAGCACAATTATAGTTATGTTGTAGACACCTGAATGAGTCGTCCTGTCAAATATTAACTATTCAGCTATTCACAGGAACACTTTCCCTCTTTCTTTCTTATTTGACCTTGCTGGCCTCTCCCATATGCCCTATTACAGTATCATAGCACTTTCTTTTCCGGTCTCCAATTTCACTGCATTTTAAAAGGAGAGGAAGATGCCCCACTGTGCCAAGACCTCTCCAGAGTGCCAATCTATTATGCTAACTCTTCCAGTAAGTGATGTTCAGCAGGAGCTAGATGCCAGAGATAATTTTAAATTCCGTCCTTCCCTGCATGTTAAGCAATTACAATGTCTTCTGTGTTACCATTTGACAAAGGCTAATTTGCAGGTCAGAGGTCTTGCCACCTTCACTTAATACAAACATCCCCTCAAAACACTGTAAAAGTTGAAGAAAAAAAAAAATGTTTTGCTCAATGAGAACAGAACTCAGCAGAATTTTAAACCGACATTGAGGAATAATTATTAAGGTGAAAATGTGCATGTAAAACTCACCAGCCAATAATAAATCAAGGAAATTAAGGGTCTAGTTGCTGTGGATTTAAAGCACAGTTGCATCTTTGACTATTATTATTATCCTTTATTTAGATGGCTCCCCAAGGGGTACGCAGCACCTTACAAAGTACATAAACAGAAATAGTATGAACAAAACAAGAAATAAGTGACTTACAGCAAAAAAGATTGCAGAACGTAGACAATGTTTATAAACATTGCTGCATCAGCAGTCATTACACCCAAATAAGCAGCAGGGTGGCAGAAGGCAAAGGTTTGGTGCAGTTGTAGATGGTGGGGAACAGAAGATCATGTGGAAAACCATGCTGGGATCAACTGGCCGATCCCAGCAATGGCACAGGAACATGGGCCAGTGGGGATGTGTCCTCTGCGGACACATCCGTTGCCGGCGCTGGGACAGTGAGGTTCTCCCCAGCGTCAGTGAAGACGCCGCAGGGACCGCCTGGGAAGAGGCCAGAAGATGCCGCTGTCAAGAGAAAAGACAGGAGGTGCCAGCTTAAGGAGGAAAAGAAGAAGCGGCACCGCTGGCCAGGATGGCCCAGCGGTAGAAGAATGCAGCTGAGGACCGGTGAGGACTGCGGGGGTGGAAAGTAAAACAGCTAATGAAGCTCCACCCGCAGCTTTTTCCACCGTAGCAGGTAGGCCCTCTGTGAGGCCTACCATATACCCCTCCCTAGACCACCAGGGTTGTCGGGCACTAGGCCCGTGGGGCACACTCAGGCAATAGGCCTGTGGGCATTTAGGCGGGCACAAGGCCCGAGTGCTGTAAGCAGGCATTAGGCCCTATAGAGATATTGCCCCCATTAGGTGTAAGTGACCTGGGCAGTAGACCCAGGCCACTAATCAAAGAGGTAGGTGAGCGCTAAGCCCGTGGCTATCAACCGAACCTAAGGCCTGTACACATTCAGGAGGGCGCTAGGCCCAATTTATTGAAGCCCCACGGTAGGCAGGCCCATAGGCCTGAGCCCTGTATAAAGTGGCCCTGGGCATTAGGCCCAGACCACTACCCAGGCCGCTACCTGAGCCCCACCATTAGACAGGCCCATAGGCCTGAGCCAGCAACATAAAAAGGGGACTCTGGGCAGTAGGCCCAAGTCCCTTCTGCGCCCCGCAGTAGGCAGGCACAAAGCCTGAGCCGCCAGCCCATTGAAAGTGGTTCTGGGCAATAGGCCCAGACCACTGTTATAGCAAGTAGGTAGCCCCCTGTGTAATAGTACAAGAGGTGTAAGTTGCTGTATGGCATTCACCCTCACTGGAACCCCCGTGGAGAGCTGCCAGGCTCCCACTAAAATAACAGGTAACTTCCCAGTCACCAAGAAGAGGAGCTGGCCAGCTCTAGTTAGGCAGGAAACAGACATTTAAAGGGACAGCACTGTGGTTTTACTCTTGTGTGATTACCATCTGTGATTGTTGTTCTGTGCAGGGCAAATGTTTAGTTGTTTTTTGTTAAGCATACCGCACTACACACACTGTAGGTTGAGGGTGATATTGTCATAGTATGTGTAGTAGCGTGACACAGGTTTAGGCCCTGCACGGCTGTGGTGTGTATCTCCTTACAAGGACCTGTAGACGAGTGACCGGACGAAGAGCAAGATTGGACACGGTAAAAAATATCTGTGTGTACTGTCTCTCACTGCCTGTTTGTTCCTTTCTGTCTTTCTTCCTTCTGGGCAGACAGTGGTCCTTGCATCCCAGTGCAAGGTCGAGTTTTCACCTGGTGTGTGAGCACCTATAGGTGAAAACTCGGGATCTGAGGCCAAAAGTGCCAGTGATGATCTTCATTTAAAACTTGAATTTATTTATCAGTTTGGTAGGGTGTGTCGGTCGACGTGAGGGACGGTTCTCACGTCATCTCCTTCCTCCTAAGGTGTCGTGTCCGTGTCCAGTTTGGAGTTCCAGGACCATCTGTTCAACATATGGCCTGAAGGTGAGAGGGTGCGTCGCAAGGTAAGATACGGGAGTACACAAATGGCAACAATTGTCCTAGAGAGTAGGGCAACAGAAAGATACTCCTTTTGGGGGCACTCTTAGAAAATCATATATAGAAATTAGTTAATACATAACCTTTATTTATAAATGCACTTAAAAGGACAAAGACAGGCAAACAACAAAAAACATAAATCAATCAACTCTACGGTGTTATGTACCATATACAGTCGTAGAGTAAAAATAAGTATTATACCTTGGTATTAATAAGCCAAAGTATACCCTCTGTGCATATAACATACAGTAAAAAAAGGGATTGGATATACACTATGATATCCTATTGTATCCCTTCACCATCCAATTGTGATGGAGGAGAATCTGGCGAAAATATTGAAAATGCTTGACACCTTAAATAAACAATTTGGCAGCCATATAATCTGGTTCCTGTGTTCAAGCAAAGATAATGGCAGGCATCTGATATTACAATTCTTGCATTCTAGTACATAGATATAATCATAAGCATATATTCTTTATTAGACATGAGATTTGTCAAATGCTTCTTTAATTAGTGTCTTATATTTATGATCATTATAATGATCTTATTATGATTAGTAGCCCATGTACATCCCGGAGGGGCATGTAAAGCCCTATATATTGTGTCAGGCAGTTGATTTGTGCATGTAATTAATTAGATGGTCACAACATTTAACAATAATCAAGCAGCATCATTTAAATACGATAATAGATAGTAACAATGTAATCAAACGGTTTGCAACAGATTGTCCATATACGTAATGGACGGTTACATCGCAATCTTGTGACAAAAATATATTAACCCTTTAGGGTATCAAGGGGTTAAATCATACACGCTAGTCTGTTCATAATAGTCTGACAAAAATCAATTAAGCAGCAGCACCATCCAAGACAAAAGAATAAAGAGCTATCTGCACAGATCACTACAATTCAAACACCTCCATCCAGTCAGTAACACCTTCCAAGTAGCACAATATCCCAGAGTTCTATACGCATAACATACTGGGCATTATAGGTCAGATGTAAATAGTAAATATAGGAAGCAGACCAGGGAAAAAGGAGTGTGTATGATACCTCTCCGGAGTCGCCGCGGCATACAGCGGGGCTATGCATAGACGCCTGCCATGAGTTCAGCTGGAAACAGCTGTTACTCACGTGACCTGGACGCGTGTTTCGCCGTTCTGGCTTTATCAAACAGGAAGCCAAGAGGTATCATACACACTCCTTTTTCCCTGGTCTGCTTCCTATATTTACTATTTACATCTGACCTATAATGCCCAGTATGTTATGCGTATAGAACTCTGGGATATTGTGCTACTTGGAAGGTGTTACTGACCGGATGGATGGTGCTGCTGCTTAATTGATTTTTGTCAGACTATTATGAACAGACTAGCGTGTATGATTTAACCCCTTGATACCCTAAAGGGTTAATATATTTTTGTCACAAGATTGCGATGTAACCGTCCATTACTTATATGGACAATTTGTTGCAAACCGTTTGATTACATTGTTACTATCTATTATCGTATTTAAATTATGCTGCTTGATTATTGTTAAATGTTGTGACCATCTAATTAATTACATGCACAAATCAACTGCCTGACACAATATATAGGGCTTTACATGCCCCTCCGGGATGTACATGGGCTACTAATCATAATAAGATCATTATAATGATCATAAATATAAGACACTAATTAAAGAAGCATTTGACAAATCTCATGTCTAATAAAGAATATATGCTTATGATTATATCTATGTACTAGAATGCAAGAATTGTAATATCAGATGCCTGCCATTATCTTTGCTTGAACACAGGAACCAGATTATATGGCTGCCAAATTGTTTATTTAAGGTGTCAAGCATTTTCAATATTTTTGCCAGATTCTCCTCCATCACAATTGGATGGTGAAGGGATACAATAGGATATCATAGTGTATATCCAATCCCTTTTTTACTGTATGTTATATGCACAGAGGGTATACTTTGGCTTATTAATACCAAGGTATAATACTTATTTTTACTCTACGACTCTATATGGTACATAACACCGTAGAGTTGATTGATTTATGTTTTTTGTTGTTTGCCTGTCTTTGTCCTTTTAAGTGCATTTATAAATAAAGGTTATGTATTAACTAATTTCTATATATGATTTTCTAAGAGTGCCCCCAAAAGGAGTATCTTTCTGTTGTCCTATTCTCTAGGACAACTGTTGCCATTTGTGTATAGCCCTTACTCCAGGGGAGCACCACCAACCTGTTCATTGATTTTGGGATATTTTTTTGTACACCCTCTTGATTTATTTATATGTTGTTTTTTTCTGAATGGTTTTTCAATTGAATTAATCCAGTGCGGAGTCCTTTTTTTTTTTTTTTTGTTCTTCTAAGATACGGGAGTACACCTGCATGGCAGCAGGCACTGCAACGCACCCCTCTTACAACCGTATAAGTGAGGGAAAGAAAAGTACATGAGGGAAGAGGGCCCTGCTTGTTAGAGCATACAATCTAGTAAATAACTGTTTTTAGGGGCATTTATAAAGAAACATAGCATGTTCTTTCTCAGCCTTGCATGCTGCAACCAAACTCAGATCTACCCTGTGCATATATCAAAATGCATAGCCTGTGCACAGGGGTTGTATTTCAGTTGAATGGGTGTGGAATATATTTTGTCCTGATTTTGCCTTTTAAAGTGTTAGTTGGTATACTACAGTATAATCATATTTGTACCTCACCCTCATTCATTTAGAAATGCCCTTTTATCAATTTCTAAGGTGGTGGTACCATGAAAAAGCTAAAACTCTACTTATGCCCAAAGTATGCCCTTTCCTTTCTTATTATTGTTTACTTGATTTTCCACCCATAAAACACACTCTAAGTTCAGCAGGTCTGGTGCATAACTGTTCTCTGTAATGTACAGTATGCACCACTCCACTCCACACCGGTAGACCGCCCCAATAACTGCTGCATGTTGGCATAAAAACAGGTACAACACCAGAGATGTTATCAAATACTGAGGATGATGATTCTGGCCGTGGACTCACTGAGCCACAAGTAGTTGGCACTGGCTATAGGCTAATGGATATTTGGGTCTAATGGATGGCGGGTCTACAGTCGTGGTCTACAGGTTAAACCCATTAGGTAGCAGCTGAAAGTTTATGAACCAGATGAAAATTGGAGGAACACAAACATAGCTGGGGAAATATAGGTTAGAATATTAAACGAAGGTCAGGGTCAAGAGCAGATGAGAATGGTCTGAAACAAATTAGGTTGTCAACAAGTAATAAGAACAGCAAACAAATGGGGCAATTCAATTCCCCAGCAACAACACAATGTGTTGTTCCGGAATAGCATGGAATGGAATGGAATCATGTTCACTGGTGTTGAAAACTTGCAATGTTGGCAGAACATCACAGCACAATTGAATTCTCCCCAAAGAGCAGGCACAAGAATGACCGGGAACAAGCCGGGATGGGTACGGGATGCCGGCACTCAGGATCCTGGCAGTCACAATCCCGACCAACACCTATCAGTCGGCATCCTAACCATCATCCTCTCCCTACCCTATGCCCATAACTCGCAGGGACAGTGTTTACCGCAACCGCAAGTTTCCCAAGTTCCCCTTAGTACATAACGGGATATTTTCATTAAAAATTTAAATATCTGCTGCAAAACGGATCCTTAATAATCTTGGCAGTTCTACGATTATTAGTACATAGGCCTCTATGACTGTGTAGCTGTTTTATACATAGTTCAGAAAGGCAATTACAAAGCCAGTTAATGATCATAAGATTTTCTTTTTTGTGACTCAGTGCATCACTCATCACTCATTCTAAACATAAAACATTTCTGTAATATTGTGTTTTTGTCATTTGATTGCAATATCTCCATATTTAAGTGTATGCAGCACGTTTCATGATGTTGTGTGATATTGTCCTTGTAGTAGACCTTTTGTTTTATGACAACATCATGCAACTGTGGCTTAATGAGACTTGTGCTAAATTCTTGTTCAAATGTGAACGTAAGTTGTGACATGATGAAGGTGTTTGTCATTAATTAATTGCCTTTTTTGTGAAACCTTAGAAGCTCCCTTGCTGCTGATTCTTTCATTGAACCATGAATCTATGAACTGCCTGCAAAACATGAAATAGGAAATGCACACTAACATTGTTACTTTCTTCCTTTCATGCTTCATTTCCAGATAACACTAAAAACAATCTTGTCTCCATATGTATTGCACTAAATATTCTTAGCATAACATTTAACCCAAGCAGAGAAAGGTCTAGTTTTCTGTAGTGCAACAGAGCCACCACCTAATAGAGGCCAGAGGAAGCAAGGCACCTAATGCCATAACTTCTTCATTTATTTCATATGGTTTGTAAGATTGGGAAAAGATGCAGATCCACCGAATTTAACCTTTCATACATTATAATTACACTGACCCAGGAGAAGGAGAAATAAAATCCCTAGTGTGGCAGATGCCAGAGTAGCCTCTCAGGGGGGAAAACAAATCTGTACTGTCTACGAAAATGGCAGCTGGATAAATTCCCTGGATCACCCATCCCCTCACTATCATATCCCTTTCACATCGAAATTGGCTGGTCGCACCCGGGATTTGTACAGGCGTCCATCCTGGGTGCGACCTGCCGGAGACCCCTTTCAGTCTGGTGGCCCGACCCGGCATTATATGACATCACCAACATCGCTGCTGAGCCGGCGCTTGGAGATGAGGTAATTTCCAAACGCCGGCTCTTCCTATGCAGTGAACGGGACCCGGGTACCCGTTCACACTGCACCACGAGCCGGGTTGAACTTGTGTTCAACCCTGCTCGCTACGCGAATTGAAATGCCAGGTCACTCGAGCCGGGTTATTTCTACTGGACCCTTTCACGCTGCGTAGCAACCTGGGTAGCTGCGCATTCATGTGCAATAACCTGGGGAGTTTGATGGCAGTGTGAAAGGGGTATTTATTGGTGACTTTGCCATCACAGCCTGTGGTAAGGAATTGCACAGCTTTATCACTCTGACCATGCACTCTACTATACAAACATGGCACACAGGCATCGATAAGGCAGACCTACAGATACTGGCAGTGGCGACAACTGCTAGCAAGATTTTTGATGCATTGGTATGAGAGATTTGGAAAATGCATTCTCAATCATTCTTATAAAGAAAGGAACATTGGACTATAGTTTGTTAAATGATAATTATGCTCTCTTCCTGCACTGGCCACACTTGCTCTAAAGTCAAGCATATGGAAAACTCCTCTACAAATCCAGCATTTGCCCCAGGCTTGAAGCTACAACATTTTGAATGTATATAAATAAATATAAGTTTATCAGCGCTTACAGTATTCAAATAGTGCTTACATGTTTTTATTGTAGATTTGACCGGATTGAGTTATATTGGGGAACTTAGTATGGATAATATTGCCAAAATGGAAGAAACAGTTATACAAAAAAGTATCAAAAATCTAAATTTTACATTATGCTGAATAAAATCACAGCCTTTACGACACCATGATACACTAAGGTAAAAAAAAATGAGCTTGTACTGTAGTCTTATCATCACTATTAAATACATTGTAGGAATTCTTGTAAAGATCCTATGGCATACTCTCCCACTCTGTATACCAGCCAATCAGAGATCAGGTGATGTCACATGGCCGAGCACTTTTATGCCTGGTAATTTAGCTACTTTGTGTCAAGCCCACTTTTACATTCCTAGCGGCTAGTAGGAGCTATTAAGTCTGTGAACATTTCTTAAACTGTTGTCTGTTCATAGCGAGCAGATGTTTCGGTGTTTGCTGAGATTTATATTTAATCTCGTTATTTATTTTTGAGCAAAAAATCATCTTGGCAAAGGAGTGTGAGTTTGCATACCCTTGTATGTGCTTAATAAGAGATCTCAGTTTAGTTAGTTGTATTTATAGAAGGAGGTGTAAGTGTGAAAAGTGTCAAGGAGGAAGAAGAGAATTGTGAAAATGCTCAGAGCTCATTTCTTCTCCAACCTCACCTGTCTGCCTGACTGCTAATGAGGTAACTGACAGTATGCTTTCTGGACATCTGCTGCTATATATAAACTATAATAAATCCTACAATATTATTGAAAGTTTTATATTTATAGACGTGTATATTGGGGATTTGCAAATAAAGCAGTTTATAAATAACAGATAAACCTGCACAAAATTTTATAAGCAATGCAAGTCAGAGAGAAAGAGAGAGAAGAGACAGAGAGAGACAGGACTCGCAGCGGTGGATCACTTGACTTAAGAACGCAGCTTGCTGTGAGAATTAGTGTGCATGCAGCAGGGTTGGATCATTCACGTGGCTGCTAAGTGCCCAGTGGGTCCTATTATCCATCTGCACCTGACATCTGCATGTCTTTCATTCTGTTTTTTCAACATGGGACCACAATTGGGACTGTCCTGCCAAAGTGGGACTGTTGTGGGGTATGTAATTGATCAATCTCCAAATCTAAATGGTTTCAAAGCTTTACGTGATACCTAACGTCATCTTCACTCTTACTTATGGAAAAAGTTTTGGGAGAGCAAAGATGGAACCATTTAGATTGCTCTGCTCCCACTGGCTCTCACAGTGCACAAGTGTGATCTATAGATGTGTCCACAGATACCTATTCACAAATTGCACCAAATAGTCCAGTTTGGTGCACTACAGATTATGCAGCTACAGTAACTTGGAGCAGCTTGGATGCATGTACAGTTTTGGCTAGTTAACATGAACATTCATCCAGAGCATAATTTTCCCAGCTAATGATGAGAATAGTTCATGGATCTTGGAAATTGAAATTTCAGCAGAGATGGGGTTGGTCTATGACCCTAAAAGGAACATTTGTATACTAACTTTACTGATGGGTATCTTAGTAATACATTTTTGATAGCAGACCAGACTTGGTTAACTGTTGAGCATATCATGGTTGTGTCACGAATCGGGGTCTTAGCCCTACTTACCAGACCGAACGTTGCCACATTGTGGTATTCCGCACTTCTCCTGTACCTCAGCAACATCTCCACTCTCCATAGCGTGGAATGTAAACAAACTGACCATCTGCTGGGATTGGCTATCTTGGTTCTCCCCATGTAACTTCATAGTCACAGTACATGGCAGAGAGTTCCTCATGTAGACTAGCTTTGAATGTGGTTATTTGCTGAACTATAGAGCCCGGCATGGCCAATACCAGCGGCGGGCTGGGCCGGTGTGCAGGGGGCCATGTGCCCCCCGGGCCGCTGCTCTATTGAATGATTTGGGCCGGCAACATTATTTGGAGATGTGTCCAGCTGGGGACACACATCTCTGATCAGTGCTGGCTTGACTGCACATCAAGCAGATGCAGCAGCACTGCAGTTTATAGTTGTCGCCAGCCATGAACCAATCGCAGACCGGTGGTCAATCAAAGAGAGGAATCAGCGATGGCCCTTTAAGTTTGACACCAGCCGCTAGCCAATCAGGGCTTGTGGTCCGGCAGCCAATCAGAAGCAGTTGCGTGGATGCTTTTGATTGGCTGCTGGTCTGTGACGTGATTGGTTTATGGCCGATGCAAAGTTTAATCTGCCACCGCATCAGCACATCTACTGCCCTGGCGCTGGGATCACCATGGAGAGCCCACTGCCTGACATGGGACAGGGAGGAGGAGAAGAAGTGCCCCTGCTTGGTGCCAAGCCGCCCGCAGAGTGCACAAAACCAGCCAGATGACGGGCAGGAAGAGACGTAGCCGGTCTTTGTCAGTGCAGATGGACTGAGAGGTACTGGAGCGAGGTGAACACTGTGAGGTGCAGGGGGTGAGAGAGGGACATAGGCAGTGAGGGGTGCAGGGGGTAGGAGAGGAGCGTAAACAGTGAGAGTGCTGGGGGTAGGATAGGGACATAGGAAGTGAGATTGCAGGGGGTAGAAGAGGGATGTAGGCAGTGAGAGTGCAGGGGGTGAGAGAGGGACATAGGCAGTGAGGGGTGCAGGGGGTAGGAGAGGGGCGTAAACAGTGAGAGTGCTGGGGGTAGGAGAGGGACATAGGCAGTGAGAGTGCAGGGGGTAGGAGAGGGATGTAGGCAGTGAGAGTGCAGGGGGTAGGAGAGGGATGTAGACAGTGAAAGGTGCAGGGGGTAGGAGAGGAACATAGGCAGTGAGAGTATCAGGGGGTAGGAGAGGGATGTAGGCAGTGAGAAGTACAGGGGGTAGGAGAGGAACGTAGGAAGTGAGAGTGCAGGGGGTAATAGAGGGATGTAGGCAGTGAGAGGTGCAGGGGGTAGGAGAGGGACGTAGGCAGGGAGAGTGCAGGGGGTAGGAAAGAGACATGGGCAGTGAGAGTGCAAGGGGTAGGAGAGGGATATAGGCAGTGAGAGGTACAGGGGGTAGGAGAGGAACATAGGCAGTGAGAGTGCAGGGGGTAGGAGAGAGATGTAGGCAGTGAGAGATGCAGGGGGTAGGAGAGGGATGTAGGCAGTGAGAGGTGCAGGGGGTAGGAGAGGGACATAGGCAGTGAGAGTGCAGGGGGTAGGAGAGAGATGTAGGCAGTGAGAGGTGCAGGGGGTAGCAGAGGGATGTAGGCAGTGAGAGTGCAGGGGATATGAGAGGGACGTAGGCAGTGAGAGTGCAGGGGGTAGGAAATGGATGTAGGCAGTGAAAGTGCAGGGGGTGGAGATGGAAGCAGAGGCTAATTCCTATTATCAAAATCCCTAAAGTTGGGGGAGGTTCCACTGACCTTTTCCATACCCCCATTTCAAAATTCAGATAGCACTGCCTCTGGGCATCGAGTGCAGTAGGCTGCTCATGGGCCAGTGCCGTCTGCTTGCCCCACAGGCTAAAAATTGCCAGCCAGCCCTTGGCCAATACTGTGGTTTGTGATGTTGGGGACCAGTGCTTAAAGTGGTCCTAGAGAAGTGGTGGAACAACCCCCCTCCCTCTCTGCACCTTTTATTTTTAAAAAAGGACAGCGCACAAAAAGGGGGCGTGGTCTCAAAAGAAAGGGGCATGTTCACACAATAGTATTCCCAATTCAAATTACACCACACAGTAGCATAATCTTGATTCACCCCTAAT
The DNA here is from genome assembly GCA_031769625.1 of Taudactylus pleione. NCBI lineage: Eukaryota > Metazoa > Chordata > Amphibia > Anura > Myobatrachidae > Taudactylus > Taudactylus pleione. The sequence continues at coordinate 14,249,667 of JAUIMM010000012.1, read as the reverse complement.
TCACATCACACCACAAAGTAGTGTTCCTTATTCATGTATGACACACAGCGGTGGCCCCTTACAATGCCCACATTTGTGCCCCTAATACACATAATGCCCACAGTAGTAGTGCCCCTTATACAATGCCCACAGCAGTAGTGCCCTTTACACATAATGCTCACAGCAGTAGTGTCCCTTATGCAGTCTTGCCCTTTAAACAGTGGTGCCCCTTATTGTAGTGCCCTAGTAATGGTGCCCCTTATGCAGTGCCCCGAGTAATGGTGCCCCCAATAGTGGTGCCCCTTATGCAGTACCCCCAGTAGTGGTAGTGTCCCTTATGCTGTGCCCCCAGTAGTGGTTGTGCCCTTTATGCAGTGTCCCCAGGAGTGGTGCCCCTTATGCAGAGCTCCCAATAGTCGTAGTACACCTTATGCAGTGCCGGCAGTAGTGGTGCACCTTATGCAGTTCCCCCAGTAGTGGTAGTGGCCCTTATGCAGTGCCCACAGTGGGAGTGCCGCTTATGCAGTGCCCCCAGTAGTGGTGCTCCTTATTTAGTGCCCCCAGTAGTTGTGCCCCTATGCAGAACCCACAGTAGTGGTAGGGCCCCTTATGCAGTGCCCCCAGGAGTGGTGCTCCTTATGCAGTGCTCCCAGTAGTGGTAGTGCCCCTTATGCAGTGCCCACAGTGGTAGTGCCCCTTATTCAGTGCCCCCAGTAGTGGTGTCCCTTATGCAGTGCCCCCTTTAGTAATGCCCCCTGTAGAAGTAATGTCCCCAGTAGTAATGCCCCCTGTAGTAATGACCCCAATAGTAATGCCCCCTGTAGTAGTGCCTTCAATAATAATGCCCCCTGTAGTAATTCTCCCAGTAATAGTGCCCCCAATAGTAATGCCCCTGAGTAATGCCCCCGTAGTAGTGCCCCCAGAAATTATGCCCCCCAATAGTGAAGCTGCTTATTAAAAAAAAAAATACTTACCTTAATCCCCACTTCTGCATCGGCTGCCTCCGGTCTGCCTGGCTGCTCCTCTGAAATATAGGAAAGATGTTATGACATCTCTCCCATAGTGCCTGTGGGGAGAGCCGAAAGCCAGAGCTCAAGAGTGAGCTCCAGACTCCGGCTGGCACTACGGGGAGGGAACCAGGTGCCCGCTGGTAACAAAATCTCAGCGGGCGCCCGACAAATGGAGCCTCCCTGCAGTACCGGGCTGAGGTGGGTCGAAAGAGGCGGAACTGGGTCCGATAATTAACATTCCAACTCAAAGTGATCCGAAAATCAGTTGTCTCCCTGAGACTTTTCACTGCTCCTTTCAAAGCAGTGAATCTTTTCACTGCTCCTTTCAGAGCATTGAAACTAGTACGCCTGCGTGACCTACAAGTCACGCAGGCGCACAAAAGCCCCGGCATCCAAGGAGCCAGACAGGGGAGGAGAAATCTGAAAGGGTCCCCCTTCGCAACCCGGGACTTCTTCCCAAGGAGCAGGTTGCGTGAGCAAACACCATCTGAAGATGAATTCTGTACTAGTGTATGGGGACCGTGGGCCATTCCGGGAGAAGAAGGTAAGCAGGAGATATCTGTGATATCTCCTGCATTACCTTTTTGATGAATGGCCCAAAAACTTAATTTCTACAAAAGCAGGTGCAAATGTTCATTTTCACCTGCTTTTGTAGAAATGAAGTGATGATGAATAGACTTAGGCATACACAGATAAATGTAATGAAGTAAAATATGGTCATTTAAATATGGTTTTGTACTCATCCCATTATGACCTACCCCAATGGTTATTTAGCTTTCTCAATAGTTATTGAGCAAGATATTGCCTATATTTACAGGTTTGTAGATGCTATGGAAAATGTGGGTTGAAAAGGTGAAACCATTACTACAAAGATCAACCTTCATCAACCTTTGAATGATTCCATTTATTCATTTAAACTTTTCAAATTTTCCCGTAAAATGCTGCTTGGTTTTGTTTTTATATTATACCTGGTTTACAACGGTTGCTTTTGCAGAGTATAAAAATGTGAACTGTAATTCAGGTCAAGGAATGCCTCTCTAAAGACGTAATTCCCAACATCGTAAGCTCATATAAATAGTCGTGTCCCAATTTAAACCTCAGTGGAAATTTGATGTCTCATTTAAAGTTTAGTGAACTAATGTGTGTAAGGTGAGCAGCACTAATCTCGAGATCCAGATCAAAAACAGCAGCATTCCTGTGCCAAACTTACATAAATCATACATAAAACTATACCTCATACTTGCCTCCATTTTTTCTCTTCTCTTCGGGAGAAACCCAGAGAGGAGATGCACCTGACCACTTTGGGGTGGGGCCGGGTTCTTTATGTCATTAGGCCCTGTACCATCTGTGGGTATAATTTAGCCCTGTCCCCTCCATATGGACTGGCTATTCCCTGTATTATCTCTCCATCCTGCCCACTTCACTAGAAAGTGGGCAGGATGCAGGAAATTTACCCATTCTTCGGGGGTGGGGGGGGGCTACCCAGACAATCATAACTACTCCCGCAACTTCCAGGAGAGTCGGCAAGTATGCCAGAGACTAGAAATAATGTCCCCCAGCACACTGCATAAGACCAGCAATAACATGTGAATACTACATGATACATAGAAATCCAAAGATCTTTGTTGCATATTTGCAAATATATATTTAAGCACCCGACCACGTCAAGGTGTCTCTGTATCGGTGTCCCTTACACTACATCATAATAGCATTCACTTTGGGTCATATAATTGCATACTGTAGTGCACCATGATAATAGCTCATACACTTATATATCTAAGTTGACAGTCAGCACACCTGAAGGTACCCCAAGGTCCTCCAAATAGCACTACAGGAATCAGCACACCCTTCCATTTCTGGTCCTATCTATACCTGTCAGTGCTGCTCAGATCAACTTAATGGTCCTTCAGTATGCTATACCTACAACTTACAAATCACATATAGATGCTTGTTGGCAGTATTTTGCTGGGTACACACTGGCAAATATATTGGCCGATCAATTGATCGCCCAATATATCGTGCCTCCGTCGGCCAGTGTGTACAAGCGATATGTCTGTGAACAACGTCGTTCACAGACATATTGCATTGGCTGTGCTGCACAGCCAATGAACAGATTGGCAGAACACAGGGGTTCAGAGAGGAGGGGGGAGCCGCAAGCGGGTACTACTTACCCGGGTCAGGCACAGCTCCCCATCCACAGCAGCCCAGCACACGCTGCTGTGGCCTGGGCTGCACTGGGAGACTGTCCGAGGCTGCCAAAGCAACAGCCCGAGCAGTCTCCTATGCCAAAGGGGGGAGCAATCACGCTGTCCGCGCCCCCCATTGGCTGTGCATCGGGTTGAGGGGCACACAGTGCCCACCTCCCCAGCTCGCAGCGACACATCGTGGATGTGTTTTTTTTCCCCCAAAGGGGGCATGGCCACGCCTCCCGTGATTAGGCCATGCCCCCTACCCGCCCCCAGTCTGGCCCGAGCTGCTGCAGCATGCAGATGATGGTCGTTGTGTGTATGAACGACCATCATCTGCAGATATTTCTGCAGATCACTCGATCTGCAGATATATCTGTCAGGTGTGTACCCACCTTTAGACATTGTTAGTGTAAATATAAAACATGAATTACCCTCTTTAGACACAAAGGGACTGATTTAGAGTTGCAGATATGTCTGTTTGCTGAGCGTATATCTTGCATGTTTGCGCACTATGTAAGTGTTGATACTGAGTTTATGCAGCTATGGGCCATAGGCAAACGCAGGGTGGTTTCTGGTTGCCTATGGCCCATAGTTCTCCTCGGTATCAATAATAAAATAATGAGCACAAAATACACGTGTACCAATTAGGAGTTCTGGAAAATATGCACTGTTAGGGGTGCACTGCTATAGACCATCTATAGGGTTAACTATTAATACTGTTATCCAGTGCATAAGGAGACCAATGTGTACATATATGTCCAGGGCAGTGCTAGGCTTTTCTGCTGCTACCCCAAACTTCCGTTTCCTCCTATGCTCTGGAATGGTCCCCACATGTGAAATAAAAACATTCAGCTCAGGCAGGATGGCCCTGTTGCCACATCTGATGGCTTACTGTGATCACTGGTCCTGTATACAGTATGTTGGAATTGTGACATGGCCCACAGAGTAACGGTGCCTGTGTTTTTTATACACAAAGGGCTATGGCCCACACAGTCACGGTGCTTGTATTTTTATACACAAAGGGCTATGGCCCACAGAGTCACGGTGCCTGTGTTTTTTATACACAAAGGGCTATGGCCCACACAGTCACGGTGCTTGTATTTTTATACACAAAGGGCTATCGTCCACAGAGTTTTGGTGCTTGTGTTTTTAATACACAGAGGGCTATGGCCCACAAAGTCACGGTGCTTGTATTTTTATACACAGAGGGCTATGGCCCACGAAGTCACGGTGCTTGCATTTTTATACACAGATGGCTATTGCCCACAAAGTCACAGTGCTTGTATTTTTATACACAGAGGACTATCGCCCACAAAGTCATGGTGCTTGTATTTTTATACACACTGGGATATCGCCCACAAAGTCACGGTGCTTGTATTTTTATACAGAGGGCTATCGCCCACAAAGTCACGGTGCTTGTATTTTTATACACACTGGGATATCGCCCACAAAGTCACAGTGCTTGTATTTTTATACACAGAGGGCTATCGCCCACAAAGTCACGGTGCTTGTATTTTTATACACACAGGGCTATGGCCCACAAAGTCACGATGCTTGTATTTTTTATGGAATCGGTATGAAATACCACCGTCCGCATGGCCTGTGGTTCGATTCCCAGCAGCGCCTAGCCGACAGATGAGCAGAGCCCGGCAGCGGAAGCCCGACAGCGCTGGATATCCCGATTGTCGCTATGGTAAGTATATACTAACCTAACCCCCTAACCCTCCTTAGTGGTGCCTAACCCTAACCTCCCCCCCAAGTGCCTAACCCTAATCCCTCCTCTAAGTGCCTAACCCTAACCCCCCCTTCCCCGCTGCCTAACCCTAAGTCCCCCCGGGGGTGCCTAAGCCTAACCATCCCTCCCACTAGCCTAACCCTAGCCCACTGGGGGGTGCCTAACCCTAAGTCCCCCCATGTGCCCTAACCCTAACCCTCCCCCCCCACGGCTGTCCACTCGTGGTGCCCAGCATCCCTTCGATCAGGATGCCGGGCGCCGGTCTCCCGGCATCTGGGAAATGTCAGGCGACTACATCTAGACGCCCGGCATTTCACCCTTGCCGGGATATGACAGTCGGGAAGCCGGCTGCCGGTATTAAGGCAGCCGGTTTCCCAATTGTATACCTTTTATACACAGAGGGCTATGGCCCACAAAGTCACGGTGCTTGTATTTTTATACACAGAGGGCTATGGCCCGCAAAGTCACAGTGCTTGTATTTTTATACACAGAGGGCTATCGCACACACAGTAATGGTGCTTGTATTTTTACACAGAGAGCTATAGCCCACAAAGTCACGGTGCTTGTATTTTTATACATAGAGGGCTATCACCCGCAAAGTCACGGTGCTTGTATTTTTACACAGAGGGCTATCGCCCACAAAGTCACGGTGCTTGTATTTTTATACACAGAGGGCTATGGCCCACAATGTCACAGTGCTTGTATTTTTATACACAAAGGGATATCGCCCACAAAGTCATGATGCTTGTATTTTTATACACAAAGGGATATCGCCCACAAAGTCATGATGCTTGTATTTTTATACACAAAGGGCTATCGCCCACAAAGTCACGGTGCTTGTATTTTTATACACAAAGGGCTACGGCCCACAAAGTCAGGGTGCTTGTATTTTTATACACCGAGGGCTATCGCCCACAAAGTCATGATGCTTGTATTTTTATACACAAAGGGCTATGGCCCACAAAGTCACAGTGCTTGTATTTTTATACACAGGGGGCTGGGGCTATGGCCCACAAAGTCACAGTGCTTGTATTTTTATACACAGAGGGCTATGGCCCACAAAGTCACGGCGCTTGTATTTTTATACACAGAGGACTATTGCCCACACAGTCACAGTGCTTGTATTTTTATACACAGAGGGCCATGGCCCACAAAGTCACGATGCTTGTATTTTTATGCACACGGTGATTGTATACACAGTGGGGTACAGCACCAAAAAAGTTTTATTTTGTTTTTCTTTTTAAACTTTAAACTTTTTTTTTTACACACAGTCACTTGCAGTCAGTGTACCCCCTTACACAATCACAGCCACTTGTGCATCTTTGGACACAGCACTTGATCAGCAGAGTACAGCGCAGCATACATCAGCATGCAGTGTGCCCCCTTCCAGTTACTTTTGCCAGCGCAGCCAATTGTGAGTCTCTTGCCACAGCACTTAATTAACAGAGTATAGCGCAGCATCAGCGTGCAGTGTCTCCCCCTACATAGCAACTCAGCGTGCCCCCTCAGCCAGACCACCCACATGCAGAGTTGCACGCTGTACGGAGCGTGCAGGAGAAGTGGCACGGGACTCGGTGCCTTATGTAGAGGTGAACTCTTGCCTCTCGCGAGAGTTCAGCACTCTCGTGAGATCCGACGTCAGTATGCTGATATCGGGCTCGCAGTGGGGAACCGAGTCGGCGGGAACACCCGAGCCTCGGCTCGGGTGGACTCGGATCCCCACTGTTCTGAGCAGTTCAGATTCCACAGAATGCGAACCGCTCATCTCTAGTTAATTATGCCATCTTTACTGGCTACACTCACTCTAAAATCCAGCATCTGGAAACCCCCCTCTAGAAATCCTGCATTTGCCCCTGCTATGGGCAGTTCCATCTCCACTTGTGACTGAGGGCCTGATTCAGAGATGGGCGCTAATGCGATTTTCAGCAGATCGAGCGATTGTTTGCCATTGCGCATGCGTATAAGCCGCACTGCGCGCATGCAGCAATCGCATTACAATTACGGACGCACAGAGGATCCCATCACAAAATGACTGACATGTTGTCAGCATTTGGGGGTGGTAACGGCGAGTGGTCAGAAAAGCGCAGGCGTGCCTTTCCGTTTAAATGCTGTTACATGGGCGTACAAAAATTAGCCACTGCGAGTGCAAGCGCAGCTCTGCATGTCAGACCTTCTGCAAGGGTAAGATGGCCGCCAATGTGCGTCGATATTACAGATATTTACGCAGGTGTGGGTCAACGCACGCAGGTAAGAATGCAGCAGTGGGCGTCTTTATCCTTGGGTGATCTTTTGAACCATTAGCATATTTTCGCTGCTGAGTTGCATATGAGATCACAGCTGCGAATGCATTAGCGTCCATCTCTGAATCAGGCCCTGAAAACGGTGAGACTGGGCTGTAACGATGGTGTTCTCACTTGGGGGTCTATTCATCATCACTTAAGTTCTACAAAAGCAGGTGAAAATTAACATTTTCACCTGCAATTGTAGAAATTAAGTTATCAGGCCACTCATCAAGAAGGTAAAACAGGAGATATCAAAGATACAGCTATCTCCTGCTTACCTACCTCTTGCAGAATGGCCCGCTGTCCCTATACACTAGTATAGGGACAGAATTCATCGACTCCGAAAACACTTCGGGGAGACAGCTGATTTTTGTCTCGTGGTGCTCTGTTCAGACTCCGATAATTAACATAATGGATAGGCTCCAAAGACATATGGTCAGAGATGTAGACTATGCAGAGTTGGCCGGAAGAATATTTACTAAAGCCTTCAGACCAAGGTTACAACTGGTACAAAGGATGCAAATGTAAAATATGCAATTAGTTACGTGCAGGTAATGCTGGAGCAGTTACTTCAGGCTTGTGTTGAAATCTGCATCAGCCCCAATATAATAAAGTAATTAAGTGTCATATGCAAAAGAGAGAATAAATGTGAAAGCTGTATTTTCTATATAAAAATATATTTAAATTAAATTTAAATCTATTATCCCTTTTACAAATCAAGTGGGAATATTCTTCTCTGCTCTTTTCTGTAGTAGTCTAAATGTAAATTACAATTAATAAATTGTCTGCTCTAAACTAAAAAAATAAGTATATTACTGTAGCTTGAAGGATTAAAGCAGCCAATCAGAAGTGGTTAAATTGTATTTCTGGTGGCCAAGGGGTCTATTCATCAAACAATAATTGGCCTGGTAACCATGTGGAACGCTAGTTTCCGTTTATTTATGTTACCCGGCCATTCATCATCAGGAGTCCAAATAGGATCACTTGATATTCAGCAAATTATTGCTTGCCAGCTTGTTGTCGGATCCTTGCTCCTTCCTATGGGAAGAAGTTCCAGGGATGTGAAGAGGGATCCGAGCGGATTCTTTCACCGCCTACTCACTACTTCCCTGGCACATACATGACCTTGGGTCACGCAAGCGTAGACAAGCCGATGGGGAAGAGGTAAGTAATGCAGCTACTTTTGTAGCTGCGCTACTAACCACGGGGGACAGCTGCTTTTCGGAGCAGCTGTCCCCGCACCAGAGCAAGGATGAATTGCTCTGGTATAACGTATCCCTCATTGTAAAGTATGGCCCTCGATGATGAATAGGTCCCCAAGTCTCATTAGGTTCACGTTGCGACTGCTGTCAACTTAAGCTTTCCCGCCGCATTCTGACTCTTAAGACACCAAGGGGTCTATTTACTAAGCCTTGCATGGAGATAAAGTCAACAGAGATAAAGTCAATCAGTCAATCAGCTTCTAACTGCCATGTCACAGGCTGAGTTTGAAAATGACAGTTAGGAGCTGGTTGGCTGGCACTTATCTCTGTTGACTTTATCTCCATCCATTGCTTAGTAAATAGACCCCTAAGACTCAAAAGTCTAAAGCTAGGTATACACTATAGGATGTGTGTAAGTGTAACCAACAACAGAATATCGCGATGTAATGATACATCATGTGCGCCGTACACACTGCACTTTCTGGTGTACGATGGCGCAATGTGTCATTACATGTTGAATTTAACAACACCACAATCGCTCATTGCATTGTTCCACCTGCTGTGCAGCACAGCAGATGGGACAAAGTGATGAACAGCCCTTGCGTACGTGCAATCGGGCGTACACACTGCACAATCTGTACAATATACTGTATTGTTCCAATCCTGATTTCATCATGATTTCAGCGGGACAGTCCATATATGAGGGCTTCTATCCCACTGTCATTATCGGGACTGAATTGTCCTAAACGCCAGCCAGTTGGGGAGGTATGTATGTTTACTAGTCTGAATAGCATAGAATACAACGTAGAAAGAGTGTTAGGAAGGAAGCTAGAGAGGGATGTGGCACAGCCTAGCAATGTTCAGCCCTAGATATGCCCCTGGAGTTGGGGGCACACTTCCTTCGAGGTGCCCACACGCCCCCAGCCCCAAACAGCTTGACCCCAATTTCCATTGGAGAATGCAAATGCTGGCACCTCTATAGACGCCACCCATATAGTCATACAGATTTATATAAAATACTGCTCACAAAGTAGGTGCTTGATATCACAAAAGAGTATTTATGCTTCAGATTTCCACATGTCCCTTAGTGTGGGCAGACGGTAACACAGTAGAGCCCCCACCAACCTGTGGAGTAGAAATACATATTTCTTGCCTAAACACAATAATGAGATTGGAGTAATGCCTGATTTCTAATCACCTTATAACCAACAATTGTTAATAAGAACAGAACAAATTTTGTCTTGGCATTTTTTCAAAATAATGTAATTCCATTTGACAGGCTGTCTGGATTCAATTTCAGATTGAAAGCAATTTAAAGCAACTTATTGACAGAGCCAATCTAGAGTGATTTGCAGCTTCAGAGACTTGGACGCTGAAAGTATAAAGTGAACATTTTAAGGAAACAGAAGCAGTAGGCAGGAGTGTAACATGCAATCATCAAGACACATAGCAAAACTTGGGGAGAGGGTCTCTGAGGACCCCCGCTCTGCTCTTCTGAGTGTGCACAAGGGCCTGTCCTTGTACAGTAAACCACCATTTGTGGAAATAGTTTGTGAATGCAGCTGTGCTGATATAGTACACTCGGTCATAGACATACCACTGTGTAAAAATTAGAAAGATTACATGCCTGCAGCTATAGTTTTTTTAACTGCTTTTTGTAGAAAGATTAGCATTGAATGGTCCCAACTCAGATCAGACCATGGACAGGATGCATGACGCATTACGCTGTTGGCATGCATGTCGGCATTCATTACGCCGGTATGCATGAAAGAATGCGCAAAGGACCGCTCTCTCGTTAAGAGAGAATGACCCAGAAGTCCCTCTGGTGTCCTTCTGCAGGGGGGTGCTGGGAGGAATCAGATTGGATCCCTCTCACAGCACTCTGCGGAGAGAAGCCCATAGGCCTCTATAGGGTAACGTTATCTGAAGATGGCGTTACCCACCGCATCCAAGCCCTGGAGTGCATCACATTCCAAGGCTTGGTGCATATGAGAAATGCATTTCTCCTTTTGCTGCATCCCGCCCCATAACTTAAAACATTCATCATCACCCAACTGGGATGATTATTTTGCCTATTTAATTTTAAAGATCTACTGTCTTTGTTCATAGTAAAAGTTATTAGTGAGGCATCCCGTTTGGCTGTCCCAGTGTTAATTTTTTAACATGCTCCCTACTTAACTTTCAAACTCACCTATTGAAATTTATCTTTGAACTTTGGGTTCAGCCACTGGCACCTATCCTTAGACTCCGTGACTACCTATGGATGTCACGGTCCTGCGGGCCGACCCCCCAGATACGCCAATCTGAGAATCGCCGCCCATGACTTTTACAGGTTACCTCAGCACGTGTGGTTAACTAAACCTGGTGACTGCTGCCAGCAGAAGAAGAATATAATGCTGAAACATAAGGTGAGCTTCTGCTCTTACCTGCACACACAACTATCAATACTTAGAAAAATAGGTAACATGAGCCATATGAGGCCTTGGGTCATAAAATCACAGATCCAGAACTAGAATTAATCTTTAATTCAAGAATGCCTTCAAAGCTCATGTACAAAAGGTTACAAAGAATATAATAATGTTAAAAAAATCACACTGTTACTCACACTTTCCAGAAAATAACATAAAATAATAAAAGGGAGAAAACAAACCATCGGGTCACATCCTTCCCAGTGACGAATTAGGGATCATCTGTATCCTTCGATAACCTCATGCAGAATGAACAATGGGTCAGGATTGACTCACATATTTATGCCTGCTTCTTCCAGGTACCCCACTCACTCCCTCCCTGGGGATAATTTTAACCCGTTTCAGCTCAGAGTGGATTGTTTAGCTGGCTAAGCTCAGGTTTCCCTGGCCACTTGAGCAGGGCTTCTTTAATTACACACTCAGCTCTATTTGAAGTTTGAGAAACAGGCCTGGGTCAATAAACGTGACCAGTGACTAGTTGAGGTAATTCACACCTCCAGAGACCGAGTGTCTCCCTGGTCCATCCATTCTTTTGATTACTGTCCCCAAACAGAACACAGGGCTCTTAATGACTGTTTTAGGAAGGGCCTGGCCAGCTGTCATATAATTCCACAGACATATTTCTTCTATGCCATATACAGTACGACATGTTTATGGCTGATTCAAGAAGACAGACCTTCTTACAACCTCTCTTGCTCAGCTTCAAAGGGGACTAGTCAAGATGGGTTTTGTCACCTTTCTACACACCAGACCTCATGCTGACTAGAGTACACAGACCCTAGTATGACACTTTACAAAGGATTTTTACATACAACTGTACCAATACAATAACATTTGCAGTTATGCCCATTCTGATGTGAAGTGAGTTTTTCCACTACACATTCCCCTTTAAAATCAGCATGGGAGCAGTGACACGTCTTGCCGCAGTCTTCCATGCTGTATTCTGACATATGTCATTATCCTTCCTGAATGGGCTGCTGTCGTCTCCCTGTTGCCATATTGGGACCCCCTTCGGTGCTGTATGGTGAAGTTCTACTGCTGCAGTAATAAACTCCACTGAAGCAACTTTCCGTTGTCACCAGAGACGTGGTGTAACCAGCTTAATGGATTATGGTCCGTTATTACAGTGAAATCACGTACAGATAGGACTGCAGTTTCTGGAGGGCCCAGACTATTGCGAGACACTTCTTTTCAATGGTTGCATATGCTACCTTGTGAGGAAGCAGCTTCCGGCTAAAAAACATAAAGGGGTGTTCCCCACCTTGGTCTTCAACCTGGCTGATCACGGCCCCCAGCCCAAAGTTAGATGCATCGTTTGCACTATGAACCTGCGTCAGACGTTAGGTGCCTGTAGCACTGGTGCTTCAGACAGGGCTGTTTTCAACCTGCAGAAGGCCTGTTCACAAGCCTCAGTCCAGAATAAACTTTAGTAACCTGCGGCTCCCACCATTGACTGAATGGAAGAGCCGTTCATTGGCTGAGAGAGGCGGGGGCTCACCTCTCTCAGCCAATGAATGCTCAGATATGGCTCTATAAAGGCTGCATCTGAGCATTTCATTCAGATGATATCAACCATCCTGGTTGGTATCTGTTGTGTGGGTGGCGATTTTCATTTTTTTGTTTTCTGAAGACCTTGGATGCCTACTTTGGACAAGGGGACTACTCCTGGTAATGTAGATGAGTATGTCTTTGTGTGTGTATGCGTGTATATATGTAATAAAACTGTACTTTCATGGTGTGTGTGTTGTGTTTTTATTTACACATTTCTTTACAGGTGAACTACAGGTACCAGAGGGCCATTAATGTCCCGCATGCTGGTACTTGTGGTTCTCCAAGTACCAACATGCGGGGGAGGCTTGCTGAGTCCTGTAGTTCCACTGTAAAGACAATGTTGTTAAATACATTTTTTACACACTACTTACACTATCAACCCGTCACCCACCACCCTAGGGTGGTGGGGATAGCCCCAGGCTATCAGCATAGGCCAGGAGTGCCCTGGAGAGGGGAACCACTTTATTAGGGGGGTCCCCAACTCCCCTGGCCTGGGTTAACTAGAGGTCAGGACTGATGCTGCGACTGGGGGGCCCGGTGAAAGGGCTCCCCTGGCTGTGGCATCAGTCCCCCACTACAAAGGGTCCGGTGCTGGCTTTAATTATAGGGGGACCCCTACGCAATTTTTTCCCACTATAATTAAAACCAGGACTGGCCCTGGGGCCTGGTGCTGGTACCTACTTTATGGTGGAACCCTACATGTTTTGTTCCCCATAATTTTAGGTGTCATGACAGGTTGGCAAGTCCGGGGCTGATTAGCCTTTGGGAAGGGGGCCTCACGTCATTTTTAAAAAAATATTAACTCTTACAACACCCTTGACATTCAGAAACATACACAAATCACACTGATTTGTGTATGTTCGATGGCAACTCGCAGCTCAGGAGGTGGTGCATTGAAAACTTCTATTGAGTCCTCTATTTGAGTGCAAAATGGGCGACTTTAGCAAAATGAATAATGGTAAATTCCCCATTTGTATTAAAAAAGTGAAAAGTACTTCCGAATATGGTGATATAATTTCTATTGTTCAAAAACGGACGAATTTGCAGCATTAAACCACCCGATTTTAGGCTGAAAAAATGAAGAAATGACCTGACTTTAATGATAGTAAATTCCTGATTTTCAAAAAGTATTTATTATCACCCGGAAATGCAAATCAGGACCAACACGGATTTTAGTAAATTTACCCCATTGTCTCATTCTGCCCTCCTCTCTGGCAATGACATAGTTCATATCCTTTATGCACTGGAAAACTATGTACGGACCTTCCTATGCAGCCTGCAGTTTCTTCTGCCTCATTGGAATCAGGACCAGGACCTTTTGCCCCACTTCAAATATGTGCTCCCTGGCGTTATGGTCATACCAGAGCATCTGTCTGGTTTGTGCCGCCTTAAGGTTGGTCTGGGCCAATCCCATCAAAGTCTGCATCTTTTCCTTAAACTGCATGACATAATGGATGACAGATGTCTCGGGGGTGGCTAGTTTCCCTTCCCAGACCTCTCGGATCAAATCCAAGGGACCGCACACTTTGCGTCCATACAAGAGTTCGAAGGGTGAGAAGCAGTACCTCGCGGTATGCAAAGAGGAGGTGCACGAAAAACTGGAAGCGCTGTCCCTGAGGACTTAAAAAATCAGTGTGATAATATCTAATATCAAAGTTTAAATTATCACAATCAATGGAACTGAGCTAATCATAAATGGACAATACCATGAGCACATAAAAAATAAATAAAAAATTTTTTTTAATAAGAAACACAAAAAAATTGAATAAACATCCAAAGATAAAGAGAAAAATAATAAAATTCGAAACCACATGGGATTAAATGCACATCAATTGTAGTGATATAATGATGATGCACATATAGTGGCTTAAAACCAACAAATTGATATTGCAATAAAATCGTAAAAAAGCTTGCTGAAATTGACTTGGAGCATCGACCTATAACCTACATAGAAAAATGCCTTAATTGGCAACTGGATTGTTACACACTAGCAGTAAACTGCAACAAAGTTGTCAGTATGTGTCAATAGACACTGCAAGTGGTGATGATAACCACCATTAGTAACGATTTGTTCGGAAACAGGTGTACACCTCATGCACATAAACAAATGCCGGGAGTATATCCCTGTAGCACCGCTAGCAAAGTCCCGATTCTTGTCTGTATTAGGGGTCCCAAGTAGGTACAGGGACAATAAATAGGCAGTATCCTGACAAAAAGACACTCCGGAGCCAGTGGTAAGTGCGGCCAATGTGGAAATAACAATACTATTGATGAGGTGCCTCAGTGTCCAGTGAATGGATTCCACAGCCGCCGGCCATCCGGGATAAGGCCTTACACGAGTGCACTCGTGGCCGCCTGGTGAGAGACTGTCAGAGCTCTTGATCAATACGCGGGACAGCAATACTGCAGTGTAGGTCCCTGCGTTGGTGTTTCGGCTCCCGTCAGGCTGTATTGTAGATGGAATTTTGCCACAGGGATTAAGCTGCGGACCATAAACACTGCATAGCCGGGAACTCCTGGTTATACTCCTGTCAGGCTGCGGTGTATGAATAGTTCACCAACGTCTAGTTCAGAGGTGCATAATCAGCAAGCGGGGAATGAAGGCTTGACGCGTTTCTCAGCAGTTGCTGTTTCTTCAAGAGGAGGTGCGGCAGGAATCGCTCCCAGTCTCTTCCCTGGGACTCCACAAATGTACAGAGCATTTGCTTCAGGGTGCTATTAAACCTTTCCACGAGTCCATTCCCAGCCGGGTGATAAGGAGAGGTGATCAGGTGATCCACCTGCATCCTTTTGAGAGGCTCTGCATGAGGCTGCACATGAACTGCAGGCCCGGGTCTGTCAGCATCTCCTTAGGGAACCCTAAGATGGTGATAAGGGCATCCGCTACCGTGTCTGCTCTAATTGAGGAGAGGGCCACAGCTTCTGGGAACCGGGTGGCGTAATCTACCATAGTCAGGATGTATTCTTTACTGGAGCTACAGGGAATCGATGGGGGCCCTGCAATGTCTATGGCCACTCGCTCAAATGGTTCTGACATCCCCAGGTTTCCTCACTAACTGGCAGGTATGGCATGACCGACAGTACTTTGGTATGTCAGTCAACATGCCTGGCCAGTAGAAACTTTGCATCAGGTGCGCCTTGGTCCTATTAATGCCAAGGTGCACTGCCAGTGGCATTTCATGTGCTACCCTAAGCAGACCCCCTGGATAAGTTTGGCGTACTACCAGATGCAGCTCAGTAACTTGCCCTGGTGTGGTACCAGGGACAGAGCGTTCCCTGAAGCTGCAGTGTGTCTCAGCTCTCCCCTGGACTGCGCTTTCTGAGAGTGCATAATGACCGCACACATGTATGGCACCATCCTCAACAGACATATTATTAATGCATACAGGTCCCACCTGGTCACTCCCACACATAGACACATTGTCCCCAGCAGAGATGCATGCATTGGCAGAATTACTGGCTACAGTGGCACAAGACAATACATTATCAGCATTAACCACATTAACCCGACCTGGTATATTCTCTCTGGGTACCTGCAAATCAACATGAGCATTGTCATCACTACATGGAATCATTGCCCCCCACATAGACATTTGTACTTTATCGGGATTACTTGCCACCTGGGTAGGAATGAGGTTAGTGGGAGAAGCTGGCAACATTGCATTAGGTACTGTCACATACAGTCAGGTGCATAAATATTGGGACATTGACAGAATTTTCATATTTTGGCCTCTATTCATCACCACAATGGCTTTGAAATGAAACAAACGAGATGTGCTTTAACTGCAGACTTTCAGATTCAATTTGAGGTAATTACATCCAAATCAGGTGAATGGTGTAGGTATTACAATGGTTTCTATATGTGCCTCCCACTTTTTAAGGGGCCAAAAGTAATGGGACTATCAACTCAAAAGCTATTTCATGGACAGGTGTGAGCTATTCCCTCATTATTTCATTATCAATTAAGCAGGTAAAAGGTCTGGAGTTGATTCTAGGTGTGACATTTGCATTTGGAATCAGTTGCTGTCGAATCTCAATATGAGATCCAAAGAGCTGTCACTATCAGTGAAGCAAGCCATCATTAGGCTGAAAAATCAAAACAAACCCATCAGAGAGATAGCAAAAACATTAGGTGTGGTCAAATCAACTGTTTGGAACATTCTTAAAAAGAAAGAACGCATCAGAGAGCTCAGCAACACCAAAAGACCCGGAAGACCACTGAAAACAACTCTGGGGATGACAGAAGAATTATTTCCCTGGTGAAGAAAAACCCCTTCACAACAGTTGGCCAAATCAAGAACACTCCGAAGGAGGTAGGTGTCTATGTGTCAAAGTCAACAATCAAGAGAAGACTTCACAAGAGTGAATATAGAGGGTTCACAACAAGATGTAAACCATTGGTGAGCCACAAAAACAGGAAGACCAGATTAGAGTTTGCCAAACAACATCTAAAAAAGCCATTACAGTTCTGGAACAACATCCTATTGACAGATGAGACAAAAGATCAACTTGTACCAGAGTGATGGGAAGAGAAGAGTATGGAGAAGGAAAGGAACTGCTTATGATCCAAAACATACCACCTCATCAGTGAAGCATGGTGGTGGTAGTGTCATGGCGTGGGCATGTATGGCTGCCAATGGAACTGGTTCCCTTGTATTTATTGATGATGTGACCGCTGACAAAACCAGAAGAATGAATTCTGAAGTGTTTCAGGCAATATTATATGCTCATATTCGGTCAAATGCTTCAGAACTCATTGGATGGTGCTTCATGGTGCAGATGGACAATGACCCGAAGCATATTGCAAAAGCAACCAAAGAGTTTTTTAAGGCTAAAAAGTGGAATGTTATGCAATGGCCAAGTCAATCCCCTGACCTGAATCCGATTGAGCATGCATTTCACTTGATGAAGACAAAACTGAAGGGAAAATGCCCCAAGAACAAGCAGGAACTGAAGACATTTGCAGTAGAGGCCTGGCAGAGCATCACCAGGGATGAAACCCAGCGTCTGGTGATGTCTATGCGTTCCAGACTTCAGGCTGTAATTGCCTGCAAAGGATTTGCCACAAAGTATTACAAAGTGAAAGTTAGATTTAGGATTGTTTAGTTTGTCCCATTACTTTTGGCCCTTAAAAAGTGGGAGGCACATGTAGAAACCGTTGTAATTCCTACACCGTTCACCTGATTTGGATGTAATTACCCTCAAATTAAATCTGAAAGTCTGCAGTTAAAGCACATCTTGTTTGTTTCATTTCAAAGCCATTATGGTGGTGAATAGAGGCCAAAATATGAAATTTCTGTCAATGTCCCAATATTTATGCACCTGACTGTATGTGGCCCACATATGGTTTAGGTCGGTACCAAGCAACACATTTGTGGGTAAATGGGGCAAAACACCCACCTCCCAGAAACCTCTGCCTACCCCCCAGTCCAGGTACCAAGGCCATGGCTACTCCAGAGTGGATTCCCCCCACACCATGTATGGCAATTGTCATTCCGGGAAAAGTTTTCCGGGTCCACTAATATAGGACGCACTAATGTCAAATCTGCCCCAGTATAATGTAGCCCAACAGTTACCTGCTTTCCTATGACCATTGCTTGCAGGTTCTCACTGGAGCCCTCCTGGGACCTTCGTACGTACAAAACTGCGGGCACGGGTTTCACTGGTGAGGCCCCTGCATGACAGGGTGTCATTTTCTTCTTTAACGTACAACTAGCACTGAGGTGCCCAGGGATATCACATACAAAACACTGCCAGCCTGTGCCCCAAACCGGTTTTCCCTCCACCCGTTTTACTGGTGCTGAAACAGGAGTCACAGCTGCAGGGGAAGGCGATGGGATGGCTCCTCCAGGTCACTTCTCTTTCCAGGCGGGTTGCTTTGGTGGTCCCCAGCTTTTCTTTGCTATGGTGGTCCGAGTAGCAGCATACTTGTCTGCCAGGCTGGCAACTTCTTTAGTTGTCTTGGGTTCGCAATCCAGGACCCACTCCTTGACTTCTGCTGGGCCCAGGGAGATGAATTGCTCCTGCAGATTGAGGTCCTTTACATACGACTGTACAAGAGGGAAAAAATACATGTTATTACCAATACAATATCATTTGCAGTTATGCCCATTCTGATGTGAAATGAGCTTTTCCGCTATAATGGACATAGGGCACATTTTTAATAGTGAGGAAAGTACTATTTCTGTTAAAATAATAAGTAATATTAAGTAATAAGCCTAACAGCCACTGAGTTAATAACTTGCAGACTTTGGAAGGGACCAATGAACCTAGGAGCGAGCTTCTTGGTGGGTGCTTTCAGGTGCAAATGTCTGGTTTACAGCCAAACCTTGTCACCAGGTTTAAGCAAGGGAGCTTTTCTCTGCCTCTTATCAAATCAGTATTTGCACCGTGCAGAAGCTTTGCCCAGACTTTTTTTCACCTCATTCCAAATCTTGATAAAATGTTTAGCAGTGTCACGGACTGCCATAAGAAGTATTGATTGACAGGAGGGCAGTTCAGGTAAAACAGGATGGAACCCATTCTGGACATAGAAAGGAGAATGTCCTGAGGCTTTTTAAAAGAGATTATTATGGGCAAATTCAGCCCATGGCAACAGAGAGACCCAGTAATTCTAGTTTACAGAGATGTAAACTCTAATAAACTTTTCCAGTTCCTGGATCACTCGATCTGTTTGTCCATTGATCTGAGGGTAGTAGGTGGAAAAAAAGCACAGGTTGATATTAAAACACTTGCAAAGTGCTCTACAGAACTAGGAGTTAAATTGCAACCCCCCTGTCAGAGGTACCCATGCAGCCTAAAGATCTCTTTGATAAATGCATCTGCCAGCTTTGCAGCTGAAGGTAATTCCCTAAAAGAATGAAATGGGTTGCCTTGGAGAACCTGTCCACCACCACCCAGTGTAATGTTCTGTTTTAGTTGTGGGCCTGGGGTGGTGACAGGAGCAAACACAGAAGCAGATTTAAATAAAAAGGTAGAATTTTTAATGAGTGGCTTAGAAGACATGGGAATGGCAAAAGCAAAAAGTCCAGGTATAGAACTAAAGTGCACTTGATTACTGTAGTGAGGATAATGGGAGAATGTCCAGAAAGTGGCAGATAAGAACAGTCTGGTATGCAGGTTAGTGAGCTGAAATAAATACAGGCAGTGGTGATGAGTCCAGCTGGGAGTGAAATAAACACAGGCAAAGGTAATAAGTCCAGCTGGGAGTGAAATGGAGGCAGGCTGCAGGGTGTCAGCAGGCTCAGGCACTCAGGCAGGGGAAAAGGTAGTGGAGGATGCAGGGTTGTCCAGCAGGTTTTAGGAATTGACAAGCAGGCTGGCAGGTAATGTTTACACAGGTAACAAGAGGTGAGCGCAGAGAACTCCTTTTCAGCTAGGCTGAGATACACGTTGCACTGGCAATGAAGGAAGGCTCTGGACCATCCTAAATACCCCGTGCCGCGCTATGACTGGCTGGAGGGAACACATGACTCACCAGGATTGGGCAGTTGAATCACATGGTCAGAAGGCAAGATGGCAGCGCCCATGCCAAATTGAATGGAAACACTGCCAGGCCCCACCAGCCCTGAATGACAATGTGCCCGCACAGAACGACACACAGCCAAAGCCCCTTGCCAAACACCAGCGCCACTGCCAGACACCCCCCGCCATAGTGACCTCACAGGTAATACCCGCCGACCACCATGCCGAGAAACCCTGGCCATGACAGTACCCCGACCTTTTTGGGTAGCCTCAGGACACTCACCAGGCTTCTCCGGATGGGCAGATCGGAACTTTCTGATGAGTGCAGGAGCATGGACGTCTTGGGCATCGGTCCAACATGGCTCTTCCGGACCATAACCCCTCCAATCCAGCAGATATTGCAAATGACCTCTGCAAAGACGGGAATCCAGGACCTGGGAGACCTCAAACTTGACTCCACTTTTCGTCTGGACTTGGGGAGAAGCGGGCAGGACTTGTTCAGCACCAGGGGTTTGAGTAAGGAAATGTGAAAAGAGTTGGAGATTTTCAGGTATGGGGGCAACTGTAGGCGATAAGCCACAGGGTTAATGACTTCTATGATGGTGAAGGGACCGATGAAGGGTGGGGCAAATTTCATAGATGGGACTCGAAGACGAAGGTTCCAGGTGGACAACCAGATGGTCTCCAACTTGCATGCATGGTACCTTCCTACGCTTTTTATTGGCCAGGATTTTATAACGGGAGGATGCCTTCACTAAGTCAGCACGCACTTGAGTCCAGATGGCAGCAAAATCCCGCGCTGTGTCTTCTATGGCTGGGACATCAAAGACAGGCAGACTTAGAAATTCAGGAACGTGGGGGTGAAGACCCTAAACGATCTGAAATGGAGTTTGATTTGTTGAAGAGTGGTAGGAGGCATTATGTGCGAACTCGGCCCATGGCAGCAATTCAGCCCAATTATCTTGAGACGATGTCATAAAAATCCTCAGGAAGGTGCCAGTGGAGCCATTGCTTTGCGGGTGGTAAGCCATGGTAAAATTTAATTTCACCTAAAGTTCAGAACATAAGGCCCTCCAAAACTTTGCTGTAAACTGAACACCACGGTCAGAGACTATCTCAACAGGAAGACCATAGAGACAGAATATGTGTTGAAGGAATAGGTGAGCCAAGTCAGGAGCAATAGGCAGTTTCTTTAGGGGTATGTAATGGACCATCTTTGAAAATTGGTCCACTACGACCCAGATAGTAGTGAACCCTTGAGAGTTTGGCACATCTGTGACGAAGTCCATGGAGAGATGCATCCATGGACGTGATGGAGTGGGTAGTGGCAACAATTCACCAGCCAGAGCCTGTCGAGAAGATTTATGCTGGGCACAAGAGCAGCGTGATGAAATTAATTCCAATGCATCCGCTTTCATGGATGGCCACCAATAGTTTCTTTTTAAAAACTCCAAGGTCTTACGGGTGCCTGAGTGCCCTGCGAAGTGAGAGGAATGTGCCCAAGTGAGGAGCTGCTTCCTTAACTCCGGGGCCACGAAAGATTTCCCAGTAGGAGACTGGACTTGTAAGGTGGCGAACACTCTTGACTCCAAGACAGGGGTATTGTGTTGATTCTCTAATTTGTCGTCACAGAGGAGAGATATAGATAGGGCATATGCCTTTTGATTAAGTGACCCAGACCACAAGGTCAGGGTGAACTGGAACCTGGCAAAAAATATTGCCCATCGGGCCAGAAGAGGACTTACACATTGAAGATTCTTGAGAATAAGGAGGTTTCCATGGTCAGTAAACACAATGAAGGGAAACTTTGCTCCTTCCAGCAGGTATCTCCATTATTTTAATGTCAACTTCACTGCCAGGAGTTCTTGTTCGCCTATAGCATAATTTCTTTCGGCAGGTGAGAATTTCTTGGAGAAAAACCCACAGGGATGAACTCGATTGTCCTCATAATGCTGGGATAGGACTGCTCCCACAGCTTCTGATGACGCGTCCACTTCCAATAAAAAAGGCCTATCCAGATCTGGCTGTCGAAGGACTGGAGCAGAAATAAAGGCTTGTTTTAGGAGCTGGAAAGCAGACACTGCCTCAGGTGACCATAGGGCAGGATTGGCACCTTTACGGGTCAGGGCTGTAATGGGAGCCAGTAATGACGAGAATCCCTTGATGAAGCGTCTATAGTAGTTGGCGAACCCCAGCAATCTCTGGATGGCTTTCAAAGTCTGAGGTCGGGTCCAATCCAAAATCACCTGTACCTTCTTGGGATCCATTTCCAGACTGGAACCAGAGATGACATAGCCAAGGAAAGGCACACTAGGTACACTGAAGACACATTTCCCCAACTTGCAGTAAAGGTGGTTCTTCCTCAGACGAGTTAAAACTTCCTTCACATGTTCTTGATGTTTAACTACAGAAGACGAAAAAATTAGTATATCATCCAGGTAGACAACAACCGAGACGTATAACAGGTCCCAAAAAATCTCATTAACAAAACTCTGAAAAACAGCAGGGGTGTTGCATAATCCAAAGGGCATCACCAAGTATTCAAAATGTCCATCCCTGGTATTAAAGGTGGTCTTCCATTCATCGCACGAATACGGATGACATTATAAGCCCCTCTTAGATCTAGCTTTGAAAATATGATGGAGCCCTTTACCCTATTGAACAACTCTGTAATCAGGGGAAGAGGGTATCGATTCTTTACTATGTCATTAAGACCCTGGTAATCTATACAAGGTCTCAGGCCACCGTCCTTCTTGCCAACAAAAAAGAACCCAGCTCCAGCAGGTGAGGTGGAAGGATGAATAAAACCCTTTGCCAGATTGTCCCGGATGTATTCGGACATGGCTTGAGTCTCAGGCAAGGATAACGGATAGGTACGACCTCGAGGAGGTATCTTGTCAGGTATTAGATTGATTGGACAATCCCATTCTCTGTGAGGAGGTAAGACGTTTGCTTGTTGCTCAGAAAACACATCAGCGAACATCTGTATTCCTTAGAATGGCTGAGGATATTAATGGAGCTGTCTTTCTTACAGGTTGTATCTTGGGAAGACAGGATTTCTGACAGTCTGTACCCTATGAAAGAATCTGCATGGAACACCAGTCTATCCTGGGATTATGCTGGCGTAACCAGGGTAGACCTAGGATGATTTCTTGAGAAGCCTCTGGTATCACTAAGGACATTAAAGACTGAGAATGAAGTTCCTTAATTTGGACTAGTACTGGTTGAGTCTCCATGGTGACTATTCCATTAGTTAGAGGACGTCCATCTACAGAGGACAGGAAAATGTACAAGGAATCTGTAGTTTGTCGATTACACTGGAAGTCATGAAATTTCCGGCTGCTCCAGAGTCAAGTAGAGCAGTAGCAAAGACAGGTTTAGGTTTGAGATCCAAAGCCAAGGTAATTTTGAAATCTTTAGTATTTGGGAACGGGCTCATAACTCCTAACTTGATGTCCCCAGGGTGAGTTAGGATTTGGCATTTCCCGGTTTACAGGGGCAAGAGACCACCAGGTGACCTGACTCTCCGCAGTACAGACAGAGGTTTTTCTGTAATCTTCTCTGACATTCTTCTTTGGAGAGGTGGGTATGATTCACCTGCATTGGCTCTTCATCTGTAGGGGAAGAAATAGGACGGGTAGGAAAGCAAGGGGTAAATGACCTTTGCCGGTCAGTTCTGTGCTTTTCAGCATGACGTTCTCTGAAGCGCAGGTTAATTTTATTACAAAGTGAAATCATGTCGTTAAGGTTAGTAAGAAGCTCACGGGTGACCAGGTCATCCTTTAGTCGATCTGACAGGCCATGCCAAAAGGCTGAGGTGAGCGCTTCCTCATTCCATCTGAGCTCTAATGCCAAGATTTGAAACTGCACGGCATATTGGCTGACAGGACGGATTCCTTGTCTAAGTGTCATGATGCTAGACGATGCTGATACAGTACGTCCAGGTTCATCAAAAATCCTCCTAAATGATGACACAAAGCCACGACAGAGTTTAGGATTGCCATCGAATTTGCTTGGCATAGGGAGATGTAAGTGAGGAGGTGACCTACCTCCTGTATTCGTAGACACTGAAGCAGATGTAGTTGCTGGTACTTCAGGGGTGGATAAGGAAGTTTGTAAATTATTCTGTCGCTTAGACATCTCTTGCAGAAATTGAGCCATTTGATGCTGCATAGTTTCCAGGTTTTCTAGATGACCAGAAATGCTCCGGAATAAATCCACTCCAGACTCCTATTCCTTGGCCGGATCCAAGTGGCCAGTGCAAACTGTAATGTTTTGGTTTAGTTGTGGGCCCAGGGTGATGACAGGAGCAAACACAGAAGCAGATTTAAATAAAAAGGTAGAATTTTTAATGAGTGGCTTAGAAGACATGGGAATGGCAAAAGCAAAAAGTCCAGGTATAGCACTAAAGTGCACTTGATTACCACCATGCCGAGAAACCCTGGCCATGACACCCAGACAGTATTGAACCCCTGACAGGAAGACAGGTCCATAATAAAGTCCATGGAGATATCTTTTAGTCTTTCTGGTTAGTTCAGAGTAGAAGTTTCCCCTGCTACCTTATCCCTACACACAAATTTTTTTTAAATATTTTGGCCAGCATGTCAAGGTAGACTCTTTAGGCAGGTCCCTAACCACCCTCACTCTCCTGCCCCACTTTATTGATTATTTCTCTTGCTTCTCGCTGTTATTGCATAGGGACCTGCTTTACCAGTATGAGAAGCTTGCACTTTGAACAAGGCCTCTGCACCATTATTGCAAGCAATAATGACGTGTACTGTAAGGGCACATTATTTCCCTTTTTCCATACAGTGCGTCAAAGTACTCATCGTTTTTTTATTTTCTTTCCCTTTTCCATATACAGTACTGCATCAAGATACTCATCTGTGCAAGTTTGTATGGTAGCCATTGACACTTCCTGTAAGCTGCAAGTGGCAATGCCAGAAATGAACAGTAGGGGAGAGCATAAGTCAACTAGAGTACAAGAGTCATCAGGAAAACATCTAATTTTATTAAAGCTGTTTGAAGATACAGCAGATGCTTATGGTCTGTGAAAACTGTCACAGGAAATTTTACTCCCACCAACAGGTGCCGCCACTCCTTCAAGGAAAGTGTAATTGCCAGCAACTCCTTGTCCCTCACAGCATAGTTCTTTTCAAAAGCAAAAAACTTGCGGGAAAATAATTTGCAGGGGAACCATTTCCCAGCTGTGTCCTTTTGTGGAAGGACTGCTCCAACTCCAATTGAAGATGAGTCAATTGGAGGCTGGTCAGGATCTGTTTACCTCAGAATGGATGCTGTTGTAAAGAGCTGTTTGAAATGATGGACCCCTTTACAGCTTCAGGAAGCCAAACCTTGGTGTTTTGTGATATCCTGGTGAGTGCTGTGATGTACGAATATGTTTTGATAAACTGAATTGCTGTCAAATCAGATGGAATTCGTAGGCCAATTGGAAATGGCAAAGAGCTTTTCAGGGCCTATCTGTAGTCTGGTACCAGAGATAATGTACCCCAAGAATGCGATCCCCTTCTTATCAAAAATACATTTCCGCAACTTACAATATAGCTGGTTTGCCTGAAGCCGGGCCAGGATGTCACTCGCATGTCTGCTATGAATGCTAAATCTTCAAAAATATCAGCATGTCATCCAGATAAACCAAAACTTATTCTTATAGCAGACTTCATAATATGCTTTTCATGTATTTTTAGAAGACAGCTGGTTATCTAACCCAGGGGTTCCCAACCACGGTCCTCAAGGCCAGTGGCGTAACTAGGGCAGGGCGAGCGGGGTTCGTGCCCTGGGCGCCGTTGGACCGGCGGCGCGGGGGGGCGCCGCCGGCCATGGTACCGGCCCGCCCGCCCTAGATAGCCAGTGTAGCGCCGACCGCAATGAGTGCGGTTAGCGCTACACATTTGCACAGGACCGGTGCTAGGCTTCTAGCGCCGGTCCTGTGCTGCACGCCTGAGCCCGTTCCCTCCCCCTGAGAGCTTGCCCAATAGCGCCAGGAGGCGGGCTCAGGCTGTGCATAACACACGCATCGCCGCCAGCGCTGGCGGCGATGCGTGTGTTAAACAGCAGCCAATGAGAGTCAGATAGACTCTCATTGACTGCTGCAGCACCCACTGCAAGAGCCGGACTTCCGTCCGGCTCCTGCAGTGGGTAATGGGACTGACGTCATGACGTCATGACGTCAGTCCCATAATGCTGAGCGCGCCAGCCCGGGCGGACTGGAGGGCGGGAGCGGCATCGGCATCGCGGACAGGAGCAGCGTGGAATCAGGTAAGTATATTTTTATATATATTTATTTATTTTTAAACCTTACCTATCTGCACAACGGGGGAGGGGTTGGCTACTACTGGGGGGGGACATCTACTGGGGGTGCCATTGGGAGGACCTCTACTGGGGGGGGCTACTCTACTGGGGACTACTACTTTGGGGGGGGGGACTACCACTGGGGGCATTCTAAAAGGGGCCTAGTATTACTAGAGGCACTGCACTCGGGGGACCACTAATGGGGGCAATAATAGGAAGGGCCACTACAGGGACCACTGGATAGGGGGGGGATCACTACTGGGAGCCTGCATCAGGGGGACCACTACTGGGGGCACTGCATGGGAGGGGGGGACACTACTGCTGGGGGCACTATATAAGGGGCTTACTGCTAGGGGCACTGCGGGGACCACTACAGTGGGCACTAGATAGGGGGGATCACTACAGGGTGCCTGCATAAGGGGACCACTACTGGGAAAACTGCATGGGGGGGACTACTGCTGGGGGCACTATATAAAAGGGCACTGCATAAGGGGATACCGCTACTGGGCGCACTGCATTGTGGGGACTGCTACTGGGGGCACTGCATAAGGGGGAATACTACGTGGGGCACTGCATTTGGGGGGCCACTACTGGGGGTACTGAGTAAGGGGAACTAATTGCGGGCTGTATAAGAGGGACCACTACTGGGGATACTGTATATGGGGCACTACTATGGGCCTGCATGAGAGAGACCACAACTGCATACTGGGGGTACTACTGGGGTTAAGGTGCATATGGATAGGAATGTTCAGTTTGAAAATAAAGGGGTGTGTCATGTTGACACGCCCCATTTTTAAGTGACCACGCCCATTTTTTGCCGCACGCGTCTTCGGCACACGCACATGGGGGGGGGCTCCCTTTTCAAATTTGCCCTGGACTCCAAATACCCTAGTTACGCCACTGCTCAAGGCACACTAACAGTCCAGGTTTTAGGGATAGCCATACTTGAGCACAGGTGACTTAATTAGTACCTCAGTTATTTTTATTTAACAATATGTGCACAATCATGGATATCACTAAAAGCAGGACTGTTAGTGTGCCTTGAGGACCGAGGTTGGGAATCACTGATCTAACCCAAATGACATGACCAAATACTCGTAATACCCATCATGGGTGTTAATGACCATCTTTCATTCATCCTCAGATGTGATTCTACTTAAATTGTAAGCCCCGCATTGGTCTAATTTAGAGAACACTTTAACCCCCTTAATCTGATCAAAAAGCTCAGAGATCAGAGATAGGGGGAAAACTGCAGAGACACAGTAGGAAATTCAAGCTCTCTGACTTTCAAATTGGCACCAGAATCCAGAAAGGTAATAAGTGATTCTGAAGTTTTATTCAGTAGTAAGGATATCTCAATAGTGAATTGCGATGAGGCATCCTCTTGTGGGGTGTAATAAACTAAGCCTAATCTGACCACCCCACAAGCAATTAGGCTTTTTCACTTCCTCAATGCATGGGACAATTGGTAAGAAGGTGTTCAGGGCCTCCGTAGCACAAGCAGAGGTTGTTTCTGAATCTCTTTTCTCACTCCTCAGGAAGGAAGCGTGATTTCTCAACTTGCATGGGTTCTTCAGGGGGCACAAGAGGAACTGAAAACCGAGGAGCCAATTTGAATTGGTGCAACAAGGTTGCTCCCTAGATGCCAGTTCATCCTTAATTCGTTCAGATAACCCCTGCCAGAATGTAGCAACTAGAGCTTTATTTTTCCAATTAAGAGTCGTATTTAATATGAGCCAAGCTGCGATACTTTTTCATGGTGCGGACATTCTGCCTACTTTGCCTGTTCTGCAGGTGAAAAAGTATCGCTGCCGTCCCTGCTTTACCCGGTATTCAGTATGGAAGTACGCAAAAACGTGAACCGGCGAAACTGACACAGGTGGAAAGCACTGTCATTTTTAGGGAAATCAGCCTGACACCCCCCAAAAGATGCTCTGACATGGGGGTTAGCTATGGTACCCCCAGATTTGGCTTGCCGAAGGTATTTGGTGATTTTAAACGGGCTCAATAGCTGTTAAATAGCGTTTTTCTATACGTGATGCAGAATAGTATTTAGGAGCTTTTTCTCCAGAAAATAACTTATCCCAGCAAATTTGGGGTACTTGAAAATGGGGGTCAGCATATTTAAAAGTTGCTAAAGTGAAGTTGAAAAATCGTGAAAAATTCACCTGCCGCAAGCACCTGCAATAAAAAAAACACTTGGGGCATACTTGGGGACCCCCCCACAGTCAAGTTTGCTAGTTTTTAAGTTTGTACTCAACATTTTTTTTTTTTGCCCCCTTTTTCAAAGTCATTTTTTGGGGGTGTCCTTAAGTATTTATTTTTTTGACACAGATTACCTTTGGGGGACTGTCTGAAGGCTGCACGGGGGCTCCCGCAATGTTGCACCCCAAAACCCCAATTCTGCACTTTTTCCACCTCCCATTCATAGGCGAAACTTTTTTAGCCTATTACATTGCATTGACTTTCCGCTTAGGCGGAAAGTCTTTCAAATTTAATACGGGGTAATAGTCAAACAGGCGAAAATGACGTCATCGGCGAAAAGTTTCCGCCAAACACACGCGGAAACTGACTTTTCGCCACAAATTGAATACGGCCCTAAGCGGGAGTCATGACATGTGTAGTTTATTGGCATACAGATTGGGGTTCCTTATGATGCAGAATTGCAGAAGCTGCAGACATCATCCATCCAGGCTTGTCAGAAACCTTCTTAAAGGCACCCAGGAAACTCGCACAACTGTGCACCAGTGGATAATTTCTTTCCCATAGAGGGAAGGCCAAGGCCAAAGCTTGTTCTGATAGTAGGGAGATAATATAGGCCACCTTTTTTCCTTCAGTAGGGAAGTTGGCAGCTTGTATCTTGAATTGTATAGAACACTGGTTCAGGAAACCCCAACAAGTTTTGGGGTCCCCATGAAACTTGGAGGGGTTAGATATACACAGCTGAGATGAAACTCCTGCAGTTTGAAAAGGAGCTACAGGTGGTGGTGCAGGCTACACCTGAAGAGGCTGTATAGCGTCAACTCACTGCACAAGAGTCTGCAGGTACTGTATGATCTGGGACTGGTCATACCCTTGTCTCTTTACTTTAGTAAGCAGGAGTTCCTACGGAAAAGGATTACCAGCTGCATCCATGTTATGGCCAAAGTTTACTCTCACAGCTTTCAGGTGGATTATGTGGATGCTAACGTACACTTTGAGTTGGCGTTTACCCAGAACTGATTTGCAGAGTCTATCTTATCGGTGACTTTCACCAGGGACCCCTGCATCCCTGTCAACCTTTACTTCTCCTTGTCACCTACTGCCTCCCCGTCACCCTCTGCCTCTCCGTCACCCTCTGCCTCTCCTTGTCACCCACTGCTTCTCCATGTCACAACTTCCTCCCTGTTACCCACTGCCTACACGTCACCCAGTGCCTCTCCCTATCATCCAATGCCTCTCCGCCAACCACTACCTCCCCATCACTCACTGCCTCTCCCTGTCACCCACTGCCTCCCCGTCATCAACTTCCTCACCATCACCAACTGTCACCCACTACCTCTCCCTGTCACCCATTGCCTCTCCATCACCCACTGCCTCTCTCTGTCGCCCTCTATCTATTCCTGCCACTCACTGCATATCCACCCTGTCCCCTACTGCCTGTCCTTGCCACCCAAGGCCTCTCCCGTCACCCTCTTCCTGTCACCTACTACAATGGAATGGGGAGAAGAAGGGGTATCCCAAAGCATATTTTGCACCCAGACCCACCACTCACAAGTTCCGCCACTGAGTGCTGTAGTTACTAAAGATTTGCATTTTTGTACAGTATTTGTAAACAATCATTAACATCCGTAAAATGGATTGATGCTTAGAAAAACTTTTTGGGTAAAATTTAATTTTACCCAAAAAGTTTCTATAATTTGAAATCGACAAAATCCATTATGAGCCTGATTCAGTATGGATCGCAACTGCGATCGCAATATTGATTATGCATGCAGTCTCACTACAAAGATATGCTATTGTCTGCGATTGCTATGCCATAGGCAGCCTAACATAAGAACGCCCACTTTATCTTTCACACATCCGTAATAATTAGCAAGACTGCAAAACCATTGGTAACATTGAGTACAATCGCAGCCTCACGCACACTTGCACTTGTAAGGTATGACCTTACTCAGGAATTGCTAACCTCATCACACACAGTGCAAGCCCAAGCTGAGTTTGGCATCGCAGTGGCTAATTTATGCACGCCCCTGCAATGGCGCTCAAACGCACTGGTACACCTGGTTTCGCTGACCAAACCCCTCGTCACCACCCCCAAATGGTGCTTCCTGTCAATCACTCTGCGATGGATCTGCGTAGCCACTGCAATCGCAGTCTCGATCAGAGTGGAGTGTTTGCGCGTGCACACTGCGATGCAGTGTATCCTCCTGTGCACTCCAGTGTGCTGTGCCTGCACCACCTGTCACTTACCTCATAATCAGTCTCTCTCAGGCTGGTTCAGTTCTTGTGGGTATAACGGGCATATATGTCCAGTGGCGACCCTCCACTGCGTGACACCCGGTGCGGTGATTAGCGCACCGTGTGCCCACTTGGCCTGAACCCTCCATTTTAGTCTCCCCAGTGAGTCCCAGAGGTGCGGACTGCCCCGGAGGACCAGTCTATTTGCAGTGCCGGCTCCCTCACTGTGTCAGGAGCCGAGTGCTGCACATAATGCTGCACCCGTCTCCTGTCACTGTAATAGGGTGAGAGTTTAGAAAATGTGAGAGTTCAGCTACATTGATCGAGTTGAGTCTTCAAAATGGGAAAACATCTGAATGAGAGTTAAAACTGTGAGAGTTATTTGAGTCTAAAAAACATGCAAGTTTGCATGTTGACGGACTCTATTACATTTTCTAAACTCTCACCCTATTACATTTGGCCCTAGGGGCGAGATGCAACAGGGTCCGAGTTTTTTGTTTGAGACAAACTCAGACCTTCTCGCACATTTAAATGTCCTAGTTTGTCTCAAAACTCTCCAATAGTTTGCAAACTTGTGAGTTCAAGGCTATTACATTATGCGAGTCCGGGTGAGTTTTCTCCTATGAAAACTCTGACCTTTCAATGTGACTAGCATTTAAAGGTCTCAGTTATACAGAAGCCTTCACAGATCAGTGAGATCCGTGAAGGCTTCAGTGTGTACAAAAAAAAATAGTAAAAAAAAAAATTATGTGCACTTCCCCCCCCCACAAGCATAACCCACCCCGGGCTCTGTAGAGCCTGTCCTGGTTCTTAAAATACAGGGGAAAAATGCATAGAGGTCCTCTGTACTTTAATAACCAGCACTGGGCTCTGCTGAGCTTGTCCTGGTTCTTAAAATACAGGGGAAATAATGCGTAGGGTTCCCCAGTATTTTATGAACCAGCACAAGGCTCTGCTGAGCCAGCCCTGGTTGTGAAAATACAGGGGACAAAATGAGTAGGGCTCCTCTGTATTTTCTATAACCAGCAGCGGACTCTTACCTTACACACATCCGTAATGTTTAGCAAGACTGCAAAACCATCAGTACAATCGAGTACATTCGCTGCGTTATGCACACTTGCACAAGCACATGCGGCATTGAAACACAATGGCATGTCTGCATTCAGCCGATCACAATAAATGTGGAAATATTTCTTCTGTAGTTCCACAACAGCTGGTACTAAATACTCAGGCAAAACAGCTAGTGAATTAGCTCTGTTCACTGTTGGATGCAAAACTTTAAATGTTGGATCCATCTCTTCTCATCACCAAACCCTGAGCTCTTCATGCAAAGTCTGGAGAGTAGGCAATCTGGAGACGTGAGTGAAACCTGTAATACAAACATGGAAAATTGGGTACAAAAGGTGAAAAATTATTGTGGGAGAAAAAAAGCGCCTTTGATGGATGGAATTAGCTATATTTACTTATAAAACGAAGGGCTGGGCTTGATATGATAACGCCAATCAATGCCCCATTATGAATCCATTAAGTGAGCATGGCAATGGATATTATGGCATAATTTGGTACGTCCACACCCACTATGTAGGCATGTCAGCACCCCTGTGAAAGCTAGCTTGCTTTCCAGAAACTCTGTACTGTAGATCTACCAATTATCTGTTAATCTCTGGGACGTTAATGGAGAATAAGCAAATATACAAAAATGTTAGATTTTTTTTGCAGTACTCCTGTAAGGTGGCAGAATAATACATACAGTATGAATAACTCAGGGTAAAAATACTTTTTGTGTCCTGGGAACCACTGAGTATGTGTAAAGCAAAACTAGTGCACAAAAGAAAACTTCAAAATAAAACAAAAAAACATAATGCAGACAAAAAGTCAACAGAGAAGTTTGCGAACCATACAGATGTTTCCTCATACACCTAGCATCTAAATGCCATATGGCGCGACACACCCCAGTGTAACTGAGTTGCCTTAAGAGGAGTAGCGTATTGTATTTTTCTTTCAATTTTGCATCTTAGTCACATCGCTGACCCAGCATAAAGCCGCACACAGTGTACCAGAGAAACTGAGCTGCGACTTTAACCATAGAGGAATTAATTTTACACATGTACAAAGTTTCGGCATGAGAAAAATCTGCGTCCGCTGCATCGGAGCTCTTTTTACATAGCTTCAGACTCGGACACATACCGATGTACAAATGTCGCACATGAAATTGATCAGTGTAATCTAGAAATGTAGTTTTGTCGCTCCCAGTTTTATAAATGCAAATAAGATGCAGATTTTGAGCGAGAAAGACGATCGGTGTATCTAAGTCGCCCGATACCTGGTGCACCAAGAGGGGCTATCTGATGCGGCTGAAGCCACAGTTTATAAGGATACATCTGTAGAAACCATTAGTTTCTTTCTACAACATAATCTACTTGGTCCCACTCTTAGGGGCTCATTTATACAGCTGAACTTTACATAATATTGTGGATAATTATGCTACATCTCCGAAGACATACAATCATCTCTTCATATGTACGAAACAGGTTAAACGCTCCATCTGCCATCTTTAAAACTGATGTCCCTTGATCACAAATTAATGGCATCCTAAACTCTGAAGTTTAAGCAAAAGAAAAAACAAACTGCAAAATCTTGGAGGTTTCAACAAAGCGACCTGACAGCAGAATAGCTAAGCACACAAGCCAGGCCTCAGAGGCTTTAGTCCGCAAAATGGAAACTGATACATAAATATATGAAGGGAAAAAGCTCCCAGATCCCTAGAAATGTCCCTGTCGGCTGGTGCCCAGAGATAAGGAGATGATATATCATAGTTTGACACTAATCATATTTGGGAACGTTAAGTCAGACCAGTCTCTTGTGCAGTTTTTTTCTTCTTCTAAACATATTGTAAGTTCAAAGAACTATTGAAAGTTGTTAGAATGATGTAAAAATCCTCTTAACTGAGAAACAGAAGAAATGGAGAGCAGGGGAATAAGTGATAAGGAAGTATCCTCTTCCTAATAATTTATGTTTTGTTTTAGAGAGCAAATAATATATTGTGGACTTGATATGGTATTGTAGAGGACTGAGCAAGGAAACATTTACATACTTGGCCCCCTAGGTTGAAGTCATCCTTGTTTTCCTTTGCAGAGAGGTTTATGGATATACAGTATCACACAGCGATGGAATGAAATACTCCTAGAGAACTTTATTTGTAGGCTTTAATCCTGGTTCTCAGCGTGCAAGCTTCAAACAATGTAGTTTTGCAGACAGCTACATTAGGTTTTTTTTATTTTCTGCATAATTAAGCACATGCATCTGACTGTATTATTAGATACAGTACTATTTAAATAGTCACAATGCAATTTACATTGCACATTAGTTTATGTAGTTTCTATCTGTTTTAACATAAAACATGGTTAGTATCACACTGATGGCAGACATTTATTTTGGACAAATTGCCCATTCCCTGGGCTGCAAGGGACTGCTTTATCACTAGATGATGATACTAGCCTAGCCTGTTCTATTGTTAGAGCAGAGGCACGATTCAAGTAGCAGGTTCTCATTCATGCAGTATGTCACAAAGTTCTGTATCCATACAGTATCTTGTTCCTTTTTTTGCAGATTGTAAAAGAGTCCGGCAGAGTTCTTCAGTTGGACATATTGCTTACAGACAGTGGGGCCAGCAAAAAAATATGGTATTTGCTCAAATCAGCTTAATTGCATAACACAGGTGCTTGTAAAGGGCGCGGTTTACACTGAACACAGAAAAAAGAGATTTGCCCCCCAGCACACTTCAGCAAAAACAATGCTTAAATCCTACATGATAATAGAGATTCAGAGGTATTAGTTACATACATTTGCAAATATATGAATAAGCGCCAGGCCAATCGTCAAGGCTCCTCTATACTGGCGTCCCTAACATTAAAGGGTTCACGTCCAAGAAGCAAGGCACCCAAAAAAAAAATTCCAGCCAAGGGCCATCCCCAGGGCATCACACAAAAAAGGGAAACATGTAGTTACAGTATCTAGATGTGAAATGTCATAGTTGACATTGGTCCCCAGTTTATGGTGGCAACATGTATCAAGTTAGCGTGAAAAGAAAATTAACTGAGATCTCACAATTCACTACATTTGAATTACATATCTTCCATAAATTTTTAAATTGGTGAGAACAGGGAGTGTGGCAATATCATGGAAGGGCAGTGACCACTTTATAGAGGCAATGTGGCTATGCTCCAGTGATGTTTTAGTTCTGACATGAGCTAGGTTGACCCTTAACCCCTTCAGCCCCTTCCAGTCACACTTTCAGGGGCATGCACCAGTGGCAGGTGCTGGCAGCACTCGTCTACTAAAGCTCTGCTGTGCAGACCAGTGGTGAATGAGAATGCTAGGTACACACTAGGTTTTGCCGATCCGCTGACCTATCTGATGATTGGCAAGTGCATATACACTTACGAATTATCCGATGTGTTGGGCTTCAGGTCACAACTGGGAGGGCAAATGTAAAATTACCCACCCAGTTGAGCTGTCACTCGCTGCCAGGCCCCTGCAGCATGTGTTAGGGCAATCGGCAAATCACCCGTACACACTAGCAGATGCACCGATATACTGTATCTGCACACATATCGGCAATCTGTTATACTGCACAGCCAATGCGATATATCTGTGAATGACATTGTTCACAAACATATCAGGGGTACATACCCATAGACGTGCTAGCTATATATCGCCTGTTCGATTGAACGCCTGATATATTGCCCAGTGTGTACCCAGCTTTACAGTACCTCCCAACTTCCGTGCCTATCAAGACATTGCAGAACTTGTCAAAGTTGGGAGATATGAGCCCGGAAAGCTGAAAGGAGAAGATTGCCAGATGCCTCACAGGCAGACACACACTCTTCTATCTTCTGAGCAGAGGGAGCAAAGACAAAGTCATTTTATTTTTTTTGATAAATTTTGTTTATACATATTTTGTACTGATTAGGTAATGTAAATAGTGATTAAAGTAATGAAATGTTACATTTGAATCACATAAACTCTGTGATGTTGCCACCCCCACTATTTTCCCTAAAGAAGCATAAATCTGGACTTTCTAGCAATCCGGTGAAAGATGTTTTTTTAAGATGATCTACAAGCAATTAGCAGCTTGTGCCAACTACTACTTCGTTAAATCCTTGATGGCCTAATGGCTTCCTGCCAAGCTCTGCTCTCATGTAATCTTCATTTCCAACATAACGGCAATAAAATATGATTACCGTACAATTTCCTCAAGACTATAATAGATGGGAATATGCAAATTAGATGCTGGTGGGTTGCCTTCACTTCTTGATTGTATAGAGTAGTTCAGATAGTCTGGATAATCTCACACGGTCTCCGTGAGCTGATTGAAAAGCCTACTACATATAATTATTTGTTCCAGAAATTAAGGGAAACATAATATGGATGTATGAATTTTATATAGAGATGTATATGACAACCTCATCTTCCAACATCAGTATGGCAGGCACCCCAAAATCACTACTCTATGCTGTTGTAAGAGCTTGCTTATTTAACTATCAATCTTCTTAACAGGACTGACAACAGAAATTTTGGAATTATGGGACCCAGTACTGATGAAACAGGCAGGGCCCTCAGCCTCCTTCCAGCCTGTGTACTGGTGGACACAGTGGTGTAGCATGGAGCCAAGGCGCCCAGAGAACGTATATGCTATGATGTTGTCCCCCTACACACACAGGCCGGGATGTACTAAAGGAAAAATGCGGTAAAAACCCTGGGGGTTTTACAGCATTTCCATATGTACTAAGCCCCATGCGCACTTTTATCGGCGTACCTGGCGTTACTCTATAGAAGCCTACGGACTTCTTACCGCACCCCGCTCCTGATGCTTTGCCGTTGCTCCTAATCGTCTTCCAGGTGCGAGGAGGAGGAGGAGCCCATGGCTTCCTGCACAGGTGACCAGCAGGAAGCTCCCAGGGCTCACAGGGGGCGGGGTCCCACGGAGATCCCGTCCCCCGGCGTCAGCTGCTTCGCAAAGGGCAGCTCTTATCACAAGAGCTGTCCTTTGCGATACTAATCGCATATGTTAGTACATATGCGATTAGTAAGGTTGCCTGGCAGAATGGTCACCACAACCTTAGTACATCCCGGCCACAGAGTGAAAAAATGTGCCACGAGCTCATTTGATCTATAGTCGTCTGTTAGCACACCATCGCTTCCCCCTCCTGCATCGTCTCTCAGTCACGCCATCATCTCACATACGCACCCACGCGGACTCAGACGCACCCACGCTGACTCAGACGCACCCACGCTGACTCAAACCCACCCACGCTGACACAGATGCGCACACGCTGACACAGATGAACACACCATGACACAGACGCACACACACGCTGACACATACACACACACCCTAACAAAGCCTACACAGACACACACATACACCTCTTTCAAATACAGCCAGCCTGAGGCAAATAAATACAACAAATGCAAAAGTCACCCCCCACAGGCACCTTCCACCCCCGCTGGCACTACACACTAAAGGTGCCCACACATACCGATGTGCTCACGATACGATTTTTTTGGCCAATTTCCTCATGAACTTTCACGGGAGCTCCCTGGCACTCGTGGTCATAATTTTGGAGTTAAAAATGTCCAATCTGACTTAAGATCTATCTTGCAGCCAGTGCATTGTATCCCAGATTGGCTAATCTGCCCTACAGCACGGCAGATCAGAAGATGCGATGTACGACGAGCGGGGACGCGCATCGGCATCGTGCTCGTGAGTATAAACTCACGATTTGTACTTTTTTTACCAGATTCGTCGTCACGATTCGTCGAAATCGGCCAAATCGTGTAAAATGTCGCTATGTGTGTGGGCACCTTAAATTTGCCCACACACATACCGACATTTTACACGATCTGGCCCACTGCCCACCAATGTGTGCCCCCAGGTAATAAATGCATGACTCAGCCACCGCCCGCCGTATTGAGGCGGGCGGTGGCTGGGTCATGCATTTAAGCTCCCATTGCCCACCAATGTGTGCCCCCAGGTAATAAATGCATGACCCAGCCACCGCCCGCTGTATTGAGGCGGGCAGTGGCTGGGTCATGCATTAAGCTCCCCCACTGCCCACCAATGTGTGCCCCCAGGTAATAAATGCATGACTCAGCCACCGCCCACCGTATTGAGGCGGGCGATGGCTGGGTCATGCATTAAGCTCCCCCACTGCCCACCAATGTGTGTAATATAACAAAAAATAAAAAATAAACATGTATTTTACAAAATAATCACCATACATTACATTTAAAAACACACATTATTTAAAGCTGGGGGTCTTCTACCTTTCGGTCTCCAGCTGTTGTGGAACTACAGATCCCAGGATGACCTGCCACCCACCTTTGAAACTGTTTTTAGGGCATCCTGGGATCTGCAGTTCTACCACAACGACAGGCCCAAAGGTGGAAAACCCATACTGTCAAACAAAGAAAAACATTATATTACCAAGCAATGAACACATGACATTCCTGTAAAAGAAAACACGATTAGAATACCATAACAAACCGTTAAAAACCTGTAAAAAAGAAAATATTAAAACATTAAAAATGTGAACTATAACAACATTACATTTAACAAAACTATATACACAAATATTTAAATGTCCTTTTTTTTCTTATTCATAGATAATGTCCATGGATTCTGAACGTGAATTCATTACAGGATTCTTTGAAATCCTGCACTCGAAAGAGTGTCTGTGGAAGATCAGTTCTCGGAAGTACCACAATAAGTCGCACAAGTTGGCCGCACTAGAGGAACTTTTGGTGTATACGAAAAAATACATATCTGATGCAGACCTGAAAACTGTATGGCAAAAGATTCAAAATCTCAGGACAGTGTACATCAAAGAAAAAAAGGTGGATGACTCCAAAAAGTCAGGAGCGGGCACAGATGAAATATATAGTCCTGCACTGTGGTACTACCATATGATGTCATTCATCAGTGAACAAGAGCCTCAAAGGGAATCTATCGTCTTGATGGCTGAGCGTGAGGGAGAAGAGGAGGTTGCAGAAGTCTTGGTAAGTAGTGACACATTTTAAACCAAAATCCTTAATGTTTTTGTTGTTAAATCCAAAATGTCCAATTTAGTCAGTAGTTCACAGACAGTCCTCCTGCCATGGTACAGCACCTGGTCCATTGAAATAGGTCATGTACTCCTCCCTCACTTCCTTGGCACATGCGGTGGATGTTGTTGTAGTTGGTGGTGCAGACACAGATGTCAAATGTTCAATGTCCTCCAGGGGTCCTACATCTTCTGGTCTAGCTGGGACTGGTCCTCGTTGAGTAGATTTTCTTCACAGAAAGTTGTGCAGCACACACCAAGCCACACGACCCAGTCTATCTTCTCCACATGTAGATTGATGGTGGTGTGGAAAATGCGGAAGCGGTTGCTCGTTATTCCAAACGCATTTTCCACAATGCGCCGTGCCCGGGTTTATTGGTAGTTGTAGACCCTTTTCTCTCTGGTCTGGCCCCTGTGTGCACATGGCTTCATCACATGTTCATGTAATGCAAAAGCCTCGTCTGCAACGAAAACGTAATTTAGGCCGTGCTTTGTCTGGTCCAGTGAGGGCAAGTTGAGGGTTTTGTTGACGAGTCTCTGGTAGAAAGCCTTCTTTTTGAAGGACTCACCATCCGAAGAATGGCCATTCTTGCCGACATCCACAAACAGAAATTCGTAGTTGGCATTCACCACTGCCATGAGAATGATGCTGAAGAATCCTTTGTAGTTGTAGTAATATGATCCGGTGTTGGCAGGTGGGTTGATGCGGATGTGTTTCCCATCGATGGCTCCTCCGCAGTTAGGGAAATTCCAACGTTGTTCAAAATCTTCCGCGATGCTGGTCCACTTCTCCACGGTGTTAGGAAACTGTAAAAATAGTAAAAAAGGGGTTAAAACATGACTATAATATTTTTTTATATTTTTTTTTCCTATATAGACTCCCACCCAACACCCTGATTTATCATCCACACCAGACCTCAGCATGCTCGGTGGTGACAGTGAGCCGGAGAATACCACACAAGTGGAAACTTCACTTCCACCTGGACCCTCATCTTCTCAACAACCCCAAAAAAAGAAAAAAAAACAAGGGAGAAAGGAGAATCTTACTGAACGTGAAGATAATTTTTTCCAAAACGCAGAACGGCTGCTGCAGAAACCCCCAGATGCAATAGATGATTTCACAGCTCATGTGAACAGCACATTGAGAAATATGGATACAGATATCCAAAGAAATTTTCTGAGGTTAACCCACGACCTGTTGAGTCACTGTATGAGCAAAAATCTCACAAATTCTACATACATTGCAGATCCAATGCTATTTTGCCCTGCCCCAAATAGGTATGTCGGTCCCCCCCCTGCCCAGTTAGATATTACTCCCCCACCAAGCACCCCAAGCACCAGCACGACCTTATATAATGCTCTGCTAGATGCAGCGGATGAGTCGCCCCAATATACAGAGATGTAAATTTTTTCTTGATTTTAATGTCACCAAATTTTATGATTTCTAATAGGTGCTTGCTGCATGGGATAGGGTGGTGATGACGCCATTTGGACAAGGTCACTACACACATGGCACAAGTACACATTGGTGGAAGCCGGGGCCACAATGTGTACTTGTGCCATATGTGTATTGGCCTGTTCAAACTGGCGTCTGACCAACCCTATCACATACAGCCGGCTATCTATTGGGATTCATAAAATTTGGTGATAATGTTCTTTTGTGAACTTGTTACAAAAAAAGTATATTGCACACAATTTAGTGTACACTTTCAGTTGCCTGCAGGTCAGTGCACATTGTACTAAATGAAGGCTATTTTTTGCTTTATGTTGAGTAAAAATAAAAAATAAAAATTTCTTTAAACAAGAAACCAATGTGTGGTGTATTTTTTTAACTTACCTTGCAATACTGGTACTGTAGCACTTTTACAATGGCTTTCCAGGTCTCCGGAATGATGACACCCAAGGACTGAGGTGAGATGAGTGTCCCAAACTTCAGGTCTTCAAATGACCTTCCTGTAGCCAGGTACCTTAGGGTAGCCACCAGTCTGTCTTCAGCAGGGATTGCCCTCCGCCACCTTGTGTCCTGTCTCTGGATGTAGGAGGTCACCAGATGCAGCAATTCTTGGAAGGTGGCGTGATCCATGTGCAGGTAGTTCCGATAGTCGTCCGGGTTGTTCTCCTTGATCTCCATCAGCAGGGACATGTGAGAGCGGGTATCCCTTTGTAGAAGCCACTCCTTGGTCCAGCATGCTCTCGTCCTTCTTCAATGGGCCCTCTTCCTAATCTCCCGGACCCCAGCTTCAGCGACCAAAACTTTATACTGATAGGGATGCATCAGTACAGAATTCAGGAACAGGATAGAATGCAGGTAGGTAGCACACACTTGCAGGTAGAATAAACTTTGTAAAAGGCAAGCCAAATACAAAGAGCACAGTAGCAATGTACAGGATTCAGCAGGAATACACCTAGCCTCATCTAGTAGCAGAGCAGAATGTACACAGAGTTAAAGGGTGCCTGCTTTTTATACTCCCTAGATAGCCCCTCCCATTGTTATGGCTATTTAAATTTCCCACCGTTAGTCAAGAGCCTGTTTTTTTTTTAAAACTCACGATTTGTTCTGGCCAATCTCACGATGCGTACGATCCAATAGATCATGAGATCGTAAAACAGATCGGGTGTCTTTTTTCCAAAATCCTGATCACGGCGGCAAGGGAGCTCCCATGAAAGTTCGTGAGGAAATTGGCCAAAAATCGTATCGTGAGCACATCGGTATGTGTGTGGGCACCTTAATACTTACCTGCGGTGCAAATCCAGAGAGCGGGGGAAGGAGAAGGACTCACTATCTGACAGGTGTAATCCGGCGCCGGCAGCAAGCCCTCAGGATCAGCAGCATGGTTGGCTGTATTTCCCCTTCGTGCTAGGGACCTGGAAGTGACGTGAGTGAGGGTGGAAGTGCAGTTCCTGCCCATGACAGCCAGCTAAAGATGTACTTTGTCCCCACTTAAACAAGTTTGTTGTCCCCTCGCGGGCTCGCTGCAATCGCCACCCTTCGACCACATGGTTATATTCCCCCTCTATGCCCACTTGGATGGCAGGGAATGATGCTGGACACTGGTTGATGGCGTCAGGGTCCTCTCCATGAAGGGGATTTAGACATTACCTCAGCAGCATGCAGAATGATGGAGGACTGCCTTGGGGGGGCTGCGCGCTTTTGCTACAGCTCCCCCTACAGTCAGTCCCAGCACTAGCAGGCAGCAGTGCTCAAGTCATTCACACTCAGTCATTCTCGTCGGTCAGGGAGGCAGTGGCAAACGTCGGATTTTGAAAGGGGGGTTTCCAATACTTGGTTACAAAACCAATATCAAAAAATCTAACTACATACAGGTAGCGCTCCTCGGGTACTCAATAATCCAATCTTGTTAATCTATTACTGTGCAACATTTCAGATGAATTTATTACATATTTTGGCAAAGCCTTCATGAAATATGTAATAATTGCATCTGAATCGTTGCACAGTAATAGATTAACAAGATTGGATTATTGAGTACCCAAGGAGCGCTGCCTGTATCTGATTGTATGATCAAGACTGAGCGCTCTGCACCCCGGCTGTTGAACTTTATTTGGTGCCGTCTACTTGACTATATTTATATGGAGCTTTTCAGCTCCTCGAAGAAATAAAAAAGGCGGCACTGCAAACATACACAGTGACATATACATGCACACACACTGACAAAGCCTAAATGCACACACTGTCACACACACTCACTGCACTGACAAAGCCTACACACACACCTAACACACACACATACACACTGACGCACACTCACACACTGACAAAGCCAACACACTGACAGGCACTTAAACTGCACTGAGAAACACACACACACACTAACAAAGCCTAGAGTCACACATACACACATACTGACAAAGCCTAGAGTCACACACACACACTGACAAAGCCTAGAATCACAGACACACAAACACACACACTGACAAAGCCTAGAGTCACACACACACACACACACACACACACACTGACAAAGCCTAGAGTCACATACACACTGACAAAGCATAGTCACACACACTTACAAAGCATAGAGTCACACACACACACACACACAGACAAAGCCTAGAGTCACACACACACTGACAAAGCCTAGAGTCACCCACACACACACACTGACAAAGCCTAGAGTCACACACACACACACTGACAAAGCCTAGAGTCACACACACTGACAAAGCATAGAGTCACACACACACACACACTTACAAAGCATAGTCACACACACACAGACAAAGCCTACAGTCACACACACACTGACAAAGCCTAGAGTCACACACACACACACTGACAAGGCATAGAGTCACACACACACTGACAAAGCCTAGAGTCACACACACACACACACACTGACAAAGCATAGAGTCACACACACTTACAAAGCATAGAGTCACACACACACACACACACACAAAGCCTAGAGTCACACACACACTGACAAAGCCTAGTTTCACACACACACACTGACAAAGCCTAGAGTCACACACACACACTGACAAAGCCTAGAGTCACACACACACACACACTGACAAAGCCTAGAGTCACACACACACACACAGACAAAGCCTAGAGTCACACACACACACTGACAAAGCCTAGAGTCACACACACACTGACAAAGCATAGAGTCACACACACACACACACACACACTTACAAAGCATAGTCACACACACACAGACAAAGCCTAGAGTCACACACACACACACTGACAAAGCCTAGAGTCACACACACACACACACTAACAAAGCATAGAGTCACACACACTGACAAAGCCTAGAGTCACACACACACACACAGACACACACACTGACA
Organism: Taudactylus pleione; assembly: GCA_031769625.1. Classification (NCBI taxonomy): domain Eukaryota; kingdom Metazoa; phylum Chordata; class Amphibia; order Anura; family Myobatrachidae; genus Taudactylus; species Taudactylus pleione. The sequence goes on along the minus strand of JAUIMM010000012.1, from coordinate 14,206,112 downwards.
AAGCATAGAGTCACACAGACTTACAAAGCATAGAGTCACACACACACAGACAAAGCCTAGAGTCTCACACACACACACACACACTTACAAAGCATAGAGTCACACACACACTGAAATACACACTGACACAAACACACCTCTCACTTGATACAAATTCAGCCTTATAAATACAGCGCTGGCGTGGCTTATTAAAGATCACGGCTCCCCCCACATGTAATAGATTACACCCACCTGCGGCTCTGGGAGTGAGTACCAGTCACTGAGGAGGATCTGACACACGAGCTCTCAGCCTCCCACAATGTGGTGCCCATAGGAATTTAGAGCTGCCTGGGAGGAGCTGCGCTACTGCTGCAGCTCCCCCTACAGGCAGCTCAGCCAGGAACAGCTGCCTACTCACTCCGATCTCTTTACAAAAAAATAAAAAAATATTGCTGCGCTGCGCTGCGATGTAGTGGTGGGCAGGGGGGGTTTTTACGTACTCGGAAACCCCCCCTGCGTGCGCGTATGGGGAGGAATGGTTCTGGCGTGGGGGGGGAGGAGAGCGGGTGGTGCGGGTATGATGCAGCAGAGCCGTCGGATGCCCCTGGGATTCCAGTTGCCCTTAGGCATTTGCTTATAATGCCTATGCCTAGGGCCAGCTCTGTATATGTATATATATATATATATATATATATATTTATACACATACACGCAAACATAAGATAGAAAGTAACTGTTACAAAACAAAGTTCACAATATTAAATGAAATAAAACATTGTAACTGTCAAAGGTTACTTTTGGTGACAGCAGTTATGGAAGTTATGGGCATATTTATTGATTACTGGGTTCTGAACAAATAAATACAGGTTGAGTCTCCCATATCCAAATATTCCGAAATACAGAATATTCCGAAATACTGAATTATTTTGGCATGACTGAGATAATGAAACCCATCACATCCAGGGACACAGGCTCCAAAAGGAGACATTCCTTCAATGTGTTAGTAGTTATGGGATGCAATCCCTTCGCTTCTCCTTCGGAAGTCTGCTGGCTGTGCATGTGTGAGTGGTGACTGCTGGTGAGGAATCCTACGGATCTGGTAAATTCTTCAATTAGGCAGACCCCATAAATTTCGATGGGGGCTGCTTTTGCGGTTGAAAAACAGGGGGATTGCTGCAGATATTTCTGATATCTGCCACTTTCCCCCACAGATATATTCGGGGGATACGTAATATTAGCGGATACCCCCATCCCCGATGTTTTCTGGGGATATCCTGCAATTATTGTTTGATAAATAGGCCAATAAGTTAAATTCATTTATTTATTAACCACTTAACTGGCCACATGTAATGCAACTGGAGCCAGAAGTCCCCCGGCTTTAGCAGAGGAGATCCGTTGTGCACAAGTTCTGCACATACTGTAGTTCTCCTCCGAGCCCCAGAATGCTGGTCATGGAGGCGGTAATGGGGGCGCATCTTTTGGCCCCGGGGGACGGGGGCTTATGCAAGCCCTTCAAATATTTTTTTGGATGGGGGTGGGGTTCTAAAAATGTTCTTTTTGCATACAGTATGATGGAGGTGTGGTATGTTAAATTTAAATGGGAGCCTATAGGCAGGGCTTCGGGGGATGCAAAACATCCCCTAGGTACTGTATTTTTTTTTTAATTAAATATTTACATTTGTTTTAAAAAATACTTTTTAAACTTAATCAAAAAATAAAAGCAGACAATTTCTGTGCAGTTTTGACTAAACAACTGCCATCCTTAGGTTCAGTTATGTGACATTGAAACATAGAAACATAGAAATATTAAATTTTGATGGCAGATAAGAACAATTTGGCCATCTAGTCTTCCCCTTTTGAGTTAGATTATTAGGGTTAGGGTTGTTTCGGCATTAGTGTTAGGGGTTAGTGTTAGGGTATTAGAGATTGGTGTTATGATATTAGGGTTACAGTAGGGTTGGGTTAGGGGATTGGGTTAGAGGCTTGGTTAAGCTAGGCGGTTAAGATTATTAGGGGATTAGGGTTATTTGGGTATTAGGGGTAGGGTTTTACGGTTAGGGTTATTTGGGTATTATTGTTAGAGCTTTGGAGTTAGGGGTGGGTATTAGGGTTAGGGTATTAGGGTAGAGGATTAAGATTAGGGGTTAAGGCCGATAGGGGATTAGGGTTGTTTGGATTTTAGTGTTAGGAAATTCAGGTTAGGGGATAGTGTTATGGTATTAGGTTAGGGATTAGGGTTAGGGTATTAGGGTGGGGGTTAGGGTAGGTAGATAGATACTCATGGCCAGGTCACCAAGGTCCATTTAGGTAGAGTGTCCAGGATGAAATGCAGGAGTCATTGGGTGTTTAGTAAGTAGTGTCCAGAATATGGAGAATGCAGGTGTTTAATTTGGAGAGAGGCCGAAGTGCAGGTTTTTTTTAAAGTAGTTTTAAAGTAGCGTGGATTTTAGGTTGACTGTATAACTCATAATACTTTAAATGTAATTAAACATAGAAAATAAAAAACACTTTGAATAAGAAAAGACACAGCAGCCTATTACCGGCTGCAGCCTATACACTAATTAATAAATAGTGGTACAGACATGTGTGCTTGAATGATTGCATCCCACCCAGGGTCGGATTATAGGCCACATGGGCCTGGGGCTGGAAATGATCAAGGGCCTATTGTGAGAAGGGGAGGAGGAGTGACCAGTGCTGTGTGGGCGTGGCCAGTGCTATGTGGGCGTGTATACCTTTTACACTATCAGCCCCAATGTCTCCCTAAGGGGGAGATGTACTAAGCATCGCTTCCTTGATGCGGTACATCCCCCTGACTTCACGTACATATCGCGGTTCATTACCACTGTATGTACTAAGGATTTCACAAAGGACAGCTCTCCTAATAAGAGCTGTCCTTTGCGATACTGCCGGGCAGAGGGACTTCCAGGTTGAACACGCAGAAGTCCCTCCCAGCCAGGAGCATCGCATTAAGGAACCCATAGGCTTCTATTGGGTAACGCCACCTAGCGACGCGAAGCAGCAGAATGCGATGCTTAGTACTTACGGGGAATGCGGTAAAACCCCTGAAAACTGAATTTTCATGGTTTTACCGCATTTTCCCCTTTAGTACATCTCCCCCTATATATGTAAAAGTATAAAAATTGCTTAATTTTGTGAGTAAAATAGAAATACAATTTTAATACTCATCATTTATGGACGACCATGTGGCCAGCTGGTGGCTGGTCATAATCATGCTGTCATAATGATGGGCTTATTTTTATGTGGAGGCCTGGAATTGGAGCTCCATCCACCCCATTGTGAATCTGGCCCTGATCCCACCCCCAATACCCCCTCCCACTATCAGACTACCAATAAACATTCCACAGGAAACAAACCATTCCCATTTATCTAGGAATTAATAAAATGCCTGGGGGTATATTTACTATTGTTCAATTTTGATTTCTGTTTGATTTTGGTCCAATTTTTTTATGAAGGGATTTACGAAAGGATAAATCCAATCTCAAATCGAACAGAAAAAAGAATTTGAAATTAAATCAAATTTCTGAAAAACATCGATCTTTTCACATATAGGATCCCTTCATTTACTAACATTCGATTTGTAAATCAAATGAAAAACTAACTAAAACTCGAACTGCAATCCCCAAATGAATAGAAGAACTTCATGCATTCATTTTCAGCATGATCAGTTTGATTTCACACAGATACATGCATATATCAGTGAGATTCTTACCCCTTCAGATACCTCCCTCCATTGTATCTGCAGTTTTTAATTTAGAAACAATGGATAAAGCAAATTATTAATCTAATACGACACTGCATGACTAGCTTCAGCCAGTAATGGGATTGTTAAAGATCAAACACTTGCGTGCACTGCTGATTTAGGCCCCTTATCAAAAGTGAAGCGAGTTGGACCAAAATTGCAGCAGCATACCTCCCAACATGACCCTCTCCAGGAGGGACACAATGCCTAGTCCTGTACTTCCCTGGTAATTTATGATTGGTGGCTGCTCCAGAGATGGGGATGCAGCACAGTCCAATATTTAAATAGGGGAGCCACACAAACTGCCAGTGAGTCCCAGCCAGTGATGTTTGGCATAAAAAATGTGAAATATTATAAAAAACTGTGTCCTGTACAGGACAAGACCTACAGAAGTCTCATATTACCTCATTCAAATACACACAGGATGACTTTTTTATTAAACTTCCCCGTAAATCATGTTGAAAATATGTGTGTACAGGTGTGGCGGTATGGCAGAGTTATGTACAACCAGCAGACTGCTTCAAAACTACACACACCCAGTTTCTTGACCAGCAGGATGGGTTATTTGGAGATAGGTGATGTACAGCCATAATCACTGTGATACACTGGTTGGTATGGAGCAGAGCTTGAGTGGAGCGGGGTGTGATACAGCTCACCAGCCAGTTAGTGTGCAGCGCTAGCGGGTAGCGGTGCAAGATGATGGAACAGCGGTAATACTGTGGCTATCGCAGGTCTCTATTAGAGCTAAGTGGGAGAGGGTTATCTCCTACTGTGTCACTCTTATACAGTGAACAAGATGGTGCTGCGCATGCGTAGTATAGACCTCAGTGGTCATCTTGGAACAGGGAATGAAGCCTCCCTGGAGGAATAAAATGAAGTCAGTGCCGTAGTGCACTCCACTATCAACACATCATATGGAAACAGCAGTTTCCGCATAATTTATCTATCCTTGATATTTAACAAAATTACAAAAGTAGAATGCAGTTTTTGGTAGAGGGGGCGTGACTTGGATGTTGGTCGAGTTGGCAACATGGCGCCGGAGCTCCGCAGCATGTAGCTCCATCACACCTCTCTGTGCCCTGTTGAGCTGCCTGATTGCGGCTGTTCCGCCCCCGGAACATCTCTCCTGCCTCCCGGCTTGCTATTCGGATGATCGGCTGAATCTCTGACCCGGCCGAGGCCAGAAGCTGTACCTGCGACCTGCCGGGGCTCACTGCATAATGAATCCACACTCCTAGGTCCCATGGGAGCCGGGCGCTACTACACTCCACCGGCTTAGTGCTGCCTGAACTCCCCGGACCGCACAGGGTCACCGCTGGCCACGACCCTGTATGCTATTAAGAGACTCTGAACTCACCCAAACTTGCAGCCTCTTCACCAGGGTTCCTGGATTCTCTGCACACACGCTGCAGGCGCCATCTTGGAGAGCTTCCTCTATTAGCTTCTTCCAGCTGCAGCTGCTGCCTTACTGCTAACAAGAATTATAAGAGCACCTCAGCTCTTCTGCACAGAAGCATAATAATATAGTTCTCTGGGTGAGTGCCTCCCTCTTTCTCTTTCTCTCTGGAGATTAAGGGGCCTATTCATCAACACTAAAATAACGGTTTTAATGATTTTCCTTAATTACCGTTATTTTAGTATTCATGAAGAGACTTAACACAGGAGATATCACTGATATCTTCTGGTTAAGTCCCCCTGCGTTCATTACCACGCTCCCCATACATTAGTATGGGGATATGGAAATTATGCTATTCATCAAATTCCGCAGCTGTAGGCAGTGCTGCGCATGCGCTGGTATTACGAATGTAACGGCCCATGCGCAGCACTGATTCCAGCTGCGGTAAGTTAGAGTAGACAGGGAAAACTATTTCCCGAAAAGCTTTAATCGCAAAAATGACAGCTTTTCTAAATAGATAGTTATGAAGAGGAGGAATGATGAATTCGTCCAGTAGTTAGGTAGAACTCCATGCGAGTTCTAAACCTAATTACCTCCAGAGAATTTTAAGTTATGATGAATAGGCCCCTAAGTGACCTATAACACCAGCAACTAGCTCAGAACCTCTTTTATACAGCATTTCACCCTACATTTTTAATCTGCTGTGAAGTTTGGCTACTTTATATTGTCTATTCACACGAGGAAAGTACCTACTCCTCTTCTCCATACCACATATTCTACAATCAACCTTTTTGGCTGCTAATATGGCAGTTTTGCAGATATAGACCCCCAACTAGTGGTCTTTCTTACATCTGCCATTATTTCAGAAGCATTTCTATGCACTATTACTTTACACGAAGTTGGTGACTTTTCATCCGTGCTGCCTGGTTTATTTCTACGTCCTTTGTGATGCGCAAATCTACATATTCTAATTCCTCAACTAGAGCGAAGTCTAAACCCAAACAAATGTAAAAGTTTGCCTCATTCACCTGTGGCCAGAAATTACTCCCCCCTCTCAGGGCCCTCTCAGGGCCAGATTAACAATGGGGTGGATAGAGCTACAGTTCCAGGCCTCCACATAAAAATAGGCCCATTGTCATGACAACACAATGTTGACTGGCCATCTCCTCTCCACACACTCAGCCATAAATCATAAGTAGTAAAATTGTATTTCTATTTACCTCACAAAATTAAGCATTTTTTTCTTTTACATATTTAGGGAGACATTGGGGCTGAGAGTATAGCGGTGTACACGCCCACATGGCACTGGCCACACCCACACAGCACTGGTCACACCTCCTCTGCTTCTCATAATAGGCCTTTGTTCATTTTCAGCTCCAGGCCCATGTATCCCTCAATCCAGCCCTGCCCCCTCTAATAAACAACTGCTGGTCACACCTATTTCGCCTATAACAATGGATCCTCCCCCACCACAGATCACGTTTTCTGATGTTGTACGGGCCATCCAGGAAACTATGGATCCCCTCATGCAAGCTCAAGTGGATAAATTCACAGCATCTATTCATGATCTTAAGGCACAGCCAATGAACATCGCATTGGGGAAAATTTGCAGGATATGACGTATCCCAACAGAAGTCCAATCACCAAATGAGGAATAAATTAGGCGATCTACAAAATAGATCACGTCGAAATAATCTCCGCCTGATTGGTCTTCCAGAATCCTTTAAAGGACCAGCCCTGCTTACTTTTTTGCTGAAAGACCTCCCTAAAACTTTAGGGGTCGCAGATGAACTTTTATCCTTTGAAATTTAGCCCATTTCGTGAGGGCATAGATTCTAACCCAGAGCTGTAATTTTTTGCTGCCTCAACATTTAATACAAAATGATTCTATGGTCAGCTGCACGTCAATCTGACAATATAAAATGGAATGGCCTCTCACTCCTTATGGTCCTTACTGGTATCTAGGGTTTGTTTCTAGCTGGATATTACCACGCCACGGTTTCTCTCTCTCACGTAGTTTGAGCACTGTCGCTTGATAGAATTTTCTAAAATTTTAGTTTATGTTCTGATATATTTCTTATATGCACATGTTTTTGTTATTTTTTTTTGTTTCAATTACCACTAAGGGGACTTGCCCCAACTTTTATTTTACTTAAATTTATTTATTATGCTCCGTTTTGATTTAATCTCCTTCATTTCCCCTCCTTTCTAATTTTTGTTTTCTTTTTTCCTTTTTTGGTACCTCAATCCTTTTAATCATGTGGCGCTCACTGCTTTGTCCTTAGGACTATCCTTAAGGTATTTTCTTGGAAAAATGAAAAGGGAATACATTCCCCTGTAAAGAGGAAACGTATATTAACAAAGCTCATGCTGACATCTCTTTACTACAAGAAACCCACCTAACGGCTATTTTTGCCTTCAGAGCCTTGTCAGTTGATATTCATCATACTGCAGTAGCCCCAGAGGGTAGATTTGTACTTGTTGACACCATACTTGCGGGTCACCGTTACGTTGTTGCAAATGTTTATGCCCCTAATTCATATTCTAGGTCATATTTTCTGAATCTCATAAACAACCCTCTTCCCCATGTGGAACCTCATATCATTTTGGGAGGTGACTTTAACATAGTGGCATCTAAAACTCTAGATAGGAAATCCGTGGCTTGTTCCCCTACTCGATTGTATAAAGTGGGCATTCAGTATATATGTGATCAATTGTCTCTGACTGATGTCTGGAGATTGCACCATCCTATAGACAGGGAGTATACATTTTTTTCCACCCCTCACCTTTCTTGGTTCAGGTTGGATTATTTACTTCTATAGCATCTCTTAGGGGTGCCATTATATCCTATATGTCTAAATTCAAAAAAGATCTAGCAGCCTCCCTTGTAGTTGCCCAACAATCTTTAATGACAACATATCAAAATATTAAATCTTGTCCGTCTCCTAACGTTCATTCATATAGAATTGCTAAATCCCATTATGACAATGTCCTTACCCAAATTAGTGATCGCCAAATATACAAGGGCCATTATATGTTTCATAAGCATGGCAATAAATAAGGGCATTTGCTAGCTAATTTACTCCGGGGCACCAGACCACCTAGTGATGCGGTTGCCTTAAAGAATTTAAGGGGTGCTTTGGTGTCTAAGGTTATATTTCTGAGATTTTCAAATGTTTTCTTGCCACTGTATATTCTCAAGACCCTATTAAAATAGACAATATGACAGTATTTTGGGACGACCTCTCCCTACCACAAATCACGCTTGAGAAAATCACTTTGAGGCAGTTATTAAAACAAACTCTTAAAGCGACAAGTCCAGATGGATTGACTACTGAGTTTTACAAAATATTATTACCCAAAATCCCATTTCCTCTCACATCATTCTTTAATTCTGATACCCTTCCTTTATACTTTGATACGGCCACTATAAAAATGTTCCCTAAGCCAGGTCGAGACCCTTTACTGCCTTCCTCATATAGATCGATATCATTACTCAAAACCGAATAAACATTTTTACCAGAATCCTTGCAAAGCGGTTGAAAAGTCTGCTCCCTGATATTGTACACCGGTACCAGACCGGGTTTATGTGGGGAAGGCATACAGTCACAAATATCTGTAAGGTTTTGGCAGCTGTGTCTTATGTGGGCAGCCCTTGTGGGGGTGATCCCGAGTTTCTATTATCACTTGATGCGGAAAAAGTGTTTGATCTGGTGATCTGGGATCACTTCTATGAGACTCTCCGAAGATTTAGCTTTCCTATCCAGTTTATTCAAATAATTCAGACCTTATATACATCCCCTCCTACTTATGTCTTGGCTAATTATTATTATTATTATTATCGTTTATTTATATGGCGCCACAAGTGTTCCACAGCGCCTTACAAAGTTCATAAACAAATAATTTGACAACGGACTTACAGTAAAAAATAGGACAAACACATGGATAATATACATTGATATATAAGTGACCATAACACCTAGATATGCAACAGAGCGTAAGCAACCAAGTGTTAGGTGCCATGGTGAGGGGTAAGAAGTAGGTGAAAGTAAAGTAAGGAGAAGCACAAGAGGGTAGAGGCCCTGCTCGTAAGAGCTTACATTCTAAAGGGGAGGGGCAGACAAACAGGTGTGACACAGATGGGGTAAACGGAGGAAGGAGCATGTTGCAGCAAGTTAGGATGGGACCTGGAAGGCTTTGATGAAGTAATGGGTCTTGAGAGCCCGTTTGAAGGATTGTAAAGAGGAGGAGAGTCTGATAGGGAGAGGGAGAGAGTTCCAAAGTTCGGGAGCAGCACAGGCAAAATCTTGGAGGCGGGAGTGGGAGGAAGTAATCAGTTGGCATGAGAGGCGGCGTGCATTGGTTGAGCGAAGGGGGCGGCCAGGAGAGTGGAGGGAGATGAGGTCAGAGATGTAAATGGAGAGGAATGGGTGAGGGCTTTGTAAGCAAGTGTGAGAACCTTGAATTGGGTTCTAAAAGGGAAGAGGAGCCAGTGGAGGGCTTGTAGGAGAGGGGAGGCAGATGTAGAGCATTTGGAGAGGAAGATGAGTCGAGCAGCAGCATTGAGGACAGACTGGAGAGGAGAGAGATGGGAGTTGGGGAGGCCAGATAGGAGAAGGTTACAGTAGTCCAATCTGGATATGACCAGTGAGTGTATGAGGGTTTTGGTGGCATCCTGGGTGAGAAAGGGTCTAATCTTGGAAATATTTTTGAGATGGAAGCAACAGGACTGTGAAAGGCTCTGGATATGTGGTTTGTAGGAGAGGGAGGAGTCCAGGATAACTCCAAGACAGCGCACCTTGGGGCTAGAAGAGATAGTTGTGCCATCAATTGTTAAAGAAATAGTGGGAAGTGAGGTTATGTTGGAGGGTGGAAAAATGATCAGCTCAGTCTTAGACATATTAAGTTTAAGAAATCGCTGGGACATCCAGGAAGAGATAGCAGAGAGACAATTGGAGATATGAGTGAGGAGAGAGGGGGAGAGGTCAGAGGAGGAAAGGTAGATCTGAGTATCATCAGCATAGAGGTGATAATGGAGGTCAAAAGAGCTGATGAGTTCACCTAGAGAGGACGTATAGAGGGAGAATAGTAGAGGTCCAAGAACGGAACCTTGGGGAACACCTACTGTAAGGCTGTGCTGGGGAAAAGGAGTCATGAGAAGAGACAGAGAAGGACCGGTCTGAGAGGTAGGACGACAGCCAGGAGAGAGCAGTGTCACGTAAACCAAGGGAGTGAAGGATTTGCAGCAAGAGAGGGTGGTCAACAGTGTCAAATGCAGCAGAGAGGTCAAGGAGAATAAGCAGAGAATAGTGGCCCTTGGATTTGGCAGCTAGGAGGTCATTGCTGACTTTTGTGAGGGCAGTTTCAGTGGAGTGGAGAGAGTGGAGAGAACGGAAGCCAGACTGAAAAGGATCAAGGAGGGAGTGGAAGGAAAGAAAGGTGGTAAGGCGTTTGTAAACAACATGCTCAAGGAGCTTGGGGGCAAAAGGGAGGAGAGATGGGACGGTAGTTGGAGAGAGTGTTGGGATCAAGGGTAGGTTTTTTAAGACTGGGGAGACTATCGCATGTTTGAATGCAGAAGGTACAGTGCCAGATGAGAGGGAGAGATTGAGGAGGTGGGCACGATGGGAACAGGCACAATGAGAGAGGTAGCGGAGGAGTCGTGAAGGGATAGGGTCAAGGGGGAGGTAGAAAGGGGGGAGGACTGGATGAGAGCCATGACTTCCTCTCCACATACAGGGGAGAAGGCTGTCAGAGTCGGTGAAATGGATGGAGATGGGTGATCAGGGAAAGACGGAGGTGTAGAGCAGGGGGACTGGTGGGATGTGATGTCCTGATGTATGGAATCGATTTTGGATGTAAAGTAGGTAGCAAAGTCAATGGCAGTGAGTGAGGAGGGGAGTCGGGGAGGGGATGGAGAGAGGAGGGAGTTGAAGGTGGTGAAGAGACGCTGGGGATTTGAGGACTGGGAGGAAATGAGGTTCTTGAAATAGGACTGTTTAGATAGGGAAAGGGCAACACTGTAGGATGAGAGCATAAATTTGAAGTGGAGAAAATCTGCCTTAGAGCGTGATCTTCTCCACTGTCGCTCAGCAGTTCTTGAACACCTTTGCAGATATCTGGTGCATTTGGAATGCCAGTGTTGTAGTGTGGATCTGCAAGGGTGAGTAGTGATTGCCGGTGCAACAGAGTCCAGAGCAGAAGTAAGGGAGGCATTGTATAGGGAAGCAGCTTGTTCAGGGCAGCAGAGAGAGAGGATAGGGGAGAGAAGCAAGTCAAGCAGGGAAGATAAAGAAACTGCATTGATAGCCTCAATGTTACGTTTAGTGATGGTGGCCTTCGGAGGTAGAGGAGAGGAGGGAGAGAGAGATAGGTTAAAAGAAAGAAGGTGATGACCAGAGAGGGGGAATGGGGAGTTGGAATAATTAGAAATATTACAGCGGTGAGTGAAGACTAAATCAAGTGAGTGCCCACTCACATGTGACGGTGAGGAGGTCCATTGTGAGAGACCAAATGAAGATGTGAGGGTAAGGAGTTTGGAGGCAGAGGATTCTGTGGGGATATCAATTTGAATATTGAAGTCACCAAGGATAATGGAGGGGAGGTCAGAGGAGAGAAAGTGATGGAGCCAGGAAGCAAAGTTGTCAAGGAACTTAGAGGGAGGGCCAGGGGGACGGTAAATGACAGCTACTACCAGGTGTACTGGTTGGAAGAGGCGTATAGCATGAACCTCAAATGTAGAGAATGTAAGGGATGGTTCAGAGGGTAGGAGTAACCTGGGGATAGAAGGACCCCCACACCACCATCATGGCGACCCCCAGGGTGAGGGGTGTGAGAGAAGGTGAGGCCCCCAGAAGAGAGAGCTGCAGGGGAAGTGGTGTCAGAGGGTGAAATCCAAGTTTCAGTAATGGCTAGGAGATGCAAGTTTTTGGAAATGAAAAGGTCATGGGTGGGAACCAGTTTATTACAGACTGATCTGGCATTCCAGAGGGCACAAGATAGAGGGACAGTGTTTATGGGAGAGATGTGAATGAGATTATCAGGGTTGCTGTGACGAGAAGGTGAGATTAATTTGGGTGACCGAGATGAATGTAGTGGAGAGATTGTGTGGGCACCAGTGTTGGGAAGGGAACCTGGAGGTGGTGGACAGGGAGGGAGTTTAATGAGATGTGGGTGGAGGTGGGGTGGCATGGTGTGGAGAGGATGCTTGGAGGAAGTATTAGCGGTGGGGTAGTAGGACCCAGGTGGGGTAGAAGAGAACAAATGTGGAGTAGTGGGAGAGGAGAGGGAGGAAGGCAGACAGAGGAGGGGAGATAAAGGAAGGAGGAGGTGGAGGAGATAAGGGGGAAATGATAAAGGTGGAAGAAGGGGGCAAAGCAGTGGATCGGGTATACACTGAGTGGAGGAGGAATTGGATGAAGACATGGTCATGGTGTGGCTGGGTAGAGTTTGGGGAGGAAATCTAGATGTAGGAACAGAATATATATGTAAGAGAAAGTGCAAGAGATTTGCAGAAAATCAAGTAAAAGTACAGTGGAAGAAGGTGTATGTGTATTGATAAAAGGTTATAATTGAGGGAAGGAAAAATGGAGATTTAGTGGGGAAGAAATGGATTATTAAAGTAAACTGTGTTAGAAGACAGATGACAGGCTTGGCAAATAATTAAGGTAGAGATAAACTGAAATTGGCACAGATACAGTACATTATGCTGTAAAATATTTGTGAAATCAGAGAGCCAGCCCAAATATTAGCAAGTAAAGTGTTAAGTTCATAGAGTGAGTCCAGTGAGTAATGTCCAGGTTGAGCAGACAGCAGTTGCTTGTAGAGAAGAGATTGTGAATTTACATATCTTGTTTATATATACCTTGTCTAGATGGTCAGGTTTTTTGGATGGGTTGAGGTTAGAGTGGTCTCCTTCTGTTAGACTTTGGTTTAACACCAGTATAACGCCAAAATATGGATACAGTGCACTTGTAAAATTATGCACTTATTAATATTATGCACCAGCAGCCTGCGGCCTGCAGCCTCTCAATAAAAGTTAAATAGTGAATGCTAAGGCTAATGGTTTCTTATCTATCCCTTTTCTTATACAGAGGGGAACTAGGCAGCATTGCCCCCTATACCCTTTGTTGTTGGCTTTAGTGTTAGAACCGCTTGCTGTTACCTTCCGCAAACTTTCCTTGTACTCTGGGATATATATTGGGCAACTGGAGCTGAAAGTTTCACTATGTGCCGATGACATGATGCTATTTATATCCAATCCAGATACATCTATCCCTGTTATAATGGATTTTATTGTTACATTCAACTCTTTCTCTGAATATTATATTAATATACAAAAATCTGGGATCCACCCACTATACGCTTCTTGTCAATCATTCCTGTCGCTACCTGCTTTATCGCAGTTTCACATTACACATCAATCTATGAAATATTTAGGTATTTGCATTCCAGCATCTATTCACCAGTATTACAATTAAACTTTTTCTCCAGTTATCGGGTAGATTCTAAGCCAATTAAATAACTGGCTTCATTTGCCCCTTTCATTGCTTGGGAGAATTGCATTAATTAAGAGTGTGTTCTTTCCTAAGCTTTCTTATTGCAGTCAAATGCTCCCTCTAGCCATATCCTAGGCAGAAATTTTAACATGCTCCAAAGCCTTCACTAAATTTATCTGGCGATCTAAAAAACCAAAGATATCCCGGCTTCCCTTAGTACAAGCAAGGATATCGGGTGGCTTGGGTCTTGCTGACTTCCAGGGCTTTTCACAGGCGGCTTTTTTCCATTATGTCACTGATTGGTAACTGAACTGTGAACACTTCACTCTCCTTACATTAGATTAGGCCCTCTTTGCTCCATTTGCCCCAACAGCATTACTTCACCTCCCCCACATATACAACACCACCTTTTTTCAAAGACACTTATTTAGTTTGGAGATTTTTAATAGGAAATTTGGTGATGATCACACTAAAACCAGATATATTCCCATTTGGGAGTAACCAAAGGGATCAAGGCCATTTCAGACGTCTTTGACCCAGGTGGCCATATGTTTTCATTTCAACAACTGCGTGATAAATTCAATATTCCCAATTTCTAATTTCTTCATGTATCTAAAACTACGACATTTTATATCTAGCAAAACCCCTCAACACAGTATTCGAAACCCTCCCCCTGCTGGCACATTTGTTCACTGTTACGTTTGTTGACTTCTAATTAGTTTCCTATTAGGTACCTCTACCCTGACCTGATAGCTCAAGACCCTTCTCGTCTCTGGAAATCTCTTTCTTCAGCTTAGTCTAAACACCTGTCTGAGGTAACAGATTTCATACGTCCCATAGATAAAATTCTGAAAATGTTAAGTTCCTCAGCGCTTTAAGAAATTCATTTGTAAACCATACATAGAGCCTATATCTCACCACTGCAAATTCATTATATGCTCCCTGAAATTTCTGGGTCTTGTCCAAAATGTAATATTTTACTTGCAGGTTATGTTCATGGTATGTGGTCGTGTTCGAAGGTCCGTTGTTATTGGAAGAAGGTTTTGAATTTTATTAACCAATCGTTCATACTCATCTATCCCTTCACCCCATTCTGTTTTTGTTTGCCAATTTTGACAGATGGAGATTGGAGGCTGATATAAATCACCTCACCCTCCATCTTCACAATCATTGTCATGGTGGCCAAAAAAAAAAAAGTATTTTCCACAAATGGGTTAAGAAATCTACAACCTTAAAAAGTGAACTACGATCTGCTTTTGTAGATATTATTTATTTTGACCGTAGAAATACTTTTTCAGATATAGAGCGTGGTGTTAATCTTTTTTACAAAAAACGGGAACCATATATTATTACACTCCCATATTCTACTCAAATCATTAGGACCTTCGAATTGACCACATGGTATTTATTGCGCCAAATCTCTTAATTCCTCAATTTGCTGACTTTTCTCCCATTCTGTTTATTTGGGGTGACTACACTGTATTCACACCTCCGATGTGCTTCATTAGAGATTTGTTACATCCTTGATATGTTTGGCTAATGAGTTTATTTTGTTGTAATGTTATATACTTTTCACTGACATGTTTATCCTTCAATTTTAAATTATTGATGATTTGTGAGCCCTTTTGATATGACTATGCCCCCCTGCTTTTTGTTTATCTTTGCCTATTTTTATTTTGTTTTTGTTTCTCTTTTTCTCTGTTCACCCCTCCCTTCCACCATTCACATTTATATCCCAAATTCTCCATTAATTTGCTTAGATGCATGTTGTTATTCATTATGCGGTTTTGCTATTATTCCAGTTGTCAGTCTTCGTGAAAAACTTTATGTACCTTTTTTCCTCTCCGATTTATGTATTTTAATGTGTTGACTGTATTTTGTTTTATAAATAAGAGTGATGTGTCCAGCGCCGACCTTGTGATAGAGTAATATAAAGAAACAGGATGTAGAAATATGTTAGGCTGTAGATAAGAAAGAAGCACAAAGCAAATATGTTTTGTTTATTTAAAATGTCTCAACAAATTGTTATACAAAAAACAAAAAAAAAAAAAAGCAGAATGCAAGAGGTCATCACCAATTCGATCCTCAGATACTTCTAATGGCATCAGCCATTGTAGCCTAGCCTATTGTCTACAATATGGCAGGTTTTCTGGAGGGGGTTCTTCACACCCCCTCTATGGAAAGTATGCTTGCAGATGCACCACCTAATTGCTATTAATACTACATGAACTCCCAGCTGGCAGCATTTAGGCTATCAGCGTGGGGAGAAAACCGCTGCTTAGGAGCAATTGATATACTGTATATGTAAGAAAAACATTCCCAATCACTGCAATATGCAACAAAATATCAATAAAATGCTGATATAATTATGACTTATTGTCTGTTATAGGAGTTTTCCAACATTAGATGCCTTTATGCTTTTTATGTTTCCTGTAACAGTTATTATAAACTGCATGTTATTTTAGCTATACTGTAAAGCTTCTCCTGTGTATCTTTTATACTTTTGTTGCCCCATTTTACATTGATCCAGGGGCAGACTGCAATAGGGAACATTTATCGGCCTGGTACATGTTTTGTGCCTGGTGCCCAAGAGGTAGTAAAAATTCACCCTAGATACTATTGTATTTTATGCCACCAGCATGCTCTCTGTATTTTATGGTGGTCATTATGATGCTTTCTGTATTGTATGGCAAAACCTAATATTGTATGTCAGCCACTAGGATGCTCCCTGTATTGTATGACAGTCATTATAATGCTCCCTGTATTGTATGGCAGTCAGTAGGAAGCTCTCTATACTGTATGCCGGTAAATAAGATGCTCTCTGTATTACCGTGTTTCCTCGATAATAAGACCTACCCTTACTTTTGAAAAATGGTCCAAAATAAGCCCTACCCCAAAAATAAGCCCTAACAAAATCCCCATTTTGTCCGGGCCCTTTCTGTGCTACACTAAAATGCCGCCAGCTCCGCCCCCCTGCATGAAATGGATGCCACTGTTAAAGATTTACAGTGGCATCCAATCACAGCTGCAGCATCTCACTCTCTCGCAGTGAGTGCGCGGCAGCTGGCGTGCGTGGCAGCGTAATTTACAGCAGCCCCGTGGAGGAGAGGAGAGAAAAAGAGGAAAAAAAATAAAGGTAAGTAAAGAATTGTATTGAATTATTGAAATTGCTGTCAATGTTAATTAAAATAAGCCCTACCCCGAAAATAAGCCCTATGGAGTTTTTTGGACCAAAAACAAAAATAAGACAGTGTCTTATTATCGGGGGAAACACGGCAGAAGTTGAGACAGTTGAGATGTATATGGAAACTTTGCTCACATATTTTAGATCTTGTTCCCAATATATCATATCCCGAAGACCATGATCAAAACAATGCAAGCTCGGATACAGTCTGCAAAAAATGCAAGAGGCATTCATATGGGTATTACCTCTCAGATTCTATACTGCTTGCTATCTGAGTACCAAAGGGAAAAATAAACAGATGTACTGAGCTCAAATGTGACATTATAAGAAGATAACTTTACATAATGAATTTGATATTCATCAAATTGTCTGTTAGGTACAAGAAATCTTAGGAAACAAAAAGTGCAAATCATGTAGTACAATTGCAAAAAAAAAGATTTTTATGTTATTTTTCTTATTCCCTTTATTTTAAATGTACATTATATTAAAATTGATTTTTAATAGTTTTCACTGTTTCTTGATAAAATTACAAGTGTAAAAAGTTAGTTAGTTAGTTAGTTAGTTAGTTAGTTAGTTAGTTAGTTAGTTAGTAAAGCTAATTACATATTGTCATGATATCCTTGCACAACGGGGTACTGTTTTGCAGTATACACCTGCTGTTATTACCTTTTTTGAGCAAATATAGAGGTGCAATAGAGAATTATGGATGATTGTGTATTACATCTTGTGGATATGGGAGATACTTAATAACATGCTGTGAAAAGCAATGATGTGATGTAACCAACAGCAACCAATCAGGTATTTAGTGAGACTAGCTGACTAACTGGTTGTTACGGGTTACAAAAAATGATCTGCTTGCAATATGTGATTTGGTAGGGCCTTATTTTTTTAAATATGTAGAAAATACAATTAAAATATTTAATCCATTCATATTTGTGCTTTAACCACTCTGACATTTTTTTTCCAAAAATGAACATCAAAAATTGGCAAATTTGTGTACTTAATTAAATATTGTAATATTTTAGTTAAAATGGGGGTTTAGCAACCCCTTTCCCACCCCGACCCCTCATTCTCCTTAGGTTCCGACTGTAACATTTCACTCACCTACTCATTGGCAATAAAATCTCAAGTGGCAATAGATCCCCAACAGGCTTTAACCCCACCCTCCATTGGTAATACCCTTAGTAGCATTGCTCCTACCCCCTACTGTCCATAGGTTCTTATTGAAGAATCCCCTCCCCCCTAATGGCAATAAACTTATCAATAGATCCCCCCACTTCAGTGTCAATATATCCCATTAGTGCATTAACCCACCTCCCCAGCGGCCATAGGTACTCCCAATGGCCTTAGATCCTCCCCCCAGTGAGCCTCAACCTCTCTGGTTCCCCTCATGCAGAGTGCTGATCAGTCACCCGGCTGATATCTGCACTCAAAGTGCAGAGATCAGTGAATAGTACTCAGGCATTCTGGGGGGCAAAATCAGCAGTGATGTCAATGGTCAGAGGACCATTGACCGGGGGCTGGGCCAGCATCTGGAAATCTTATTTTTTTCAATCTACAACCAATTTAGTTTTAAAAATAAAAAATCTGTGTGATTACAATATTGTGACCAATACAGGTTCTTGAGGTCGCTAAATAACCAAGCTGGCTCCTTAGTTTATAACGTGAAGACACCAGCCCTGCATTCTTTTGACAGGGCCTCATCATGCTAACAAGCCGCTATATCACTAGTGATGTATCTGGCTTTCTTTTACAAGATAAAGCCAGACCAACATAATTTTTTCCAGAACATTACAGCAATGAGTAGTCTTCCTCAGGACAGTTGCTTTTCCAGAATCAGGAGGAATATCATTAAATCATAATCTGTTTCTTATGACTAAGTATTTCCTTACTGGTTCTCATTATCTCCTTATGTCCTTTCTGCCAACACATTTCAGAAATGCCTATGAAGATTTAGCTGTATTGTGATTTTATTAAAAGGAGAAGCCGTTTCCTTCTCATCAAAGTGCTTGAATTTTCTTATGTTGGAGTCATTTTTGGCACATATATTGTGTGTTTAATTTATTTCTCCAATCATTTCTGCTTCTCTTTTCTGTCTGAAGTCTTCTATTATCTGGGGATCTTAGTTGTGGTTGAAAGTGTCACAAAATGCTTGCAAAGACAAACTGAATGGTTTTCGCTAATTAGCCAAGGACGTCGTGGTTCTGGGCACTTTCAAGTTCCTCCTTCAATTTCAGACTCCTGGCTGGTAATCAGGCTCAAATATTTGGACGACTCGTCTCCTGTTCTATGATTTTACTTAAAATCGACAAGTCAAATCTCATTCTGTTTCCCAATTGGCAGATCAACTGCTTTCAATGAGACTGAGAAATTCAGCTTCTTAAAATAAATTGGTTAGTTTCCAGTATTTTATTTGAAGCAAGAAGTAATGCTTTTGTACAAAATGAAAATACTTCTGTAATATTTTGAATATTAATATGTGTTCCAGAGCTTTAAAGTAAAGCTCTACCATGTGAAAAGTCTCAGTTGTTCATGG
The DNA here is from genome assembly GCA_031769625.1 of Taudactylus pleione. NCBI lineage: Eukaryota > Metazoa > Chordata > Amphibia > Anura > Myobatrachidae > Taudactylus > Taudactylus pleione. The sequence goes on along the minus strand of JAUIMM010000012.1, from coordinate 14,186,759 downwards.
TTTTGCCTGAGTGTTTGAAACAGTCTAGCAGTCTGTTGTTCATTTAGGAGATTATAAGGTGTTTGATTGAGAATGAGATCCTCTAAGTTTTTGGAAAATACTTTTCAGTGAATGGGCAAACTGATTGTTTGTCCAGGACCACCAAAGAAGTAAGCACTTAAATTGTAGTGTCGTCTGTCCTACTTCCTGTAGTATCTACTCACCTCTGAATTAGAAATGTACATGGACCCCCGTGTTTTGGTTTTGGTTCTAATTCATCATTGTGTTTTGGTTTTGGCAAAACCACCCACAAGTGTTTTGGTTTGGATGCGGCTTGGATACCTTAAAAATCATTTTTAAAAAAAACAATAAAATAGCTAAAATCATGTCACTTGGACATGTTTACATGCAATCCAAAATCCGAGTTCGGATTTTAAATCTGAGTACCAAACTGACTACAGAACCAAACTGGGACTTCGGTTTAACTCGAAATACCAAAGTGATTCCAAATTGGGACTTGATTCGACTCAAAACCCCTAAGTTTGGGTGTGGTCGTATTTCAGGAAAACAGAACCGCACATCTCTTCTCATAATGTATGCATGTCCCTTGTGATGATGCTTGGTTTTTCTAGCCCTTCTATCTACAATTTGTCCAGTTGTACTTTCAGTATAAAGTTGTTCAGAGTGTATACTGTATGCTGCAAAATGAAAAAATTAATTACCCATTGCTGAACTCAGTCTTGATTTTGCCCCGCCTTCTGATTACAGTATGTATCTTGCTGCTCATTCAGTATATTCCTGGCCTGCCGGACTATGGAAATGTCTGGTAGATCTGTCTCCATATATCCTGGACTATCTAGCAGCATAAAAATATACATGCTGGTTGAGCTCAATTCAGTTTCCAGTATTTTATGTGTGGTAATGGTTCACGCACCAAAACATAATTAATTTTTAACTTCACAGCACTCAATGCAAAAAACTACTTTCCACCCATGGGGGGAGGGGGTCACAATAAATTATTTTCTCCTTTTTGTTAAATATTTTCACTTGCATGCAATACATTGGTAGTGTCTGAAATGGAACTGCAGGCAGGGTTGGATTAAGGGCCACATTGGCCTGGGGCTGAAAATGTGAAGGGCCTATTCTGAGAAGGGGAGGAGATGTGACCAGTGCTCAGTGGGTTTGGTCAGAGGTGTGTTCACCATCTTCTCTATCAGCCCCAATGTCCCCCAATTCACACAAATAGAAAAATTGCATAATTTTGTAAAAAAATTAGAAATACAATTTTAATACTTATGATAATTGGCCTATTTTTATGTGGAGGCACAGAGCTGTAACTCCATCTGCCCTATTGTTAATCTGGCCCTGATTGCAGGGGGTGTAGCTATTATTGGACACGTGGTGGAATGGAGGATGGCAGTGCTGGGCTCCACACCGAGGCCCCACCTCTGCCATCAAAAGCAGGAATTGTTCCCACATTATTTGTTATAACCTTTGCTCTTTTCTTTTCTGCACACAATCCAACCAATTGTTCCATGTGAAATAGTTATTTATCTATTTTGTTTGTTTACAAATTTGAGAACATTTTAACATTTTGTAACTTTAATGCCGGGTACACACTTTAACAACAGATCGGTCAGCAGACTGAGCCTCCGTCCAATCGGCTGTTTGTAAGCTATATACACAGTCGGCCTCTCAATATGTCTGGCATGACATCACAACTGGGCAGGCATTTAAATTTTCCTGCCCAATCATGATGTCGGCGGTCCATGCAGCCAGTGTTATAGCATTCCGTGGGTCACCCATACACACATGCAGGTGCACAGATACATCTGTAACATATATCGGCATCGGCTATGCTGCATGGCCGACCTGATATGTGTACTCAACCGCGGTATGTACCCGATGAGAGGCGGGATGTACCGCATTGCAGTTGCGATGCTTAGTACATCCAGCCCAAAGTGTGTGTTGCCGATATCGGAAAAACCCACTGCCAGAAAAATCGTGCTGCTTGTCGGCTTGGCAGAAAAACCGCATAGTGTATAGCTAGTTTAAGACTCCTTCCAATGATCTCGCTGGGGAGCTAATTATCACTCAGTTGCCCTGGTGACATCTCCTTAATAAATTTCAGTGGTAACTTATTTTGCAGCATCAAAAGCAATAAAAAATCTTTGTTATCACAAGATATTTTTATGACAAATGGCAACTTTTATGCATTAGCAGTTATATTTTGGCTATGGTATGTTTCAGAACCTGCAATAAGTTAAAAGTTTTCATCAGAACTAACTGCTTATATTCTATGTACCCAAAGGCCCACTTTCCAGAAGTATGTTAATTGATTAATTTAGACTAAAATTCACGTATTTTCCACCTGGAAGGCATGACAAATAAAAGTACTTGAAAGGAACCAATGTTTGACTTGTTTCCAACGCACCATATATTTTAATTAACCTTGAAGCAGCAATGAACAGCCCTTTCCCCCCAATAAAGTAATATATTAAGAAAAACCTGACAAGCTAATTAAGTTAATCGTTAGAACACCTATCTGTTAAGGATAGCTAAGGTTGGGCAATCCCAGCCTGCTTATGTACTGATCTGATTAAAAAATAATTACTGCCGGGGAAGGAGCACGAAGTTAATTAAAATAATAAAGTGCAGCATTAATGAAAATGGCTTCAGTTACGTTCTCTTGACTTTCTCCCTGACTAGACTGGAAAAAGATGTACCTGCAGTATATTCTGTCTAAGGGCCTGATTCCGAGCTGTAAGCTAATGCTTCCACAGCTGCGAATATGTATGCATCGGCTGTGTGAGAATATGCAAATACCACAGCCGTCTGGGTTTGTATTGAGACGCCCACTGGCAGCTTCTCAAATCTAAGCGACTGCGTACAAAGTCGCAGCATCAGTTGCAGGTCAGTCTCGTGTCAGAGTTGTTAGTAACCCTATGGTCAGGCAGAATGGCTGCTGGAACTGAAATGTTGGAGCCATTTTTACTGCATACAGGATTGCAGTTGCAGGCAGATCCTGCAGGCCCACAAAACAGTTTTCGACACACCTGTGTTTGAGTCGCCACACCCTGTTGCCGCCCACAAATGGTCGACCATTGAATAAACACCCACACATTGGGTTCACTGTTTGGAAGTTTCTGAGTGCCGCCTCGTGTGTTACTGGAGTATATGTATGTGCAGTTGTATATACATATAGAATTTTGGACAATTATGTGACAATTGCTTTTATTAACACTGCTAAAAACATTCTCTCTTGTGTACTGTATATGAATCTTCATTAAACTATATTTTGTAGGTGCACTCCGATAACCAGTACTTTAGGAGAAAATACAAACTTTATGGTAAATTAAAGGTGGTGTGCTAACCCATGGCCTGGAATCCTGCAAACATCATCAGGGCGGCCACACAGCAGGAGCCTTCTGAAAGAGGAAAGCACTCTTGAATACGGTCATTTGTCATTTGTGTGAACAAATGCATGGCCCATAATCCTTTGCAGCTTTGTAAATGCTTTTTAGCAATGTGAAGAACTCCAACTTTACCCACAAAAGTGATCTATCTCCCTTAAACAGCATACAGTACATTTAACGTGCAAGTTTCAATGTTCTGGGACACTATATGAGTGTAGATATATATATATGTATGTATTATACAATATATTAGACAAAGTAATACAATCTCCTGTGTCTAACACCCATGCTAATGACCCGAGGAACATGGGATCTGATATGACCATAAATTAAAGTTACAGCTCTTATTTATCATCCATCTGCAACTTATTTCCAAAATGCTGCAACATAATCTGAAATCATGTCCGGTAAGGCGTGTTGGATGTTGTGAAGGCCCAGTCTCAAAGCGAGCTGATGGTAATTCTAAATGCATATGAATACTTAATTAAGTTTGAGGATAGATAAGCACCCTGTTTTATATTTAAAATGTGTTAGTTAGTTAAGGGTTAAGGCTTGGGTAAAGGTGTGGTTAGGTAGTGGTCATTTGATGAGATAAGCCTATCATAGGATTTGTGGGAGGTTACAAATTACTCATATATATACCCTGGTAAGAGGAGCCATTTTCCTCTTTTCCAGTTTCTTCAAACCAGGCTGGCTAAGTGTCATATATAGTATATTATATAGCTGTATATCTTTTGTCCAATTTCCTCTCTTTTATTTCATATCCTATCTATCTCTTGTTATTCTTATCTTTACCGCACCTCTTTCCTTTCAGCTCCTTCTCTCCAACCCCCCCTTTTTCGTTCAACACCTCATCCCCTGCTGTGTTTCAACCCCCCTCCCGTCCTCTGAGTCCACTGCCCCGTCCTCCCTCCTTTTCATTATGCCCAGACCCCGCCGTTCAGCGCCCCCCCCGCCGCTTGATGGAGGCTTCCAGGCCCCTCACATCCGCGGCCCCCCTCCAACCAGGCGCGGGTCGCACCATGCTGCAGGCCGCGAACCTGCGCCCGCTCGCGTTCTTGCGCGCGCCCCCCCGCCGGCTCCCGCTCCCTTACCTCCCCCGCTGCCTCTCCTCAGCTGATGGCCGTCTGGCTCTCCGGCGGTGCCACGAGCAGCGCGGGCAGCCGCAGCCCAGCGCCTCTCCCCACACTTGTCACGGTCAGCCCGCGCCCTGCATCAGCGTTTGGCCCCACCCACAGGGTCGCAGCGGCCATTTTAGCCCCGGATTCCGCACAGGGGGCCCTGTACATCCCGGCATACCCCCCTTCATCCCCCTTTACCCCAGGAGCAAGGGGGCCAACTCCTCCTCAGCCCTCACCACTATTATTCAGCCACCAGAGTTCCCCCTGCAGCGTGGCATCAGATGCAGGGTCCATTAGGTCTGGGGCCCTAAGTGCCCCCCCAGCTCATTATCGCCCGTCGCCCCCCCGCATCTAGGGGCGGGGGTCATACCCCTTCACCTCGGGGGGGTGTTATTATGCAGCAACCCCCCCCTTCAACCCTTTAGCAGCGCAGCAGCCCAGGTGGTCCCTATATTTCACTGCCCACGGCCCCTATTGCCCACCCCATTTTTCAAATGCAGCCTCTTACTTTTCTGCCCCCATCGGGCTCCACCAGGGTCCGCCCCCCACTATGTTTCAGTACGCCCTACCTGCAATAACCCCCGGGCCCGCCCCCCTTTCGCAAGGGTTCGGGCTGTATTACCAAGTCCTGCCGCCACCTTTTGTTCTTCCTCTGGCCACTTCAGCGGCATATTCCCAGCCCATGCATATCCCCCCCCTGCCCACCCCGTCCCCCCTGCCCCCTGCAGCCACCTGCAGCTGTCCATGCGCCCCTGCCACCCTCCCCCCCATGCTTCCCTTTCCACGGAGGGAGTTGATGTGCAGCCTGAATCACCTGTGATTGCGTCAAGTCCCCAGGTTGCAGTTTCTGAGCATTCCAATCGGGTTGTTGAGATCCAGCGGACGGACGGTGAGGTGGCATCGGCGAGTCAAGTCATGGTGGGCGCACCGCGCAACGAGGGACTGTTGGCGAACACTCAGGAAGAAGTGGCTGGTCCTTCGTCGGCAGTTACTGGTGAGCATGCTGTTTCCACATTGCACAGCACACACTCATCTTCCACTGATTCTAGCGATTCTGCAAGTTCATCAGAGAGGTCGCGTAAGCTTATGCGATACTTAGCGCACAAGATTAAAGGGAAACGGGGGAGTCCCAAAAAGACCAGCACAGTGTCGGCAGCTAAGGTCCCAGATGCTACGGGGGATATGGTGCATTGCGCGAACACGGCCATTCTTAGGGGTTTGCAGTCTAAAGTTAGGGAAAAGATCAGGAAGGGGAAATTCGTGGACAAGTTTTCAATTACGGCCGACGCAAAAAAGGCTTTAGATCGGGCAAAATCAGCTGGCGCGGGCGCGGAAGAAATCTGCCGTTCATTTCAGAATTGGGAAGCAGGGATGTTCGTTTTCGCAGCTTCATTCCTTGAGTCACGCCCGGCTGAGTACATGAATGTTCTCAAGTATATGCATATGGTGCACGGCATGCACTCGTCAGGCAAAGGTACAGCTTGGCGGAAATATGATGAGACATTCCGGAAAAAGCAGGAAGGGCAGGCGATTTTTCAGTTTGGCTTCAAGGACGTAGAGGTGTGGCTGGAAGTCAACCAGCTGCCTCGCGTTTCTTCAGATTCCTTGGTAGTGCGTAAGCCCTTTCCGGCACGCCCAGGCGGTGCCGGAGCCGGCAGAGGAAAATGCTACGCATATAATAACGCGCAGTGTAATAGAGGGTCGGGCTGTCAGTATAGACAAGGACGAATCGAGGTGATCAGCCCAATGAGTCGCGGGGCGGTGTTAGGTAAAGCACCTTCGCCGGTGGACCTAGGGGCGTTGAAGAGTTGGTTGGCTCATTATCCTCTCAGGGAGGAAGCAGCCTTTTTGTTACAGGGGTTTAGTGAAGGTTTTCGATTACCAGTGACACGGGAGGTCTCGGTTGTGTCTAAAAGGAATCTTAAGTCGGCGCGCCTACACCCGGAAGTGGTTTGAGCTAAGATTGAAGCAGAAATCGGGTTGGGGCGCATGTGCGACCCTTTTACGTCCCCACCTTTGGAAGGTTTGTGCGTATCACCTTTAGGGGTTGTACCAAAAAAGGAACCGGGTAAGTTTAGGTTGATACAGCATCTTTCTTACCCTGAGGGAGGGTCGGTCAACAACGCGCTAGATCCATCGGATTGCCGGGTCGTTTATCAATCATTTGAGCAGGCTCTAGATATAGTACAGAGTTTTGGGAGAAGGGCTTTATTAGCCAAGGTGGATATCGAGTCTGCTTTTTGGCTGTTGCCCCTTCACCCCGAATCTTTTAAGTACATGGGTTTTAGAGTTGCGGGGCTCTATTATGTTGATAGATGCTTGCCCGATGGGATGTTCCATCTCGTGTTCCTTTTTTGAATGTTTTAGCTCCTTTTTGCAATGGTGCTTACAGGCGGGTATAGGGCAAGCGGGGGTTACCCACTACCTAGATGATTTTCTGTTGGTGGGGCCAGCGGATACCCAGGTTTGTGAGGAATTGCTTTTTTCCTTGAAGGCCTTGTTTACAGTGGTAGGTGTTCCTGTTGCCGGGGACAAGACAGAGGGTCCGGTTACATGCTTGACGTATTTGGGTATAGAAATAGATACCGTGCTAGGGTTATGCCGTTTGCCGATTGAAAAAGTGCGATGTTTGGGGGAGTTGCTTGAAGCGTTTGTTTTCTCAAAGAAAGTCTCGCTGAAGCAGTTGCAGTCGTTGCTAGGCCTCCTTAACTTCACCTGTAGAGTCATTCCTATGGGTCGGGTCTTTTGTAGGCGGCTCGAAAGAGCCACGGCGGGTGTCAAGAGGCCCCATCACTTCGTTCCAATATCCTAAGATCTGAGGGAAGACCTTCGAGTTTGGTTGCTTTTCCTGCGCGAGTTTAATGGTGTTCGGATATGGCTCCAGGCCCCAGTAGATAATTCAGAGCTTCAACTATTTACTGACGCATCCGGTTCCATCAGTTTCAGCGCCTTTTTTGAAGGGGATTGGTGCGCGGAGCCTTGGCCAGAAGTTTGGGGAGTTTTGGGCCTTACTAAGAACATACTGCTTCTGGAACTTTTTCCCATTGTGGTGGCAGTTGAGTTATGGGCTCACAGGCTTTGTAATAGGCGGATCCTTTTTTGGTGCGATAATTTGGGTGTTGTTCAGGCAGTAAATAATCAGAGGGCAGAATTTCCATTGGCTTTGAGGTTGTTGAGGCACTTGACGCTTCTTTGCTTACGGAAGAACATTGAGTTTAGGGCGCAGCATGTTCCGGGTGTTTCTAATGAGATAGCAGATTCCTTATCTCGTTTACAGTGGGACAGGTTTCGTTCTCTCGCTCCTTACGCTTCTCTTCATGGTTTAAACTGCCCCTCCCATGTATGGCAGATTGTTGTGCCGGCATCAAAGTCCTCGCAATGAATTCTCTGGCCCCTAGCACTTTAAAGACCTACACAGCAGCTTGGGACGATTGGCAGGGTTTCTTGGCTTCCACACGTGAGGGAGGTAAGACGGTTGACGATCGTATGGCAGAGTTTGTTTGGAACTGGCATGAAGGGGGTCGTTCTAAGGCGGCTATGTCTGCGGCGCTGTCTGGTATCGCTTACTTTTAAACTACATGGCATGGCAGATCCCACAAAATCGTTTATGCTAATCAAAGCGATGAAGGGGTGGGCGAAGGAACACCCTAGCATAGGCGACACGCGTAGACCAATTGACCTGGCTTTGCTTAAAGATCTGATTGTGGCAGTGTCAGGGGTTGCATTAGGCGAATACGAATCAGCCCTCTTTAGTTTAGCTTTTTCTTTGGCATATTTTGGGGCGTTTAGAATCGGCGAGCTTGTGGCGTATAGTAAGAGTTCTGCGATGTCGGGTTTATTATTAAAACATGTGGTAGTTAAGACGGAATTGATATTGTGTAAAATTCATAGGTCCAAGACAGACCAACTTGGCAGGGGTCGTTGGATTTCTATCAAAGAACACTCAGATGCTATAATTTGCCCAGTTGCCTTGGCGCGTCGTTTTAATGCTCTTCGCCCTCCAGGTGGCGCGCAGTGGCTTGTCCATGTTAACCTTACACCTTTATCTAAGTTTCAGTTCATAAAGCTGTTTCAGAATTGCCTTATAGCTTTAGTCCTGCCCACAGACCAGTTCGGGATGCATTCATTTAGGATAGGGGCAGCAACCTGCGCAGCGGTTGATGGTGCTTCGGTCGACACCTTACAAAAGTTGGGTCGATGGAAGTCATCAGCTTATAAAACTTATTTAAGGGGGGACAAGTTGCTTAAGTAGCTGCGCTCCTTGCAAGTTTGTTGGGAAACCCAGGGGTCTTATGCCTACTGCCGCTTTGGAGTTTGAGGGGCTATTCAGATTTGCCCTCAAAGAGGTTTTATGTTTTTCACCTTCAGCTGGGTCACCCAACTATGGTTTCCCTTCCTTAAGATGCATTTATTATTAAATATGATTCAGTTTCTGACTAGGTAACTTTTCTTGCAGGGTTACCCAGGAATGCTAACGGTCGGGTGTGGTTTGTAGGACACTCATTCATATTTTGGGCTGGTCAGCACCCCTTAGCATTGCAGGCCCCCCTTTTGCTAGGTGCAGTTGACGACCGTTGGTTGGGTTTCTGCAGTATGCGCTGGAAGTGACTACTGGAAGCCTTATGGACGGCAGAGGATAAGTTCAGGGCCGCGGACAAGGTGGTCATTCACTTGGGGGGGAACAATTTGGGCACTTACAAAGGCACTGAGCTGATACATGCTGTTAGGAATGATTTGCAAGTGCTAGTTAACCGTTGGCCCAACGTACGTATCGCTTGGTCGGACATTGTTCCGCGGCGAGTTTGGCGAGGACCCCAGGGTGGTAAGGCATTAGACGGAGTTCATCGTAAGGTCAATATGGCAGTTGGCCATTTTGTCCTTAGTGTGGGGGGCCGCGTCATACAGCACCCAAGTTTGCGTTACGAGGAAGAGAGCTTCTATAGGCCTGATGGAGTACATCTAACGGGAGTAGGGTTAGAGCTGTTTATCAGCGACTTATGTAGTTTCTTTTAGGTATTGAAGGGTCACAGTTTGGTGGCGGGCCTGGTTCTATGAACCGGGCTTTGGCGGGAAGCAGTGCTCCTGGGCGGCCTATTATTTAGCGCAGGAGTGCCTGGGTAGCATCTTTCCTTTGAGAGCGGCAAGTTGGTCACCGCCCATAAGGAGGGACCTGGTCCCTGTCCAAGGGAAGGGCCGAAGGCTGTGCCAATTAAGGGGGGATGGTACTACCTCAGGTCAGTCTGTGCGGGGCGGGAATCCGCCTCCTTTTATTTATTTTTGTTTCCAGCAAGGCTGTGGCCTCAGAGCACTGCTTTTTTCCTGCCACCTATTATCAATTTCAATTCGATCAATAAATTCTGGCTGTGACCTCTTTAATTGCATTACATATGTCAGTGTGTTCATTTCTAGGCTTAGGTTAAGATAAGTTAACAAATAGAATGGTAAAACAAATGGGGGACTTAATATGTTTGTTGTTACAATTTAGAAAATATTCCTGTGTTATAGTCATTTGCAGTTTTTAGTTTCCATAAAGATAACAAATTACCATTTTCCATTGAAATCTGGCACTGTCTAGTGCTTGGTACAGTAAGGTCCTCCCCTAAACAGAGGTAATCTATTTCATTTTGCTACCACTTTGAGTTGTAAGGGGAATCCAGAATCCTCTTGGGTGTAACAATGTAAAACAGAAATTAATTCTTTGGAGCAGGTTGACTAGATGTTTTGTATACCAATGTTCCTGATATCTGTCTCTTTATGTCCAATAGAGGTAAAAATGAGAGTGAATAATCCGAGAAAGGAATATATCTTCAAAAAATGTTTATTTATTCCAAATTGGAGATATTATGAGCAGGTAACTTCTCATAGGGGCCCATTTATCAATAAATATTTGCAGGTGTTTTCGTGGGGTAACCACAAATATTTAGTATCCCCCGAATGTATGACAGAGGGACCTCAATAGCCGACAGCAGCCGCAACCCCCATAGATATTTATTTGGGATGTGATGCTGCCGTATTTACCAACTTCCGGAATGCAATAAATTCCAGAGACTGGTCCCCACAGCTACCGCCATCTGAAGATGGTGATAGCCCGCTGTAACCTATGGGCTACACATTGCAAAAACTACCGGGAGAGGGTTCTATAGTAAACCTCCCTCGGCAATGGCTGCGGCACATGCTGGGTCAGTAGACCGCACATGTGCTGGAGTCCCGGCAAAGGAGTGAAGAGATCACTGAAGCATTCACTTCTCTCCCAGCACATCTAAGGGACGGGCTCCTTACAGAGCCCCTGTCCCTGCATGTGCTTTTTGTTACATCAAGGTGGTATGATTGCATCCTGAAATGTAATTAAGGGTGCTAATATCGCGCCCAGGTCACGTTGCAACTGTTTTCATTGATAAATGGGCCCCATAGGCTTATGGCAATTTTAGTTTACAAAGTATTACAAATTTCAAGGGTCGCTACCCACTTTTTCAGATCTCACTTTTGCCTCTCTTGGAGGCATATTCAATTGGGCGCGAGGTTTAGCGAGGAAAAAACCTTGCTCTCCTCGTACTGAGCACTACCGATACCTATGGTATCCAATTTTAAAGAAGTGGTCGCAAGGTTTTCAGCTCTGAATACACCGCGGCGCGTAAAAAAAACTCTGCACTTACCTGCCCGGGGGTCTCCAGTGGTCTCCGCTGCTCCCGTTGGCCTCCTCTCTATCTTATCACTGGAGAGGGGGCTGCTGGGAGTCCCGGGGCTGCTGGGAGGCTCCAGGGGCTGGTGGGAGGGGCAAAGGCTGCTGAGAGCTGTAGTTCTCCCAGAGCCCATTCCAGGGGGCACACTGAGCTTGGGGGTTACACATACACCAGGGGTCTCACACACACACACATGCACACACACACTCACTGATACACACTCACACACACTACATATTCACCGCTGTGGCAGGAGACCGGGTCCTGACACTGGATGCAGAAGACAGCACTTCGGAAGGTGAGTATTACTGACTAATTAAGCAAATTTTAAACTTCCAATTGCTTAATTAGTCATTAGGAATGGTGCCGCTGGGGTCCTAGAACATTTCCCATTTTTTCCTAAAATGGTGATTTTAGGAAAAATTGGTCGTGCTCTGGAGGTGCGCAATAAAAACCTCCCGGCGTGCAAAAAGTCAAAAACCCTGCTCCTGATTGAATAGCAAAAATCCTGCACCTGCAGGCAAAACCCTGCAGGTGCGGAATATTTGCTATTCTCGCGCCCAATTGAATATGGCACTTGGACTATTAGTCCTCACATAGAGGACCTCATTCAGAGGCGGTCGTAGCGGACGCACGGTCGTATGCATCCGATGTTTTTCTTTCTGCGCCTGCGCATGGCTAGCTGTGCGCATCTGCGTACGAGCTCTACTGATGCAAAATTCTGTCCGTCGTAGGGCTTCCGAACCGGAAATGGCTTGCGAAAGTTGATTGACAGGAAAGTCCATTTGTGGGTGTATACAGGGGTGGTGGTCTGCAAACGGAGGCGTGCTTCAGCGTTTCCAGGCGTTTTAGGGGAGTCCATAAATTATCGGAAGCGTGACAACGTCACTCTACGAACAGGATGATTGTCCAGGGTAAGGTAGGCAAGGAGCGTCCGTAAGCCACAACAGTACAATCGTTAATCCGATGTTGCTTGTGATGTTTCTAATTGGAACCACACAAACCAAGCAGCTAAGAATCGTGCCTTGTAACTATTAACACTGCTAATTACCTTGTAAATGATTTCACTTGCGTGTGCATTAGGGAATTCTTTACACAACTCTTTATTTGTGGTTTTTAACTTATTTCTTTCTGTCCTTTTTTAAAACATATAGCATTGTGTTTTGCGTAGCAGCCTTTTCAGATACCATACTTTTTAAACCATGTATACATTGATATAGTCAAATATGGACATTTTGAAAATGACATTTAGTTTATTTTTTGTAATTAGCCATAAATCATAATCATTTTTCATATTGTTATGGCAACATTTGCACAAAATAAAAACAAACAATCAAAAATAAAACAAATTAAAATATAAAAAAGGCAAATTATAAAAGAGCTTGAGACATTGGTGACAAGAAATATGGGGACTGGACAAGAGGTGAGGGAGGAGATATCCAGGGCTACTTGCGTCGTTTTGGCCGGCTCGGAGGAAGAGGAAAGCTACGGACAGCCGACTGGCGTGTAACACACCGACTGGCCTGGCCAGAGGTAGATGGTATTTCCTCTGGCCTAGGCATAGGGCTCTCCATACTTGCGGGGGTGGCTATTGGGCTGCCAGAGGTGGTGGTCCTGGGAGGAAGGGAGTCTCGCTCCATCATGGCAGGTGGGTTTGCCTGCTCCTGGGTATTGGCCCAATGATCCATGGCCCCAGCAATGGTCTCCAGGGCCACCGCCACCCTCACCAGATTGGAACGCATCTGTTCTCCTGAGTTTGGGAGACCAACCTGGTGAGGAGAGGCACTGCTCGTTCCGATGGTTGCCCTGGAGTAGACTCCACAGGGTCCCCAGATGGAGTACTTGGATCCTCCCCTGCAGAGTCTCCATCTGTGCTGGACCCAGACCTGACCTCAGGAGCAGGTACTACCTCCTCTGAGTCTGGAAATAAAAATATAAAAATTAGTTTTTTAATTTTTTTTTAAACGCATACATGTTTTAGCTTTATACGTTTTCGAAACAATAAATATTTACATTCTTGAACATGTAGAGGGTTGAAGTCGGCCATGTCAGTGTCCATAGTGGACACGCCGACTATCTCCTCTTCCGTCACACATCCCTGAACCAATGTCTCCAACCTCGTCAAGGTCAGCTCCTCAGGGATGGGACCACCACCTGTCCCCGCAGCATGGCCCACCCTACTCCGTAGCTTCCTCTTGAGCTGGTATTTAAAATCAGTCCATATGACAATGTTAATTGTAATTTTTTTAGGGTTAGTTTATTATATTAATATCTAGCTTTTGACTTCAGTACACTCACAATATCATTTCCTTACCTTTTTTTTACGACTTTCATGGTTCTGTGGGTTGTCCCCACACCATTAACAGCCCTGAAAATCTCCTCCCAAATCCTCTCTTTGGCTCCAGCCCCCATATTTCTTGGGGCATGTACAAGGTTATCCATTGTCATGGTCACCAATGTCTCAAGCTCTAGCCTCAAAAACGGAGGATTTCTGGGCCTTGGCCTGCTGGGCCCCACCTCCTCCTCCTCTCGTGGTGGTACTGGATTCACAGCACCTACAATAAGTTGTTGTTATTTATTTCCAAATATAGCATTTTTGGAACATATGAACTGTTATTGACAATTTTTAAAAATGTGTTTCAAACTTACCTGCCTCATTTTGCCTCTGGCCACCATGCTCCTCGCTTGCCATTTTTAAAACCTGTGAGAGAGCATGAAGACTAGTGCTTGTGAAGACTATTGATAGATGTGATGGCATCTCTGGATTGGTTACCCGTGCATCCCTATTTGCCTACGTACAATGCACACCTTGCCTGCATTATTCAATCACTGCATGGGTTGGGCGAGATGTGATCGCATCTCTGGATTGGTTACCCATGCATCCCTATTTGCCTACGTACAATCCACACCTTGCCTGCATTATTCAATCACTGCGTGGCTTGGGCAAGATGTGATTGCATCTCTGGATTGGTTACCCATGCATCCCTATTTGCCTACGTACAATGCACACCTTGTTTGAGTGGTGCTTGTGTGTGTTGTTTGAGTGGTGCTTGTGTGTGTTGTTTGAGTGGTGTTTTTCTTTTTGGTGTGTGTTTTTTATTTTATTTTTTTTGGTGTGTGTTTTTTGTTTTGTTTTTTTTGGGGTGTGTTTATTTATTTTTGAAAAAAAAACGGTTACTTCGTGTGCTTTGGTGGCCATGTATTTTGTTGTGAAAAATAACAATGTTGTTTGCAGACTCTAGTAAGTGTTTCAGCCTACTGCTAGCATATATCATTTTTTATTAAAAAAAAAATGAACATTCTTTCAACAATTATAGTCATGTTTTATATTTTTGGTTTAGGCGTTTAACAGGCCAGTTTGTACTGGATCCAGGTAAGTGTCTATTTATTTAATCCTAAAAGTTTGTCAATTTTAAATTTAAAGGGTTTTATGCTGATTTTTTTGATTTTACAAATGTTTTAGGCTTTTTTTTTTTAATTAAACAGTGATTTTGTCATTTATTTATATTGCACAATTTCAAAGTTAAGGATTGTTTTATCAATAATAGTAGTAATATACTTGTGTATGACTTATTCTTTTTTTTACTTTTCCAAAAAAAAAAAATTATTCGGAACACAAACAACACCTGTAGGGGTTTCAGAAGATGGCACAGGCCGACCCTGTAAGAATATGCACCATTATTACTAAGCTAAGTATTTTTTTTTACATTTTGAAAAAACATTCTCACTACAACTAATTTTTTAAAATTAAAACTTTACAGAGCGATGTTGGCCAGGTAATAGTGGCCATGTTGCCCCCCACCAATCTTCCTCAGCCTCCTCCTGGGCATAGGCATAGGAGGCATGCAAGGGCCAAGATATATAAAACACGTGTCACCCTTTTTGGAATGCCTGATGATGTGGTTTTAACCACTTATCGCCTGCCTCCAAATATTATCCTAGACACTCTTTCAATAATAAAGAATGATCTAGAAAGTCAGATTAACATTCCTACAGCAATCACACCACTTACACAGTTGTTGATGGTGTTACATTTCTACACCTCAGGGTCCTTCCAAACCACTGTGGGGCTGGTGGGTGGCCTCTCCCAGCCCTCATTTTCATGGATCCTGAGGCATGTGCTAGATGCATTCTTCAATCATATAGCACATTTTATTAGTATGCCTTTGGATACGGAAGTCCTTGATGTGGTAAAGCAGAAGTTTTTTGAGATTGCAGGCTTTCCACACGTCATAGGGGTAGCGGATGGCACTCACATAGCACTTCAGCCCCCTGCATGCAGGGAACAAATCTATAGGAACCAAAAACATTTCCATTCGCTAAATGTAATGGTGCTATGTGATGCCTCCCTCCAGATCCTCTCCCTGAATGCCAAATTTCCGGGCTGCAACCATGATGCATACATGATCCAGCATTCAGGGATTTGGCCAAAATTAACCACACTGCAAGCTGCTGATGCATGGCTTCTTGGTAAGTATAAATCCAGTATGTAGCTATAGTAATAGTGTAAACATGGTTTTCTTAAAAATTTGTAGAATTTATGGTGTCCCATTTCCAACAGGTGACAGTGGATATCCTTGCACGCCCTGGCTGCTGACTCCTTATGTGAATCCCACACCAGAGCCACAAACTCAATACAATGCCACGTTTACTGCCACCAGGCAGGTGTTGGAGCGCTGTATCAGCCTTTTAAAGGGCCGGTTCCGGTGTCTCCATCACTCATATACTCGCCGGATATGGTTTCTCGCATTGTGGTCCTGTGTGGGATTTTATACAACATCACAATAAGGAGTCGAGTACCCATGCAGCCAGAGGATGCCTTGCCAGAGGATGGCCCCCCGGAGGAAGGTGTTGTGATGCTGTCGGGGGGGCCAGACGCGATTATGTGGTTTCCAGATTTTTTAGGTATTCATTTTTATGTTAAGTTTGTATTTTACACTTAGAGCAAATGTATTTTAAGGTGAAACTAATTTTTTTTTTTTTTTTTAAAAACACTTTCCTAAACTGAAAAACAAATGGAACCCATTGGCAATACCCTGTACTGTTTTTGGACAACTAACATAATTTATCTGGATATACCACCACATGTTTAGTTAATTTTGTTGAAATATTGTGATGTTTTTTTAAAAAAAATAGAAATATTATGTTGGAGTTTACCTTTTGTTGTTTATGTCTGACTAAGCAAGATATTTACTTTAAAAAACACCTGAGGCCATTTTATTTTTGTTATTCTGTTATGAAATGCTTTTTACAATTAAAAGCATGTTGGCAACATGTTTGTTATTGAATACATTTTTTATAAAAAAAAAGGTTTGGTGTATATTGTTTTGGAATCCCATTTTGAGGTGGATAATGTAGGGCAACCCAAAAAAAACACAGCAAAACATTACTGCAAATGTTCTTAAGGTTAAAAACTACATTTTAGAATTAGTTACACTATGGGAAGGCACCCAGCTTTGTTAGCAAACTATTTGAAATGCAGAATTGCACCATTTAATTTGTTTAAAAAAAGAGGACAAATGTTTTTTTAACACAAACTTTACTTTAAATGAAAACATTTAGAAATGTGCGAATGTAAAAAAAAAACTAAAAACGCTGCAGACTCCCCACAATTCGCTGTAGGCAGCAGTAGGCCTCCAGAAGATGCCCACTTGCTCGAGTGAGCTCCTCTCTTATGCCTCCAAGTATGCTTGTTAGATCTGTGGACATAAAAATTTATTTGCAGGTTAAAAACATCTAAAAACTGACCCACATTTTAACAGTAAACATTATTCAATGTCCCAAACAGTGGGTGGACACAATGATGTTAGGGTGTATTATAAAGTTTACTCCACACAACATTATTAATATGTTGAAACATTTAATGTCTGAAAACACTGGGAAACCCTAACTATGTGGCATAATAGAAAAAAACCTAGGATGATTTGAAATCAACTGGGAGGTGTATTCCTAAGTCATGATGGCCATAGCATTAAAACACACTGCACATATTCACTTCTAGAATGTTCTTGATAATCCAAAAGTACAATGTGTTTGTTTGCTGTGGCTAACATCACTTATCCAAATCAAGTTACATCTTAGTACTTTTTAAACACAGTGTACACAACATTAACAAGGTTAGTCTGGTTCCTATCACCTTCCCAAGTCCTGTGACATGTTTTTTTTTTATTTTAAAATACAAATAAAATTAAAAAAAAATTTACACAAATTAAGAAACATTTAGAAAACCCCAAAAGGCAAAAAAATATAGTGCACAGCCACAAAACATAACCACAAAATATTGAGTAACACGATTACTGTGCACTGATTATGACACCCATACTGTGATAATGAAAACAAACACACACCCAAAAAAAAGTAACGGCTAAAAACACAACATGGATAACAACACCACAAAGAAAAAAAAAAAAAGATGGTTAAAAATGTCAAAATACAAAAACATCATCAGAGCCTGCCGGGGCAGCTACCGCTGGAGATGGTGGAAGGGTGGGAGGGGAACATGGCTGGAAATTTTCTGAGGGAGGGGTTATTTGGGATGAGTGGGCAGGGGAGGGAGGATTACTAGGGGAGTATTGGAAGAGGGAGGGAGGGTTACTGGGGGAGTATGGTGGTGGGGAGGGAGGGCTGGGTTGAGCAGATGGGGAAGGTGAGGGTGAGGGCTGCAGGTTGGGCCTTGCATTGCGGGCAATTCTGAGGGCCCTTCTCCGTCTCCGCTGTTGGCCTAATATAAAAAAAAAAGGATAACATCTTAGTTTAGTTTGCACTTGCTGCTACACAATACAAGTACACTTTACACATTCTGGACAATAGGTACAACATACATGAGTGTTTGTTTACATTTAGGAAAAGAATTGGAAAAGGTACAGACATTTTTAAGGGTCCTCTAATTTAATCATTTATACAAACGCATACTTACGTTGGCGTATTAGCACCTGCAAATTGGCCAAAAGGACTGGCGACCGGCGCCTCTCTAGTTGTGCAATATTGCGGCAAAAACCCGCACGCCGATGGGCACTCCTCACCTCCGCATAGGCCGCACGCTTTAAGCGGTTGGTAATGGGAGGCGGTGCGTTGGTTAGGCAGGCACCAGTCCAGGATATTGACCAGGATGCTCAATTCACGACGGGTAAAGGCCGCGGCTCTCATGATGGCAATGGCAGTTTTTACAGAAAACATGAAATATACAGGGGGTAAAAGAAAGATGTTTGGCTTAAATATTTACTCAGTTTCATAAAATAAAAAACTATTGGACAATCCATTAATCATGTGACACCAAAAAAAAGGACAGATTTGATTAGTTAAAACACGCACTGTGCAATTGCAAACCTAAGAGTGCAAATGATCCTAACGCAAAATGCAAATGCATTTTTAAAGTTAACACAATTATCAACAGTACATTCAAAGATAATAAACATTACTTTGTATTCGAAACAAACTAAATACACGAGAACGGGGAAACCCAAAAAAAAAAAGTGATCAATAAAGTTTATTGACAAACTAAAAAAAGCTGGTTAAAAAGAACAGGAAGAGTTAAACACTCTTAATTAGATAATTGACAACAAGCTAATAACAAGCTGTTCGATAGTCCATGTAAACATGACATGTGACCATCAATACAACACATACGGCCGCAACCATCACAGCATAATTAGCATACAGCGCCTGACAGCGCCTGACTACGATTGTCTCATTTGTTCGATCATATCAGTCGGTAGCTAGAGGAGGTGCAGTGCTAACAAATGGGCGTCACTTTGTTTACGATCGACCAGCCATACGATCGGTTCCGTTTTGGATTTTGCGGTCGTAGCCCGTACGACCGTGTGGCCGCTACGACCGCCTCTGAATGAGGTCCAGAAAGCCATATCAGGTACATTGGTATTCAAAATACATTGATTCATCTAGCTAACTTCTTCCAATAGTTAATTCCTTATTTACATTGTCTGTTGCTTGCCAGGTTAATGAATCATTCTGGCTCAAAGCGAGAATATTTCAGTTATAAAAATACCATTGTGTTCTTTTTTGCTACATCTAATGTGACAATTACCTGTACATGAACCTGTGGAATGGCATAGTGGCCAAACCTCTGCAAATATCATTGACATGGTCTTCCACTTCCAGATTACTGGGAAGAAAGAAAAAGATAGGTATTTAAAAATAAACGATACAAGAAAAAAGTTGACAATCTATTCACAATGCAGTCTAATCGTAAGCCACCTCAGCCTACTGTATACTGTGACATGTCTTCTGACAGTTCATCCTCAGAGCCCAAATATCATAAAAGTTTCAGGGGGAATTACAGCTCATTTATATATATATATATATATATGTCAATTAAATGGCAAAGCCAAATTAGCCACAATAGATCTATATTTGAGAGAATTAAATATGAGGACATAACACATGAGCCCTCTATAAATTCTTTCAGGTCAAGAGAAGTATGTTACCTACCACCTGTTATATACGCCTAGATCACCATATGACTCCTGTAGACTTATAATGGTGTTTACCTATATCAGCCACCTTTCCTGGGTGAAATAAGTTCACCCGGTACTAGGATGCCACCAGGACTTAACTCAGGTACAAGTAGTCAATGTGGAAACTAGGCAGCACAAGGAATGGGTTGAGGTAGGAGCAGGAAAGAATCCAGGTCCAGAAAAGGGTAGATTACCAAGCAGATGCAGGACTGGCAAATAAAGGGTGCAGACAAGGATTCCTACAAGCAGAAACAAGTAGGAATGCAAGAAATGGCTGGAAGAAACTAGCAGAAAATACTAGAATAGTGCAGCAGTGCAGAAGACTTCTGGCAGGACAGAAGCTATAACCGGCAATGCACCAAGGCCCTGACTGTGCTTTTAACTATTCAGGGAGCCAATCAGAGCTCCAGAACAGAGACAGGCCCCTTGCAATTCATTACAATGCTGCTGAGTAGCTGCACATACAGAGACAGGTCCCTTACAATTAATTACACTGCAGCTTAGTAGAGGCACGTACAGGGCTCTATTAATCAATTTTTTTTACTAAAATAATGTGAAAAGGCGTCTGCGCATTTGTGCAGAGGCACTGTCACTGTATTTTTTTAATCAGGTACAAGGACCCAGGTTCCACTACAATTTGGGTCTACCTAGGAAATTGAGGGGCGAGTAGAAGAAAGGATAGTTGTGAAGGTCACTGAGTCTTTGAAATCCATCCAGCGGAACCAGGTATCCATAAAGGCCACATAACCACCATCAGCCAAAATCAGTATATCATCCATTTCCATGTATAATTCTATCCTAGTGAACCATTCCATTACCGTTGGAGGAGAGGAAGAGCGCCATTTTACCGGAATGACTGCTTTAGCAGCATTATTCAAATGGCATAACAAAGATTTCTTATATTTTGAGAGAGGTCTGGATGATAAATGAAGCAGCCAAAATGTTGGATCTGTAGGGACCGGTTCACCTAAAATTTTTGCAGAAAGGTTGAGGACTTCGTTCCAAAAGGGTTGGAAGATAGGGCACTGCCACCAAATATGGAATGGATTGCCCAGGGCCTCAGAGCAATGCCAGCAAATATTCGGGAACACCAATCCATATGTTAGAGAGGGTATCTGGACATCTATACCAACAAGAAAGCAACTTATATTAGGTCTCTATGACACCAACACCAGAGGAGCAGGCATGGGCCAATTTAAATATTTTTTCCCACTAATCTTCATCTAGGCCAACCCCAAGCTCATGGTCCCAAACTTTAGCAAAATTAGGGAGAGAAAGGCTAGCATCTTCCAACAAAAAATTATAAATCAGCGATATCATATAGGTTGGGGGAATAGAGCTGACACATAGTTAGTTGACAAGAAGTTGTAGGGGGGTCGAGAGACTGTAGGAAATGATGTACCTGAAGGTAATGGCAATATTCCCTTGAGGGTAAATTAAATTTTTTACGTACCTCAGGAAAGGGCATGAAGCCGAAACCACTCTTCAGCTGTCCAACCCTAAAAAGTCCCACTGTGTACCAGGAATGAAAAGCCTGAACCTCCATACCTGGGATAAATTGTTCATTAAAAAGGAATGACATAAGAGAAGAGTTAAGTGAAGATATCGAGGGGAATTTCCGCAAGACTTTCCAACAACTTAAGGTGGGCCCGATGGTAGGATGAGAAATATTATGGAGGGTGGGGAGCCATGGGGCTATTGATAAAGGGATCATCAATGCCTAATTCTCAATTTGCACCCATTGTTTAGAAATGTCTGGACTGGACCAAGCCAAACTTCTGTGGAGGAGACAAGTCTGGTAATAACCTTTAATATTCGGGAAGAGCAAACCACCTCTGTCTTTGTGGCGGAACATAAGGTCTAACTTCAGACGGGGTCTACCACCTCCCCAGACATATTCTCTAATTAGGGCCTGAACTTCCAGAAACCATCAAGGAGGTAATTTCATTGGTAGGGTCTGTAATAAGTAGAGGATCTTGGGAAGAGAATTCATGTTGAGAATCCCCAGTGTCCCAAACCATGAGTAGGGTCCGGACCTCCACAACCGCAAATCTGAGCGTAACCTGTCTAAAAGGGGAGTGAAATTGGTGTCATACAGATGGGAAAGGTCTCTAGTAAGAGTAACCCCCAAATATGTTAACTGAGAAGAATGCCAAGTAAAGGAGAACGCTGATTTAAGGCCCGCAACCATCTGAGGAGGTGCTGTAATATTCAGGGCAACCGAGTTTCGCATACAGTTTAACATCTACATTGAGAAGCGAGATTGGGTGGTAGCTGGGACAGAGGGAGGGATCTTTGCCTTCCTTGGGAATAACCATTATAAGTGCTTCAAGGGATTGGTAGGAGAAGGAGATCTTATTGGAAACCGAATTAAAGGCCACCAAAAGTAAAGGAGCCAGTTTGTCCCTGAAGACTTTGTAATAATAGTGAAGCCATCAGGGCCAGGACTTTTCCCGGAAGGGGTGGATTTAATGGCCTCCTCTAGTTAAAGTAGAGTAAAGGGTTTTTCTAGATCCTCTCTAGCAAGGTCGTCAAGCTTTGGGAACCCGATTCTAGAAAGATAGGCCTCAATAACCTGTTGGTTCCCAAGACCGTCAGGGAAGATCGAAGGAGCAGGTAGAATATACAGTGATGAATAATAGGAACAAAAAGCTTCTGCTGTCTTACGAGTGTTGTGGCAGACCTGACCCCTCCCATCTTTAACAGAGGAGATAGCCAGCCTTAGCCAGCATTTTACCGAGTTTGTTACCCCAGCGATAATATCGACTACGACACTTCCTAAAAGAGTATTTGATCTTTTCCAGCAAAAGTAGCATGCTTAGATATGGGCTTGTTGCGTGTCAATCCCTGTGAGGTATGACCACGTTCCTTTCCATTGCACACACGTCGCAAGCACGCACGCAACAGGGATGCCAGTGCTGAAGTATAGTCCCAGTCTGTCCCTGTCAGTCGTACATATTTATATTTAGCAGCTTAGTGGTTTATTAAGCAAGTGTGCTTGAAATTTTTGAAGACAACATATTTTCTTGAGTAGTTTTTTTTATAAGTAGAATCTCAGTCTACAAATATATAGGCTATACAGTGAATGCAGCCATTTTGTGGCTTGAAATAAATATTCAGCCTACCAAATCAGACAACAGCATCACTGAGGCAAGAGGAACTCTGTGAATAGTCAGAGAAAATGTATAGAATGTATTTACATGAATATTGCTCAAGGCACAAAATGACTGATTCCATAGATGTATAGGTCACATGTATAATTTCACGCAATATGCTGTATATAGTATTTTTGTACTGGTTTCGGAACATGAACAAAGACCAACTGAGGTAACATAATGACATAACAGTCGTAATCTGCAGCTGTGTACAAGCCAGCGCCTCTTGTCTGGGAGGCACTGGGAAAGATGAATGTGATTTATATTAAATGGTAAGATGAGCTCTAGGAGCTAAGCATGATTGGTAGAGTCTACAAGGAGTTTTGACATTTAACTGGATAAAATGCTTCAAAGTACTCTTTAAAAATGTACATATTTTTACTGATTTGATGATAAACTTTACAGTATTTTATTAATATTCCAGTTCTACCATAGAAATGAAGTGTGGTATTCAGACTGTAGTGGATCCATTCCAGTAAAATGTCAAAAACATTATTGCCTTCACCGAGTTGACGCATTTTACTATTATTTTTGCATTTTGCTTCTTCATCCCCCCTTTAGACAAGGAGTCAGTCGCCTTCCAAGATCTGTCAAAATTATTATTTTTAATTTTTTTTCTGTTTAATGAAAATATTTTAGTCTCACAAACAGATGTCTGACTTTCAAGAGAGGACAAGACCAGAAGAGGAAGCTGCTTAGAGTACTAAAAGGTCACCAATGCTGGGCATACACCTTCAGATTAAAATTTCTGTCAGAAAGACAGACCAATTATCGGATATGCTAACAACATCCAATATCATTGCTATACACTCAAGGGTGCTAAGAGGGGGGGAGAGCATATACTATTTACCCGGGCCCTGGCTTCCAGAGGGGCCCGGCGGGGGTCCTGGTCCGGCGCCGCTCCCCCTCCCTTCTACCTCTCTCACAGCAGCCCAGCATACAGCGTGTGCTGAGCTGCAGTGGGAGCAGAGCCGTAACTAGACTTTCTGGTGCCCTGTGCCAGAAACAGCATTGGTACCCTGCCATTTTTCAAAGGGACATAATGCACCCAAAAAAGGGGAATGGCCTCATGAGAAAGGGCCAGGGGAGAGATAGGGGAGGCCAGGAGATGCTGGAGATGAAATAAGAGAAAATTACAAATGAGAATGATAATACACAGAAAATTGACAGGCCCAAACAGCGCCTCCTGACCTACAGTGCCCTGTGCCAGGGCATCGGCCGCAGTACCCTAGTTACAGCCCTGAGTGGGAGACTGCTGTGGCTGCTGAGCAGCAGCCACAGCAGTCTCCCATGCCCGTGGGGAGGAGCGATCACACGTATAGCACCCCCCTGGCTTTGCGCAGGGCTGAGGGGCTCACAGCGCCCCCCTATCCAGCGGAGCGGCGCTGCAAAAGTGTTTTCATTTATTTTTTGCTCAAGTGGACCACCCAGCTTTTTTGCAAGAGTACAGATAGAAATACCATTTTACACTACGGCAACTGTCACCCAAGACCACTAAAATATGGCTTACCCTATTCACAATTCCTGCGGGCTCGCAGGATATGTAGTGAAGAGACAACGGCTTTGGAACATATGGAATCAATGTTCAATAAATTTCGTGAACGTGGGTACCCATATGATTTATTATTGCAGGTTAAAATTAGGGCCCTAGCTGTACCCCAAGAGGAGTTATTTAGGACTAGGGACTACGATATTGATCATGAACATAGGATTCCATAGGTGAATCATTTTCATCCCTGTAGCCATAAAATAAATAGTTTTGCAAAATAAATTTTGTCCCATTGTGGGCACAGATCCCGATTTAAAATTACAGAAGTCACGTGTTATGCCCTGTTACACCAGGGGGCGTAATTTACGCAATTGGATTGTTAAGACAGACGTCAGTACTTTTGGAGTAGAGAAACCGGAGTGTTTCTTAAGCTCCTAAGTTGGATGTTTTAAATGTTTGAACTATTTAACGTGCCGGTCACTTATGACAGTAAGTAATTTTTGCCATCCTTATAGTGGCAAGAAATTTAAAATACGTCATCGGGTGACATGTACTACTAGATTCATAGCGTACATGATTGTGTGTCCTTGTGGCCTCATATATGTGGGGAAGACTGGTAGAACCCTAAGAGAGCGCATGGCATTACATCGGTCAGCCATTCGCGCTGCCATTAGTTCAGGTAACAGCGAACAGCCGGTAGCCCGGCATTTTGCCACTAAGGGCCACAATCTGTCCACATTACGATATATTATCATTGATCATGTCCCTCCCCTACTTAGGGGTGGTGACAGATCAAGGATACTTTTGCAGTGCGAATCCAGATGGATCTTCAGACTTGAAGCGCTGGCACCTAGGGGATTGAATGAAAATCTGGGATTACATTGTTTCCTTTGAATTTATTTATTGTAGGTATCCCTGGGGTATGTTACAGTATTGGTATATGTTCTCCTGAGTAAGGGGTAACAATTAGTGGATCTATTATAATATACAATATATCTGTGTGGGTTCTATATGTACTCTTTTTAAGACTTACTGTGGCTACCATTAATGATTTGTTGTGAATTTATATTTGCATATTTGAAGAACCTTAGACTATATCAGATGATTCGTGATGTGTTCTCCAGGAATATGTGTCATAGGAAAAGGTTTTTTATTCACTAAGGTGTCAGACATATGATTATGGTATTGGTATTGTTCTTATTCATGTTGGTTCATTTTTTGATAAATATGTGTTGTATTCTGTTCGTTTGATGTCCAGAACATCTAACATGTTGTCTTTTGATGTGTTGCTTCGCGTTGCCTGGGTAACCGGGACGCGGTCTGTAGAGGTCCTCCCCTGTCCTGACGCCGACGCGTCATTGTGATGCGCTGGCGCGAGCGATTGGTGGTTTGACATCATCAGAGTGCGCCCCGGTCCCGGACGACGGCCAAGTCGGAGGACACGTGATGGTACGTGAGTGTATTTAAATGTGCAACGTTTGTATTTGTGGTTGTACCTTGAGGACGGAGCATTAAATAGTTCCGAAACGTCGGAACTTTATCCCTGTGTTTAGTGCATTTTTTTCATAGAGTGCCGCCTGGCTGGATCTGTGTTTGGGCCGATACATATTGGCACCATTTGGAGGGCACCTACATATTTGCATTTACTTGGGAGTGCCATCCTGGATGTTTATATATATATATATATATATATATATATATGATCTGTAGAAAAAGAAATATGTTACTGTGCAGTTACTCAGTACTAAAACATAGGGGCATTTCATGGCAATTTAGGACAGTTGATAAATATAACAAGCAGGGATTGTCAAAAAGTGGACAACTCCTTTAATGTGAAATACATTTGGACGAATATCATTTAACTTGGCAGTAAATGTCATTATAATAGCTATTCTACAATTAACACAGAAGAGAATAGGTAGAAAGTGAACATCACATGTTCAAGGAGAAGCAGGATCAGGGCTGCAATGGGCATGGGCATGGGTGGAGTACAAGGAAAAAGTAAAATGACAATAAGGACAAAGACATAACCCTCCCTATTTATTATTTTATGCTCCCCATATTGGTTTTGGTGGAATCCTTGGAGTCTGTGTTTCGGCTTCCCATCTTGGTTATGAGAGCCAGGGCAGGTTCCATTGTTTGCAGGTGGTAGGTGACAAATGATAGACATTCAACTCTGGTTGACTTGGCGCCTTTAGAAACCCATATGAGTCATTACTTGAACTAGTCATTTGCACACTGTTTCTTGTATTATTTTATATTCTGTTGTATTAGTCTTGTTTGCATGTATGTTTGTGAAACTTCAGTGTCCAGGTGGCAACTAGGAATAAAATTATTCTATAGCAAAAGTTTGATGGGGCCACTTAGTGATACCTCGTTCCTGCACAGTAGATGTGTCATCCTATATTGGGGTTGCAAAATGCACACTGAACAGTAATTGAGTTAAATTTACCCTAGTTGTGTAACTGTATAGAAAGTGAAGTGATGATAATAGCAGCCAAGCAAATATTGGATTGGTTACTCTGGGCAACACCTCCTATTCTACACAGCTACTGTACCAGTCTTCATCCAAGTTCAGCATGATAGATTTTTCCCTGTCACTCCTGGGTTTATCCTGACCTTTCTGGAGTATTGCTTACAGCACCGCAGTGATGGCTGATGTTGTGTGAATATCACTTGTATTAGTAGCAGGACATAAAGGATTTCATTATCAGACTCTGCCACCCAGCACTGGAAAATGCTTCAGGAATGGTGACACGCACCTTAAGAATTCAATTACTTTGCTCCCCCCCAATTTCATACAATAGAATCACTGTCTCCTTCTTACAGGGCTTTTTCAGCTCTATCTCAGATTTCCTAGACATACTGAAAATTACTGTGTCTCTATCTACATTACTTGTAAATCATGTACATTGAAGCTTGGCAAGAGGGAAAACTAAGGAACTTGTGCAACCCACGGATTCTGCTTTTTAGCATTGAATGTTTAAGGTATTGTTCTATCTTTGTAGCATCCATATGTAATTAATAGCCACTGCTGTCTACATCTATACAGTTGTGTACTGTGCGGGAATGTTCAGGAGAATACGGGATAAGAAGGAGGATTCCAGATTCTGAGAGCGCGGGTGATTCTTCTGCAAGGGTGCTTGAGTCTGGACACTGAATAGACAGGGGCATAATAATTTATCTATTAACATTTATTTGTATAGCACCAAAATAAAATCCAGCATTTTACAATTAGGAACAAAAACAGTAATAAACCAGGACTGGCTAGAAAGTGTTATAATCTACAGCAAGTTAGCCTACTGTCCCAAATGTCATTGTGTTCTCCCAGATACCCTCCCTGATCCCAGATCAAGTGGGCACAGTGGGGCATTCATGGCGTGGATTGAGGCAATGTGCTGCATAAGGGATGGCCAAGAAGTAAAAAAATATGATCAATCTGTTTCATCACATGTACTGCCCTCTGACATGATGATGCAAAATCCTCAATAGGTAACATAAAACAGCAAATTAAAATGGCCAGACTAAGGGCCTGATTTACAAGACCAAAGAAATCCCATCCAAAAGTTTCATAAATGTGGCTACTAAATTTACAAATCTTTAAATGTGAACTTTAATTAAGATACATACAACTTAAACCATAGCGTATAGAGTGCCTGACTTAGCATGGATTGCAATTACAACTGTGTACACAGATTGGCTGATTGTTGCGTACTGTGCATGCACTGCATTGCTCGTGCGCAGCGATAGCACTGTGGAAAACATTGCAGAGTGAGTAACAGGCCATGAGTGTTTGGGGGTGCTGATGAGGGAGTGGTTGCAGAAACGCAGGTGTGCCTGTCCGCTGGAACACCATTGCATGGGCATGCATAAATTAGCCACTGTGATTGCCTGCACAGGCTGAGTACTCACTGCATGCAATTTCTAAGACATGTCAGAGCTGCTGTAATTGTGTGTGAGTGGCCGATGTGCTTTGATGTTACCGATGTTTATGCAGCACATCGTGGTATTACGGATATGAAAAGGCAGCAGTGGGAGTCTATGCTGTCTGGGCGGTCGCAGACTTTAGCATATTTTCCCAGCTTCACTGCATGCAATTACACAACTGCAATCACAGTTTCGACCCGTACTGAGGCCCTGATTCAGAGTCGGACGCTCTGGCAGAGCGCTCGCTCTGAATCAGGGCCGGTCCTCTTACTATTTGGAGCGGCCTCCTGGCCGCACGCATTGCTGTGGGAGACCACCCACAGCTATAGCGAACAGCCAAAATGATGGTCGCGATGGTCAAGCCCATCGCGACCATCGGGCTTGCGACGAGACCCTGCGGTAGGGTCTCGCTGCCGCAAGCCCTGGAATGCTTTTGGCTCTATCAGAGCCAAAAGCACTCCCACTGACATCACTAGTGATGTCAGTGGGGCCGGCCCCAGACGGTAGGCGTTCCCATGGGAACGCCTCCGTCTGGACAGCCACGCCCCCGACATGCCCACCAAAGGGGGCATGCTGTCAATCAACATCGACAGCACGCCCCCTTTGGTGCGAGACTCATAACGACGGCTTGGCCGTCGTTATTCGGGTCCCGCGCATGCGCACGACGGAGCCGCCTCCGTCATGCGCATGCGCACTTGGGCAACATAGACCTGCTTGCGAGGTCTGAATCAGGCCCTGAATCAGGCCCAGAGTAAAGACATTATTTTACAGCTTGATCATGATTTAATCCTGTCATAATGTGAAGCAGCCCCTTCAGCATGAGACTGAAGCTGCAAGGGTAGTTGTTTAACATAAAAATTAGGTATCTCTCTCTAATCACCCCTGGCTGTAAGGGCACACTGGCACTTTTATAGTATATTCACAAACTCCAGCACAAATTGCGGCAACCATTCTCCCAGTGACCTGCGCATGCGGAATCGAGTCTGGATGACTTAGCTTTTTTTTAAACTCGATTAGCTTCGCCGGGTGATTTGAGGCTCCTGAAACTCTCAAATTTACCATTAAGTGAGTTTAGCTGAGAGTGAGATGGCCGATGGTAAAGCAGAACGAGATATCTCCCCCGAGTAGCACGTTTTGCAGGAGATTACTCACCCGAGATTGCAGTGTCTTCTCTCTGCAAAACTCTCCCCGAGCAAGCAGCCTGCACATATCAGTGAGATATGTGAAGGCTGATTGTGTTCTGTGGTGTTAAAAAATGGGTTAAATGTTAATAAAAAATTACACAGGGTCCCCCCCCTAAAGCTTAACCAGCCTCGGACTTGCCAGCCAGTTCTGGTACCTAAACTTACGAGTAACAAAACGAGTAGGGATCCACCATAATTTAGGTACCAGCAGCAGGACCAGTCTTGGTTTTAATTATAGGGGGGAAAAATTGCGTAGGGGTCCCCCTATAATTAAAACCAGCACGGCTTCCCCCTGAAACCCCAGGCTTGATCTGAATCACGGGGCTCTTCCCCGCACCCCTGGAGTTTTGGGTACGGGGGTAATAAAGTGAAGAATAGATGTAAACTATTATATTTTACAGTGGGACTACAGGTGCCAGCATGCCTGCCCTTTGGCACTTGTGGAACTACAAGTGCAAGTAGGCGGCCGGCACCCGTAGCCCCACTGTAAAATAAATAGTTAAAAAAAGACATAACACAACCACCGTGAATAGTAAAGATTTATTACACACATCCATCTATCACACATACTTACCGTCTACCAAATGTTTCTGTCCTCTTCTCCAATGTAGAATCCGTGCAGAATGGCTTGCAAAAAAGATCGTATACTCATGTACATCCTGGCGCTGCTCTCCAGGGTCTTGTTAAAACAAAAAAACGACTTACCCGAACCAGAACGGATGTGTAAGTATATGCTGTTGCATATACTTACACTACGTGAACTGACAAATGACCGGAATCATCTGTTTTTTTCACATGGCCCGCTGGCCAATCAGCGGCTGCTTTACATGTATGGCCGATCATTGGCTGGTCCCATGTGGGTCCCAGCCAATGAGCGGCCATACATGTAAAGCGGGCACTCATTGGCTGTCTCGATTCTTAGTAAATTTACCCCCTAGTGTCCCCGGGAAATCGGCATGGGTGCCATATTCCCGGATACCCGCACATGCGCAGTAGATTCTGGCATTAAGCCAGATGCTACAGTGCACTGAGGGACCGCCGGAGAGAGGAGGGGGCCCGCACTGAGTCTGCACGCAGGCCCCCTCCTCTCTTAAAACGCCCCTGCTTCCCTCATGTACAGTATGTTTGGTAAAATTTTCATTGAGGTCCTCGTTTGCATGATTTGACTGCTATTACATTCTGTATCGCTTTGTCGGTCTATGACCAGTTACTATTATGTCCTCACTGTATACTTCCTTTGTTTTCAGAGTATTCAATAGTTTTCAAAGTAAAATAAATTATTACAAATATTACAACAAAAATGGGAATTCTACATCAATGCGCTCATCTGATAATGTATACAGAATATGGAAAAATTTTTATAAAATTAGTATTATATAAATTAGGGGTGAGCGGGTTCGGATTTCTGAAATCCGAACCCCCCCGAGCCCCCCCGATCCGAGTCCGATCCGAGTCAGGCTCGACTTTTCCCGCCTGACTCGGATTCTGAAATCGAGGCAAAACGTCATCTTCCCGCCTTCCGAGTCTCGCGGGTTTTGGATCCTATATAAGGTACCCACGTCGGCGCCATTTTCTCACTCGGCTGTGGACAGTGAAGAGGGAGGGTGGGAGTTAGGGCTGTGTAGTGTAGTGTAGTGTAGTGCTGCTGTTGTCCACTACTTCAAAGTCCATAGGGGCTGGCTGTGTTGTGCTGTGCTGCTGTTGTTAATAGGGGCTGTGTCCACTTCTTCAAAGTCCATAGGGGCTGGCTGGACTGTGTTGTGCAGTCAGTTCTCCATAGGGGCTGTGTCCACTCCAAAGTCCTGTGCAGTGTCCCAGTCCTAAAGAGGTGCTGTAGTGTTGTCCAGGGGGTGCTCTGTCCATCAGGGGTGCTCCCCCCAAGTGCTAAAAATATAATATATTTTCTGTGTTTGTGAATTGTGTGCGCAGTAGCCGCACGTGCATCAACAAAGTAGTGCCAAGCGTGCGCCTGTGTCATAAGTAAAGGGCCGGCTGGCTTGACCGTTAAAGGGTGCTGTAACCCCCGAAAGTACACTCCAGTCCAAACCAAAAAAAAATTATTTTCTGTGTTTGTGAATTGTGTGCGCAGTAGCCGCATGTGCATCAACAAAGTAGTGCCAAGCGTGCGCCTGTGTCATAAGTAAAGGGCCGGCTGGCTTGACCGTTAAGGGTGCTGTAACCCCCGAAAGTACACTCCAGTCCAAACCAAAAAAAAAATTATTTTCTGTGTTTGTGAATTGTGTGCGCAGTAGCCGCACGTGCATCAACAAAGTAGTGCCAAGCGTGCGCCTGTGTCATAAGTAAAGGGCCGGCTGGCTTGACCGTTAAGGGTGCTGTAACCCCCGAAAGTACACTCCAGTCCAAACCAAAAAAAAAATTATTTTCTGTGTTTGTGAATTGTGTGCGCAGTAGCCGCACGTGCATCAACAAAGTAGTGCCAAGCGTGCGCCTGTGTCATAAGTAAAGGGCCGGCTGGCTTGACCGTTAAGGGTGCTGTAACCCCCAAAAGTACACTCCAGTCCAAACCAAAAAAAAAAATATTTTCTGTGTTTGTGAATTGTGTGCGCAGTAGCCGCACGTGCATCAACAAAGTAGTGCCAAGCGTGCGCCTGTGTCATAAGTAAAGGGCCGGCTGGCTTGACCGTTAAGGGTGCTGTAACCCCCGAAAGTACACTCCAGTCCAAACCAAAAAAAAAATTATTTTCTGTGTTTGTGAATTGTGTGCGCAGTAGCCGCACGTGCATCAACAAAGTAGTGCCAAGCGTGCGCCTGTGTCATAAGTAAAGGGCCGGCTGGCTTGACCGTTAAGGGTGCTGTAACCCCCGAAAGTACACTCCAGTCCAAACCAAAAAAAAAATTATTTTCTGTGTTTGTGAATTGTGTGCGCAGTAGCCGCACGTGCATCAACAAAGTAGTGCCAAGCGTGCGCCTGTGTCATAAGTAAAGGGCCGGCTGGCTTGACCGTTAAGGGTGCTGTAACCCCCGAAAGTACACTCCAGTCCAAACCAAAAAAAAAATTATTTTCTGTGTTTGTGAATTGTGTGCGCAGTAGCCGCACGTGCATCAACAAAGTAGTGCCAAGCGTGCGCCTGTGTCATAAGTAAAGGGCCGGCTGGCTTGACCGTTAAAGGGTTCTGTAACCCCCAAAGTACACTCCAAACCAAAAAAATATATATTTTCTGTGTTTGTGACTTGTGTGCACTGTGGCTGGCTGGCTCATTTCTTAAAGGGTGGTGTAACCCACAAAGTGTACTACTCTCCAGCAAAAATAAAAAAATATTTTCTGTGTTTGTGTGCGCTTTAGCCGCACGTATATATATCAATATAACATAAATGGAGGACCAAACTTTCTCTGATAAAAATAAAATAGGGAAAGATCAAGAACCACTTCCTACTAGTGCTGTTGCTGCTGCTGGGAGTTGTTCATCATCCCAGAGAGGAAGTAGGAACATCACTACTTTTACTAAACAATTGACCCTCCAACAGTCCCTAGCGATGAGGATGAAGTACGACAGCAGTCATCCTGAAGCAAAACGTATAACTGAGGCCTTGACTGATATGTTGGTGTTAGACGTGCGTCCGGTATCCGACATTAGTGCAGTGGGATTTAGACAATTGATGGAGGTAGTGTGTCCTCGGTTCCAAATCCCGTCTAGATTCCACCTGCATCCTCAAAGCAGCAGCGACAAGCGTGCGTCTGTCTGTTAAAGGGTGGTGACACCCTCAAAGTGTGCTACACAAACAATTAAAATATTGTTCTTTTTTTTCTGTCTTTGTGAAATGTGTGGGCTGTAGCCGCACCTGCATCTTAAAGCAGCAGCGACAAGCGTGCGTCTGTCTGTTAAAGGGTGGCGACACCCTCAAAGTGTGCTACACAAACAATTAAAATATTGTTCTTTTTTTTTCTGTCTTTGTGAATTGTGTGGGCTGTAGCCGCACTTGCATCCTCAAAGCAGCAGCGACAAGCGTGCGTCTGTCTGTTAAAGGGTGTTGTAACTCTCAAAGTGCTCCAAAAAATCAAAAAAAATTTTTTAATGTGTTTGTGACTTGTGTGCGATGTAGCCACACTTGCATCCTCAAAGCAGCAGCGACAAGCGTGCGTCTGTCTGTTAAAGGGTGGTGACACCCTCAAAGTGTGCTACACAAACAATAAAAATATTCTTCTTCTTTTTTCTGTCTTTGTGAATTGTGTGGGCTGTAGCCGCACCTGCATCCTTAAAGCAGCAGCGACAAGCGTGCGTCTGTCTGTTAAAGGGTGGTGTAACTCACGAAGTGCTCCAAAAAATAAAAAACTATTTTTTTAATGTGTTTGTGACTTGTGTGCGATGTAGCCGCACTTGCATCCTCAAAGCAGCAGCGACAAGCGTGCGTCTGTCCGTTAAAGGGTGGTGACACCCTCAAAGTGTGCTACACAAACAATAAAAATATTCTTCTTTTTTCTGTCTTTGTGAATTGTGTGGGCTGTAGCCGCACCTGCATCCTTAAAGCAGCAGCGACAAGCGTGCGTCTGTCTGTTAAAGGGTGGTGACACCCTCAAAGTGTGCTACACAAACAATTAAAATATTGTTCTTTTTTTTTCGGTCTTTGTGAAATGTGTGGACTGTAGCCGCACCTGCATCCTTAAAGCAGCAGCGACAAGCGTGCGTCTGTCTGTTAAAGGGTGGTGACACCCTCAAAGTGTGCTACACAAAGAATAAAAATATTCTTCTTCTTTTTTCTGTCTTTGTGAATTGTGTGGGCTGTAGCCGCACTTGCATCCTCAAAGCAGCAGCGACAAGCGTGCGTCTGTCTGTTAGAGGGTGGTGTAACCCTCAAAGTGTGCTCCACAAACAATAAAAATATTCTTTTTTTTTTTCTGTCTTTGTGAATTGTGTGGGCTGTAGCCGCACTTGAATCCTCAAAGCAGCAGCGACAAGCGTGCGTCTGTCTGTTAAAGGATTACATCGGTGACAGCATCCAAGTAGGCATGTCAGACAGTCCGTACCTGTACTGGCAGGAAAAAGAAGCAATTTGGAGGTCCCTGTACAAACTGGCTCTATTTTACCTGAGTTGCCCCCCCTCCAGTGTGTACTCCGAAAGAGTGTTTAGTGCAGCCGGGAACCTTGTTAGCGAAAGGCGTAGGAGGTTGCTTCCACAAAATGTGGAGAAGATGATGTTCATAAAATGAATGATCAACTCTTCCAGGGAGACCAGCCTCCAGAACGTACAGAGGGACCTGTGGTTCCAGCAGGGACGAATTAATACTCTGTGAGGATGAGGATGTACATAACACTGAAGAGGGTGAGGAATCTGTGGATGAGGAGGATGAGGACGACTTCTTGCCTCCGTAGAGCCAGTTTGTGCAGGGACAGATTAATTGCCAGCTTGTTTTGTGGGGGCCCAAACGAACCAATCATTTCAGCCACAGTTGTGTGGCAGACCCTGGCGCTGAAATGATTGGTTTGTTAAAGTGTGCATGTCCTGTTTATACAACATAAGGGTGGGTGGGAGGGCCCAAGGACAATTCCATCTTGCACCTCTTTTTTTTCTTTGCATTATGTACAGTTTGGGGCCTAGTTTTTCAATGCCATCCTGTCTGCCACTGCAGTTTCACGCCTAGATGGGTCACGTGTTTGTGCCGCCCACTCGTGTCGCTTAGCATAGTCATCCAGCTACCTCGGTGCAACCTTTTGGACATAAAAACACTATTGTGAGGTGTGAGGTATTCAGAATAGACTGGAAATGAGTGGAAATTAAGGTTATTGAGGTTAATAATAGCATAGGAGCAGAAAAACCTACAAATTCTGTGATTTTAGCTGTTTTTATGCTTTTTTTTTAAAAAATACAGATCCAAAACACAAAACCCAGAACCCAAAACACGGAAGGGTGGTTTTGGCAAAACCAATCCAGATCCAAAACACGAAGAAAGATCCAGATCCAAAACCAAAACACAAAACACGAAAAGTGGCCGGTGCACACCCCTAATATAAATGCAACAATGTGTTAGAACACAGGTTCTCAAACTCGGTCCTCATTACCCCCAAACAGTGCATGTTTTCCAGGTCTCCACACTGAATCAAGTGAAATAATTAGCTCCACCTGTGGACCTTTTAAAATGTGTCAGTGAGTAATGACTTCGCCTGTGCATCTGCTGGGTGACCTGCAAAATGTGAACTGTGTGGGGTCCTGAGGGCCGAGTTTGAGAACCACTGTGTTAGAATATATGTAAAAAAAACTCTTAAGCTGCATACACACACAACGATTTAGTAAATGAACGCTTTTAGTAAACGATTTTCTAATGAATGAAAATCGTTTACTAAAATCGTTCATTTACTAAATGTAATGAATTATTTTTTTGAACTACAAACGATTTTTGCATATTAACTTACTGAAAATCGTTGAGTTGGTCAGTCTGACTGAACTACAAACTACAAACAACAAACGTGAACGCGCATAAACGATAATCGTTCATCGTTTTAACTCAGAAAGTGAACGATTTTTTCAACGATTGAACGATAAACGATGTCGTTATCGATAATCGTTCAAAAAATCGTTGCGTCTGAACCAAGCAAAGTGACTCTTGCGACACCCACACACAAAAAGTGAATATCAAAGTGATGGGGGTGAAAACAATAGAAAAAACTTCAATCAGGGAGAATTAAAAACAAATTCACGCTTACATTTCATCAGAAATGAGTGTGAGATGTAAAACAACAAACATATAATGCGATACTGTTATCCAATCCTTGCTGATAATGCATACTATACATACATGCCTACCCTCCCGGTTTTCGCGGGAGGCTCCCGATTTTTCGGGTAACCCCCCGCACCCAAGGAAGGGTAGGCATTTCTCCCGCATTCTTCCCACTTCCTAGTGAAGTGGGCAGAATGAGGAGAATTCTGGCGGCGATCGCGGGTCTCCGTGTAGGGGGCGGGGCTTAAGACGTGATTCTACATGAATCACGTTGTTTGGCCCCGCCCCTATGTAAATTTTGACCAATCGTGGCAATTTTACCGCGAGGGGGCGGGGCTTAATGACGCGATTTGTCAGGCCCCGCCCCCGTCACCCCCCCTGCTGCTTCTCTTACCCGGGCTTCTCCCGGGAAGAGCAACTGAAAGGTAGGCAACTATGATACTATATGCACTCACCCTAATAAGTATAATATTTGCCTTCAGTGATGATAATGGGTTTTCCTCCTCCAATTAACGTATCGCCTTTAGATTCCAATGAGGGACACCAGAGGGCATCATCCAACCAAATACTTTATTACACAAAAGCATAAAAAACCCTCTGAGGAGACATGCACTTTAGGCTAGATCTACTTCAGAACATATCCAACCAAACCACAGTCTTGTGGATACCGATCTTTCTCAACCAAACCAGACATTGGGGATACTGGGCTTGATTTAGGTTCGCAAGGCTGCATTCACACGCAGCCAGCTGATGTTTGCATTCTGCGTATGCGTATAAGACACAGTGCACATGTGCAAACCGACCACAGCGATCAGGAAGCGATTGAGTATGCACGCAGAGTCTTCACACAGTGACTGACAGGAAGTGACCATTTGAGGGTGGTGATGGGGGGTGGTCAGAGAAACGCAGGCATGCCTGTGCATTTGAACGCTGTTACAGGGGCGTGCATAATTAAGCCCCTGTGATAGCATACGCTGGCAGAGGTCTAGATGGCGACAGGAAGTTTAGCAGTTTCTGCGGTAGTTTCAGGTCAACCACAACTGTGCGGGTGGTTCCGATGTTACTTGATGGTACCGATGTTTTTGCTGACTTGTATGTCATGGGAAGTGGGCGGCTTTATACAGTGATGCGAGTCTTGGTATAGAGCTGTGGTTGCCTTGCGATTGCATTCATTAGCATATTTTCGCAGTGAGCGTGGTACATGCGAACACAGCCTTGCGAACCAACCTGAATCAGGCCCACTGATCTTTGCCAACCAAACCACTGTCTATGGGATACCGGCCTTTCCCAAAGGTGTTAATGACTTTTTCTTTAGATGTCTACATTGAGTGTCCGGCCAACAGATGTCTGTAACTCCTCCACTCCGTCTCTACCTATAATAAATAAAAATATTAATATGAAATGGTGCAAACTGCTGAATAGTCCGCTGTGTCACTGCAGATGTAGATGCATTTTGCCACCGGGTTTTGCCTTTCTTAGACTCCTTAGGTTCCAAAGGTTTGTGACAACAATATCCTTATATTAGGTGGCCTACAGACATGATGATGATGATGATGATGATGATGATGATGATGATGATGATGATTTCCTTTAAGTATATTGGGCCTAGAAGTGACACATGCAGATAAATAAATCTTCAAAAAAGTTGGAAACTTTCTTACATTTCAGAAGTACAATGCAAGAAGCTGATTTCGGTTTCCCCTGCAGAAATTCCCACTATGCAGAAAAAATCTAAGTAAAGTTATGACGGGTCATGATTTAAAAAAAATGTTCCTTCACTCTTCCATTAGGTAATTTTAAGCCTGCAGTAAAGTTTTTTTTGCCATAAAAAAGCATAATTTTTAGAGCCTATGCAAAACGATGTTGTAAATTGTAAGTAATGGCACGCTAACGGGTGTCACATGAAAAACTGCTGTCATCTCTAATGCAGGCAGCTGTGCAATGTATTTTTCTTCCCTTCTTGATGGAACGTAGGTGAAATAGTGCAGGAGCTGAGATCTCCTCACAAGCTGTTTACTTTTTTCCAAGGGAAACTCTATTCTGTTTTTCTCCTATTAGAACCACAATCAGTCCATTTATATGCTGCAAATATTATTGAGGAGCTTTGTCTGTCTAATTTAATGACTGTGTTTATCCAATAGCTCTTGCTGAGGATGATGTTTTGCATTCTGGATAGTGTCACATCAGCCAAATAGCAGCATATCTACTTTTTAGCCAAATAAATGACCTCAACCCCGCTTCTCTCACCCCATAAATCAGGCTTCCTGACTCCCAATCAACTCCTCAAACTACCAGGCTTTTCCATTCCTAACAAACTTCACACGTTCCAACAGGTGCTAATGCAATTTGAGGAGGTGGACAGATAGAGAACCGTCTGCTGCTGTTTTGTTGTAATTTACATTTGGGGGTTTGCACGCGTGTGATTGATATGCATGTGGCTAGTAACAGCAAATGTAGCCAGAGTAGACAGTAAAGTTGCTCTGAAAACAAATACTGTATGTAACTGATTTGCCCATAAGTAAAGCCCTCTGTGTAACCTGACTTCTGTGCCTAATGCACCATCGGATTAAAATATATAAATATGATTTTGGGGCGTCCCTGTATTATGTGTTACTGTAGGAAGCAAACACAAAGGTATGTCAATGCATGTTGTGAAGGAATATTCTACAGGCGGTGCTTTATACTAGGTATTAGCATAACAACAGTGGTATAATGAAAAGGCCCTGAGTCCCAGAAGCTCCCCAGATCTCACCACCTTTAGCAAGACCTACCACACATATACATCACACTTTGCCCATGGATGTGTTGTCTGCTTCTCTAGTGGTTTCTGAAACCTGTATACTTTGGCTCTTATATGTTTTACTCAAGCATTCCTGGGTCTCATGGCTGTCCCTATCATGCCTGCGATTCCTTATATCCTGTCACCAGGGCCACTTTCCCATTGAGTAGGGATGACCATCGACTATCAATGATTAAATCAATGATTACATATCAATGATTAAATATCAAATAGTTTTCGATGGCGGAGAACCAGATTGTTTCCAGCCATCGATGGTAGCCGTGGGCCCAATGTCCCCCCCTTTACACAGTGCTGCACTGTGTGCAAGTGTCAGAGCTGGGGGAGGTGCAAGGCGACTGACTGGCAGATGAGCTTGTCCATCAGCAATTCAGTGTGTCTGAGACTCGGGATGCCAATGGCCCCCCTCGCTCTAGAGCTGACTGAAAGGCTCAGCTGTCAGTCGGCAGCTTTGCACCTCTCCCAAATCTGGCACAGTGTGCCGGGATGCCGAACAAAACTCCTCCACTGGGTAAAAACTTCATAAGTTGGAAGGTGCTCGGCTGCTGCGCAAGTGCAAAGAAAACTGACCAGTTTTATGGTATATAACCGCACAGTTTAAAACCATCGATGATTCATGTCATCATCACCATCCTTTTCAAGCAAGCGCCCCTTTAAGAGTGATTTGTGTTGCTTCTTTAAAAATGTCTTTAGTAAATGATTGATTGATTGATTGATTGATTGATTGGGATTTTAACCAGTTAAGTGAAGGGGTATGTTCTGAGGTGATTTAAAAGCTACATTTCCACAGGGCCCCCATAGGTCTAGCTTTGCCCCGTCGCCAGTCCACCCCTCCACCTCGCCCTCCATCCCCACACTTCTTAACCCCTTGAGCCCAGCAAGCCACTCCATCTCTCCTCACTGAAGCTGGGTGGAGGCGAGGCTGTGGTCCAGGGATGTCATCACAGCCATGCCTCCTCCCAACATCTGTGAGTAAGATATGTATCAGAGGAGGGGGGCCTGCAAACTGCAATGTGCCTGTGACTATTTGCTACACCGATCATCAGTGGCTTCTCTTCTTGTAATGCCGCTGAGGTGAGCTGGGTGCAAGGGGAGGCAGGCCCCATAGGTGCTGCGGGCCCCATGGCAACCGCACCTCCTGCACCTACAGTTATGCGCTAGAGTTACGGGTTTCTCCCCTATTTCTTCTGGAAATCCCACTCTCTCCTTCCTGTATTAGTATGCTTGCTTTGCATTGAACAACTGCATTGTATGCATTTTTTTATGTTTTAGTGGGTGTGTTCTCCTTTATATGATGTGATAGCCAAATAAATGCCCTAACAGGATTTTACCATGAGCCCATCAAGGTGTGTGTGCGATTTATGGAGAGTTGACTACCAATGTTTGAATTGTATGAATGTGTCTTGTATGTCATCCATCTTGGACCGCCACCAGAGTAACTTTAACATTAATTAATAATTTCATCAGAATAATCTAATTTTCAATTTGACCTGTCAAAATAAATATGACCATAATTTTAAATGCCAACTCCTGTTGTCCGTATCTTTATTACGTTTTCGATAAAGTATTATATTATACAATGTGTATGATATATTGTTCCAATCCGCATCGGAGCAATACATCGTACAATCGTATATAGCTTTAGTGTTGCTGGAAGATAACCACGTACACAGTCTGGTAGCCACCATCTATGGGACCAAGGTCTTCCTGTCAGTTTTGTTGCAGAGTTATAACCCTTTTACAATAAGACAGCTTAGGGATATGGCCTCATGTCAGGGCAGACGCAACAATATGGTATGATGTTGTTGGCACATGGTCAGGTCCAGCATCCAGGTCCAAGAATACCCTTCACCTTTTTTTAATTAGAAGTTCAGGAGCAGATATCACAATGGGTGAACCATTTTGTGCACACTGAAATTAATTTTCATTTTGTACAGTCAAACTGCACATCATCAGAATTGTACATTTGTGCAAAATAATACCCAGTTAGTAGAGGGTATTATTATAAGTGAGGGCATAAGAAACAGACAGCGAGGATGGCATAAATAAGCACTGTGGGTGTTCTGTGAAATGAAAATGCCACCCAACAAGCCAGCAGACAGATGGGTCTCTGACCATCTCTCTGTCTTGTGTTTTAAGGCCACTCTACAGCTACCCACATGAAAAGCCTCCAATAACCAGACTTCTCTAATGTGCCAAGTTTATGACTTCACGGTGAATTATGATATAATGTCTCCCTTATCTATATCACGCTGTCTACTACAGCATAATTAAATCCCTATGTCAAGCAACCAGCAATGTGTAAGGACAAATATTGAATTAGTGAAAAATCCAAACTAACCACAAGAAATATAAATACTAGTTCAGCCCATAAATATCTTCCTCCACCATATGTACAGTAGGTTATAGATTCACTTTCATCAATATTATTATAGGAACATGTAAATATTTATTTTGTATAAAGATATACACGTATATACTGTATGTACAAATAGTTGATATTCCAAATGTTGATCATTTATAGTTCACTATATACTAGGGGTGAGCGGGTTCGGATTTCTGAAATCCGAACCCCCCCGAGCCCCCCCGATCCGAGTCCGATCCGAGTCAGGCTCGACTTTTCCCGCCTGACTCGGATCTGACATCGAGGCAAAACGTCATCATCCCGCCTTCCGAGTCTCGCGGGTTTTGGATCCTATATAAGGTACCCGCGTCGGCGCCATTTTCTCACTCGGCTGTGGACAGTGAAGAGGGAGGGTGGGAGTTAGTGCTGTGTAGTGTAGTGTAGTGTAGTGCTGCTGTTGTCCACTACTTCAAAGTCCATAGGGGCTGGCTGTGTTGTGCTGTGCTGCTGTTGTTAATAGGGGCTGTGTCCACTACTTCAAAGTCCATAGGGGCTGGCTGGACTGTGTTGTGCAGTCAGTTCTCCATAGGGGCTGTGTCCACTCCAAAGTCCTGTGCAGTGTCCCAGTCCTAAAGGGGTGCTGTAGTGTTGTCCAGGGGGTGCTCTGTCCATCAGGGGTGCTCCCCCCAAGTGCTAAAAAAATAATATATTTTCTGTGTTTGTGAATTGTGTGCGCAGTAGCCGCACGTGCATCAACAAAGTAGTGCCAAGCGTGCGCCTGTGTCATAAGTAAAGGGCCGGCTGGCTTGACCGTTAAAGGGTGCTGTAACCCCCGAAAGTACACTCCAGTCCAAACCAAAAAAAAATTATTTTCTGTGTTTGTGAATTGTGTGCGCAGTAGCCGCACGTGCATCAACAAAGTAGTGCCAAGCGTGCGCCTGTGTCATAAGTAAAGGGCCGGCTGGCTTGACCGTTAAGGGTGCTGTAACCCCCGAAAGTACACTCCAGTCCAAACCAAAAAAAAAATTATTTTCTGTGTTTGTGAATTGTGTGCGCAGTAGCCGCACGTGCATCAACAAAGTAGTGCCAAGCGTGCGCCTGTGTCATAAGTAAAGGGCCGGCTGGCTTGACCGTTAAGGGTGCTGTAACCCCCGAAAGTACACTCCAGTCCAAACCAAAAAAAAAATTATTTTCTGTGTTTGTGAATTGTGTGCGCAGTAGCCGCACGTGCATCAACAAAGTAGTGCCAAACGTGCGCCTGTGTCATAAGTAAAGGGCCGGCTGGCTTGACCGTTAAGGGTGCTGTAACCCCCGAAAGTACACTCCAGTCCAAACCAAAAAAAAAATTATTTTCTGTGTTTGTGAATTGTGTGCGCAGTAGCCGCACGTGCATCAACAAAGTAGTGCCAAACGTGCGCCTGTGTCATAAGTAAAGGGCCGGCTGGCTTGACCGTTAAGGGTGCTGTAACCCCCGAAAGTACACTCCAGTCCAAACCAAAAAAAAAATTATTTTCTGTGTTTGTGAATTGTGTGCGCAGTAGCCGCACGTGCATCAACAAAGTAGTGCCAAGCGTGCGCCTGTGTCATAAGTAAAGGGCCGGCTGGCTTGACCGTTAAGGGTGCTGTAACCCCCGAAAGTACACTCCAGTCCAAACCAAAAAAAAAATTATTTTCTGTGTTTGTGAATTGTGTGCGCAGTAGCCGCACGTGCATCAACAAAGTAGTGCCAAGCGTGCGCCTGTGTCATAAGTAAAGGGCCGGCTGGCTTGACCGTTAAGGGTGCTGTAACCCCCGAAAGTACACTCCAGTCCAAACCTAAAAAAAAATTATTTTCTGTGTTTGTGAATTGTGTGCGCAGTAGCCGCACGTGCATCAACAAAGTAGTGCCAAGCGTGCGCCTGTGTCATAAGTAAAGGGCCGGCTGGCTTGACCGTTAAAGGGTGCTGTAACCTCCGAAAGTACACTCCAGTCCAAACCAAAAAAAAATTATTTTCTGTGTTTGTGAATTGTGTGCGCAGTAGCCGCACGTGCATCAACAAAGTAGTGCCAAGCGTGCGCCTGTGTCATAAGTAAAGGGCCGGCTGGCTTGACCGTTAAGGGTGCTGTAACCCCCGAAAGTACACTCCAGTCCAAACCTAAAAAAAAATTATTTTCTGTGTTTGTGAATTGTGTGCGCAGTAGCCGCACGTGCATCAACAAAGTAGTGCCAAGAGTGCGCCTGTGTCATAAGTAAAGGGCCGGCTGGCTTGACCGTTAAAGGGTGCTGTAACCCCCGAAAGTACACTCCAGTCCAAACCAAAAAAAAATTATTTTCTGTGTTTGTGAATTGTGTGCGCAGTAGCCGCACGTGCATCAACAAAGTAGTGCCAAGCGTGCGCCTGTGTCATAAGTAAAGGGCCGGCTGGCTTGACCGTTAAGGGTGCTGTAACCCCCGAAAGTACACTCCAGTCCAAACCA
This sequence comes from Taudactylus pleione, assembly GCA_031769625.1. Lineage (NCBI taxonomy): Eukaryota > Metazoa > Chordata > Amphibia > Anura > Myobatrachidae > Taudactylus > Taudactylus pleione. The sequence continues at coordinate 14,143,063 of JAUIMM010000012.1, read as the reverse complement.
AAAAAAAAATTATTTTCTGTGTTTGTGAATTGTGTGCGCAGTAGCCGCACGTGCATCAACAAAGTAGTGCCAAGCGTGCGCCTGTGTCATAAGTAAAGGGCCGGCTGGCTTGACCGTTAAGGGTGCTGTAACCCCCGAAAGTACACTCCAGTCCAAACCTAAAAAAAAATTATTTTCTGTGTTTGTGAATTGTGTGCGCAGTAGCCGCACGTGCATCAACAAAGTAGTGCCAAGCGTGCGCCTGTGTCATAAGTAAAGGGCCGGCTGGCTTGACCGTTAAAGGGTGCTGTAACCCCCGAAAGTACACTCCAGTCCAAACCAAAAAAAAATTATTTTCTGTGTTTGTGAATTGTGTGCGCAGTAGCCGCACGTGCATCAACAAAGTAGTGCCAAGCGTGCGCCTGTGTCATAAGTAAAGGGCCGGCTGGCTTGACCGTTAAAGGGTGCTGTAACCCCCGAAAGTACACTCCAGTCCAAACCAAAAAAAAATTATTTTCTGTGTTTGTGAATTGTGTGCGCAGTAGCCGCACGTGCATCAACAAAGTAGTGCCAAGAGTGCGCCTGTGTCATAAGTAAAGGGCCGGCTGGCTTGACCGTTAAAGGGTGCTGTAACCCACAAAGTACACTCCAGTCCAAACCAAAAAAAAAATTATTTTCTGTGTTTAGCCGCACGTATATATCAAATCGATATAACATAAATGGAGGACCAAACTTTCTCCGATAAAAATAAAATAGAGAAAGATCAAGAACCACTTCCTCCTAGTGCTGAAGCTGCTGCCACTAGTCATGACATAGACGATAACATGCCATCAACGTCGTCTGCCAAGGCCGATGCCCAATGTCATAGTAGAGGGCACATACAATCCCAAATGGCAAAGTTCAGGAAAATGACCTTGAAAAAGACATTTAAATCAGCTGAAGAGAAACGTAAACTTGCCAATATGCCATTTACGACACGGAGTGGCAAGGAACGGCTAAGGTCGATCCCTAGTATGTTCATGACTAGTGGTTCAGCTTCACATGACGATGGAAGCACTCCTCCCACTAAAAAAATCAAAAGAGTTAAGCTGGCAAAAGCACAGCGAAGAACTGTGCTTTCTAAGAAGATATCACAAATCCCCAAGGAGAGTCCAAGTGTGGTAGTGGTTGCGATGCCTGACCTTCCCAGCACTGGACGGGAAGAGGTGGCTCTTTCCACCATTTGCACGCCCCCTGCAAGTGCTGAAAGGAGCACCCACAGTCCACTTGCTGATATGCAAATTGAAGATGTCACTGTTGAAGTACAACAGGATGAGGATACTGGTGTAGCTGGCGCTGAGGAGGAAGTTGGCGAGGAGGATTCTGATGGTGATGTGGTTTGTTTAAATCAGGCTCCGGGGGAGACAGTTGTTGTCCGTGGGATGAAAAAGCCCATCACGGTCATGCCTGGGCAGAAGACCAAACATTCCACCTCTTTGGTCTGGCAATATTTCTATCCAAATCCGGACAACAACTGTCTTGCCATATGTACCATATGTAAAGGTGAAATAAGTAGGGGTAGGGACGTCAACCACCTAGGAACATCCTCCCTTATACGGCACCTGCAGCGCGTTCATAAAAAGTTACTGTCAAGTTCAGAAACTTTGGCTCAGACCGTAAGCAGTCCAGGGACACCTAAATCCCGTTGTCCTGTTGTATCCAAGCGCCTGCAAACCACACCGTCAACTCCCTCCTCGTCAATTTCCTCCTTAGTCAGGATCGGAAGTAGTCCTGCAGGCCATATCACTGGCATGACTGACTCTCCTATCCGGGATTCCTCCGGAGGATCCTGCATTGCTACGCCTACTGCTGCCGCTGCTGCAGTTGCTGCTGCTGCTGGGAGTCGTTCATCATCCCAGAGAGGAAGTAGGAACACCACTACTTTTACTAAACAATTGACCCTCCAACAGTCCTTAGCGAGGAGGATGAAGTACGACAGCAGTCATCCTGAAGCAAAACGTATAACTGAGGCCTTGACTGCTATGTTGGTGTTAGACGTGCGTCCGGTATCCGCCATTAGTGCAGTGGGATTTAGACAATTGATGGAGGTAGTGTGTCCCCGGTTCCAAATCCCGTCTAGATTCCACTTCACTAGGCAGGCGATACCGAGACTGTACAGAAACGTCAGAAAAAGTGTCCTCAGTGTCCTGAAAAATGCCGTTGTACACAATGTCCACTTAACCACGGACATGTGGACAAGTGGAACAGGGCAGACTAAGGACTATATGACTGTGACAGCCCACTGGGTAGATGTATCACCTTACGCAGCAACAGCAGCAGCGTCACCAGTAGCAGCATCTCAGAAACGCCAGCTCGTTACAAGGCAGGCTACGCTGTGTATCACCGGTTTCAGTAAGAGGCACACCGCCGACAACCTCTTAGAGAAACTGAGGGAAATCATCGCCCAGTGGCTTACCCCACTTAGACTCTCCTGGGGATTTGTGATATCTGACAACGCCACCAATATTGTGCGGGCATTACATCTGGGCAAATTCCAGCACGTCCCATGTTTTGCTCACACAATAAACTTGGTGGTGCAGAATTTTCTGAAAAGCGACAGGGGCGTGCAGGAGACGCTTTGGGTGGCCCGAAAAATTTCTGGCCACTTTCGCCATTCAGCGACTGCGTGCCGAAGACTGGAGCGCCAGCAAACACTCTTGAACCTGCCCCGCCATCACCTGAAGCAAGAGGTTGTGACGCGGTGGAACTCAACCCTCTATATGCTTCAGAGGATGGAGGAGCAGCAAAAGGCCATACAAGCCTATACATCCACCTATGACATAGGCAAAGGAGGGGGTATGCACCTGACTCAAGCGCAGTGGAGAATGATTTCCGTGTTGTGCAAGGTTCTTCAGCCCTTCGAACTTGCCACACGTGAAGTCAGTTCAGACACTGCCAGCTTGAGTCAGGTCATTCCCCTCATCAGGCTTTTGCAGAAGCAGCTGGAGAAAGTGAAGGAGGAGCTAAGACGGAGCGATTCCGCTCGGCATGTGGGACTTGTGGATGAAGCCCTTCATTCGCTTTGCCAGGATTCCAGGGTGGTCAATCTGTTGAAATCAGACCACTACATTTTGGCCACCGTGCTCGATCCTAGGTTTAAAGCCTATGTGGTGTCTCTCTTTCCGGCCGACACAAGCCTGCAGAGGTGCAAAGACCTGCTGGTGAACACACTGTCAGCTGAAGCGGAACGTGACACGTCAACGGCTCCTTCTTCATTTTCTCCCGCAACTGGGGCTGCCAGGAAAAAACTTAGGTATCCTAAGCAACCCGCTGGCGGTGATGCAGGGCAGGCAGGACCAAGTTTGGACATCTGGTCTGGACTGAAGGACCTGGCAACAATTTCTGACATGTCTACTGTCACTGCATATGATACTGTCACCATTGACAGAATGGTGGAGGATTACATCGGTGACAGCATCCAAGTAGGCATGTCAGACAGTCCATACCTGTACTGGCAGGAAAAAGAGGCAATTTGGAGGCCCCTGTACAAACTGGCTCTATTTTACCTGAGTTGCCCCCCCTCCAGTGTGTACTCCGAAAGAGTGTTTAGTGCAGCCGGGAACCTTGTCAGCGAAAGGCGTAGGAGGTTGCTTCCACAGAATGTGGAGAAGATGATGTTCATCAAAATGAATTATCAGCTCTTCCAGGGAGACCAGCCTCCAGAACGTACAGAGGGACCTGTGGTGGTGGATTCAAGTGGGGACGAGTTAATACTTTGTGAGGATGAGGATGTACACACTGAAGAGGGTGAGGAATCGGTGGATGAGGAGGATGAGGATGACATCTTGCCTCCGTAGAGCCAGTTTGTGCAGGGACACATTAATTGCCAGCTTGTTTTGTGGGGGCCCAAACGAACCAATCATTTCAGCCACAGTTGTGTGGCAGACCCTGGCGCTGAAATGATTGATTTGTTAAAGTGTGCATGTCCTGTTTATACAACATAAGGGTGGGTGGGAGGGCCCAAGGACAATTCCATCTTGCACCTCTTTTTTTCTTTGCATTATGTACAGTTTGGGGCCTAGTTTTTCTAACTGCCATCCTGTCTGCCACTGCAGTGTCACTCCTAGATGGGTCACGTGTTTGTGCCGCCCACTCGTGTCGCTTAGCATAGTCATCCAGCTACCTCGGTGCAACCTTTTGGACATAAAAACACTATTGTGAGGTGTGAGGTGTTCAGAATAGACTGGAAATGAGTGGAAATTAAGGTTATTGAGGTTAATAATAGCATAGGAGCAGAAAAACCTACAAATTCTGTGATTTTAGCTGTTTTTATGCTTTTTTTCAAAAAAATACAGATCCAAAACACAAAACCCAGAACCCAAAACACGGAAGGGTGGTTTTGGCAAAACCAATCCAGATCCAAAACACGAAGAAAGATCCAGATCCAAAACCAAAACACAAAACACGAAAAGTGGCCGGTGCACACCCCTACTATATACTGTATTTTTGTTTTGGCCACATTATTTTACTTAGATTATTAAAACACCTAGGCCCTGATTCAGAGCCGGACGCTCTGAATCAGGGCCCACCTCCATAAATATGGAGCGTCCTCCTGGACGCTCGTATAGCTGTGGGTCACCACCCACAGCCTATACGAGCGCGCATGATGATGGTCGCGATGGTCTTGACCATCGCAACCATCGCCAGTGCGACCAGAAGCCTGTGGTCCAGTTTTTCTAACCACAAGCCCTGGAGTGATTTTGGCTCTATCAGAGCCAAAATCACTCCCACTGACATCACTAGTGATGTCAGTGGGGCCGGCTTCTGACGGTAGGCGTTCCCTTGGGAACGCCTCCGTCTGGCAGGCACGCCCCCGGCACGCCCACCAAAGGGGGCGTGCTGTCAATCAACATCGACAGCACGCCCCCTTTGATCAGACACAACGAGCGAAGGAAAGTCCTTCGCTCGTCGCGTCTCGCGCATGCGCACGACGGAGCTCCCTCCGTCGTGTGCATACGCAGTGCACACCATCGACCCACTTGCGAACGGACAGCCGCTCGCGAGTGGGTCTGAATGAGGCCCCTATTCCATTGTTAGGACAAAGTGATGGCTTATTTATCACCCACTTTCTGTTTTCCTTAACAGTGTTAATCAAGGCTGACTTTTATTTAAGATAATGGCTTTGTGTGAGTTTTAGTTGAAGAAATTAAGATAAATGGCATTTTGTCATGAAGATGTAATGCAACCCCTGTACATTACATTACAGGAATAAGAAGCCTTGTGTACAAGATGTTATCAGATTTACATAGAAGCAGTGGCACACTAGGGCGGTAACACCAGAGTACTGATACAGTACCGGGTGCTGCACTGTAGCATTACGTGCAGCACTTGGACCCTGACACAGTGAGGGAGCCGACACTACACACAGACTGGTCCCCGGGGGCATTTCACATCTCCAGGACTCCAGGAGTGATTAAAACAGGGGTTCGGGTCGCAAGGCTATGTCCCCTACTGCCGGCATGCGCATTCGCTGCGTGCACTGCAACCCTCCCCACACTGAGTGTCACCACGGGGAGGGACGCCACTGCGTAGAAGTACAGTCCTAGTGATTAACAAAAAAAAATGAAAACAATGCTATTGTTAATTACAGAGAAGATAGCATGTTTTCCAATGTAGTTCTTAGCCATTCACTACAATAAACTCTACCCATACTTGCCTACTTTTGAAATAGTATGTCAGGGAGATTATGAAAGCTACACCTATGTTCGCAGTGGGGATGCGTCATAATCCCGGCGCCAGCATCCCGTAAGTAGCGGGGTTGGGGGGAAGGTTAGGGGTTAGGCCCTAGGGGGAGGGTTAGGGTTAGGCACCAAAGAGGGAGGATTAGGATAGGTAGAGGAGGAGGGTTAGGAATCCGGATACCGACCAACAAGTGTCGGTATGTTAACCCTATCGGGATCCCGGCATCGGAATTCTGACCGACAGGATCCCGACTGTCAGTATTTCATACCGAGCCCGAATGTGTGTACTGCGCCTTCTGACTACGCAACATTTTTTATCATAGGCATAATTGTGCATTAAAAATGTGATGCACTCTACTATTTTCTAACATCTTAAATGGCCCCCTAACTTTCTCCCTTCTACCAGGTTCACACAGTTCATCACATTTCCCTGTAATTCATCACACAACTTTGGGCATATAGCCTCCCATGTAGCCATCAGTGTGCTGGAAAGCAGTGGCCATTTTCCTCCCTTATTCTTCTACTCAGTATATCCTCCATGGTTGGCGGAGAGTGATGATGTCATCATGGTGTTGCGCACACCCAGCCTGGCCTCAGGGAGATTGCTATACTCTCCTGGGAGTCAGGGAGATCACCACTATATCAGGGCAAGTATGACTCTACTGCACCTGTACATACTTTTTGGCACAACTGAGATATACATGTTGACAAAAAACTTAGCCTAGCCAATAACAGAAATAGATTAATCAAACCAAGGTTTCTCCACTTGCTAGCGGAATTAAAGCCAGGAAAGGAAATTGCTTAAAGAGGGTATCTCCTCTATCTAGGTACTGTAGAACTCCCCAAGCTTTCATTAGAGCCAACTGTAAATGGCGGCATCCACTACACGATTTTAGCAGGCGATTGAACGATAACAACATCGTTATCGTTCAATCGTTTAAAAATTGTTTATAAATCGTGCAGTGTTTGGTCGTTGACGATCAGCGATGCGCGCTCCCGCTGGTCGTTTGATCGTCTCGTCAGTCGACTGAACATGCAGGTCAATTTCACTTGATCTATTAAAGATCGTTTGCAAATCGTTCAGACTGAAAGATAAAATTTCAAGGGAAAAAAATCAAGGGAAAATCGTTTAGAGATTGGACAGGGAGTAGATCGTCTAGTGGATGTGCCCCTTAGCTTTGCCGTTGGGAAAAACACTAACTGCTGCATCAGAAATGGTGCAGTGGTAAAGGCGCACTAAAGGCGGTGCTGCAGCCTCATACACAGTCCCCACTATCGCTAGAGGAGCGATGGAACCACCGGCTGTTAGTATTACCATGGGAGGACATCTGTGGTCCAGGTTCTCTGCAGACATGTCTCCTATCCACGCCACGCGGGATTGGTGGGGAGGCAGCAGCTGTTAGCATCACCATGGGAGCATGTCTACGGTCTGGGTACTCTGCACGCATGTCTCCTCTTTAGCCATGGTGACTGTGCGAGAGGTGGGAGAGGCAGCGACTGTGTAGAAGGTGGGGATTCATTGTTCTGAACTTGAACAATACATCTCCCTCTGGGTGCTGATAGGGGGACCGTGACATATTCAGAGCAGAAAAAATTGTTTATTAGATTTACAACTATTTCATAAAATTGTATAAACGGTCGGTAGTAGAGCAGTTACACTTTCCTTGCATGACTCCAACACCATGTGGCTGCTCCTAGCAAGGCCCCTCAGCGGCAGTGTGGCTCATTTAAAGTAACATATCAGTGGCAGGTTCGTGTGAAATATGCCACTTAATCTGGTAAAAATGGCAATTATGCAAAGTGCTTCACATCACCCTCCAAGTTACTCTCAGATGAGAATGCTTTATAGCCTCCATAAACTAGAGTTATATTTCAAGCAACAAAGTACATCAAACTTACCTTGCAATTAGCCTGGGAATATCCAACGCACAAATGAACATTTCGTGTGCTCTGCCTACTTTACTGCTGCCTAAACCATGATTTCTTTTTCCTGTGTGTTCACTGAGCTGCAGAGTTCAAAAATCTTTTAAACAGATTACACTGCCTTCATTTCAGCCATAAATCTGTCAGCTACTTGTGAAGGGTCAAAATAATAGCACTTATATATACTTTATAGGCACTTCATAATATGTCTGTTGTTTATTAATGGAAATACCAATTCTACAATAACGCACTCGGGATAAAAAGGGGTATTAGGATTTAAATATAATGTATTTTCAAATTTGTGGGTTTTAAAGGAAGTGATATTTCAAAATATATGATATAATTATTCATGAAAGCATGTGGTGATGTTTATCCGAATATAGGTCTGATTCCGAGATGTTTGCTAATGCAGCCGAGATCTCAATAGCAGTTGTGAAAATATGTAAATGCTTACCTTAGCTTTCCTTATGTGCTACACCGTGCGATGGAGTCAGGGCCGGTTCTAGATATTGTGGAGCTCAGGGCGAAAGTTCCCATTTGTGCCCCCACCCCCCCCCCCCCCAACAAAAGAGAGAAATTACTTTTTTTAAACAGCGTTACTCTGCACGCTTCCAGAGAGGGGGCGTGTCCTTGTGGTACACCCCTAATTCATCACACTGTGGGGCGTGCTCAGCACTTACAGAGGTGCTGGGCTTCCCCCAAGCTCTCCCCTCAGTAATGCCCTTTATAACACATTATGCCACACGCAGTAATGTCCTTTATAACACATTATGCCACACGCAGTAATGTCCTGTATAACACATTATGCCACGTGCAGTAATGCCCTTTATAACACATTATGCCACACAAAGTAATGCCCTTTATAATACATTATGCCATATGCAGTAATAACCTGTATAACACATTATGCCACATGCAGTAATGCCCTTTATAACACATTATGCCACATGCAGTAATGCCCTTTATAACACATTATGCTACATGCAGTAATGCCCTTTATAACACATTATGCCACATGCAGTAATGCCCTTTATAACACATTATGCCACACGCAGTAATGCCCTTTATAATACATTATGCCACACAAAGTAATGCCCTTTATAACACATTATGCCACACGCAGTAATGCCCTGTATAACACATTATGCCACATGTAGTAATGCCCTGTATAACACATTATGTCACACGCAGTAATGCCCTTTATAACACATTATGCCATATGCAATATAACCTGTATAACACATGCCACAAGCAGTAATGCCCTGTATAATACATTATGCCACACGCAGTAATGCCCTGTATAATAAATTGAGCCACACATAGTAATTCCCTTTATAATACATTATCCCAATTCAAATTACTCCACACAGTAGTCCCTTATTCATGTTATGACACACAATGGTGCCCCTTTTACACAATGTCCAAATTAGTGCCCCTTATACACAAGGTCCACAGTAGTAGTGTCTCTAATACAATGCCCACAGCAGTGGTGCCCCTTACACAATGGCCCCAGTAGTGGTGCCCCATGCAATGCCCCCATTAGTAGTGCCCACAGTGGTAATGCCCATAGTAGTAATGCCCCCATTAGTAGTGCCCCCATTGGCAATGCCCCCTATAGTAGTGCCCCATTGGTAATGTCCCCTATAGTAGTGCCCCAAGTAGTAGTGCCCCCATTGGTAATGTCCCCTATAGTAGTGCCCCAAGTAGTAGTCCCCCCAGTAGTAGTGGTAGTAGTAGTAGAGGTCATGACGTCCCTCCCATAGTTCTCTCTGCAGGAGCCGGAAGCCAGAGCTCAGGAGTGAGCTCCAGCTCTCAGCTGCGGGGAACGAGCCAGGTGCCCGCTGTTAACAAATCTCAGCGGGCACCCGGGAAATGGAGCCTCCCTGCGGCGGCTAGCGGGGGTTGCGGGGACCGGCGCAGTTTTTTTTCTGGGGACCTTTTTTTTTTTCTGGGGACTCAATGGTGCCCGCCCTCTAGGGGCTAGCGCTCCGGGTTATGGCCCTATTAGGCCGCCCCTAGAACTGTCCCTAGATGGAGTGTATGAGCACTGAGACACCCACTGTCAGACTCAATGGTCTGTGTAATTGCAATGTAGACTGTACTGTATATACTTCAATATGGATTTTATATTGGACTCATAATTGATATTTGCAGTAGGCTATGGTCTACTCTAGCTACTCTCCTGAAATCCAAGTAAACATGGCCTCTAAAGCTTTGGATTTGTGATTGGGAATCCAGCAGCAGTTCCATACACGCTCATGACACTCCTGTAGCACACCCATGAAAACTCCCCCTTTTTTGCGATCACCTTAGGTCCTTTTCCAGTCTCCATCTTGAGATTGCAAACCCCTGCGCAGGTGTTAGTGTTCCCGTACAAAATTGTGATGACACTGGACACTTAGGTTTGTGGATGCGCAGTAAGAATATCCCGGACTTTTCACGCATGCGCGGAAGCAAACAATTGCTCAACTGCTTACAGCACGCTTTCACAGTAAGTGGTCAGGTGACCATCTTAGTGAAGGTGGCTGTCTGGCTTCAATACATAACAGGAGACAGCATTTTAAACCATTGCCATATATCTTCATGTATGTTTATTAATCTATTTCATTGTATGATATTTATATGTACAACTTAGGTCTTCTATACCTACATTATGCAACTGTTTAATTTAAATATTTTATAATACACTTAATTACATGTTTTAAACCATTTATCATAAGTATTTTTTCTTCAGTTTTTTAGTATAGTGATCGGCCTGAGGCTACTTCCCCAAAATGTGGTAAAGATGATGTCCATCAAAATGAACTGCAAATTCTATGAGAAAGACCTTTACCGTCAATTACATGCAAAAATTACAGAGGCACCTGTAATGGTGGATTCCAGCCGGGACAAATTAATATTGTGTGAAGAAGTTGATGTATACATCACCCCAGATTCTACCAGCACCCAAGCCTATATCGTCATCCCATCCTGTGTTGTGTATAAATTAGAGCTCCGTTCCCTGTTAGATTGGGGATTCATTGTCCACTTTAGTGGATGTGAGCTCCATTTTAGTCCATATCACCACCCCCCTACACATCTTCTGACCTGGGCTATAGGAGGAGCAGCTGCACTCTGGAATTCGGCTGCATGGAGTTGCCCCTCTGATTCGCTGAAATTCAGGTAGAGGGGCCATGAGTAGGGAGTAGGGAGGGACACTATAATCAGAGAATGCAGTTTTATCTGCTTTATTCCATTTTTTTAAACCATATCCTCTATTTTCACATTTTGAAAATATGTTTATGTGAATCTCAGCTGAGGCTTTTGTAATGTTATTCTGTTTAATATATAATGCACGTTATTTAGCACTTTGTTGTGGTCTTGTAGTCGGCATGTAGACTAATCATTTATTCATGATTGAGGAAAGAAGTGAAAAGTTGCATTTTTTTATTCCTAACTTTGTGTTATTAAATTGTAAAATTGTGAAGTTTCCACTTCCAGATTTTTTTATGAATAAGAAAAGAATAACACACTGCGCTACCACTTACAGTGTCACTATTTGTTTACGAATACACTGAGTTTTCCACTAACAATGTGACAATATATTTTATGAATACACTGCGTTTTGCACTTACAGTGTGACAATATTTTTTACGAATACACCCCTGCAGCCCCTGCCCCTGGATGGACACAGCAACCACTGGATGGACACAGTAGACCCTGGATAAGCACAGAAGCCTCTGCCCTTGATGGACACAGCAACCCCTGGATGGACGCAGCAACCCCTGGATGGACACAGCAACCCCTGGATGGACACAGCAGCACCTTGATTAATGACACAGGCAGCACACTTGGCGCAGCTACGTTGCTGATAAGTGTGGCTAACGTGCACACACACAGAAAAAAAAACACTTAATATATTTTTTTTTGCACTTGGGGGGAAAGCACCCCTGAACGAGGCTGCAGCACCTTGATAAACACCACATACAGCACCTCTGCGCAGCTACGTTGCTGATAAGTGTTGCTAATGCACACACACACAGAAAAAAAAACACTTAATATACTGTATTTTTTTTTTTTGCACTTGGGGGGTGAGCACCCCTGAACCAGGCAGCAGCCCCTTGATAAATGACACAGGCAACACCTCCCTGCAGCTACGTTGCTGATAAGTGTTGCTAATTCACACACACGCACAGAAAAAAAAACACTTAATATACTGTATTTTTTTTTACACTGGGGGGGAGAGCACCCCTGAATGGGGCAGCAGCCCCTTGATAAACGACACAGGCAGCACCCCTGCGCAGCTACGTTGCTGATAAGTGTGGCTAATGCACACACACACAGAAAAAAAATTATTTATTTTTTTTACACTGGGGGGAGAGCACTCCTGAATGAGGCAGCAGCCCCTTGATAAATGACACAGGCAGCAGCCCTGCGCAGCTACCTTATTGATAAGTGTGGCACACACACACACACAGAAAAAAAAATCTTATATTTTTTTTACACTGGTGGGGAGAGCACTCCTGAACCAGGCAGCAGCCCCTTGATAAATGACACAGGCAACATCTCCCTGCAGCTACGTTGCTGATAAGTGTTGCTAATTCACACACACGCACAGAAAAAAAAACACTTAATATACTGTATTTTTTTTTACACTGGTGGGGAGAGCACCCCTGAATGGTAAACGACACAGGCAGCACCCCTGCGCAGCTACGTTGCTGATAAGTGTGGCTAATGCACACACACACAGAAAAAAAATTATTTATTTTTTTTACACTGGGGGGGAGAGCACTCCTGAATGAGGCAGCAGCCCCTTGATAAATGAAACAGGCAGCAGCCCTGCGCAGCTACCTTGTTGATAAGTGTGGCACACACACACACACACAGAAAAAAAAATCTTATATTTTTTTTACACTGGTGGGGAGAGCACTCCTGAACAAGGCAGCAGCCCCTTGATAAACGACACAGGCAGCATGCTTGGCGCAGCTACCTTGTTGATAAGTGCAACTAAAGCACACACACAGAAAAAAACACTTTTTATTTTTTTCACACTGGGGGTGAAGAGCACCCCTGATGGACAGAGCACTACCCTGGACAACACAGCAGCACCCCTTTATGGACTGCAGTGACACAGGAGCCACTGAAGCACAGCCCCTCTTCTGTCTGCAGCACAGCTCCTATAGACAACACAGCCCTTATGGACAACAGCAGCCAGCCCCTATGGACAACAACAGTAGCCAGCTCCTATGCACAGCAACAGCACAGCCGCTATGGACAACAACAGCACAGCACAACCCCTCCTTCCTCTTCATTCTCCACAGCTGGAATGAAAATGGCGGCGAGCGCGGGAACCTTTATACAATCCAAAACCCGCGAGAATCCGACAGCGGGATGATGACGTTTTGCTTTGCTTTGAGATCCGAGTCAGGCCGGAAAACCCGAGCCAGACTCGGATCTCGCCACGGATCTGTAATTTCGGGTGGGTTCGAACCCGCTCATCTCTAATTGAAGTTTACTCCAATCTAACAAGTACATCAAGGTTTGTCAATAGGCTAATATGGTCTAACTCACTAAAGAGACATGAACAACCCATTTTCTGTTTAAGGAAACTCACAGGGTGCATGTGGAAATGGTAGGTATGCTAGAGTGCAGCTGGTGCTACCTATGCAGTTATCTCTTATGATTGCTTATGAAAACACGGTGCAATTAAATTGCTTTTCTTTTGACTTGACATTTTTGCAACTGCCCTTTCTGTAGAAATACTGCAGGTTATAGTGGTTCTGCAGTTTTTCGTCAACGTTTCAGCCAGGGCCGTAACTAGGGAAGTGCGACCAGTGCCATGGCACAGGGCACCGCAGGGCAGGGGGCACTGTTCGGACCTGTCACTTTTCCTGTTAATTATCATTCTCACTTATAGCTTCCTCTTCTTTTATCCCCAGCATCTCCTGTCCTCCCTATCTCTTCTCTGGCCCTTCCCCAAGCTTGGAAGATTATATGCCATGTTTTATCATGCTAGAGTGCCGTGTGGGAACAAATGTGCTTATATGTACTCTTATTCACATTTTTGGATGCAGTACAAATGCTGCGATTGGCCTGTGTTCAATGAGCCTCCAAATCACATCAAACAAAAGCTGTGTGGGCATGTCCTGGTTTTATCTGTTAACCATCTACAAATGATGCTCAATATACAGATGAGTCCATCCACTATTACTATATCAGGGAAACGTAGAGAAAAAGTAAACATCTTCATGGTAAAATGATTTCATTTTGAAATGATGAAGTCTCAATGGATCGTTTAAGTACCTGAAGAAATAAACTTGCTTAATGTTTATGATGTACAGAAATATTTTGTTAAATATGTAAAAGTGGGGGAAAAAAACCATTACAATGCAGAAAAAGGATAATGTCGAACATAAAAGGATGATGAAAGTATGTTTATAAGTTTCAGAAAGCAGTTATTTTTATAGTATATTTGGATAGATTAGCAGGGGAACGGTTACCTTTTATGCTTGGCTGATACTTTCTTATTATATGATGAAGAAACTCTTGTCTACCATTGTAGCAATTCCCATTACAGAACCTTTAAGGAACAAATATCATTCACTGAAGCTTATCATCCTTTATCATTCACCTGTCTAGAGGGAATGTGACAGGTAAATAGCGGTTTCATACACACCCTTAAGGCTTTCCAGTCTGCTAGGCCGTGTGTGAAATGGAGGAAATACCTGTAAGACAATGGCCTGCATACAAATGTGATGTGAGCTTTCCATTTAAGATATGTAATGAGGATATTATATAATTTTTTTCTACACATATGGAGTTTCAAAGTTGTAATGGAATCATGAAATATGTATAACAAATAATTGCACTATAATCCAAAACCCAAGTCTGTCCCCACCCGCGCACGCAGGGGGGTTTCCGAGTACCTAGAAACCCCCCCTGCCCGCCACTCCATCGCAGCCCAGCTTAACAATAATTTTTTTTTTGTTTAAAACATGTGAGCCCGGCAACTGTCCCTGGCTGAGCTGCCTGTAGGGGGAGCTGCAGCGCTTGCGCACAGCTCCTCCCGGGCAGTTCTCATAGGGCACAGCACACCAGCATTGTTGGAGGCTGAGACATCGGAGCCTGCTGCATGACAGTGACCATCGCTCTCTCCCAGAGCCGCACCACAGGTGGGTGTAATGTTTTACATGTGGGGGGAGGGTGATCTTTGTCAGTGTGCCAGTCTGTGTGTGTATAGGCTTTGTCAGTGTGTGTGTGTGTGTGAGAATAGGCTTTGTCAGTGTGTGTGTATCAGTCTCTGTGTGTGTGTGAGTAGGCTTTGTCAGTGTGTGTAAGTCTCTGTGTGTGTGTGTATAGGCTATGTCAGTGTGTGTGTGTGTGTATATAGGCCTTGTCAGTGTGTGTGACTTAGTCTCTGTGTGTGTGTGTGTGTGTGTGTGTGTGTGTGTGTGTGTGTGTGTGTGTGTGTGTGTGTATATAGGCCTTGTCAGTGTGTGTGAGTCAGTCTCTGTGTGTGTGAGTAGGCTTTGTCAGTGTGTGTCAATCTCTCTGTGTGTGTATAGGCTGTCAGTGTGTGTCAGTCTGTGTGTGTATAGGCTTTGTCAGTGTGTGTGTGTGTCAGTCTCTGTGTGTGTGTGTGTGTGTGTGTGTGTAGGTTTGTCAATTCAATTTAAGGCAAAATCATTATTCATTTCTGCAGATCACTGTTGCTTGTTTCTTTGTAGTGTGTGTGTATAGGCTTTGTCAGTGCAGTGTCTGTCAGTGTGTGTGTGTCAGTCTCTGTGTGTGTGTGTGTGTGTGTGTATAGGCTTTGTCGGTGCAGTGTCTGTCAGTGTGTCAGTGTGTTTATGCTTTGTCAGTATATATGTGTGTCAGTGTGTGTGTGTATATGCTTTGTCAGTGCAGTGTGTGTGTGTCTAGGCTTTGTCAGTGTATATGTGTGTCAGTGTGTGTGTGTCTAGGCTTTGTCAGTGTATATGTGTGTCAGTGTGTGTGTATATGCTTTGTCAGTGCAGTGTGTGTGTCTAGGCTTTGTCAGTGTATATGTGTGTCAGTGTGTGTGTGTATGCTTTGTCAGTGCTGTGTGTGTGTTAGTGTGTCTGTGTCAGTGCAGTGTGTGTATAGGCTTTGTCAGTGCAGTTTGTGTGTTAGTGTGTCTATGTCAGTGCAGTCTGTGTCAGTGTGTGCGTCTGTGTGCGTGTATATGTCACTGTGTATGTTTGCGGTGCCGCCTTTTTATTTCTTCAAGGAGCTGAAAAGCTCCATATAAATATAGTCAAGTAGACTCCAAATAAAAAAGTTCAACACCCGGGGTGCAGATCCTAAGAACTAAGCAGACCACTCAGTCTTGAACATACAATCACATACAGGCAGCGCTCCTCTGGTACTCAGTAATCCAAGCTTGTTAATCCATTACTGTGCAACATTTCAGATGCAATTATTACATATTTCGTCAAGACATTGATGAAATATGTAATAAATTCATCTGAAACGTTGCACAGTAATGGATTAACAAACTTGGATTATTGAGTATTGATTATTGAGTACCCGAGGAGTGCTGCCTGTATGTGGTTAAATTTTTTGCCATTGGTTTTGTAACCAAGTATTGGAAACCCCCGTTTCAAAATCCTGCGTTTGCCACTGGTCCCACCCAGTCAGGTACAGCTTTGTACTTGTATTAGTAAAGGTGCAGTAAGTGTAACATTAAAAAAAACTATTTACTTGTGGAGATTTTATTTTCTTTGTATTTAACCACTTACTGTCAGTGCTATACAATCTACATTAGTGCCATCCCAGATATAGGACATGACTAGATTACATTACACTACATTGTATGACATCTGGAATGTTCTCACAGGACTTTATCACAATTGGGGTCTATTTATCATCTTAATTTCTACAAAAGCAGGTGAAAATTAACATTTCTACTTCAGGGTCCATAGGGTATCCACAGGATACCTTGGGGTATAGGTGTGACGTCAGTCATCGGGCACCATAGAGTTAAGCTTTCAGCCTCCCAGGATGCACTAGGGTCCCCCTCCTATACCCCGCCCCAGAGCCAAGGCACCTCAGTTTCGTTTGGTGCCCGGCCGGAGTCGGGTGCACCTGTTTGAGTGGGGGCTAGAAGAGCCCCTGAAGCTTTTTCTTCATGCAGCTGTGGCTGCACATCTGGATGAACAGCATGGACAGTTAGTCCTGACGTCCATGCTGTCTTCCCTACACCCCCGCCGGTACCAGAATGCCAGTACCGATCCGGGGATGCTGGTGAGCATCTGGGGTCACAGCTAGCAGTGACCCCAGATGTTCCGGACCATGGCCGGATTCAAGGGGGACAGCAGGTAAGCAGCGGGGTCCCGCGGTGGGTCCCCGCTGTTACATGGTCCAGAGTCCCCAGGCAGGGGGCTCCCTGGGGACTGGCTGCAGCATGAGCCAGGTATGAACCTGCGCTTCCACTACCCCCTGAGACAGCGGACCGCAGCAGTGTGGTAGCGCTGCGGCGTCCCGGGGGTTAAATGCATGCCAGGGGAGCGTGCCTTCCCTGTCTCACAGCCGGCGCCTCCCCCGCTGCACACAGCCCTCTCTGCACACTGCCGACTGGTCCTGTAGCAGCGCTCCTCCCCCAGGCCAGCCTCCTCTCTGCTCCTCGGCGGCCATCTTTCCAACGCATGGTGAACGCTGCTGGAAGCACTGGACGGAAGCATCATGGTCTGGGTCCCCCCGCATACCTCTCCTCCGATTTTGGTCAGGTCTGTGTATGCTGCGCTGTGTCCTACCAGGCCCTTTGTCTGCGTAGTTGAGTGATCAGCGCTGTTAGTGCAGGAATTGATTTTTCTTTGCATTGTATGTGACTGTGCTAGCACTGCTGCCTGTAACTTTTCTTCTAACTGTCAGCTTTATTTCTGTCCCTGTTCTTTCTGCTAAGACCTTGCGGTGCGGTGCTGCAGGGTGGTCTCTCGCCTATTTAATATATAATTGGTGAGAGGGGTCACATACTTGGTGCCATCATGTCTGAAAGTGATTTTCCTCTCCGGCTACAGTGTACTACGTGTAAAGTACCGTTAGCGGAGGGGGAGGGTAGCGCGGAGGGCCTTTGCCGGCAGTGTTTGTCTATGGTGCGGCCTATTACGGTTACAGCACCGGTACAGGAGCCGCCCTGGGCTTGTTTCGCTCAGGCGCTTACAACCTTAGTGGGCCAGTTAGCTCCGCAGCCCACGTTTACGCCGATGGGTTTGTCCCAGCAGTCAGTGGTGTCGTCACCCATGCAGGGTTTCCCACGACAATTGGTGGTACCCCACAGTCTCCCTATTTCCCCGCTCCCGGTTTCTCAGGAGCCGGCGTGGGTTAATTCCCTGACGAGTTCTGTACAGCACTTGTCGGATGTGTTGCAAGGGGAGTCTGTGATGCGGCCACATAAACAGCCGGTGGCGTCTCTGTCGGCTCCTTATGAGGATGACGAGGGGACGTCTGATGATGGGGAGATTCTGGATCCTTACGATCAGGAACCTCTCCATACTAAGGACGCTGACGCTAAGTCCAAGGTATATATTCCTGGACTTATTCGGGCAGTCCGCACAGCCTTGGTGATTGAGGACGAAGTTCCCCCAGCGGCTAAATCCAAGTATACCTTTTTTAAAGAGGTGAAGGGCGATGCCACAGTCTTTCCTCTTTCGGGTCAGTTAGTGGACCATTTAGAGGAGGCGTGGAAACAGCCTGGCAAAAGATACCAGCCGCAGAGGCGCCTGGCAGTGGCTTATCCATTCGCGGATAATTATTTTGCAAAGTGGGAATCCCCTCCACAGGTGGATTCTCACGTGACCCGTCTTGTCCGTAGTGCTACATTGCCGATGCCATCCATGTCCTCCCTTAAGGATGCTACGGACCGCAAGGTGGAGATCTGCCGGAAGTCCGCTTATTCCCTGGCGGGGGGGGCAGCACGGCCGGCTATGGCCATTTGTTGGGTTGCCAGAGCGATGGAGCGCTGGGCGGATTCATTAGAGGCGTCTTTTGATTCCGACTGTCCGGCCGAACAGGCGGAGTTGATTGGTAATCTCCGTGATTCGGCCACTTATATCAACGAGGCGGCCTTAGACATTAGTACTCTGGTGTCTAGAATTTCTTCAGCTGCTCGTCGCACCTTGTGGCTGCGATCCTGGAAGGCGGATGCAGATTCCAAAAAGGGTTTGGAGGCGTTGCCATTTACCGAAGAAGTTCTCTTCGGTCCGGATCTGGACAAGATTGTGGCCACGCTGGCAAAGTGGGAGGCCGCCTGCTGCAGTTCGCGCAGTGTTGGTCGGTCACTACGACAGACACTTGGGTTCTCGAGGTGGTCTCCCACGGGTACGCCCTCTCTTTCCGGCACAGACCCCCGGCTCGATTCTTCACCACGGGTCTACCATCAGACCGGAACAAGGCTACGGAGCTGTGGAAGGTATTGCACACTATGCTCCAGGCTGGAGTTATAGTGCCTGTTCCATTCTCCCAGAGGGGCCAGGGTTTCTATTCAAATCTTTTTTTGGTACAGAAACCCAATGGGTCGTATCGTCCGATTCTCAACCTCAAAGCTCTCAACAAGTCTTTGCGGGTACCGAAGTTTCGGATGGAGACCCTACGGTCCATCATTCTGGCGCTGGAAGCTGGGGACTACATGGTGTCATTGGACATACAGGACGCTTACCTGCATGTCCCTATTCTTTTGCGCCATCAACAGTTCCTCAGGTTTGCAATCCGCAGCGACCACTTCCAGTTTCGGGCGTTACCTTTTGGCCTGGCGACAGCACCACGTGTGTTCACCAAGGTGATGGCAGTCATGGCGGCTTCTCTGCGGCTGCAGGGAGTCCGCATGTTGCCGTACTTGGACGACCTTTTATTGGTGGCGGGATCTCCAGAGCTCCTTCTACGCCACTTGGACCTGACCATTGTGCTACTGCAACGGCACGGCTGGCTAATCAACTGGCAGAAGTCCACTCTAATCCCGTCTCGGCGGATTCTGCACCTCGGAGCCTTATTGGACTCGGAACAGCAAAGGATCTTCGTGACGGGGGAAAAGATCTCTGCTTTACAGTCGAGGGTGCGCAGTTGTCTGCACAACCGCCGGATGTCTCTACACTCGGCGATGAGGTTACTGGGTTCCATGGTGTCGTTGTTCGACATGGTGGAATATGCCCAGTTTCACTCCAGACCTCTGCAGCACCTGATCCTGTCCAAGTGGAACGGGCTCCCTCAGTCTCTGAAGTCCCAGATGATTGTGCTCACCCCGGAGGTTCGCCTGTCCCTTGTCTGGTGGTTACAGACGACCCATCTCAGCAAGGGACGTCCGTTCTGGGTTCCAAATTGGGTCCTGTTGACAACGGACGCCAGTCTTCGGGGCTGGGGAGCAGTTTCGGGTCAACACTTGTTCCAGGGCAGGTGGACGCCGACAGAAGTGGAGCTTCCAATAAATATCTTGCAACTCCGTGCGGTCTTCAATGCTCTCCAGCAGGCACATCGGGTTCTCCAGGGTCGTCCGGTACAGGTCCAGTCGGACAACGCTACCACAGCTAAGACTGTTTTCCTTCTGGCCATAGCTTCGGCCAGACGTGTTTCTGATTTAGGGGCTCTCTCTTGTAGACCCCCTTTCTTGATTTTTCATGGGAACAGGGCAGTGCTCCGCACTCGGCCTGAATTTCTTCCCAAAGTTGTTTCCCAGTTTCATGTTAACGAGGAAATCGTTGTTCCGGCCTTTAACTCACCTGGTCTTTCCGTGGGTGAGGCCTCTTTGGATGTTGTGTGGGCCTTAAGGACTTATGTTGACCGGACTTCTTCGTTTAGGAAGTCGGACGCCTTGTTTGTCCTCTATGGCTTCCGTAAAAAGGGTTGGCCTGCTTCAAAGCAAACTTTGGCAGCCTGGATCCGTATGGCTATTTCTGAAGCTTATCTTCATGAAGGCCTGCCGATTCCTCCTTCTGTGAAGGCTCATTCCACTAGGTCTGTGGGTCCTTCGTGGGCAGCTCGACGTGGTGCCTCTGCAGTCCAAATCTGCATGGCTGCTACGTGGTCCTCTGTCCATACCTTCGTGAGGTATTACAGGTTTGACACCTTCGCCTCTCAGGATGCTTCCTTCGGGCGGCGGATTCTCCTTTCTGCACAGGAGCGTCCCCACCCTTAAAGGATACTGCTTTGGGACATCCCCAAGGTATCCTGTGGATACCCTATGGACCCTGAAGTAGAAAATATGAGATATGTTAAGAACTTACCCTTGTTATCTCTATTTCTACGAAGTCCATAGGGTTCCACAGGACTCCCGCCCTGTCGCACCTGTGCTGCAGATGGGCTTTGCTCTGGTCACCGGTTTTTCCGTCTCTCTGGTGAGAATGTGATTCTTGTATGTGTACAGATCTTTTTTCTCTCTCTTCCTTCTCCTCCTCCGGCCTATGGCTTGGTAACTAACTGAGGTGCCTTGGCTCGGGGGCGGGGTATAGGAGGGGGACCCTAGTGCATCCTGGGAGGCTGAAAGCTTAACTCTATGGTGCCCGATGATTGACGTCACACCTATACCCCAAGGTATCCTGTGGAACCCTATGGACTTCGTAGAAATAGAGATAACAAGGGTAAGTTCTTACCATATCTCATATTTTTCACCTACTTTTGTGTAAATAACTGTCATTGTCATTTATTATAAAGGCAATGCTTGCTTACCTTTCAGCCCCTGCACCCATACACTAGTATGGGGACCTAAATTCGTCAAACTTTGAAAATAATATTTCAGAGTTTGATTGCGGGAACCTACTCTATCTTCAGATGGCATTTGTTCCCAGGTCGCAGCTCCTTCTGGGTTGCGAAGAGGGATCCTTTTGTGATAGATCCCACCACTTACCGCATGGATAGTGGCCTTTCGGATCCCTCGCCTCCGTCCGCCTCCTTCACTGGAGGTCGGCAGTGCTAATTTTCACTGCTGCAGGAAGCACGGGAAGGCCATCGCAGAGACAGCTGATTTTCGGATCAGCTTTCTCTACACCGGAGCAATGTTAAATTGCTCTGGTGGCTTTATATCGACCGCTGCTGCTTGCAGGGAGTTGGATACCTAATTATCGAGGTCCGCTCAGATCCCCGATAATTAGCATAACGAATGGACCCCATTGTCATATACTGATCTGTAGTATTACTGATTTACAATCCCATATTGTACATAACTTTATTAAGAAGATGTAATAATGGGGTGGGTTATAAACTTTAAACCATCTTTCTCTCACTGTGTAAATACAGGCAAGTGACATAGCACTGATTGGTATAAATGTAGCAATGGTCTGATATAAGTGGTGTGGGTTCTTACTGCTTCTTTGTGGCCCATAAGCAGCCATCTATGCAACTGGATAGAGAACTACCAGATGTCAGACAGACTGTTTCTGTTTTGTGTAAAAAACATGGCTGACAAAAGATAATAAAGAAAATGTCATTCAGAATTTTACATGGCTTCCTATAGTTAACCTGTCGCCATTATCGCATGTATCCTGCATGGACCTCCGAGAAACACTCAAGTGTTATCTTCTCTCCTATCTCATATAATGGATGCCCTTTGGCCCCCTCACCCTGATTGGCATGGTGGTTCTGGTAAAAGCAAATGATGTGTCACCTAGAAGAGTTTTTATTATTTTAATTAATATATTGGGAGATAAGAAACAAGAAATGAAGAGAGAAGGAAGATAAGAATTCAAGAAGAGAATTAGAAGGAAGAATAAGGTCTCTAGAAGGATTTAGGCCTGCAATGAAGGGGAAAACAGAGGAATGGGTGAGTCTCATTTTAAAATAAAATACTTTTAATATGATGTCTATGGGTCAAATGTACAGTAATAGTGTGCAATATTATAGTAATAATGCGTGAGTCTGAGTAGTCATTAGATTTAAAGCAAACTGGAGACAACTGTGATACCTTCTTGAGAAGAGACACTCATAAAAAATGGTGAGGAGTCGGACCTCTATGTGATCAGCAATATAAGAAATATAAGAGGAGCCTTGTTTGTATAGCTCATTGAGAAGTGCTCCCATAGGGCGGTATGTATCACGCATCACATTTGATCTGATAGATCCCACCACTTACCACATGGATAGTGGCATTAATAATGCCGGTATGCATGTACAATTCCAATCAAGATCGCAAAGGACAATTCTTCCGAAAAGAACTGTCCTTCGCGAAGAGAGGTCTTTCGGGTTTATGACCTGGGAGTCCCTCTGTGTATGCTTGGCCATCGGCCAGAGGACACTGGGAGGGATCCTATTGTATTTGCGGTCAGAAGCACATAGGCTTCTCTTAGGCAATGCCATCTACAGATGGCAATGCCTATTGGGTACAAACTCTGAAAAGTTTAGCTTTCCTCAGCTTTGTACTCGTACATATGGGAAATGCAGTCATACCCCCAAAAATTGCAGTTTTCTGAGGTTTGACTGCATTTTAGCGTTAGTACATTCCACCCATTGCTAGGGGGGATGCTGAAAGATAGCAGTCTGGCTAGAAGGGAGTCCTGATGTAGACATATCCATACAGTATGTGATAAGAACTCAGCAGTGAAAGGGTTAAATGCCTGCAGAAAGTTTCAGCAAGTGCACAGAGGAAGATCCATGAATATTGGTATAGATCTAGGTGTAGGAATGGCCATTTACGGGTTTCCCATTGATGTTCTCCATTGATGCCATTGGTAGTATACATCGATTGTAGGAAACCATTGATGGGAAATCATACATGAGTACACCTTCGACTGCTATCAGTAGAAGGGGGACAATCAGGCAAGGGGAGGGGCTTTGTTGTATACATCAGTGGAGGAGCTAAGCTCTGTGCCCCTGGCGCCAGGGGAGAAAAAAAACATTGCCAGGCTCTCTGCCATCAATGGAGGAAAACCATTGGATCTCAGCCATCGATGGCATAAACCAAAAAAGTACAATAAAGCAAATAACATTTTAAAATTTTCTTACATTTTTTCCAGGTTATTAAGCCACATTCACTAGTATGTAATAATAATGCAATAATGTAATAATATAATGTAGTAATAATGCAATAAATCCCAATTGCTGTAAAATGAGTCATTCCTTTCAATATACAATTTAAGAACGCAGGTTACAATCAGATCATTTTTATCCAATAAATTTAAATAAAACTCATTAAAATATTAAACACACATTTCAATTTTGTTCTCATAAAGCAAGATCTTTTCAATGCATGCGCATTTTGGTGCAGCTGTAGCATCTTCAGCATTTTAAACAAATACGATACACAACACTTCCATCCCACCTAATCCGATTGTGTTACAGATTCATTTACATCTGTATTTGTTTGTATTAGATCTGTTGTCATCCACACACTTGTCGGTTCATTACCAATTCCATAATTAGAATGTTGCCAGGTTAAGAGTTCTTTTACGAGATTTAAGAAAAAAAGCTTTTAGTAAAATAAATAAATCTGCCTACTTTAATCCAAGTTTACAATGAATATCATTCATCACTAATAAGGAGAGATGTGTACACCTATAACCTGCAATATTGTTCCTGTGTCGTTTTTCAGATGTGAGGGTTCATATTATGAGCTTTGAAAATAATTTTTCAAGAATCATTTGTGCAAATTCTTCCCAAACATTTGAATCTTTGCTGCCACCAAGTGGCATTATGGATCTATTGTTACTACATTACATAAAAAGCCCCAATACATAATACTCAGAAACAGGGCTTTATTTTGTGATGGTATTCAGCTTTACCTAATGTAGTATCAGCATCTTTTTTTGGTGTAATTTGTAACTGCTCTAACTAGTGCAAGCTACAGGAACAAATCAGTAAAATCATTTCAGAAATTAATAAAATAAGCATGTTACGATTTAAGACCTTTTCTACCCAGACCAACAAAGCTCTTAGGGGTTAAATTTACTAAAATTTGATTTGGTCCCGATTTATCCCATTTTTCAACTCGGATAGGATCAATCAAAAACGGACGTTTTTTTCACTTTCAAAATAATGAATTTACCAAGCTCCCAGTTTTGACAGGATCGTTTTGATTGATGGTGTATTTGGTCGATCCTGTCCGTTTTCAAGTCCCGATTTTACCACCCGAATTTCTCTCCCGAACAAGCAGGCAGCACATATCAGTAAAATATGTGCAGACTGCTTGTTTATTATTTTATATTTTAAGGGTTAAATTCTTAAAAATAAATGACGTGGGGTCCCCCCCCAAAAGCCTAACCAGCCCCGGACTTGTCAGCCTGTCCTGGTACCTAAAATTATGGGGAACAAAATGAGAAGGGTTCCATCGTAATTTAGGTACCAGCACCAGGCTGCAGGGCCAGTCCTGGTTTTAAATATAGGGGGGAAAACTTGCATAGGGGTCCCCCTATATTTAAAACCAGCACCAGACCCAAAATGACTGGGGTGTAGAGACCCTACTGCCGGGTCTCCAGGGCCAAAGCATTATCACCCCAAGCCGCTCAGGCCAAGCCGGGGATCTCAGGGGAGGTGAGGACCCCCTAAAAAAGGGGCCCCCCCTCTCCCAAAACCCCAGGCTTGGTCTGAAGCCTGGAGCTCTTCCCCGCACCCCCTGGCTGTGGGTACGGGGGTAATAAAGTGTTAAATTGAAGTAAACTATTGTATTTTACAGTGGAACTACAGGTGCCAGCATGCCTGCCCTTTGGCACTTGTGGAACTACAAGTGCCAGCAGGCGTCCAGCACCTGTATCTCCACTGTAAAATCAATAGTTAAAAAACCACATCACTCACACACCGAAAGTAGAGCTTTATTGCACACCTACTACACTCTCATATACTTACCTCCTGGCAGATGTTCATGTCCCCTTGTCAACGTAAAGTATATGGATGTACCTGCAAAAAAGTTCCTATACTCACCTTTTGTCCCACGAAGATCTCCGCAGAAATCCATTAGGGACCACGGATTTACTGTAAGTACATGCTGAAGCATGTAGTTACAGTACGCGAATGACAGCTCATCGGAATGAGCTGTCATTACTCCCGAGCCGCGAGCCAATGAGCGACGGCTTTACAT
This sequence comes from Taudactylus pleione, assembly GCA_031769625.1. NCBI lineage: Eukaryota > Metazoa > Chordata > Amphibia > Anura > Myobatrachidae > Taudactylus > Taudactylus pleione. The sequence continues at coordinate 14,117,449 of JAUIMM010000012.1, read as the reverse complement.
GTAGCGGCCACTCATTGGCTGGAACCCACGTGGAACCAGCCAATGAGCGGCCGCTACATGTAAATCGGCTGCTGATTGGCCAGCGGGCTGTGAGAAATAAGTGATGATTTCGATCATCTGTCACTTTGCAACAGCATATACTTACACAAGTTCGGCATGGTTAAGGTAAGTCGTGTTTTTATTTTAACAACACCCTCGATGCTACGGAGAGCACCACCAGGATGTCGGTGAGTATAAAATCTTTTTTGCGGGGCCATGCACATGGATGCTACCTGGAAAGTGGACACACCGGCTGGTACAGGTAAGTATGTGTGATTGATGTATGTGTGTAATAAATCTTTACTTGTCACGGTGTGTGTGTCATGTCTTTATTTAACTATTTATTTTACAGTAGGGGTATGGGTGATGGCCGCCTGCTGGCACTTGTAGTTCCACAAGTGCCGAAGGGAAGGCATGCTAGTCCCACTGTAAAATACAATAGTTTTATTCTATTCTTCAATTTATTACCCCTATACCCACCGCTCCAGGGGTGCAGGGAAGAGCCCTGGGCTTCAGACCAAGCCTGGGGTTCGGAAGAGGAGGGACCCCCGGCTTGGCCTGAGCAGCTTGGGGTGATAATGCTTTGGCCCTGGAGACCCGGTAATAGGGTTTCTTGGCTGTGGCATTACACCCCAGTTGTTTTGGGTCCCATGCTGGTTTTAAATCTAGGGGGAACCCTACGCATTTTTTCCCTCTATATTTTAAACCAGGACTGGCCCTGCAGCCTGGCGCTGGTTCTTAAATTACGGTGGAACCCTACTCATTTTGTTCCCCCTAATTTTAGGAACCAGGACTGGCTGACAAGTTCGGGGCTGGTTATGCTTTTGTGGGTGGACCCTACGTCTTTTTTTAAACAATATTAACCCTTACAAATACATTTTCCATTTATAAACATACACAAATCACATTGATTTGTATATGTTGGATTGCAACTCGCAGCTCTGGAGGTGGTGCATTTAAAAGTTCTATTGAGTCCACCATTTGAGTGTAAAACAGCCAAATTTAGCAAAACGAATAATGGTAAATTCCCGATTTAGGCAGAAATGAATGAAAAGTACTTCTGATTTGAGCCGATGGTGAAGTAATTTCTAATGGTAAAAATTGCTGAATTTGCGGCATTAAATCACCCAATTTTAACCCCAAAAGATGAACAAATCACCCGACTTTAATGATAGCAAATTCCCGATTTGCAAAAAAGTGATATTATATAACCCGAGAATGCAATCGGGACCAACACGATTCTTAGTAAATTTACCCATTAGGGTTACAGTACAACTGACTTCTTGGTATAACCTGTCGATGCTGTCCAAAGGTTCCCCCCCTTTTCATGAGTACTGTCTGACCATACAGTACTTCACCTCACCAGGATCCTTTTTCTGTTAATTTTTGTTCTCTCATAGTTAATTTCTTTATATATTCATCAAACTCCGAGATAACCATGCCTCTGTTTTATAACCCATATTTTGCCATTTCCTGATCAGTTTTCATGTAGCCTACTTATTGTTGTTATTACTATCATTATTGGATAACTTTGATTCTAATTCTAACTAAGTAACTAAGGCCCTGATTCAGAGCCGGACTCTCTGACCAGAGCGCTCGCTCTGAATCAGGGCCCACCTCCATAAATATGGAGCGTCCTCCTGGACGCTTGTATAGCTGTGGGTCACCACCCACAGCCTTTACGAGCGTGCAGGATGATGGTCGCGATGGTCTTGACCATCGCCAGTGCGAGCAGAAGCCTGCGGTTGAGTTTCTCAACCGCTAGGCCAGGAGTGATGTCAGTGGGGCCGGCTTCTGATGGTAGGCGTTCCCTTGGGAACGCCTCCGTCTGGCAGGCACGCCCACCAAAGGGGGCGTGCTGTCAATCAACATCGACAGCACGCCCCCTTTGATCAAACACAGCGAGCGAAGGAAAGTCCTTAGCTCGTCGCGTCTCGCGCATGCGCAGTGCACACCATCGACCCACTTGCGAGCGGACAGCCGCTCGCGAGTGGGTCTGAATCAGGCCCTAAGCTCTGAGCGTAATACCAACTATTTCTATGTCTGCTGATATTTTATTTTCTTTATCCATTTATTTTTCTTTGATTGTGGCAGCTACTTAACTAGTAACCTTGTACCTACACACCATTTTTTTAATACTGATACATTTTTTTAGATATAAAAAAGCACTTCTTAGAAAGTTGAGTAAAGTTACAGCAAAATTATCAAAGGCTGTTCTGCAGGGTATAAAGACCTGACAACACAATCTGCAAGCTTCTCTTTTGCATCGTTAATCCATAGAAGGCTATTCACACTGTATTTGTAAATTCCTATCTTTCAGAATTTATAGTCTATAAAAAGAGATAGTAAAACAACAGCAATGAAAATGAATGGGATATGCTATGCGGAATAAAGGGCAAATACTGATGGTGAAAAGTGCAACACTTTGCAGACCAATGTAGGTGAATATTTAGGGGAATACAAAATCTTGCATATCTCTAATATTACTCATTGGCAATACTCCCTGACATATACAAACCATCCTTCTGAAAACACCATCCAGTCACTCACATATATACAGTTCATATGAAAAGTATAAACAACCTTTATGAAACCGCAGTATTGGTGACATAAATTCTGAGATCAATATAAATCAGCTCAGATATATTTTCACCTTTACTGTGTCCTTGCAACCAAGAAAATGCAGAAATGCAGAACAAATATGCAACCAAGGTCTTGTTTCACCTTTTTTTCCTAAACATTGCCTAAGTTTGTACATCCTTTAATAATAAGACTAGTTGTGTTCAGCGTAAACCATTAACATTCAAAATCATGTTAATAGGTAGTTAGCGTCAGTGCATTTTGCAGGGCAGAAAATTGCCATGTGCCAGCCCCCAAAGACCCCCACCACAAACATGTGATGTCATGATGTCACGACCAAGAAGAAGCCAAATGCTGCATTCCAGGCACCCTGCAAGCCAAATACAGGTGCTGTGGGGTAACGATGTTCCTTATGCCCTGCGCCCTTGGCAGTGGCACCTCTCTCACACCCTTAGTTACAGCCCTGATTAGTATACACCTGCTGGCACTGACAGTGACTGGCCCCAAATAAAGATCAACTCTCCCTGTACGATTTGCTTAAACTTTGATAGGCATGGTCCACAAGGAGCTTTCTGAATATGTACAATATCTCCTTGTTGGAAGGTACCCGTCAGGAGAGGGGTGTAAAAGAATTTCATGTACCATGGAGAAAATCTGGCACAACAAGAACATTGACAAAATCAGGACGTACCTCCCAAATTGATGATAGGACAAGGAGAAAACTTGTCTTTCAAAAGCCCTACAGCAAACTTCAGGAGCATATTATCATAGGCTGCATTTAAAATGTGGTTGGCATATGACAATAACGACTAAGGGCCTGATTCAGAGAAGGTTGGTAGTGCAGACAGTCACAGCCGCTCTCACAATAGTGACTGTGGGAATATGCAAATGCTAATCTCAGCCTTCCTTTTATGCTCCACGAAGCGATGGAGGGTACGAGCCGTGAGACGCCCACTTTCAGGTTACATGGTTGTCCATTTGTGATGGAGATGGTAAACATGCCAACATCAATGCAATATCGGTTGCACCATTTGCTGAAGCCTAGGGTCTGCTCTAGCTACTCTCCTCTATTCCAACTAAACCTGGCAAGTAAAGGATTGTAATTTGCATTTGAGAACACAGCAGTGTTCCCAGACACGCCTATGGCACTCCCATAACACGCCTATGAAACGAACCCTTTTGTGATCACTTTAGGTCACTTCCCTGTCTCCTATGTAAAAGGCCCAGGGATCGCAAACCCCTGCTCAAGTGTTAGTGATTCCGTACACAATTGCGAACGGCATCGCTCACATTGATCCATGTGTGTGCAGTAAGGACACATGAATTCTGTCCTAGGTCTCCCTATTTAAGATTTAGTTGTAGGATTGAAGCACAAAGGTTAAGGGGATAGCATGCAGTATTACTAGCCACCTGGATCAAAGGCACCAGACACTAATTTCACCTTAATGGGGTCTGTACCTGGTTAACTAAAACCACATTGATGGGGCTTCTATTAGAAACACCTTCCAGGGTACATATCTAACAACCAGATGTCTTCTGTATAAATTACAGCATAGGACCACTGAACTAGTGACTAGTCTTTTGGCGCCCTCTTCTGGTTTTGTACCAGCCACACCAAACATTCCCTCCTGTACAATTACTTTACTTGTTGTGACCAATCAACGATACTATATATGTGATGCTATAAACTCCTGTGTTTAACGTTAGCTCATAATTTAGCCTCCTAGACCAGATGTTTCTGGTGAGAGAATAATTGATGATCTACTGTGGGATTGAATACATATACTAAAACAATTTTCCAGGTGCAGTCCGCATTGAAGTCCCGAGGTTAAGTACATGAATGCAGCTCCCTACGGTCATCCCCTGTACGCATAAGAAAACACATTTTATTTTTCCAGTCTCACATGCAGCCGGGCTGAAGCAATTGTTCATTGTGAGGGAGTGCCGTATGGTGAGTGCGGGAAAGCTATTGGCATTTCAGCAGCTGAGTCTGAGCACCGGAAAAAGACTTGCAAAGTAATGGTTGTCGGAAATGCAACAACTAATTCTGCCTGAGGGAAAATAAATTGTGCGGCCACTTCCAGTGATTATTGCCAACAAGTGCGAATGGCGTAGTAAGGGGGGAGCTGGCTCTTTGTGTCTTTGTTGCTTCAATGGCTTGATATCTGTGTACAGCAGACATTTAGGGCCGGATGCTAAGTTGAACGTGTTTTTTGCATATCTTGCATGTTTTCTCACTGCACATGCTCCAGAATGGGGCATATAGGTGAGGCAGAGTCATATTATTTATATATTATCAGTTATTTATATAGCGCACACATATTCCGCAGCACTTTACGCAGAATACTTGCCTATTCACATCAGTCCCTGCCCCAGTGGAGCTTACAATCTATATTCCCTACCACATGTATACGCACACACATACACACTATGGTTAATTTTTGTTGAGAGCCATTTAACCAGTATGTGAGAAAACCAGAGTACCCGGAGGAAAGCCACGCAAGCACAGGGAGAATATACAAACTCCAACAGTTAGGGCCGAAGTGGGAATTGAACCCACAACCTCAGTGCTGTGAGGCAGTAATACTAACCTTTACACCGTCTGTGCCAATTGCATCTCCACTTGCAACTGAAGAACATACTTGGGTTGTAATTAGAGATGTGCGTGAACTCATGTGTTTTGGTTTTGGTTCTAAATCTTTGTAATGTTTTGGTTTTGGCAAAGCCACCGTCAAATGTTTTTCTTTAAAATGTATGAAAATAGGTAAAATCTGTCATTTGGACCTGTTTTCATTCCTACAATGTTAGTAACATCAATAACATTCATTTCAAATTATTTCCAGTCATTTTTTTTACCACCTCACAGATCACAATATTGTTTTTACCAATATTGGCCAAAGGCTACAACGAGTCGGCTGGCTAAACTAAGCGACACAAACACATGGCTTTGTAAAATATTATAACACATCTATAAAACATAGTGGCACTGCAGTAGCAGATAGGATAGCAGCTTAATAAACTATTGAACCCTATAGAATGTTGACATAAAAAAGAGCTAATAGCCTAAAATTAAAAGCCTAGTAGAAAATATACTCGTAGTATGTTACCAACACACTTCTCCAAATCCGCTAGTTTAGATGCTGCTCGTAGAAACGAAAGTAAATTTTTTTTTAAAAAAGTTGTGTGGAGGGGACCCCATTTTAACTTTGGGGTCCCCACTTTCCGAGGAATTCAGCCCTCAGCTGACCAGTTTGGGGCTGGTAGCCATCATGGCAGTGGGACCCCATCCTGTGTGTCTCTCTGCTATAGCGTCAGCCTAAAATGTAATGCCTAGTAGGCAGGGGTGTATCTATAATGGGTACAGGGTGTGCGGGGCCCACATCGCAAACTCTGCACCTATTTTTTTAATACTTCTCCAGAGTCCGTTGTCGGTGCTATCAGCGTCGTAAAAAATCGTTTGAAAAATGGCCACAGCAGCCATTTTCTCGGTGTTTTGCGCATACTCAGGAGGGAAATCCCCGGGTAAATAGCATGGCAGTACAATTTGGGCACAGACTAGTGCCCAGAGTCTAATGCTTCGGTGCTCAGTGCACTGCCAGCCGCCGGAGCGAGACTGGTGGGGACCCCACAGGGAGTCTGCACACGGGCCCCCTTCTCTCTTAATATGCCCCCGCTAGTAGGTGCGGTGACCCCTCAAAATCAGTAACCACTCTTGTACCTCTCAGCCTGTCATGTATTTCAAAATAAGGGGGAAAAATAAAAATAACGTGGGTCAATCTATTCCTCAATATCCAGCACCGTGCTGAACCAGTCGGGGGGATAATGCCGTAACAGGGAGACACACAGAGTGGGGTCCCCCTGCCATCACATTATCCAGTCCCAAAATGGTCAGACCAGACCTTGAATTCCTCCAAAAGTGGGGACCAAAATAAAATGGGGTTCCCCATCCAGAGTAACAACTAGTAACTTGCACGCACCCCCTGGGTTTTGGGAACAAGAGTAATAGTAAAGTAATAGTTACTAATATTGTTCTTTCCTGACAGACTGCAGGTCCTAGCAAGCCAGCACTTATGGAACAACAAGTGCCAGCATGCCTGGACATTAAGGGCCTACTTGCATCTGTGGGCCACCTGTAAAGAGAATAATAAAATAACCATAATACACGGAAACCGAAGGTCATAATCCTTTATTTAAAATTAGAGAAAAAAAACACCAAGTACATACTTACCAATTCCTTGGGTGACCTTGTCTTTGGTCCATGTATGACCTATAGATATCTGCATGCGCAGCGTTTCTGCGTGTCTTTCTCCCTGGCGTACATACCGAGTGGATGGAACCCTGAGACTCTCCTGCAGTTCCTAGCAGTATCAGCATCCACAATTACACTATAATACCACCACTGTGTTAGGGAACACTAACGCTACCACCCGCCGTGGTTCATTACACCCACACGCCCAGCGCACTACAACGCCCAGCAAGACCCAAGGGGCTCCAGGCTACTTTTACTATTGCAACCGTACCTGTAATACTCCTGTGTTATTTGCTACCTGCTGTTTCTACCAGGTTCAATAAATCTAAGAACTGGATAAGTTATATTTAGGGGTGTGCACCGGCCACTTTTCGTGTTTTGTGTTTTGGTTTTGGATCTGGATCTTTCTTCGTGTTTTGGATCTGGATTGGTTTTGCCAAAACCACCCTTCCGTGTTTTGGGTTCTGGGTTTTGTGTTTTGGATCTGTATTTTTTTGAAAAAAAGCATAAAAACAGCTAAAATCACAGAATTTGTAGGTTTTTCTGCTCCTATGCTATTATTAACCTCAATAACCTTAATTTCCACTCATTTCCAGTCTATTCTGAACACCTCACACCTCACAATAGTGTTTTTATGTCCAAAAGGTTGCACCGAGGTAGCTGGATGACTATGCTAAGCGACACGAGTGGGCGGCACAAACACGTGACCCATCTAGGCGTGATACTCCAGTGGCAGACAGGATGGCAGTTTGAAAAACTAGGCCCCAAACTGTACATAATGCAAAGAAAAAAAAGAGGTGCAAGATGGAATTGTCCTTGGGCCCTCCCACCCACCCTTATGTTGTATAAACAGGACATGCACACTTTAACAAACCAATAATTTCAGCGCCAGGGTCTGCCACACAACTGTGGCTGAAATGATTGGTTCGTTTGGGCCCCCACAAAACAAGCTGGCAATTAATGTGTCCCTGCACAAACTGGCTCTACGGAGGCAAGATGTCATCCTCATCCTCCTCATCCACCGATTCCTCACCCTCTTCAGTGTGTACATCCTCATCCTCACAAAGTATTAACTCGTCCCCACTTGAATCCACCACCACAGGTCCCTCTGTACGTTCTGGAGGCTGGTCTCCCTGGAAGAGCTGATAATTCATTTTGATGAACATCATCTCCACATTCTGTGGAAGCAACCTCCTACGCTTTTCGCTGACAAGGTTCCCAGCTGCACTAAACACTCTTTCGGAGTACACACTGGAGGGAGGGCAACTCAGGTAAAATAGAGCCAGTTTGTACAGGGGCCTCCAAATTGCCTCTTTTTCCTGCCAGTACAGGTATGGACTGTCTGACATGCCTACTTGGATGCTGTCACCGATGTAATCCTCCACCATTCTGTCAATGGTGACAGTATCATATGCAGTGACAGTAGACATGTCAGAAATTGTTGCCAGGTCCTTCAGTCCGGACCAGATGTCCAAACTTGGTCCTGCCTGCCCTGCATCACCGCCAGCGGGTTGCTTAGGATACCTAAGTTTTTTCCTGGCAGCCCCAGTTGCGGGAGAAAATGAAGAAGGAGCTGTTGACGTGTCACGTTCCGCTTCAGCTGACAGTGTGTTCACCAGCAGGTCTTTGCACCTCTGCAGGCTTGTGTCGGCCGGAAAGAGAAACACCACATAGGCTTTAAACCTAGGATCGAGCACGGTGGCCAAAATGTAGTGGTCTGATTTCAACAGATTGACCACCCTGGAATCCTGGCAAAGCGAATGAAGGGCTTCATCCACAAGTCCCACATGCCGAGCGGAATCGCTCCGTCTTAGCTCCTCCTTCACTTTCTCCAGCTGCTTCTGCAAAAGCCTGATGAGGGGAATGACCTGACTCAAGCTGGCAGTGTCTGAACTGACTTCACGTGTGGCAAGTTCGAAGGGCTGGAGAACCTTGCACAACACGGAAATCATTCTCCACTGCGCTTGTCAGGTGCATACCCCCTCCTTTGCCTATGTCATAGGTGGATGTATAGGCTTGAATGGCCTTTTGCTGCTCCTCCATCCTCTGAAGCATATAGAGGGTTGAGTTCCACCGCGTCACAACCTCTTGCTTCAGGTGATGGCGGGGCAGGTTCAAGAGTGTTTGCTGGCGCTCCAGTCTTCGGCACGCAGTCGCTGAATGGCGAAAGTGGCCTGAAATTTTTTGGGCCACCCAAAGCGTCTCCTGCACGCCCCTGTCGCTTTTCAGAAAATTCTGCACCACCAAGTTTATTGTGTGAGCAAAACATGGGACGTGCTGGAATTTGCCCAGATGTAATGCCCGCACAATATTGGTGGCGTTGTCAGATATCACAAATCCCCAGGAGAGTCTAAGTGGGGTAAGCCACTGGGCGATGATTTCCCTCAGTTTCTCTAAGAGGTTGTCGGCGGTGTGCCTCTTACTGAAACCGGTGATACACAGCGTAGCCTGCCTTGGAACGAGCTGGCGTTTCTGAGATGCTGCGACTGGTGACGCTGCTGCTGTTGCTGCGTAAGGTGATACATCTACCCAGTGGGCTGTCACAGTCATATAGTCCTTAGTCTGCCCTGTTCCACTTGTCCACATGTCCGTGGTTAAGTGGACATTGGGTACAACGGCATTTTTCAGGACACTGAGGACACTTTTTCTGACGTTTCTGTACAGTCTCGGTATCGCCTGCCTAGTGAAGTGGAATCTAGACGGGATTTGGAACCGGGGACACACTCCAGCAATTGTCTAAATCCCACTGCACTAATGGCGGATACCGGACGCATGTCTAACACCAACATAGCAGTCAAGGCCTCAGTTATACGTTTTGCTTCAGGATGACTGCTGTCGTACTTCATCCTCCTCGCTAAGGACTGTTGGAGGGTCAATTGTTTAGTAAAAGTAGTGGTGTTCCTACTTCCTCTCTGGGATGATGAACGACTCCCAGCAGCAGCAACAGCAGCAGCGGCAGCAGGAGACGTAGCAATGCAGGATCCTCCGGAGGAATCCCGGATAGGAGAGTCAGTCATGCCAGTGACATGGCCTGCAGGACTACTTCCGATCCTGACTAAGGAGGAAATTGACGAGGAGGGAGTTGACGGTGTGGTTTGCAGGCGCTTGGATACAACAGGACAACGGGATTTAGGTGTCCCTGGACTGCTTACGGTCTTAGCCAAAGTTTCTGAACTTGACAGTAACTTTTTATGAATGCGCTGCAGGTGCCGTATAAGGGAGGATGTTCCTAGGTGGTTAACGTCCCTACCCCTACTTATTCCACCTTTACATAAGGTACATATGGCAAGACAGTTGTTGTCTGGATTTGGATAGAAATATTGCCAGACCAAAGAGGTGGAATGTTTGGTCTTCTGCCCAGGCATGACCGTGATGGGCTTTTTCATCCCACGGACAACAACTGTCTCCCCCGGAGCCTGATTTAAACAAACCACATCACCATCAGAATCCTCCTCGCCAACTTCCTCCTCAGCACCAGCTACACCAGTATCCTCATCCTGTTGTACTTCAACAGTGACATCTTCAATTTGCATATCAGCAAGTGGACTGTGGGTGCTCCTTTCAGCACTTGCAGGGGGCGTGCAAATGGTGGAAAGAGCCACCTCTTCCCGTCCAGTGCTGGGAAGGTCAGGCATCGCAACCACCACCACACTTGGACTCTCCTAGGGGATTTGTGATATCTTCTTAGAAAGCACAGTTCTTCGCTGTGCTTTTGCCAGCTTAACTCTTTTGATTTTTTTAGTGGGAGGAGGGCTTCCATCGTCATGTGAAGCTGAACCACTAGTCATGAACATACTAGGGATCGACCTTAGCCGTTCCTTGCCACTCCGTGTCGTAAATGGCATATTGGCAAGTTTACGTTTCTCTTCAGCTGATTTAAATGTTTTTTTCAAGGTCATTTTCCTGAACTTTGTCATTTGGGATTGTATGTGCCCTCTATTATGACATTGGGCATCGGCCTTGGCAGACGACGTTGATGGCATGTTATCGTCTATGTCATGACTAGTGGCAGCAGCTTCAGCACTAGGAGGAAGTGGTTCTTGATCTTTCCCTATTTTATTTTTATCGGAGAAAGTTTGGTCCTCCATTTATGTTATATTGATTTGATATATACGTGCGGCTAAACACAGAGAATATTTTTTTATTTTTGCTGGAGAGTAGTGCACTTTGTGGATTACACCAGCCTTTAAGAAATGAGCCAGCCGGCTCTTTACTTATGGGACACAGGCGCACGCTTGGCGCTGCTCCTTTGTTGATGCACGTGCGGCTACTGCGCACACAATTCACAAACACAGAAAATAATTTTTTTTTTGGTTTGGACTGGAGTGTACTTTGGGGGTTACAGCACCCTTTAACGGTCAAGCCAGCCAGCCCTTTACTTATGACACAGGCGCACGCTTGGCACTACTTTGTTGATGCACGTGCGGCTACTGCACACACAATTCACAAACACAGAAAATAATTTTTTTTTTGGTTTGGACTGGAGTGTACTTTGGGGGTTACAGCACCCTTTAACGGTCAAGCCAGCCGGCCCTTTACATATGACACAGGCGCACGCTTGGCACTACTTTGTTGATGCACGTGCGGCTACTGCGCACACAATTCACAAACACAGAAAATATTTTTTTTTTTGGTTTGGACTGGAGTGTACTTTGGGGGTTACAGCACCCTTTAACGGTCAAGCCAGCCGGCCCTTTACTTATGACACAGGCGCACGCTTGGCACTACTTTGTTGATGCACGTGTGGCTAATGCGCACACAATTCACAAACACAGAAAATAATTTTTTTTTTGGTTTGGACTGGAGTGTACTTTGGGGGTTACAGCACCCTTTAACGGTCAAGCCAGCCGGCCCTTTACTTATGACACAGGCGCACGCTTGGCACTACTTTGTTGATGCACATGCGGCTACTGCGCACACAATTCACAAACACAGAAAATATATTATTTTTTTAGCACTTGGGGGGAGCACCCCTGATGGACAGAGCACCCCCTGGACAACACTACAGCACCCCTTTAGGACTGGGACACTGCACAGGACTTTGGAGTGGACACAGCCCCTATGGAGAACTGGCTGCACAACACAGTCCAGCCAGCCCCTATGGACTTTGAAGTAGTGAACACAGCCCCTATTAACAACAGCAGCACAACACAGCCAGCCCCTATGGACTTTGAAGTAGTGGACAACAGCAGCACTACACTACACAGCCCAGCCAGCCCTAACTCCCACCCTCCCTCTTCACTGTCCACAGCCGAGTGAGAAAATGGCGCCGACGCGGGTACCTTATATAGGATCCAAAACCCGCGAGACTCGGAAGGCGGGAAGATGACGTTTTGCCTCGATTTCAGATCCGAGTCAGGCGGGAAAAGTCGAGCCTGACTCGGATCGGACTCGGATCGGGGGGGTTCGGATTTCAGAAATCCGAACCCGCTCACCCCTAGTTATATTACATGTGGACAAACAGCCACCAGCACGAAACAACTGCTCAATACATACCATCACATATGCTCTGGCCACGTGTATTACCACCCTGGTTTACCAAGCTATCTGGGACAAACAATTATCCACCATTGTCTGTTGCACGCTCTGCTACACATTACATCGCAATGTTACTCTACTAACACACTCTGGGCCTGATTCAGAGCCGGACGCTCTGACAGAGTGCTCGCTCTAAATCAGGGCCATCCTTCCTGTTTTTCAGATCGGCCTCCTGGCCGCTCGCATAGCTGTGGGTGACCACCCACACCTATAGCGAGTGGCCAGGAAGATGGTTGCGATGGTCAAGACCATCGCAACCATCGGGCTTGCGACGAGACGCTTGTGGTAGGATCTCATTGCCGCAAGCCCTAAAGTGCTTTCGGCTCTACCAGAGCCGAAAGCACTCCCACTGACATCACTTGTGACATTCCCATGGGAAAGCCTCCGTCTGGGCAGCCACGCCCCCGGCCTGCCCACCAAAGGGGGCGTGCTGTCACTCAACATCGACAACACGCCCCCTTTGGTACGAGACCCGGAGCGACGGTTTGCCCATCGCTTTTCGGGTCTCGCGCATGCGCACGACGGAGCCGGCTCCGTCGTGCGCATGCGCACTGGGCCACCATCGACCCGCTCACGAGCGCTGTCTGAATCAGGCCCTTTGTTAATAGGTTATGGGTCCAGTACCCAGACTCCCTGCATTGTGCTAATTCTATACTCTGCTAATAATTTTTGACCTGGGCATGTGCCAATGCCAGAAGCTACAGAGACAGTTCTCCAACCCCATCCCTCTACATTCACACAACAAAAAATGCTCTGCTGTCCTCTTTAAACTATGCCTTAATTTACCCTCTTTACCTGTCGAATATAATTTTAATACATCTTCCCAGAAAACAAACTGTATATTACATGTGGCCATCTTTGGCACTCCAGACCTGGAGTTTTGCACCGAGGACCTCATTCAGAGCCGGACGCTATCAGTCGTTCGCTCGTACGCATTCGATTGTTTTAAACCACACATGCATCCGGTTCTCATTGCGCATGTGCGGCCGGATCATTGCGGTCATTTCTCGTTCGCTCGTATACACAGCGAACAGGAAGTGACCTATGTCATTTGATTGACAGAATGTTCCGTTTATCGGTGGTAACGGGGGTGGAGATGAGAAAACGCAGGCGTGGCAAGGCGTTTTCTGGCCGTACATGTATTATCTTGTGCGAACGTCCAATGTGGACGCTAATTTTGTCCACGTCACTGGGTGATCCAATTTCCATTAAGACAGCGCGCTCAGCTTGGGGTCTGGTATAGTCTACCGCAATGACGATGGTCTCCTCGTACTTCCCCGGACTCATCAATGTTGCGATTAATCAAGTGAGGCAACAAAAACAATTAACTTTTAATTGCTAAACAGCTTCTAAGGTGTTTCGCAAATAGACCTTTTTTAGTAGCTAAAAAACGAACGCAGGTGAACTACTCAGCTGCTAATTTCTGGGGCATACAATCAATTAGCTAACAAATGTTTGGGTTTTTTGAGTGCTTTTTACATATTTGTAAGTGTTTATTTTGTAGACAAACAATATTGTACGCATGTTTTTTGGTTTTTATTTGGACCAAGAAACCAATCGTCCTTTTTTTTTGGATAATTGTTAATTAAAACTCATAAATTGATTTTAACCCTTATTTTTTAGGCAAAATATGAAATGTTTCTATTTCCGTTGTACTGTTTGTAAGTTTATTAGAGGGATTACCTTTTAACCAGTTTGTGAATAAATCAACAATAGAATTTTGCAATTTTGTTTCCAAAGTGTAATAATTTTTTTGTTATTTTTGTTTCAAGTTTTTATTAAAGTAAACATATTTTTTTTCATGGGACAAAATCTAGAAATCATTTTGCCCACACACCCACAAAATAAGTGGCATTTGAACAGAAATAAAACAAATAAAAAGAATTCACAAGAAATGAGAGGGAGGTTTTTGTCATGCAGGAATATGGGGCAAACACAGAGATGGATTGTGGGGAAATTAGCCAGTGCTGTCATCGCCTTTTAGGCCATTTGGCAGATGTTGTGGCCTCTGGACTAGGCATAGGGCTAGGCACATTTGGAGGGATGGCTGTTGTTGTGCCAGAGGTGGAGGGTCCTGATGTTCCGGCAGGAAGGGAGGCTGGCTCCAACATGTGCTTGCGAACGAGCTGCTCCAGGGCATTTGCTATTCGCATGTTGACCCCAGTATTTTCCGCAAGGGCCTTAGCAATGGTCACGTTGGCCGCAGCACTTTGCTCCAGGGCATCCGCCACCCGTAGCAGATTGGCGTCCATCCTCAGCAGAATCTCGGTCTGCTGATCCATTTTACCATTGAGATCAGTGAGGAGGGCCACTGCTTGCTAGGGGGAATGCCCTGGACTGTCTGCCACAGGGTCCCCAGCCGGATCTACTGCCAGAAGAAATTCTGCGGCCAAAGCTCACCTCTGGAGCAGACTCATCCGCCTGTGTCTCTGTGAGAAAAAAGAGAAAAGAGTAAAATTATAATCTAGATATTGTCAAAAACACATTTCTGATTTGGTAACATTACAACATTTACCTGGGGCAACATGAGGAGCCGCAAAGTCTGGCATTTCGGTATCCATGTTCGACACGCCAAACACCTCCTCATCCTGCACACACCCCTGGGCCAGCTCCTCCAAATCTGTGAGCTCAATTGACAAAGGGGTGGGACCCCCACCTGTCCCCCCTGCATGCCTAGCCCTATCAGCCAGTTTTTGTTTAAGCCGATATTTGAAGTCGCTCCATCTGTTGGTTTAAAATTTGGCATTATTCCTGCAGTATTTTGACCTGTAAACACTTTTTAATAAAATGTAGTTTTTACGTACCGGCGTTTGACCTCCCGGGTTGAACGTTCAAACTCACCCACACCATTCACACCACTGGCTATGTCGTCCCACAGTTTCCATCTCTGAGTTGCACCCATATTCCTTGGTGCCTGTGCCAGGTTGTCATTGCACATTTGCACCAAAACCTCCATCTCCTTCCTTGTGAATTGTGGCTGCCTTTTTTTTTTGGTCCTAGTTTGCCTACTAGGGCCAGCAGCCTCTTCCATGGCATCCTCCACACCTTTTTTTTTAAATGTTAAAAAAGATTTTTAGTAAAATGTTTTAAAATGTAATGTTAAACATACGCATTTTCCCCTAAAAAACACTTACATGGTGCCTGTTGGCTAGTACTTTGCTGCTCTGTACTCATTGTTTTTTGGCAATGTAGCAGACCGATTTTGGCCTTCAGTGAAGTTTTTATACATGCGTCAACATTATTCGGCCGCATCATTCCTTGTGCGCTCCTACTGTCCGTCCTTAATTTGAGCGGGAAAATAAAGCCTATTTATGGCTTGGTGTGACTCTAGTCGAGGTGGCATGTTATGATTGTTGGAGGTTTTGCGTTGGAGTGGTTTGTTAGCTGATTGTTGAGTAGAAGGAGGACTAGTTTTTTTTGATCTTTTGGTTTATTTCTTACTTCTTTCTTTTCCGTTCGCATTTTTTTTTATTGTTTTGCTATTTTTATTTGAATTTTTGAGTAAGTATTTTAAAAAACCACCGTAAAAAATAATAGTAAATAGTTTACAATTTTTTTTTATATTTTTTTTTTTTACAGTTCTTTTGGCAGTGACCCAGTGACGTTTTTGAACTTTGGGATATTTGTCTGTTTTTGGTAAGTGTTTTTGGTTTAATGAATTTACAAAATCGATGTGTTGGTCTTAGCATATGTTTCGCTAAGTAATGTTGTTTATTTTCTGGGAACAATCATGTCTTACCACTAAATGTAGCGTACTATTTAGCGAACTAATGTGCCCTTATTTAACTGTAAAAGTAGCGTACTATTTAGCGAACTAATGTGTCCTTATTTAACTGTAAAAGTAGCGTACTATTTAGCGAACTAATGTGTCCTTATTTAACTGTAAAAGTAGCGTACTATTTAGCGAACTAATGTGTCCTTATTTAACTGTAAAAGTAGCGTACTATTTAGCGAACTAATGTGCCCTTATTTATCTGTAAAAGTAGCATACTATTTAGCGAACTAATGTGCCCTTATTTAACTGTAAAAGTAGCGTACTATTTAGCGAACTAATGTTTTTTTTAGTTTAAATGTAAAATTAACTTACTGTTCTGCGTAATAATGTGTTTTCAATTTTTCTTTGTAAAATCATGTCTTCCCACTAAATGTAGCGTACTATTTTGAGAACTAATGTGTGCTCCCTTCTCTATTTTTTAGAAAACGAAATTTGTTTTTAATCATAGTTTTTTAAATTAATATCTTAAAAATTTTCTAATTTTGAAATGCAGGTTGATTAGCACATGACACATCCCAGGCCTGTAAGCATCTTTGGTTTTCTTGGAAAAGATAAGTATATTTTTCTTAACACATTTGTCTAAACCAATAACTACCTTGCTTAACATTTCAGGTTGATGTTGGTCGTATTATATTGGCCATGGTTCCAGAACCCGACCAACCTCAACTTCATCCCAGGCGTAGGCCTCATAGGCGTGCAAGACCCCAGATATATAGAACACGTGTCACCCTTTTTGGAATGCCAGATGATGAGGTGTTAAGGTGCTACCGTCTTCCGCCACAACGCATCATAGACACTCTCTCATTAATAGAGAGTGATCTTGAACGGCAAATTGACAGTCCTACAGCAATACCACCACTTACGCAATTAATGTCGGTGTTACATTTTTGTGCCTCGGGATCCTTTCAAACCACTGTGGGAATAGTCGCTGGAATATCCCAATCCTCCTTTTCAAGGATCCTGAGGGCAATGATGGAGGCCCTTTTTAAACACCTCCATCATTTTATTAAAATGCCATTGGATATGGGTTCCCTTAATATGGCGAAGGCTAATTTTTACCAAATAGCTGGCTTCATAGGGGTTGTGGATGGCACTCACATACCACTTCAGCCTCCAGCAAGGCTGGAGGCTATATTTAGGAACCAAAAGCACTTTCACTCGATGAATGTAATGGTGGTATGTGATGCCTCACTCCAGATCCTGTCCCTGAATGCCAAATTCCCCGGCAGTGCACATGATTCCTTCGTCATCCGGCAATCAGGGATTTGGCACAAATTAAACAACCTACAAGCTGGTGATGCGTGGCTTCTGGGTAAGTTGACACCTTCTGTTGAAACCAATGCAAAGCTTGTTACACAATGGTCCTGATGTTTTTTTTTTTTTTTCACAGGAGACAGTGGTTACCCTTGCATGCCCTGGCTGCTCACTCCTTATTTGGCTCCCACACCAGGGCCACAAAGTCAGTATAATTCCGCACTTACAGCCACCAGGCAGGTGGTGGAGCGCTGTATTGGCCTTTTAAAAGGCCGATTCAGATGCCTCCACCGCTCTGCTGGCGACCTCGTATTTGCCGGCTATGATTTTGAAAATTGCGGTCCTGTGTGGGATATTTCACAACATCGCCATAAGGAGTGGTGTCTAAATGCAGCCAGAGGATGCCTTGCCTGAGGACGGCCCCCCCGAGGTTGGTCGGAGGTCAGTATGTGGGGGGGCCATACGCAATGAAGTTGTGGCCAGATTTTTTAGGTAACTATTTCCTCATAATGTTTAAAAATGCCACAATGTAGACATGTAATATTTTAAAGTACACTTTTAACTGGTTTTTTTTTTTAATCCCTAAAATGACCATAAAAATCCATGCCTACTACCTGATCAACACAAATGACTTTATGTGGACACATTGGATATAACTTCGGGAACAATGATTTCTTCTCCTCATTTGTGGATTCATGTTGGCATGCTACTTCTTCAAACAGTTCCTGATTGTGTTTTTTGGGGGGTTTTGGTGTGTTTTTGACTTGTGTGTGTGTTTTGAATTTTGGAAATTATTGTGTGTATTCACTTGGTGTTTATTATTAGTGTGCATTCAAATTTAATTTTACGTTCACCAACCATTTCCATCGTAAATTACAACCAAGTGTAACCTTTTTCTAAAAATGCAAAGTTGCTTAATGCCTAATACTGTAATTTCTTATTTGGAAAAGTTTAGTACCCTGCTTTGTTGCTAAAAACAAACACCAAAGGTATTATGGTGAATCAATATGTTTGCAATTGTAGGCCTAAGCAGGTAGCTTTAAATTTAACATTACCCACACCAAAAAAAAATCACATTTTGAGGTTACTTCTCCAAATCTATTGGTATTGTTGTGTGTTTAATGTGCAAGCTTAGATACTTACTTGAGCTTTCGACAAACAAATTTACATTTCTTTAAAAATCAGGGACAAGTAGTAGACTTATGTAAGGTACAACAATCTAAGATTTACACACAAGGAATGAGACTTAAATAAATCAAAATAAATTTTATTTTTAACAACATTTTTTGAGTGAAAAATAAAAAAATTAGTGGCACAGGCGCGCCAAAATCTGATCCAAGGCCACAAGCATGGCAACGACATGGCCCCTCAAGATCTGCAAGCCAGCATAAATTTCTGCGTTACGCCTCTGGTCCTCTGTGGGTAAAAAAAATGTGCAGATTACTAAAATGACACCTTAATTTATATTTTACAAAGCAAGTAAAAAATCAGACTATACAAAAAAAGGTGAAAAAAAACATCTCCAAAACAAAAGGAATGCCAAAAGATTGTTGAAAAAAAAAGACGAAAAATATTCTTCAAAACAAAACACAAAAGAGAGTTACAACTACGCAAAAATACAACATTTGTTGGTACCGTAAACAAGAAAGACACAAGTATGAGTGTTTGGACATGTGTCATATGTGTAAGGGGAAAACATCCTAGACATTGTTTCACAAAGATATATATCAAAAACGTTAGAAATACTTTACAATTTTTAACTGCACAGGCAAAAGGACAACATCAACCAAAAACAAAATAGTGAAAAAACAACCATAGTTTAAAAGGGAAACATACCGGTCATAATGCTGACTGGGCCTGGAGCCCCAAAATCGTCCTCATCAGAGGTGGGCCAGTGCAGCAAGGATGGAGGAGGGGTTATTTGGGAGGAAGTTGAGGGTGAGGAAAAGAGAGGGGGGGTGGAGGGGAGTGTGAATTTGGAGGGATGGGAATGTGAGGAGAGGGAGGGGCCTCACAGTCGGCCAGGTCTGGGTTGGAGGGGGAATTTGGGGAAGAGTGGGGTGAGGATGTTTGGGTGGGAGTGGGGGATAGGGGACGAGCCCGATGTCGCTGGCGTTGAAGTCTGCGCTCAGCTCCTAAATGATGTAGAAAAATTAATATTATTACATATTTCATTTTTTTGGGAAAAAATTTACACACCAAAAACAACAACAACAAAAAAAACAGGTCTATACGGTAAACATGCACACGCATGTATGTCCAAAATAAAGAAACGGCTATACGGTAAACATGCACACGCAGGTATGTCCAAAATAAAGAAACAGGGCTATACGGTAAACATGCACACGCAGGTATGTCCAAAATAAAGAAACAGGGCTATACGGTAAACATGCACATGCAGGTATGTCCAAAATAAAGAAACAGGGCTATACGGTAAACATGCACACGCAGGTATGCTTACATTTAAAATAAAATAAAAAAAAACACTTACTTTCCTGGATCTGCTGTCGCAAATTGGCCAACAGGCGTGGGGATCTGCGCCTCAGATCGGACCACCTTCTTTCAAGTTTGCCGATATTTCTGTGGTAGCCGATCGCATGCAGGCAGCGCCGCACCTCCGCGTAGGCCAGCCGCTTGCGGAGGTTAGTGATGGGGCGCGTGTAATTGGTGATTCTCTGGTCCATCACTTCAGTGAGGACCAGGAGTTTACGGCGACAAAAAGCGGCGGCTCTCATGATGGCAATGATTTTTTTTTACACAAAACAGTTTTAATAAAGGACCTAGAAAAAATTTGATTGGCTAATGTACTTTGTAAATTAACAGAAACCATTCTGGTTATTGTATGAGTCATGTGACCTACACCCTCACAAATATAATGTGAGTTATGATAGGCTTGATGCAGTGACATGCGTAAGCTAATTTAAATATTAAAAAAAAGTAGATAAATCGGCCTATAAAAAAAACGCAAAACAATAGTAGCATTCAAACCAACTTTTAATTTTGAAGAACCATCCCCTTGGTACAACCGTACGTATTCTGCGGAAGCAATGACACACACTAACAATAATAAAGTTTACTGACATTGAAAAAAATAAAAGAATTGCAAACATGTGAATAACAATTAAGCTAATTAATATAGTGATTGCCATTAATCGATTCAAGTATGTTTGCTGAATAAAATAGCAGGCAATCGAAAACTGACAGGGCCACTTCCGGAATTGACTTGTGCGAGCGTTCCCTGCAACCAAAGAGGAGACGGACGGTCGCTAGCTAGAGGAGGGGTTGGGAGACTATGGGGCGGAAAATTAGCTGCGAACGAACATACGAGCGAGCGCTGGAATTTTATTATTTCCGCTCGTACGGCGGACGAGCAAACGGCCACTTGCGTCTGGCTCTGAATCAGGCCCAGAGTTTGGCTTACTACTCTAGTCCTATTAGTAATAAATTGTCAGATGACAATATGTTGATATGTTCTGTACTTGGCATAGCTGAGTGTATGTCTGAGGGCCTATTTGTCATTCAATATTTGTGGCATATCCCCCCAATATCTGCTGTAGTCCCTCCATTTCCGACAGCAGACTCAGTCCCCATAGGTTTCTATAAAGGCTATGAAGTTGTCAGCTTTACCAAGCTCTGGAAAGCAAAGCATTCCAAAGTTTTGCGCTAGCAGCTAACGTTATCTGAAGATGGTGTTAGCCGCTGTAGTCTATGGACTACATTTTGCAAAAATGACTTTGAGAGAGTTCCTCAGGTATCCTCCTTGGCAATGCCCGGCACTCATGCATGGTCAGCAGTAGCACTGCGGGGTCCTGATATAGTAGTGAAGTGACGCTAATAAAATCACTTCACTTCTAATGCATTACAGGGATGGGCTCCTATCGGAGCCCCTGTCCCTGGATGTGATTTTTTTATACATTCTGGTGGTAAATAATTTCTTATTGCTGCGAATAGCGGCAATAAGAAAATACAATTGTCAGGTCTAAAACCTGATAATTGATACACATGCCCCTAATGTATGTCTAAACTGATCATAGTTGTGTGGTTAAGGGCAGTGAAAATGTCAAGAAGGACATAACCAGGGGCTGGCTGGCATATTTTAGCCTGGGGGCAAGTACACGTCACTGGCCCATGAGTAGTGGCTTATCGTTAAAAAGTGATTTTACGTATAGAACACAAGCTATTTATGAAAGAGTTAAAATCAGTTTTACTGAAGAAAATGGATGTTTTATCTGGCAAAGGGATTTGTTTTTCTTTCACGCTGTACACTAATGGTGTTACTATTGGCAGATCCTATATGTGTTGATATAGGTGGCAGCGGTGTGTAATGGAGGTCAGTCTACACAATGAATGACTTAACCAGGTTTTGGTTTATTAACCAGACAGAACAGGTTGCAGGACAATACAGGATCAAATCACAGGAACATGCAGGCATATACACAGGTTTATGGAGAAACTCGATACCGCTATATAATGTAAGCAGCTGGTGCTGTAATATTATTGTATGACAGTGCTGTCAGTGGAGTATATAATATGAAAATACTACCCCAGTGGTAGTGAGACAGTGCACTTGCAGGGGTATCTGCATGTTGCTCTGCACAGGAGAGGCAATCAGGGGCACTTCCTTACACAATGGAGGCGGAAAACACGCCGACAAGCAATAGCGCATTTCAGCAGGCCGGGTCAGAGATCACGCTGTGATGCGACTCCAGCAGTATAGGGTCCTGGCGGTTCAGAGGAGACTTTGCAGAGCGCTCTCCTCCAATAGTTACTATCAGCGATTACCTCTGTTGGGGGAGCCTATATATCGGTATGTAGTCAGGAAGCCGGCGCGGTCCAAATGTCGACCGCCACCTTCCCGACTGTGGAATCTCAGCATGGGACTAATGATAGGCGTACCGATAAATAGGCTCCCCCAACAGAGGTAATCGCCGAAATAACGACGCCCGGCATACCGATCTCAGGTAAGCCGGGCGTCGGGAGTGGATAGCAGCGGGGGGGAGGGTTAGGTTTAGGGTCTCCCAGGGGGATTTAGGGTGAGGCACCCCCCCGGGAGGGTTAGTGTTAGGCTAGGGGAAGTGGGAGTTAGGGTCAGGCACCCCCGGGGGAGGTGAAGATTAGGTACCCCCCGGGAGGGTTCGGTTTCGGGTGCGGAGAGAGTGGGTTAGGTTTAGGCACCCCTGGGGGGAGGTTAGGGTTAGGCACTAGGGGGGGAGGTTAGGCACCCCTAAGGGGGGGTTAGGGTTGGGGGGGAGGGTTAGGGATAGCATCTTTACTTACCTTGTCGGGATCTCCATCTGCCGGCCTTCCGGCATCAGTATTTCATTCGTTGGGCTGACATCCGGCGATATATCATACCGATTCCTATTTATCAAGTATCAAGGCAGTACTCTCTGTTCTTGTAAACATGACACATGCAGCCTGTAGGAATGGCAATGAATGAGCTCAGGGCTAATCTGCGGTACTTTTAATTAGAGATGAGCGGGTTCGGATTAGTTAGTATTTTCCCGCCAAATTCAGATCCAAAGTCCAGGAATGATAATGTTTGTCCATGAAAGATGTAGTTTTGCCTCCTTCTTAGACCAGATTTTTGGCGGGAAAAATTCTAATTTGGCGGGAAAATCCGAACTAGTGAGGGACAAGCCACCAGAAGGTAGACTAAATCAGGATGAGTGAAAGATCTGGCACAGTAAATGGGAAAAGGTGGCTGTGATGTGGCTGCGTGGTTAGGTATAATGTAATAAATGGAAGTTCTGATTGAAATTAAGAACTGTGGAAACTGATATGTATCAATTAATAGACTTACTGTAGGTAAACAATGAAGTGGAATATGTTGTGTTTGGGGTACATAATTAAACAAGAGAACAAAATGGATACAATTTGAAAAGAATATTTTTTTAACAAATTGACTGTTTAAAAAAAAAAACTCAAATTGAAATCGTGTTACAACCTGTATAATGCTATTTCCCTTAGCTGAAACGCGTGCTGTTAAACACGCAGGACTAAACAAAAATGGAAATCTGTTAGGTATAAAATATTTCTCAAAAATAAATATCCCATACACTCCAGCTTGTGCTATTAGACTCAATGATACAGGAGACCAAACTCCCATCTCTGCAGTGGTGACTTTCCCATTAGCCACATGAGGCATCTGCCTACTGGAGCCACTTGCTAGGGGGCCGCACTTGGACACTTGTTTTATTTCTGTCAGTCCGAAACTTCCCAGTAATTACAAAATATTTCCACTGTACTGTACCATATGTCTTGAGTGGAGTGTAGACGGGTAGGATATGTGCAGACTGCCCCTGTAAGCTGTCCTACTTAGTCAACATGTATACAAAATTAAATATAAAATGAAAAGTCCTAGCTTATGGATTTTGTTTTATTATATTATAAACTGTCAACCTCTAAAGGAGCACACTTCAATACAAAAGTTAATTTAATAACCATAATCTAATAGAGGAAACAAGCAATCCATATAATCAGACACAAAAAGGGACATCAGTACTTATCATAGCCAACAACAGAAGTTCCATGATGTCCACATGCCCATGACGTGTAGGGAAAGCCCCAACAGCTGTTCCGTTAATACTTCCTCAAGAGACCAGCACCACAATAGTAAACGCAGCAAGTTTAAATACCCCCTGTTAAACAAATAACTACACACATCTGTGTGTAACACCCGGCACCACGACACATCCCTCAGCGCACCCGGAGCTCCCGCCACGCGGGTCGCATACCAATCACATCACGTCCTACCACAATACCTTGCAGCAGACGGAACCAAAAGTGATGTGCCCCAACTGTGCGGAAGAACTAGGAGTTCCGTAGCGCCGGAAGAACGATCACGGTGACCGTTGGCTATGATAAGTACTGATGTCTCTGTTTGTGTCTGATTATATGGATGGCTTGTTTCCTCTACTAGAGTATGGTTATTAAATTAACTTTTTGTATTGAAGTGTGCTGGTTTATATTCCACATTGGGTTGGATATTTATGCACTTCACTGTAAGGTCCGACCAGGACCCCAACCACTACATTAGGCATCCCAGACCAATTGCCACCCCTCTGTGAAGTTTTCATCCAAATCCATCCAGTGGAAGGCCCAGAACAGGCTCCCCGGGTCAAAGTTCAGCCCAGCGTCCCCGGGTCAAGGTTCTGCCCAGCATACACCAACGAGAGGTCTGATCAGGACCTCTACCCTCTAGTATGTCTTCTGGGATCTAAAGTTACCACTCTGTGAAGTTTTCATCCAAATACATCCAGTGGAAGGCTCAGAACAGGCTCCCTGGGTCAAAGTTCTGCCCAGCATACACCAATGGGAGGTCCGACCGGGACCCTAACCCCTGTAAAACCTTGCCAGGATCCAACTGGACCACCTTGTGTTGGTTGCATCCCAATCAGTGCAGGGGTGTCCGAATGTATAACCAGACAGACAATAAACAAACAGACCAATTAATTTATATAAGATAGATACCTAGTAAGTAGTGATATCACTCCTATAAAATATAACCTATACCTGGTTAGTAGTGATGTCACTCCTGTAAAATATAGCCTATATCTGGTGAGTAGTGATGTCACTCCTGTAAAATATAGTCTATATCTGGTGAGTAGTGATGCCACTTGTCACATGTTTTACTGTGAAAATCTATCATGATGGAAAAAGAGATAAGACACGCCTGGATATGTAAAGCAGACCATACAAGTAATTTTAGCTATTTCAAATTCAATCTTGTACATTACATGTAATTATGTTCTCCCTATTAAATAATATAAAGCATGCTATAATTCAGCTCAGAGTTCTGTCATGCTGTATAAAAGTAAATATTCTTATATTTTACAGTAAGTGACACAATATTCTCATTATCATATATTAATTACTGTTTGAATATCTGTACAACTTCCTCATCTCTCTGTGTTGATCTTTTGCATTTTGATCTTATCTTATGGAGCATACACACGGTCAGATTTGTCAGATCTCTCAGATCTATCAGATGAACGATTTGAACGATTTTTACCAAAGATTTGAACGATTTGAACGATTTTTGACAGCATTAAAATGAATGGAAATCGTCCAAGTCTGACTGCAAACACATCAGATGTCAGATATCGTTATCTGACCATCGGGAACGCGCATCGTTCAAATCGTTCATCTGACAGATCTGTCAGTCGGATATGTCAGATTTTCCTTCAGATATGAATGACTGAACGATTTTTAAATCGTTATTGTTCAGATCTGTAGGAAAAATCTGACCGTGTGTATGCACCATTAAAGTTATGTTACACATGGTACAGTTACTAATTATAAGGCAACAGTTATAACTTCTACAAGCTCTCTCCCTAATTTATGGTCCCCGTGACCTTGCCACTTGGCCTAAATAAAGTCTCCAGTGCCCATTACTTCTTACTCCATTCTCCAACAGTCCAAAGCTGATTCTTACAATAAATGACCCAGAGCCTTTGAAAAGTATCACAATGAATGAAAAAAGTCTTTCAAATAAAAAATAAATATATTGATTATTAAGATTTACCTTGGACAAGGAAAAAGTGCTTTGCTGTAGCTCTTTAAATAATCTGGGCCTGGTCTAGTTTATTTTAATAGAAGTAACTAGGCATTTGGGAGAAGTGAATGGGACGTTGCATTCGATGATGTCAGATCGGAAAGAGCTGAAGGAATTCCTCACTGCCTATAAAATGTCCATTGTTAGACTGGCTGTGCTGTTTTAGGCAAGTCCCGGCCAGGCGTGCTAGAGTTACATTTGCCCCTCTGAATGCATGCAAACATTTAAAAAAACATAATGTACTTCCATTAAAAGTAGAGTTACAGTACATTAATGTATGGTTTATTTTCACTGGCTAGTCCTGCTAGGAGTGATAAAAACCTGTTGGTTGAACTTCAAATACACTATTTACTGGAATATCTTTGACTATATGTCATAATAGGACTCCTGTTTTTTTCATTCACAGAACCAGGAATCTGTTTTCTTCTTGCTTCAGGATATCACCAGAGCTGCTTCAATGTAAAGTCATTTCAAGTATTTAAAGATGCCATCCGTATTTTAAGTTTGTGCTTATTCTACACAAGATTCTAGCCTGACATAGGACAAGTACATTCTTTATTTATTGTAATTGCACATATCCTTCTTTGTATCTTTACTAGTTTGCAGTCCTGTTGATAAACCACAACCCCTTTTAGGTGACGCTCCACCTCTTTCACAGTGGACCTGCAGGTTTTGGAAAGGGCAATGGGTAAAGTCTGTGTCTGCACACTTAGGGGTATATTTACTAAAGTGAGAGCTCAGAATGTTGGTGCCGGAATTCCGACAGTAGTCAGAATCCATGCTCCAGGATCCCAACCGCTGACAACCCAACGGTATTAGAGTAAGGGCTAGTCACTATGGGAAAGGTTAGGGTCAGGGCCGGCACAAGGCATGTTCGACCAGTGCGATCAAACAGGGGTGCCACCCTATAGAGGGCGCACCCCTCCCAACATCCTGATTTCAGCGGGACAGTCCCACTTTTTGGGCACTGTCCCGCTGTTCCACCCATGGGCCAAAGTTTCCCGCAGGTGTTCGGGAGGTTGAGCACCCCTACCGCCACAGCTGTGCATCGTGCCGGACCTCGGAGTAGCTGAATGGATGCTGCACGCATGCACGCGGCATCCATTCAGGGCAGGGAGAGGGCTGGGGGAAGCCCAGCTAGTGACAGAGTGCTGGGCTCGCCCCAAGCCTGACATTAATCGGGAGGCGTGCCATGTGGCAAATAACATCATTTAGGGGGATGGCCTATGGTAATTAGACCACAAACCCATTTTCATTGCGATGGTGTCTACTACCCATGCAGTACAAGGTGCGGGTACACCTGGAGTTGGCCCTGGTTAGGGTTAGGCACTATGGGAAGAGTTAGGGTTAGGCTGTGGGAGGGGGTTAGGGTTAGGCTTTGGGGGAAGGGTTAGGTTTAGGCTGCGGAGGGGAGGGTTAGATTTAAATGTAGGATTAGGAGTAGGGTTAGAGTATTTACCTACTGGTGTTGGTATTTCAAACCAGTTGGGATTCTGAGTGCCGGTATTGTGTACGCTGGGATCCCATACCCAACCCGCAGATGCTACTTTACAACTGAGATGGCAGCTCCAGTGGATCTTTCTACTTCTCTGGCAATGACTCCATGAGCTTTTATCCATCTCGCCCCATATACACAGTAAAATGACAATGTAAAAGCCTTGATAAATGGAATAATCAAGTAGGTTTTTTAAATAGGGGTAACAGGACGAAAGTCCAGGTAGGGTCATGATGGAGAAAATAATAATCACCATACAAATGACAGTAATCTTGGCACAGATAAAATATGACAAATATAAGACAGTAGTTAGCAAAATGGTACTAAGTAGACAATAGGCAATGACTCTTTAGTAGTACACTG
The DNA here is from genome assembly GCA_031769625.1 of Taudactylus pleione. Classification (NCBI taxonomy): domain Eukaryota; kingdom Metazoa; phylum Chordata; class Amphibia; order Anura; family Myobatrachidae; genus Taudactylus; species Taudactylus pleione. Next base: position 14,089,599 of record JAUIMM010000012.1, on the reverse strand, counting down.
GTCTTCTTTAACTTAACTGCTGCAGCGCCCTTTTGGCTATGTCTAGGGAAAATGCAGTTTCTCAATGGTTTCACTATACTCTAACACACAATGACCTTTACAAAACACATATATAAGGTAAAAGCAAATAGATTAGTGAAAATCTCAAAATAACCAGTCATTTATATTAAAGCGAGCACAAAGTTCTGTCATTTGAGTACTCTGTTGCTGGACGGTCACTTCCTATAACATGCATGTACTGTACTTGTAATCTACAATAGGCAAAAGTAGTAGGATTAGCATCTAATGCTGGTCTTTCCTGATTCCAGAGAAACAATAGATTAAGTTTTTTAATGATAAGGCACAATAAATACAGTTCCTCTTTCAATAGTACAATTACCTTCAGCACTTCACAGTATCATAGCTCTGTCCAAAAGTGCTCTTTAATCTCACAAACTGGTTTTCTCTATTTACTGTACATTTATACTCAGTCACTGATTAAATAGCAGCTCAAACAAGGTATTTATCACACTTTCCTCACATTTAGATCTTTAGCTCAGTCTCTTGCATAAATTAGGGTTACACAGTACTTTCAATGTTTCTTAATATACTTTCAATCTGTCAATATATTCCCAATAGCTCTCAATAGTTTCCAATGATTATCAGTATCTCAATGTTTCTCACTATCTCTCAATAGCACTTGTAAGTTCTCAGTATCTCAGTCATACTTGCCTACTCTCCCGGAATGGCCAGGAGGCTCCCGAATCTTGGGTGCTGCTCCCGGCTACCAGGAAGAACATTTAGGTCTCTCCCAGAGGCTACAGTGTGCACCGCTGCATCTGCCTGGTGTAAAGTAAAGTGAGCAGTCCAGGCATCCGATGACACAATTAACGCTAAATCACATCATCGTAGCCATGCCCACCGCTTTACAATCTTGGCATTGTAAAGTGTGGGAGGCAACATAATTGCATCATCACACCCCTGCACTGCCCCTTTCCTGCACTACGCCCTCACACATTTCCTGCTGTGCTCTCCCAGAGGGGACAGCCAGAAAGTCAGCAACTATGATCTCAATAGGGATCCCTTTTACAGATATGACTCACAAACAGCCTCCACAGATGTCAGACCTGCATCACCTCACCTCGCTCTGCTGCTCTGCTCTTCGACATCTCTCCATCTCTACTGCCATGTGCAACCAGTAACTCCCTGATCTGTTGCTGGTTTATCTCTTTTTGGTGCATTGCAGTTCCACCTAGTGACAGCCACCTGAACTACACTATCCATTGGTTCCTGTAGATCCAGGGGTATCACAGATAAACTTAGCAACATCTCTGAGCACATATGAAAGTAGCAAAATAGGAGCAAAGAATAGACCAGATTTCCACATCAGTTAATAATTGTATTGTCTTAAGAACATTCTAAATTACTAGTATGAATAAGAACAAGCAATAACATATCCCCAGTTATTTTACAAAGCAAAATCAGGACAAATCAATCTCCACCCTAACCATGATCAGATCCGTTCCACCGAACCAATACTTTAGTGATGCCACACACAGTCTGCAGTAGGCTACATCACCATTGGGGTTTCTTAATCTGGACCGTATGACCAAAATCAGAACTATTGGCAGACAAGCAACAGTATACATGTGTCACCTTCAGGGGCAGGTGCAGAAGAAAAGATTTACCATGAGGCAAACAATATGGGAGATATTTTTTACCCATACCTTCAAAAGCTATTGCAAATTATGTCGGAAATGGCCCCAATAAATATGTGACAATATGAAATAACTTGAAAATGATAAATTACACTCTGTCCAACCTCCAATTGTATCTTATAGAGCCTATGAGTGTAATGTGGATTTTCACAGATAGATGATAGGTAAAACATTTAGGAAATGATACACCTGGAGCCATAGGTATGAGGTGCCACTAGTAGCGTGCTCTCCATTACATCCAGCTGTACCTCTATCTCATCTCAGGGTATATGGACTAAAGTAGATAAACATGATAACAAAAATACAGGAATGATGCAGATGAGGCAGGCAAAGGGATACAAAACACTAATGATAATAATAATTGCTAGAACATCTTCTGAAATTAATGTAGCCTCTTGGAATTCTCACATTACATGAAGGCACTACATACATTACGTATGAGTATGAGCATATCTGTGTTACTATTTTTCTTACTTACTAGTATTGTATGTAGCTTGCCTACATGTATTCTTATGTAAATATTAATATGTACTTGCATGTAGCAGTAACACAAGCAGAAATATGTGTTGTCATACCTGGCTATGCATCAATTCCTTCAAAAGGCACATCATTTTTTTTATAGAAACATACAGTATTATTATATACGTATTCAGTGTTTAGTACTGTATATATAAATCCTGCCATAATATACATACTAGGGGTGAGCGGGTTCGGATTTCTGAAATCCGAACCCCCCCGAGCCCCCCCGATCCGAGGCCGATCCGAGTCAGGCTCGACTTTTCCCGCCTGACTCGGATCTGAAATCGAGGCAAAACGTCATCATCCCGCCTTCCGGGTCTCGCGGGTTTTGGATCCTATATAAGGTACCCGCGTCGGCGCCATTTTCTCACTCGGCTGTGGACAGTGAAGAGGGAGGGTGGGAGTTAGGGCTGGCTGGGCTGTGTAGTGTAGTGTTGTGCTGTGCTGTGCTGCTGTTGTCCATAGGGGCTGTGTCCACTACTTCAAAGTCCATAGGGGCTGGCTGTGTTGTGCTGTGCTGCTGTTGTTAATAGGGGCTGTGCCCACTACTTCAAAGTCCATAGGGACTGGCTGGACTGTGTTGTGCAGTCAGTTGTCCATAGGGGCTGTGTCCACTCCAAAGTCCTGTGCAGTGTCCCAGTCCTAAAGGGGTGCTGTAGTGTTGTCCAGGGGGTGCTCTGTCTATCAGGGGTGCTCCCCCCAAGTGCTAAAAAAAATAATATTTTTTCTGTGTTTGTGAATTGTGTGCGCAGTAGCCACACGTGTATCAACAAAGTAGTGCCAAGCGTGCGCCTGTGTCATAAGTAAAGGGCCAGCTGGCATGACCGTTAAAGGGTGCTGTAACCCCCAAAGTACACTCCAAACCAAATAAAAAAATATTTTCTGTGTTTGTGAATTGTGTGCGCAGTAGCCGCACGTGCATCAACAAAATAGTGCCAAGCATGCGCCTGTGTCATAAGTAAAGGGCCGGCTGGCTTGACCGTTAAAGGGTGCTGTAACCCCCAAAGTACACTCCAGTTGAAACCAAATAAAAAAATATTTTCTGTGTTTGTGAATTGTGTGCGCAGAAGCCGCACGTGCATCAACAAAGTAGTGCCAAGCGTGCGCCTGTGTCATAAGTAAAGGGCCGGTTGGCTTGACCGTTAAAGGGTGCTGTAACCCCCAAAGTACACTCCAGTCCAAACCAAATAAAAAAATATTTTCTGTGTTTGTGAATTGTGTGCGCAGAAGCCGCACGTGCATCAACAAAGTAGTGCCAAGCGTGCGCCTGTGTCATAAGTAAAGGGCCGGCTGGCTTGACCATTAAAGGGTGCTGTAACCCCCAAAGTACACTCCAAACCAAATAAAAAAATATTTTCTGTGTTTGTGAATTGTGTGCGCAGTAGCCGCACGTGCATCAACAAAGTAGTGCCAAGCGTGCGCCTGTGTCATAAGTAAAGGGCCGGCTGGCTTGACCGTTAAAAGGTGCTGTAACCCCAAAGTACACTCCAAACCAAATAAAAAAATATTTTCTGTGTTTGTGGATTGTGTGCGCAGTAGCCACACGTGCATCAACAAAGTAGTGCCAAGCGTGCGCCTGTGTCATAAGTAAAGGGCCGGCTGGCATGACCGTTAAAGGGTGCTGTAACCCCCAAAGTACACTCCAAACCAAATAAAAAAATATTTTCTGTGTTTGTGGATTGTGTGCGCAGTAGCCACACGTGCATCAACAAAGTAGTGCCAAGCGTGCGCCTGTGTCATAAGTAAAGGGCCGGCTGGCATGACCGTTAAAGGGTGCTGTAACCCCCAAAGTACACTCCAAACCAAATAAAAAAATATTTTCTGTGTTTGTGAATTGTGTGCACTGTGGCTGCACATGCATCAACAAAGGAGCAGCGCCAAGCGTGCGCCTGTGTCCCATAAGTAAAGAGCTGGCTGGCTCATTTCTTAAAGGGTGGTGTAACCCACAAAGTGCACTACTCTCCAGCAAAAATAAAAAAATATTTTCTGTGTTTGTGTGCGCCTTAGCCGCACGTATATATCAATATAACATAAATGGAGGACCAAACTTTCTCTGATCAAAATAAAATAGGGAAAGATCAAGAACCACTTCCTCCTAGTGCTGTTGCTGCTGCTGGGAGTTGTTCATCATCCCAGAGAGGAAGTAGGAACACCACTACTTTTACTAAACAATTGACCCTCCAACAGTCCCTAGCGATGAGGATGAAGTACGACAGCAGTCATCCTGAAGCAAAACGTATAACTGAGGCCTTGACTGCTATGTTGGTGTTAGATGTGCGTCCGGTATCCGCCATTAGTGCAGTGGGATTTAGACAATTGATGGAGGTAGTGTGTCCCCGGTTCCAAATCCCATCTAGATTCCACCTGCATCCTCAAAGCAGCAGCGACAAGCGTGCGTCTGTCTGTTAAAGGGTGGTGTAACCCTCAAAGTGCTCCAAAAAATAAAAAACTATTTTTTTTATGTGTTTGTGACTTGTGTGCGATGTAGCCGCACGTGCATTAACACAGTAGCAGCGCCAAGCGTGCGCCTGTGTCATAAGTCAAGGGCCGGTTTGGACATCTGGTCCGGACTGAAGGACGTGCCAACAATTTCTGACAAGTCTACTGTCACTGCATATGATACTGTCCTCAAAGCAGCAGCGACAAGCGTGCATCTGTCTGTTAAAGGGTGGTGACACCCTCAAAGTGTGCTCCACAAACAATAAAAATATTCTTTTTTTTCTGTCTTTGTGAAATGTGTGGGCTGTAGCCGCACCTGCATCCTTAAAGCAGCAGCGACAAGTGTGCGTCTGTCTGTTAAAGGATTACATCGGTGACAGCATCCAAGTAGGCATGTCAGACAGTCCATACCTGTACTGGCAGGAAAAAGAAGCAATTTGGAGGTCCCTGTACAAACTGGCTCTATTTTACCTGAGTTGCCCCCCCTCCAGTGTGTACTCCGAAAGAGTGTTTAGTGCAGCCGGGAACCTTGTCAGCGAAAGGCGTAGGAGGTTGCTTCCACAAAATGTGGAGAAGATGATGTTCATAAAATGAATTATCAACTCTTCCAGGGAGACCAGTCTCCAGAACGTACAGAGGGACCTGTGGTTGTGGATTCCAGCGGGGACGAATTAATACTCTGAAGAGGGTGAGGAATCGGTGGATGAGGAGGATAAGGACAACATCTTGCCTCCGTAGAGCCAGTTTGTGCAGGGACAGATTAATTGCCAGCTTGTTTTGTGGGGGCCCAAACGAACCAATCATTTCAGCCACAGTCGTGTGGCAGACCCTGGCGCTGAAATGTTTGGTTTGTTAAAGTGTGCATGTCCTGTTTATACAACATTTTTCTTTGAATTATGTACTGTTTGGGGCCTAGTTTTTCAAACTGCCATCCTGTCTGCCACTGCAGTGTCACTCCTAGATGGACCACGTGTTTGTGCCGCCCACTCGTATCTCTTAGCATAGTCATCCAGCTACCTCGGTGCAACCTTTAGGATATAAAAACACTATTGTGAGGTGTGAGGTGTTCAGAATAGACTGCAAATGAGTGGAAATTAAGGTTATTGAGGTTAATAATAGCATAGGAGCAGAAAAACCCACAAATTCTGTGATTTTAGCTGTTTTTATGCTTTTTTTCAAAAAAATACAGATCCAAAACACAAAACCCAGAACCCAAAACACGGAAGGGTGGTTTTGGCAAAACCAATCCAGATCCAAAACACGAAGAAAGATCCAGATCCAAAACCAAAACACGAAAAGTGGCCGGTGCACACCCCTAATACATACAGTATACATAAGACATGTAATGTATAATACAGTTATGAGTAGCGTACAATGAGGCAACATGAGACAGCTGTCTCCAGCAATAAGTTTTAGGAAGCAGCAAAATTAAGGGAATTAAAAAAAACAGCCAATATTCTTGATAGAAACACATACGTTAGTATTATTTAACCTGTCAGTAGATCTATCAATATGCAAAAATTATTATATTTATTGTACAGTGCAGACCACCAATGTACAATGTTTATGGTAGTATGTATAAAGAATGAGAAGGACACTATATCAGTTGCTGCATTAGGCAGCGTAATGCCTGCACCTCATTTAAGACTAAAGACACACATCCACTAGACGATTAAATTGAGCGACTGAACGATAACGATATCGTTATATCGATCAATAATCGTTTGCAAATTGTTAGAAAATTAGTCTAAAACGACCAGCGATGCGCGCTCCCGCTGGTCATTTAGATATCTATCATCGGGCAAATATGTTGTACAACCTGACGATAACAGGTTCAGCATGTTTGCAGATTACTGATGTGCCTACACTGAACGACTGCTCGTTCAGTATAGGCACATCACAGACTGACAAACGACTGCATGATTACAATGTCGTAATTGTGCAGTCGTTTTCATGTCTTTAAGTGGATATTTGCCTTTACTTTTTCCATATTAAACAATTACAATTACACTGAATATTGTTCTATTTTTCCAGCTGGAAGAACTCTGCTCCTAGTGGTCATAAGTGGTACTGTAGCATTGTTTCCTATCTTTTTCAAACTGTACTGTATGATGTTTCTTGGCCTGGGAGGATCATTCTAGACACCTGTAATCCCCTGTGACAAAGTGTCTGGCTTTCTTATAAAAGAATGCTACATTAGTATCAGACAATAACTTGTACAGCATGTGTATTTGTGCATGTCACAAAATGATTTAATTGTTTTGGGTCTCTCTGAAACAAGTGGTAAGAGGGGGTCTGTTTGCTCCACTCCAACCAGCTGTGCAATAGATCCAGTTCAGGTCCTTGCTGGATCAAATATATGGTTTAGCACTGACCAGAGCTAGATGAGAAATAACTGGTATGCTTGGGCTAATTAACACATGCCTTTTATATTATCAGTGGAGTCACAAGGGGAAGTGCGAGGGGTGACTTTGGTGTCACCCTCAGTGCAGAGGCAGAACTATGAGAGAAAATGGAGGCGCCTGCCGCCAGGCTCAAGCTCTGAAGGGGCACCTCCTCCACAGGGCTGGATTGAGGGCCACGGCCCTGGAGCTGAAAATGAACAAGGGCCTATTATGAGAAGCAGAGGATGTGTGACCAGTGCTGTGTGGGTGTGGCCAGTGCCATGTGGGCGTGTACACCGCTATACTCTCAGCCCCAATGTCTCTCTAAATATGTAAAAGAAAAAAATGCTTCCTTTTGTGAGGTAAATAGAAATACAATTTTACTACTTATGATTTATGGCTGAGCGTGTGGAGAGGAGATGGCCAGACAACATCATGTTGTCATGACAATGGGCCTATTTTTATGTGGAGGCCTGGAGCTGTAGCTCCATCCGCCCCATTGTTAATCTGGCCCTGCTCCTCCATTGTCCACAACATATTCACCCCACTTAGGGCTGTAACTATGTACCCGGAGTGTACCGTCACGGCCGTCCAATACATGGCACCCATTTCCGGCACCTGGGAAGCCACCACACACTAGTAGAGAGCTTCATGTCAGACCATTAGCTGCTGCCTTTGTTTATCTATAGCCTGTCTGCAAGCGAATTGCTACACATACAGTGTCAGCAGCTATGAGGGGGGTGGCACCAAATTATTACGTGCCTCCGGGCATCTGGGATGTACTTACGCCACTGCCTCGGCAGGTGACACCAAAGTGCCGACTCCTCATCAGTGATGTGAGCCGGGCGCTGCACTGTAGCGATTACGTGTAGCATTCGGCTCCTGACACAGTGAGGGAGCCGGCACTGCACATAGAGCGTCAGCCTTAATGATCGGAATTTCATTGCTTTTTTAAGTTTGAGTGGCACAAATTCAGTAGGTTTTGTGAAATTTCAGATCGTGTCTAAGAAGCCTTAATGGGACATGTGAAACCGTAAGGTTTTTTAGTCTATGAAATTTCATTGCTTATTTATAATTTATTAACCATCAGGGTTTTGAGGAGCAAACCGGGCCACCTGCAGGGCAAAAGGACAACAAATAGGTACTCAAGCATGAGTGGCGGAGCGGACAGCACACAGGAGGTGTTTTGGGGGTGCAGAGGGAGAGACGGCTGCGGGGCAGGCTGCAGGTGTGTGGGGCAGTGGCAGCAGCAGGGGTGCGGAGCAGTGGCAGCAACAGGGCCGTGCAAAGGAGCATCAGAGGGCGACAAAGGGACTCACTGGCACTGGGCATGTACCTGAGAAAATCAAATCAACACAGATGCATGGATGTATCAGTGAGATCCATCCATGCATCTGTTATAAAATTAATGTGCAATATAAAAAAATATTTGATGTACCCCTACAGCACAACCAGCACCGGGCTTTGGAGCCCCAGTGCTGGTTGTGCTAAATACAGGGGACAAACGACGTAGGGGTCCCCTAGAAAAAAATGGAATTCTCCCATAGAGAACTCCTGAGGGGGGCATAGTGTTTGAGGGGCTTCACCGCAAAAGCTTTTGTAGATACCGAGCTGAAATTTGGCATGGAAGAGTAGAACTGTCACTTGGTGCTGCATGCCAAATTTCAGGGCAAAAACATAAAATTTACACTTGGGGTTTGTTTTATTAGGTACCTATTGTTCCAGAGCAGGTGCCTTTGGGTTTCGGCTAAATTAGAAAGTTACAGTTTTTAAACTATTACCTCACGAATGCGCCATTATACAGATAGTAAGCTTCAACTTGTTGCGCAGCCTCAGTTGATGCTTTCAGCAGATGTACTCACTGTGGCTTCATTTGGGTGCACAAAAGATGTCTGACCAGTGCGGGCGGTAGCAGCGGTGGGACTCGGGGGAAGAAAGCGGCTGGGATTGGGAAGTAGAAGGCGTTGGTGGCTACGGTAGACAGATGCAGGCTTGGATCAGGGGTATCCGTGATGCCTGCATCTGTGTGTGATAAAAATGGATGCATGGACAGATCAGTGACATCAGTCTGTGCTGCTGTTTTAAAAAAAATTAAAGTGTTAAAATTAAAATAAAAATGGCATCCCCCCCCCCAAAAAAAAGAACCAGCACCAGGCTTTGCAGACCCAGTCCTGGTGGTGCTAAATACAGGGGACAAATGACGTAGGGGTCCCTCATGTTAAACACAACCAGCACTGGGCTATTCAGAACCAGTCCTGGTTGCCAAAATACGGGGAACAAATGACACAGGGGTCCCCCGTATTCAGCGCAACCAGCACTGGGCTCTGAGCCAGTCATGTTTCTGAAAATACAGGGAAAAAAAATGCGTATGGTTCCCCTTTATAAGCCAGAACCAGCACCAGACTTTTTCTCCCCCAGCCGCAGCATCAACCCTGACCGCTAGTCAGCCCAGGCGGGGGATCCCTGGGGAGCTGGGGACACCCCAATAAATGGTCCCCCTCTCCAGGGCACCCCAGGCCTGGGCTGATAGCCCAGGGCTATCTCCAGCACCCCTGGCCAGTGGGTGCTGGGTTGATTATGTAAAATTTGGTGCAAGTAAAGAGTTAAAAATAGTCTTTTGCTGTGGAACTACAGGTCCCAGCAAGCCTCTCCCACATACTGGTACCTGGAGAACCACAAGTACCAGCATGCGGGGCACTACGGGTCAGCTGGTTCCTGCAATTCCACAGCAAAAGCAATATTAAAAAATCACAGAACACACACACCGTGAAGCTTGGGGGGCCCGGTGAAAGGGCTTCTCTTGGCTGTGTCATTTACCCCCCACCCACGCTAGAAAGGGTCCGGTGCTGGTTCTGGTAAATACAGTGCAGGCGAACCTTACGCATTTTTTTTTCACTGTATTTCCAGAACCAGGACCGGCTCAGAGTCCAGTGCTGATTGCACTTAATACAGGGGACTCACTATGTCGTTTGTCCCCCATATTTTGGCAAGCAGGACTGGTTCTGAATTGCCCGGTGCTGGTTGTGCTTAACACGGGGGACCCCTACGTTGTTTGTCCCCTGTTTTTAGCACAACCAGTACTGTGTCTCCAAAGCCTGGTGCTGGTTGTTCATATTGGGGGGGTACACTATTTTTGGGGGGGTTAACACTGGGACTGTCACCACCAGGAATTGGGACATGGTGGGGGGAGGGTGTCATCGGGTAGCGCCGGTACTGTCAGTGCCGGGAGACAGCCTCAACATCAGGGTAGGCAAGGGCCACTTACCCGCTGCACAGTCACCGCTCATACTGTGTCGGGAGTCAGAGGGGTAAGTTGCTAGCACAAAACTCTTGGTATCAGCCATTTCTTCCCTCCCACAGCAAACATCCCTTGCAAAGCCGAACTGCTGTGGAGTGAATAAATTAGTGAAGTCACACATCACAAGATATAACAGTCTCCCCTGGCACCGGTCGAACCGGACAATAAAACTCATTGTGAGCGGAACCAGGTCTAACTATTGTTGTCCCAGTGCTGTTGTCCCGAGTAATAATAGTGTTATATGCTGTTTTTTGCTGTTGGATTTAATATTGGATTGCATGTCTTGAAGATGGTCTTTGTATAGACCGAAACGTCGACTTTATTACGCAACCGATGGTTGGATATTTTGCTGCAGACAATAAATTGAACTTTAAGTTTAAAAAGAAGACTGGTGAGTGCCCCTTGTGTCACTATATAGTGGTGCTATTAAGGAATATACAAGGATTAATCCCTTTGGGGTGCACCCCAGCAACTTAGTAGTGTTAAGGTGAGAGTGGCACTCACCAGGCTTGTAAAAAAGTATTCCAGTTTTAATTCAATAGTGACATGACTCAGTCAACGTTTCGGTCACAACTTGTGACCTTCTTCAGGAGAAACAGCATGTATTATCAGGTAACAAAAACCACAACAATGTATCCATTGTTGTGGTTTTTTGTCTTGCATAATTGGTGGAGTACTTCTTTTGACTCCATTGGTGTGGTGGACACCCCAGCAATTTTTTCATGAACTGTGGGCCTGATTCAGAGCCGCTCGTAAGCGGCCGCTCGTTCGCTCCGAGCGATGCTCGCACAACTGCGCATGCGTATGGGTTGTAATGCGCATGCGCCAACCAGTCATTGCGGTCGGAAATCGAGCGCTCGCAAAACAGCAAGTGCCTGCTAATTTGAGTGACAGATTGAGGCGTTTGTGGGTGGTAACAGGGGAAGGGGCTTGAAAACAGGGAGTGGTGATCCGAACGCAGGCGTGCCAAACGGTCAAAACGGGCGTTTTAAGGGTGTGCATAATTAACAAAGCAGCGTCATCGACCACATCACTTGGTTGTTTCTTAGCCTGAACTGTTCGCATGATTGCGGTAGGAAAATCCAACCACAAGCACTGCGAGCAGTTCAGACACCTTTCGATGTACTCGATTAATCTAATAAATAGCGGAGATGACGTATGATGCGAGCGGCCAAGGGGCGTCATTACAAAATAGCGAGCGCATGTTTCGTTCGCTCGCTCAGACATAGAGGCGTTAACAGACCGCAAAGAGCGAGCGCTCAATTTAAATAGCCGGCCCCTTTTTCTGAACGAGCGAGCGCAAATAGCGTCCGGCTCTGAATCAGGCCCTGCGTTTGATGTGAGGGCTGCCTTGTTTCACGATTATATATATATATATATATATATATATATATATATATAAACAGAAAAATCAGTACTCACCATTGTTAAATCCCTCACAATAATATATAAATAAATAATGGGGTTTTGGTTCATGGATTGATCAATGCATTTAAGCCTGCAGCCCACATCAAGGGACCCCACTTCTCTGCAGGTCCTGCACTATCTGTCATACTTATGGAAGAGTTTAAACTGAAAGAAATGTTAACTGTTAAAGCTCACCTGCAAACTAACTAAAGGCTTTTAAAGGCAAGACAGTCACCAAACATAGCTTCTAACATACTACCAAAAAGGCAGCTGACAGGTTATATATATATAGAGAGTTAGAGAGAAAGAGCATGTCCATGGTACTACTAAGTCTAGCTATGGCAGCGGTGCTGGTAGGACCAGCACTGCTGCCTCATGTAGCTGTGTGGGGAGGAGGAACGCACACAGTGGGGCGGTGCTGAAAAGAGGGCCCCCCTGTTTTAAGTGCTCCTGGCCTCCCAAAGGTTTAATCCAGCCCTGCCCTAATTGCATAATTCCCAACATTTTGGAGGGGGCAGACAAAACTTCACAGAGACAAAGCCATGCATCATGCATCAGTTTCTCCTAACTCAGAGGCATCCACCCATGCCTCTGAGCTGTCTCCAGCCTCACTTGGTATCTATTCACCCACTGCTCTGCTATGCAGAACAGCAGGTGAGATAGAGACCTTCTAAACTTTTATGGCCCATGAGTAGTACGATGGGACAATGCCTTGAAAAACGGGACTGTCTGCCAAAATTGGAATGGTTGGGGGTATGCCTAATTGGGACACATTGCTGGTAATCAGGATGGTCAGAAATAGGCCTTGAATCCCATTTAAATGATTACTTTATGCAAAATGATCTGAAGGCAAAGGCTGATATGTACCAGTCAATGACGCGTGGTGAGGTCAATGGCTGGAGTGGCAGACATGGAGATGGGTCTGAGAGCTGGGATCCTCTCTCACCCCCTACTCACTGTAACTCTCCCCCCACTACACAAAGCTTCAGTGTCCATTGATTCTCCTACCTGCATCACTGTTTTCTCTTGCTGCTGTTGACTGAGCTCTGATCTCTAAACACTGCAGTGCACTTCCTGGTCACACGACACATCCAAGGTGTCCATCAGTACTCAAGGCTGCCCCATACTCAGAGGCATGCCTCTATTAGCTCTCTTTCTATGCAGCTTACTGCCCATGGTGTGGCCCCGCCCCCAGTTCTGGAAGCATTGTCTGACTATACATAAGTCAGACAATGCTTGCAGAGCTGTCTCATCTCTCATCTCCCTGCAGTCCCAGGGAGCTCCACAAAGCTGGTGAGTGTTAACTATAAAAATGATTACATTAAACAAAGAAGATATTTATAAGTTATATACAAATATCTTCTTTGTATTAGTCTAATCATTATTTTTTTTATCAAATCTTAGAAGTATGACAGGGGAGGCTACCCTGACTGCACGTACCTTTTTACCAAATGGGGGCCAGGCAGAGCTCCAACAGAAGAGCAGTGAGTTAAGAGGATCAACGGTCACACTGCACCTGCACTGACAGTTACTAATTTCCTTCAAGCACAAGTTCAAATGTCATGGTCTTCAATGTTGGTCTGCAATGTAAAAAAGGAAGGCTGCAGATATACTTCAAGGTCCATTCTTCAACCCGGGAATGCCAGGTATCCCAGCTATCTGTAGTTGTACATAACTGTTGCTAACCTAACTCTTACTGCAGGTCAGGTGTGCTATGATATAACGACATCCAGAATGTTGACACCAAAATGTCTACATGTTTTGAACGTCAACAGTCAGAATGTCAACATAATCAAACTGTTGGCATATAAAATGATGACATGCACAAATGTCTAAATGGTCAAAATGTTGATATGTTCATTATGTCAACATTTTACATGTCAACAGTAAGAATGCCGGCATACCATTTTTTGACAAAGCCTAACCCTAAACATAGCACTAAAATGTATTATCGACATTTTGACTGTTGACATGTAACAGGTCAACATAATGACCATATCGACATTTAAAACTTGTAGACAATATGGTGTCGACATTCTGTCTAGACACCCAGTTTATCATATCTATCATATAAGAGTATGAGAAACAGAAATTAGATCGATAGTTAATAACAATAAGATAGTGTTTCTCCTATAAAATGATGACGTTTACTATTACAGTGCGATACTAGGCCTATAATGTGTGTTGTGTGAAACCCAGCCTTCTCCGTACAACTCCTAGCTGTGATATACACAAGGGAAGCCATGATGTGTGAACTTCCTGGGGAATCCTGAATACATAAACAGGCCCCTATGCCAGCAACAGTAACTGTTACATAGAGCTTCACTCATTAATTTGAGTTGGCTGTATGACAGGAGGTGTTAGGAGTTAAATGCCAGGTGGGAGTATGGAAACTCAGAGTAATATTTTGGGACTGATGTCACGTCATTTGGAATTGATGTTAAGGATGTGAGGTGGTGAGATGTTTAGTCCTGTGTCAGGCTCTGTGCCTTCAGGCAGTCATTAAAACAGAGACCGTGTCCCTTAATAAAAGAGAGTTTCACATCAGAGCAATGGTGCCACCTACTGGACAATCTTGTCAACATACATTGCTCATAGAACTAAAAAAAAAAAAAAAGGAAAACTAATAAGAGCTGCTAATTGGAAACAAAGTCAGTATCCTTAAAAAAATCAATTTATTAAAAATAAATATAAATAAATATCACACCTATATTCAGGTAAATAACATATTACAAATATAGTTAGTTACACTACAATAAAAGACCATGAAACCAATGAGCTATGTCATAAATACCATTCCTTAACATTAATATCCAGTCACTTTTGACACCTCACCTCACCTGATATCACGATGGAGGGACTTTAATATAATCCAAAACATGCAAGACCCAAATTTGAAATCCAAGATCCGAATTACGAGAAGACCTGAGTCAGGTCTCAGTTCTACTCTGAACCACAAAGTGATTCCAAACTAGGGCTCAGTTCGACTTGGAACCCCTAAATTGTGTGTGTTTGGTTTTCTCAAAAACCAAACCTCTCATCTCTACTCTAAAGTGTACAACCAGTGGTTGCTCCCTAACCTGGACTCCAAGCATATCAAGTCCTTATCCAACATGCATCCTGCAAGTGAGTGGTGGGATCGGTCCATGTGACCAGTTTGATTTTAAATTGTATTTTATACAGACAAACATGGAAACCGTTGTCTTGAAGGGCAATTCCTCTGCTAAACATCCACCCTATCCTGCTTCAGCAACAGGGAAGCAGAACTGTGTAAAGCTGCCAGCCAACAACTTTGCATAGAGCCAATTCTAAATCTCAAAGACTGCTCCCCACTGTTCTACCTCCTGAGGTCTAGTAAATACTATTGAGGGATAATCCTTGCAATTCTACTTTAATTAAAAAAAAAAAAACTGATACAGTAAGAAAACGGAATAATGTAGGTGCGGAAATTGCACCTAAGCTTGGGTCCAACCTTAATCAGACTCTACAAACAACATTTATAAACTTCACATTCCTTATTGTATTCTGGTATAAAAGTTCCTAAATATATCACATTGATTTCTGCAAATCCATCAACACAGAGTAATTACAGAGAAACCAGTTCATTTTACCACAAACCATGAGGTCACCTTTCTCCAAACATTCATTTCTGCAATTTCATGAGTTATAACCATGTATTTGGACATTCCTTACAGTACGTTTTCCGTATGGACCATTTTAAGAACTTGTTGAATTAAAAATGAGGTGACATCACTTCCAATGCTGAGCTGTTGGTATATTTAAGAGTAATGATTGAAGACACATATCAAAGATTGCCTTTTGATGTCAAGTTTGAAGTTCTTCATTTTACTCCCTAATGTCCACCTAACTTTTCATCCTGGGACCAGAAAACTTTCTGCCAGGTAGTTAAAAATGTCCAGGCGCCTTTAATTAAGTGTAAGAGAAAAGCAATGGTAGTTGAATCTCAAGTCTAAACTCCCATGGGCACTGCCAACAAAACCTGATCAGAAAACTCAAATTCCCCTATCTATTATACGATGCCAAACTAATAATGGTGCAGCCCACACGTCTGTACAGATTAGGCGTACTCGTGCATCTGCACTCAATTCATTCATCACTACAGGCCTACAGAAAATTACATCAGCTCTAAAATTGATATCCCAGAGGCTAGGATTTAGTAACACGAGTTTGTTCTTCAACAGCTGTGCTTCTCCATGATGGAAGACAGAGTAGCCCAGGAAAGGTTGTTCAATGTTGAGCTCTAAACCAGGTTAGGGGGCGAGTCTGCCATCTATCCCCATAATTCATTTATCACAAAGGAGAAATCTGAGCCATGTTTTTTGCTTCCATATTACTGAAGTCTCAACGGTGATGACTAGAAAAAAAAAGTTGACTAAAAAATTGATTGACAAATATGTGAGATGCTATTTAATACTGACCTTTATAACCATGAAAAACAAACTTCAGGGGGCTTATGTAATAGGGTGCGATCTGCAGCCATTTGCGGGAACTCCTGCAAGTCTTCCCTTTTTTTTTTTTAAAGCGGCAATCATTTTAACGGTAGAACCAGCTTGGTATTACCTTTAAAATTATTGCCGATTTAAAAATACGGGAAGACTCGCAGGAGTTCCCGCAGCAACTGCAGCTCGCACCCTATTACATAAGCCCCCAGATCTACTTTATTAAGAAATTGTTGTCATAATAGTATGGTACAAAGGAATATTGTAACTTAGAGCAACCAACAGTAGCAGAGCATACAGTACAAGTCCCTTCTACAACTCCTACACTGATCAAGAACTTGAGGCTGCTTGTCTCCTCCACTAGGTGATGGTAAAGATTTATGGTTGAGATGGTGAGTAGTGAGACTCTATTACAGCTGGGATTGTCTGCTAGTGAGCTGAGGAGGTTAAAGTTCCTAATGTCTCTGAAGGCTTAAACTTCACATCAGAAACTTGCCTGGATATTCTTCTTTTTTTTCAAAGTGCAAAGCGTTTCCTCTGAAAGACATTCAAAGTTGAAGTAATATTATTATCTATTACCAGTTATTATCTATTACCAGCTACAGCAATGCCTTTGCACTGGCAGCATAGAGACGCCCACAGCCTCCCACTACCACTATCTCACATCCTTAACACATTGCAAACCTCCATAAACATCGGTAACATCGAGTACCATCGGCCCCTCATGTACAATTACAGCAGCCCTGACCTTACTTAGAAATTGCTAACTTTGTTGCAAGCAGTAATTACTCAAGCTGCGTATGCAGTCGCAGTGGATAATTTATGCACTTCCATGTAACAGCGTTCAAACAGACAGACACGCCTGTGTTTCTCCAACCACTCCCCCGTCATCACCCCAAACGCTCACTGCCTGTCGCTCACTCTGCGATGACTTACCGTGCTCTGCCTAATCACAGTGTGGTCTTCGCACACTGCGATGCATACGCATGCTACACAACAATCGACCAAATGCATATGTTGTTGCAATCCATAATGAATCAGGCCCATAGTCCGCAGCACTTTACAGAGACTATTTGGCCATTCACCTCAGTGCCTTTCCCAGTGTATCTTACAGTCTATATTCCCTACCACATGTACACACATACTGAAAACCCACATGTACATAAAGACGCATCAGTCCACCACTTGACCATGTCACCACCTATTCTACCTCACCCACTTGCACTCTCCGATTTTCTCACTCCTGCTTCCTACCCTTAGCTCCCCCTAACACGGGCTCACTCCTTAGGTCTTCAGTTTATCTCCCCCTTCCCTTAAGAATTTAAGCTCCACAAGCAGGGCCCTCCTCCCCCAGCTATACTCTATACCTTTACCTTGGGTTATCTGCCCCTGGACTCCACTCCTCTGTTGTCTTTTTTCAGACGACCTAGACCCCGTTATCTGCACCCACAGGTTTCAGCTCACGCAGAATATTCCAGTGCACCCCTTGCATCAGTGGCTGTGTTGCAATTTGTAGTGCTATCTGTATAGACGTATAGACAACCTGTTTATAATTTGGAAAGGGGATTTAGAATCACTGCATGTTTTTACAAATAGTTTGAATCATAACAATTTTAGTTTGAAATTCACTTTTTGTCACAGCACGAGTTTTATTAGTTATTTGGATGTTGCCATCTCTGTTATTGATCAGACACTGGTGACTGAAACCATTGTTAAACCAGTAGACCAGAACAATTATCTCAGTTATAGAAGTTCACATAATAAGGGTTGGAAAAACAACATCCCAAAGAGTCAACTTTTACGAATTAGGCGTAATTGTTCAACAATGGCAAATTTTGAGAAACAAGCTGCGGAGCTTATGATTTCATTGTTAGAAGAGGAATATCCTCAAAATCTCTTAGATGAAGCATATAGTGAAGTAAGTAAAAGTAGATAGAATTTTACTTCTTCAAGAAAAGGAAAGGAATAATGAAACCATGGAAGTTAACAAACACTCCATGTCTTTCCTTACTCAATATAACAGCCTACTTGATGATTTTCTTAAAGAAGACATCAATCCTAAAGGACATGTCATCTTTAGAAGATCTGAAAATTTTAAATCTAAACTAGTTTCCAGTCATTTTACAAGAGTATGTAATATCAAATTAGTGGATAATTCCTGGCTCCCCAGTAGACCAGTAGGTTTCCATCGATGTGGCAAATCCACCTGTTGAACATGTTTACAGACTGAGAGGAAAAGTATAGAATTATCCTCCCATATAAATAAAGAATATTTCAAAATTAAAAAATGTATGAATTGTTCATCCACGTATGTTATTTATCTCATTACGTGTGGCTGTGGGAAACAGTATGTGGGAAGAACCACTAGAACATTACATATACGATTTATGGAGCATCGTAGAAACATTCTTAAGGGTATCAAAACTCATCCTCTCTCTAAACATGTGGCACAGTGCCAACATCTTAATTTACAAGATCTAAGAGTGAAGGCCATTGAAGAGATAAAATCTACGTGTCGGGGAGGTGATAGACTTAGGACTCTTTGTAAAAAAAGAAGCTTATTGGATATACAGATTAGGTACATTGGTACCAGGTGGTCTAAATGATACTGTAGTTTCTGTTGCATGCTGTTTACAAATATTCCTACTAACACCTAACGGAACTGATATTTGGAACCTTTGTTGTGGCTGCATGACTAAAATCTTTTTAATATGCATGCAATGATCTAATGAACAAGCGACTGTATCCCTAACAGGACTGAAGTTTCTTTTACATGCTGTTGTACAAATACTCCAAACGGGATTGAAGTGTTGTTGCACGCTATTTCAGAAAAAATCCTTTTGCATTTTGTGCAAATAATGCTTTTACCAACAAATACAAGTGATTACTAACAGATGCCTGTATGTATTAAAAGGACTATTTCTTTTATCCATCCACTCACTTGATGGCATATATCCTTACCAAGATGGTCATTAGACTGCTTATGCTTATTAGGGATGTGCGCCGGACCATTTTTGCCGGATTTGGATTTGGTTCTAATTCGTCGTCCGGCTTTGGATTTGGATTTGCCAAACTGCGGTGACTGGCTTTGGATTTGGATTTGGATTTTTTTTTTAAAATTTACAAAAAAAGCTAAAATCACATAAATTGTTTTTTTTTTTCTTCCTAGAGTATTATTAACCTCAATAACATTCATTTCCAGTCAATTTAGACCATATCACAGCTTATAATATTGTTTTCAACATTATTGGCCAAAGGTTGCAGTGAGCTGACTGGTTACTAAGCGACAAAGCAGCAGCACAACGACACAGACACCACAGTATAAAGCACATCTATGACACATTGCCACACAGCAGTGGCAGAAATGAAAAGTAGTGCACCCACCCAGTGGGGTACGGCCAGCAGAATCACAGTACTTGTTTACATAGTGGGCTACGGCCCAAGGAGTCACAGTGCACAATCTTATTCACATTACACCGCACATAGGGCCTGATTCACATTACACCATAAAGTAGTGTCTCTTATTTATGTTACGACACACAGTAGTGCCCCTTTTACACAATGCCCACAGTAGTGACCCTTTTACACAATGCCCACAGTAGTGCCCCTTTTACACAATGCCCACAGTAGTGGTGTCCCTTACACAATGTCCCCAGCAGTGGTGCCCCCTATGCAGTCCCCTTAGTAGTAGGGTCCCCTATGCAGTGCCCCCAGTAGAATGCCCCCCAGTAGTATGCCCCCCATTAGCAGGCCCCCCCAGTAGTATGCCCCCCATTAGCATGCCACCCAGTAGTATGCCCCCCCAGTAGTATGCCCCCCATTAGCAGCCACCCCAGTAGTATGGCCCCCCCAGTAGCAAGCCCCCCCAGTAGTAGGCTGCCCCAGTAGTAGCCCCCCTGTAGTATGGCCTCCCCCAGTAGTATGCCCCCCCAATAGTAGTAAGCCCCCCCAGTAGTATGCCCCCCCCCAGTAGCAGGCCCCTCAGTAGTATGGCCCCCCCCAGTAGTATAGCCCCCCCAGTAGTATAGCCCCACCAGTAGTATAGCCCCCCCCAGTAGTATGGCCCCCCCACACCCCCAGTAGCAGATCCCCCCAGTAGCGCCCCCGGCCCTTGCACAAGTGAAAAAAAAAAAAAAAAACTTACCTGTATCCCTGCTCCCGCGCCATCCACTCTGCTGTCACACGCTGAGGAGGGAGTCGGAAGACGGAGCTCATGTGTGAGCTCCAGCCGGCTCCCTCCGTGCAGCAGCCAATGAGAGTCTGTGTGACTCTCATTGGCTGCTGTAACAAACACAGCTGCCGCTGGCTGCTGTGTGTTTGTGTCTGTGTAGGGCAGAGCGCTATCACAGCGCTCTGCCCTACACAATAGGAGCCCTGATGTCTGATTTTCTAGTGAGAATCCGACATCAGGCGGCCGCCGTTCGGCCACGAACGGGGATCCGAGTCAGGCGGTGAACACCCGATGTTCAGAGCGGTTTCGATTCCACAGAATCCGAACCGCTCATCTCTAATGTTTATAGGAGTTGTATATTCTCTGTCTCCAATAGAGAAGATTTTGGTATACATATATATATATATATATGCTGAATGGAGTGACATATGCTTTCTCATAAATTCGGTTAGCTAATCACTCCTTTCTGAATTTTTTATTTTTATTTACGTTCTTATTTCACCGGCTGGTTATAAATATCAGCAATTTATGTGTGATTGTCAATGTTTATATGTGTTTTTTGTGATATACTTATTTAATTATATATATTATTAAAAATACTGCTTTTTGATCTAATAGCGCTGTCATTCAATTATTTCTATTCTTCTTATGTGTATAGGGTTAGAGCTGACACCTATTTTCTGACAGCAGCTCTAGATTAAGCAATTGTTTATAAAAATTATTATCAATTTTTAAATTCTTTTAATTTTTTATTAAAATTCTTTTGTGATTGGGAATAGTGCGCCTGATTTTCTTTTTGCTGCCTATCTGTTGTCTACTGGGAACCAGTATTTAATGCCGGCGGCTAAATAGTCGCCCGGATCAAATACCAACAGCGGACTCCCGACTGACCTATTTCCCGACTGGGGGTGATAAGTAACCTAGCCCTCCCCTCTTCCCCCCCCTAACCCTCCCTTAGTGGTGCCTAACCCAACCTCCCCCCCCCTAGTGCCTAACCCTACCCTCGCACCATTAGTGCCTAAACCTAGCCCACCCCGCACCCCAAACCTAACCCTCCCGGAGGGGACATTACATACATGACTGAGGACATGACTATAGCACATTACAGGGATTACTTTGCTATAGCACAGCACAGACTTGACTATATGACAATGACAGTTACAGTACATTTTTCTTTAATTTTCCACTATGGTGAGGAACACGCCCTCACCAATCCAGATAGCAGTTGTCCCCCGACTGCCCACCCATATACTGACAGCCAAGGCAGCCAATGAGAGCAGAGCCAGCTGTCACATAACGCACCCTGCTTTCATAGATCCTGCAGACTGCGGAGCAAGCATCACCCACCTGCTGGAAGTGCGGCCATTCCAACCAAGCGGCATCACCCACCTGCTGGAAGTGCGGCCATTCCAACCAAGCGGAGAGTCATCCACCGTGGGGAGAGGAAGAGAGAGGTTTGAAATGGAGCTGCAGACCTTGCTGGGAGTCCCTGGCTGCTTGCCCCCATTCTCCGACTGCTGCTGCTATGTGACTGGGGGAGGAGGCGCCTGAGCAGAACTGATGGGGAGGAGCTATCCGGGCTGCGTCTGCCTGTAGGGTGAGATTGACAGACGCAGCCTTGGGGGTTGATGGGAGATGTAGTCCCGTGGCCACTTTCTGTCATCCAGACACTGTCCCCTTCACCTTGCGCATGCGCAGTCCTGATTCCCAACAGGGCAATTGGGAATCCGGAGTTTTATAAAATTTTCTGGGGTAGCGGGAGACTCTATATTAAACTGGGAGTCTCCCGCAGGAATCGGGACGGTAGGCATCTATGGATCAGGCCATTGCTAAAATCCAAATCTGTATGTGTTTATTATGGAGCTAAATAATGTACATGAAAAACTGTTCCCCATCCTTTATCACTCCATTGCAGCAGGTTTCCATATTAGGGGGAGGTGCTTCTCAAACTAATCGATCAGTGACAGCTAGGAGAGAGACTTGTTTTGCTAAAGAGCACAGTGTGGATTAGTGGACACATGGTCAGGGGCACAGATTTTTTACCTGTATGAGTTTAGGATAATGATGCTGTGGCTTTGGTGTGTGTAATACGGAGACTGATGCCTTTTTAACCAATTTCCTGGTGTTGTCCCATCGTTTGTGACCACGCCAGGCTGTGATTTAACTGACATGGTCGCAAACACAGCGACCAGTCAGAAACGCACACTGGGCAGCTGCCGGAAAATAATAATTTAGCAGCTGCTAATGTCATAGGGTCCTCCTGGCCCCTCTGCAACCCTGCACCCTCCTCCAGCATCTCTCGTGCTGCTGATCACTGCTGTTTGGGCAGCATGGCAGGACCCCCATCCAGTGACTGCAGCCGCCAGGGAAATGTAAAGTCGCAATGGTTCAAAATCAATATTCCGACATATTGCTAGTTGCTTAAAAAGTCTATATTCATTTTATGTGGGGGGTTTTTTATATTTTCGTTAAAATCATGTTGGATAAGTCATAAATAGATGCACAGTCCCAGGGTTTTGAGTGAATCAAGTTCATTGTTAAGTTAAGCCCATACTTGCCGACATTCAGCTCCCTCCTTCCGGGAGGGAGCTGAATGCCTGCATTGTGTGGGGGGTGTGGTCGGGCTATGATGCCGTTTGGGGGGCGGGGGCGTGACCGCACGATCGCATCATCGTGGCCCCGCCCCCTCTTCACAATGCCGGAAAAAAGGCATTGTGAAGCAGGGGGCGGAGCCACGATGACGCGATTCAGCGCGAATCGCGTCATCAGGCCCCCCGCCAGCGGGGGTTTTTACTATTAGTCTGGGGGGGTAGGCGGCAGCCGGGAGGCTTGCCTGCCTTTCCGGGGGGTCGGGAGTGGCACCCGATATTCGGGAGGCTCCCGACCAAATCGGGAGAGTAGGCAAGCCTGGTTAAGCCAAGTAGACAGGAGTCCAGAGTTCTATTGTGAGTTCAGAGCAGCGTGGAGAAATTGAAACGTGAGGTTCCCGAGTCAGAGAAGAGGAGCAATGAGAAGTGTAACAGAGTAAAGCTTGGCAAACACTTATACACAATATACGAGGGCGAGACAAAAATGATCTGCACTCCAGTTATATTAAAACTTCTGTTGGCCGCACTGTCTTATCAGCGCTTTCCGTACTCCCCAGTCACTGCTCTGCAGGTTTGAAACGTATTACGTCAGTTTATTTGTGCAAGACAAAATGGCTGCCCCACTTGTAATTTGCACAAATTTAGAGTCGCATGCAGTGTTTAATTTTTTGTGGTCTGAAGATGTGTCTGGTGCCGATATTTATCGAAGACTTTGTGCACAGTATGAAGAAAGTATTTTGTTGCGAAGAAGTGTGTATGAATGGATATAGAAGTTCAAAGAAGGTCGCACAAGTGTCATCCATGAAGAAGGAGCTGGACGCCCATCCACAACTGATAAGAACATTGAGCGTGCACGTGAACTGATTCTGTTGGATAAACAAGTGACAGTGGATTATGTTGCAAATCAGCCATGGCTCTGCCTATACAATAATCCATGCATACATGCCTACCCTCCTGGAATTCGCGGGAGGCTTCCGATTTTTCGGGTAACCCCCCACACCCCCGGAAGGGTAGGCATGTCTCCCACATTTATTTCTACCCACTTCCTAGTGAAGTGGACAGAATGGAGAGCATTTCCGCAGCGATCGCGGGTCTCCGTGTAGGAGGCGGGGCTTAACGACACGATTCTTCATGAATCGCATCATTTGGCCCCATCCCCTATTTAAATTCAAGCCAATCGCTGCAATTTACCTAGGGGGGCGGGGCTTAATGGTGCAACTCGTCAGGCCCCGTCCCCCGTCGCCGCCCATCTGCTTCTCTTACCCGGGCTTCTCCCAAGAAGAGGAAAGAAAAATAGCACAAGTATGGTTTGGTGTGTGCGCGCTATGTACTAATGCTATGTTCTGCAGTTGTGTATTGTATTTCTGCAATGATACCCTGCTACTGTTTCCTGTTTACCCTGTACGGTGCTGCATACACTTTGTGGTGACTTTTACTTAAAGGTTAATAATAATCACCCATTAAGCCTAGTATAGAGTGATTGTGTAGCAAAGTGCTTAGAAATGTGAATACAATAGACTGTATGTTGATACTATAAATCTATATAATCGTATAAAAGGAACATGAAATGGTATACATTTCTCTGTAATGTCTGTGCACTATTCAACCGGAATGGGATTGAAAAGCCGGCGGTGCTAGCCCGACACGGAAGAAATCCCGACAACACATGTAAGTAATCTAACCCTCCGCTCTCCCCCCCCAACCCTCCTTTAGGGATGCCTAAACATAACCTCCCCTCCTACTGCTAACCCTTAACCTCCCCCCGTTAGTGCCTAAACCTATCCCCACCTCCACGCACCCTAAACCTAACCCTCCCGGTGGGGGTCCCTAACCTCTCCCCCTAGTGCCTAGACCTAACCCCTGCCGGGATTGTAGTGTCGAGATTGAGACCGGCGGCCGCATAACTACATCCCATTCCATATATACACACAAATGAGCATACTGATTAATGTATTTTACTTATGATTTATATTTGAAAATAATTTTTTTTAACAAGGTCTTTATGCTTTGTGTCAACGTTATAATGACAAATGCCATATTTTGACGATAATACTGTCACTACCTAGTACTCTTTGGAATCATGTAGAGAATATAATATATAAAGCAACACCCAAGCCCAGTGGGAACTCTTCTTTAGTAAACAGCCATTTATAAAGCTGCATGTTACATTTGGGAAGTTGAACATTTCCCATAATTAATGGTGAATGGACCCCTCTAATGAAAGACTTACGTACACTTTGCAGCAAATATAGTTTTCAGCTAAGTATATTCCTTATTAGCACGGATAATATAAAGGTAAATGTCAAACTCTGAGCAGCATTATTACACTAAGAAAAAGTACAAAATGCCTGTAATTTTGCTCATTTTACCAGGCATGTTCTTTAGGCCATCATTAGTTACATTGCTTAATTTCATTAACTTAAACATTTATATCAGCTCACAAATAGCCTTATTTCCACATAACAATTACCTAGCTAATCAAGAATAAATGAACTGCAATTTCCTCTTGACTGCAGAGAAGAAGCAGGAAAGCCTCAGTGGAACGCTTGGCATTTCAGAGTGGAAATGTCACCGATTTTCCAGGGAGATAAGGTATAAATTCTACTTTTATGTCAGTATAGAGGCAGAGAGAATGTTTCATATTAAACGTGGGCAATAAAGGATATCGCCGCCCGGGGAGTGTAGACGTGCTGAGTTTATGAACCATAAGACTCTACATAACATGTCCAATGACATTGAAATAAGGCTCTTCATCTGATACATAGAAAACTTTAGAAGTTATTTAGAGCAGAGACTTGTATTTATTATTAAGCATTTTATAAACACTACTGGTCCCAAACTTATCTACTGATATCTGCCGCGGTCCCTCCATTTCTGACAGAAGAAGCAGCCCCTATAGGTTTCTATGGGGGCTGCTAGGCTGTTGGATGGAGTTAGCCATAGTAGCCTAAGGACTACAGAACACAAAAATTACCGGCAATGGCCATAGAACACCACGCAATGTGCAGAACGGCGCTGAAAGAAAAAGTTAAGTGATCTCATTTGCGATCACTTCCCTTCTAACACATCACAGGGACAGGCTCCTACCAGACCCCCTGTCCCTGCCTGTGTTTTTTAATACATGTGGGTGGTACATCAGTTATTATTGCCGCAAATAGCAGGGATAATAGATTTTAATTTTTGTATCTAAAACCTGATAATTAATACATTTGCCCTTAAGTATTGAATTTGGAGAATGCAGTACCACATACGTCCACATGATGGCAATTCAGATTATATTTCTGTTTTTTTTATTTACCCACTTGTGACTCGACATATTGGTCATTCTTGAGTACTGCAGCATCCTTATTTTAGGAGCCATAAGTGATTTTCTAATACAGTGGTAGAAAATCAACCTGATCACCACACCTTAGTAAATAGGCCCCTATGTAAAAAGACAAGATTGGCTATAAGAAAAAGATTACTTGTAGAGAGGCCATTATAGGGGTGAGATAACTGCACCCATTTTGGTAACAGTAAAGTGCTTGGCAGGTGGTAAAATTATTTGCAGATATTGGTAGATGTGAGGGTTATAATGGAGCTTGAACGCACAGTTGTAACTACTGTAGTTCTTAGTCCATCAATACTTAGGCTCTAGTCTCATCAATACTCAGGACACAAAATGGCTGTCTCCAATGGATGTAGGTGATATCTCAGATATCTAATATATTGTTAGATATTGAACTGAGAAAAATACTAGTTGTCAACTTTAGTTTCAATATTTTTACTTTAAAAATATCATTTCAATAACTTACAGCATACAAGATAAAACATTAGCAATATAATGTTCCATATCCTTTTCTCTCTACACATCCCTGCAACATAACCATATTGTGACATTACTGAAGCCTGTGGCAGTGTAAGCATTAATCCAAGAGAACAATCTAACAAAAATATTTTTTTTTGTCGGACTAAAGCAAGAAAATATGAAGTACAATATCTATCATCTATCCTAACTGGACAGCAAATTTTAATCAAGAAAACCTTTATTCTTATTCTGATTCAATCTCCTCCAGTTCGGTCCAAAGAACAATTCAGAATATTGGGATTTAATAATTCTGTTTAGCCAAATGATTCTGAATCTGAGGTTACTGGTTGAAACAAAGAAAAAATTATTTGACAAAATGTATGTTGTGAGGGACACAAGTCATTTGTAGTGTACATCATAATTCCAGTGTTTTTCTTTGTTTTGTTTATTTTTCAACCAAAAATGTACCCATACTTGAAACTATTATTGTCTAGTCTCCTGGAATGCCCGATAAACTCCAGAATTAGGGAGGGGATTATGAAACTGCATAGAAAACAAGCAAATCTCCCACTATTGGCAAGATGGGCTGGGACATGACTCTTAAATCATAAAATGAAGGTTAACATATAAATGTTATAAAATGTAATAAAAACATGCATTTAGCTTAAATGTATTTTTTTCAATAGATGCCTAGGCCAATGTTGGATCTAGTATATATCCTAGCTACAATACTAAACAGTGGTGATTTTTGTGTTGGTTTGGTCAGAATCTATTGTTGTTGCTTTGTCATGGGACTCTATACCAGAAGGCAGTTTGGACTCGGTAGAACTGATAGGCTCTTTAACACTGCTCGTCTCCACCTTGATTGTCTGTATAGTGGTATTGACAATTACTTCCGTCTTAGTACTTGATGTGACAGTCTCCACTGAAGCAGCGGTCAGCACCTTCATTTCCACAGGTGATAAAATGGTCACTGGCTGGGATAGATCATCTAGCCCAATAATGGTTACTGAATTTTCTTTTTTAGGAAGCCAAAGGGCTGCATAAAGCGGTTCAGAAAATTTGCCTTCAAATCGGTGCAAGAGAGTCATTGTGTCTTTGACCCCATAAAATGTCACAGTACTTCTCTGGTAGTCTATGTAGACACCAAGCCTTGTAAACTTTTCTGCTTTTATTGGGGTCTCAACATCACTGTGCCAGGCTGAGAATTCCTTGCCATTCCATTTCAGAGTCCACGAGAAATCATTTCCTGTTATATTGCTGTTGCTCTCTGAACCTTTCCTGTCAATACATTTGTAGGTCACGCCAACATGGATGACTTCACCTTTGAACTCAGCCTCAAAATAGTGGCGGCCCATGTAAAAACTTTCTGCACTAAGAACCTGGCGCCAGTGCTGAAAGCGTTCAGGGTGGTCGGGGTAAGACTGTTGCCACGGGGAGCAGTTAGTCACTTTCCGATTGCTTTGCAATAACCTCAGAAAACAGTGAGCGGTCACTGGGTCCAACGTAACGTTAGATTTATCTGTAATTACAGAAACATGAACATTTTAGCATTTCAAAATAAACAGATAATAGTAAATTCTTGGTTGTTATAAGTTACATCAACTTATTTATGTGCACCAGATTCTTATAATATGTACTTTTTTCTATACATAAATTATATTTTGATGCTCCGTTCATTTCTTTCTTTCTAATAAAGTTAAATTATACACATTTTATATATTTAACAAGCACAATATTAGTGTTACCAGATTAGCTGCATGAATCCAGACACCTATAAAATACACGTGTGACCAGGGGCGTATCTATAATGGGTGCAAGGTGTGCGGTACACACGGGTCCCTGGGTCCAGGGGGGCAGACACCGCACACACTGCACCCAAATAGTTTCATACTTACCTGTCTGTTTTCACCAGCGTGCTGCTCCGCAGCGCCAGGCCGGTGCTGCAGACCAGTGAAAATCACTGAGAAAGTGGCGGTGGCCATTATCCCGATGACGAGAGAGGAGGGCCCGCATTGAGTCTGCACACAGGCCCCCTCCTCTCTTAAAACACTCCTGCGTGTGACAGACATTGTTTCTGTCTGGCTCCTAGATGAGATACATAGGTCTTAAACTGCAGCCATGGAGAGACTTAGGAGCTTCCCAAAGTGCACAAGAGGGGTAAATAATACAGACAAACCCCAGTGCTGTCCCTGACATAACCAATGTATAGAGGTAATAAAGGTAAGATTCATGTTATTCCCTCATATATAGAAGCCTATTCATGATCCCTCATAAGCCATTACACATGCAGAGATGCTAGTTTGATTGTTTTGTACTGAGCTGTTCATTATTAGGGGCCTGATGGGGCTGTTTAGTATTCAGCAAACTCCGAAAACTGAACGATTTTAGAGTTTGCTTGCCGGGACCAAAGCCATATTCAGGTGACGTTAATTCCTGGAGTCCAGCTCCTTCATGTGGGAAGTAGGTCAGAGGTTGCAAAGTGGGATCCAAGTCTCTGCAATGCGAGACCAACGTCCGAGCGCATGCATGAACTCAGGTCATGCATGCGCAGTCAGCCGGTCGGCAGGGGTAAGTATCACTGCTACTTCTGTAGCAGTGTTAGGGATAACGGCAGCTATCCCATGCTCTGGTAGTTAGGTATCCACCACCGCAACTCACTGCGAGTTGGATACTTCATTATCGTGGCACTCGTTGATGAACATGCCCCGTAGTGAGCTGATAGCCAGTAAAAAGAAATGATTGCCAGTAAAAATAAAGTACACTAGTCTTTAGTTAGAGTACACTTGTAGAACAGTACCAATGCAAGGCGTTTCCCGGAGCCTGAAGAAGCGGGACACACATTGCATTTGGACTGTAGTATAAGTGGGACCCTTTATTGAAGTGGTCTCATCTGTTTTTTAATGACATTGGGTCATATTAGAATTCTCAAGATACTAAACCTCATTTGTTACAACATTGTCAGAAAGGAAAATTTACATATATAAAAGAGTTTTTATTTTTCTAGAACATAACATTACTTATTTTTAAATATTTCTTATATTAATGACTTGCTGTGAATTGTACCTACATCTTTGTAATCAGAGTCATTACATAGGATTGTGTGCTTATTTTTATATAGATGTTGTGAAGTAAAAATAAAAGTATATCTTTTTCGAAACGAACTAAAGACAAATTAACATTTTATTACAGGCAATCAGCTCTCTTTATATGAGTGAGAAACAAGAACGTTCCATATTTTGTTCGGATTTATTACCCCTACAGTATACAGTACAGGTTGTGTCAGAGACGGCGTTTGTCCTATATAAAATACACGTCACATTGCAATTAGTGTACATATACATGCTGTATAGTAAAATCCGCAGTATTGCAATATTAATTAATTAGCGTGCAATCATGGAGCATGTGTGTTTCAGACTTACATGGCTGAACTGGCAATTATATGCGGCATAAGTTTCATGACCATATTTTTATACAGGTCCTAGCATACTCAGGCCCACCAAGAGCCGCGGCAGGCCTGGGTAACAGGGGGCGTGGCCTAATCGCGGGAGGCGTGACCACGCCCCCTTCGGGGAAAAAATAAATAAATAAAAGATTTTCAGCGCTGCGAGGGGGTCGCTCTGAGCCTTCTCAGCCCAGAGCAAAGCCAGGGGGGTGTGATCGCTCCCCCCACAGGCATAGGAGACTGCAGCCACGAGCAGTCTCCCACTGCAGCTCAGCACACGCCGTGTGCTGGGCTGCTGTGAGGGGAGTGGGGGGGGCGGCGTCAGTGGGAGTGCTTTCGGCTCTGTTTGAGCCGAAAGCACTCCAGGGCTTGCGGCAATGAGACCCTACCACAAGGGTCTCGTCGCAAGCTCGATGGTCGCGATGGTCTTGACCATTGCGACCATCTTCCTAGCCGCTCGCTATAGCTGTGGGTGACTCTAAAAAACAAGAAGGACGGCCCTGATTCAGAGCGAGCGCTCTGTCAGCGTCCGGCTCTGAATCAGGGCCAGAGTTAGCAAGTAACTGTGCACCTTGGTAAAACCATGCTGCACTGCAGGTGGGGCAGATGTAACATGTGCAGAGAGATTTAGATTTGGGAGGGGTGTTGCAGTGTAAAAATAAAGCTGTCCAGCATTTGTGGGCTACATGCATAAAAAATTATGTATTTGCACCCCTTGCATTGCAACATGGTTTGTCCAGGTTCGCAGTTACTTGTTGCTAGATCTTAAGGCGCATATCCATGAGTGATTGAACTATAATGACATCGTTATCGTTCATTAATAGTGCAGCAATTATGCCAGCAACGACCAGCGATGCGCACTCCCGCTGGTTGTTGTCGGCATCTGTCATCGCCTGAACATGCAGGCCAACCTCATGAGATCGTCAGGTTGTGCATGTTCGGGGATGACTGAGGGTGCCACACTGAACATCATATCATTCAGTGTAGGCACATTGGACCTCATTCAGACCCGCTCACAAGCGCCTGAGTGCTCGCAAGCGTGTCGATGTTTGGCTGTGCGCACACGCAGCGGCCACACTGCGCGTGCGCAAGCCCCGGAGCGAGAGAGAAATTCTCTCACTCCAGGGCTCACTACAAAAGGAGCGGCTGTCGATGTTGATCGACAGCTCGCCCCGTTTTGTAGGCGGGCAGGGGGGTTGGCTTCACAAACGGAGGCATTCCCAAGCGAACGCCAGTGATGTCAGTGACATCACCAGTGATGTCAGTGGGAGAGCTTCCGGCTCTATTAGAGCTGAAAGCTCTCTGGGGCTTGCGGCAGACGAGACCCTACCTCAAGGTCTCGTCGGAAGCCCCGATGGTCGTGATGGTCTCGACCATCGCGACCATCAACCTGGTCACTTGCTAAGGCTGTGGGTGGTAACCCAGAGCCTAGCGAGCGGCCAGGAGGCCGGGTCATTTTTTACATGCGGCCGCCCTCATTCAGAGCGAGCGCTCGCATTTTGCCAGTGGCTCTGAATGAGGTCCATTATCCACTGCACAGTATGATGAACGATTGAATGATTACAGTGTTAAAATCGTTCAGTCGTTCTACGCTCGTGTAGTGTATATGCACTTTAACTCTATTCCCAAGTCTGAATCAGGCCCTGACACTGACACAAAAATCACAACAATATAAACATTGGGCCTAATTATGAGATGGGAGTAAAGTAAAAAAAAGAGCAAGTAACTGTACCCTTGGGTAAAACCATGTTGCACTGCAGCAGGTGAGCAGATTTAAAATATGCGGAGAGATGTAGATGTCAGAGGGGTATATCCAAACTCATATCTAAATTGCAGTGTAAAAATAAAGCTGTCCTGTATTTGTGTGCTACATGCAAAAGCAGCCAATATTTACCCCACATGCAAAAAAAATAAAAAAAATGTATGTATTTGCACCCCTTGTATTGCAACATGGATTGTCCAGGTGCACAGTTACTTTCTCTGATTTGTTTACTCCCCCACATCAGAATCAGTCCTATTGACACAGGAGGGGGCAGCCAGGTCGGCAAGGCGGGGGGCGTGGCACAGCATAGGGGGCACGCCAGGGGATATTACTTCACATTAGGGGAGGAACAGGGGGCGTGACCGCATGATTGCATCATTTTGGCCCCATCCACATTGTGAAGCAGGGGGCAAGGTTATGACGACGCGTCATCGCCCTCCCCCCCCCTCCCCGTTGCAGGGGTTTGTGGGGAAGCTGCGGGGAAGTTGGGGGGCAGCGGCCGGCGGGAGACTTGCCTGCTTTTCCGGGGGGCCGGAACCGGGAGAGTAGGCAAGTATGCAGTAAGTTCTTACTAGAGGCTCCATTTGTGGGCTGGGACGCTAATCGGACAAGAGCAGAGAGCGAGATAAGCCTCACTCACCTATTTCTTTCTGTGATCTGGGAAATCCAGAGACTGCCTCTGTGGCATAGGGGTTAATGTATCAAGCAGTGGAAAAAAAACAAAGTGTAGAAGCTGCCCATAGCAACCAATCAACGTATCTATGATTTTATAGAATGTACTTGATAAATGCTACTTTGAAGCTGATTGGTTGCTATGGGCAATTTCCTGACAGATCCACTTCTCCATTATTTCCCTGTTTGATACATCAGCCCCATGGTCCCAGGACTCTGTGACTCATAGTGAATCATGTCATCCTGCCTCTTCACTACAGCAGTTGTCTACTCTCCTGTGGACAACTTGTGAGTTTCCCAGAAATTCCAGGACAGCAGGTAAAAATGAGGAAGCACTCTCATTGGGAAAAGGTTACGTACGACATCTTTATCATGTAAATGACACATTCTGATGTAAAGAAAACATACCCATTGTACAGATATTATTTACAAATGCTCATTCCACTAAGTATATTGACATCTACTACACCAAATATAATGACTGCTGCCATGACAGATCATTTATATATAGTATATTGTATGGAGTGTATAATCAGTGGTTACACAAACAGAAATTGCAACAGAGTTAGTTTAAGAGGTTGTATAATGAATAGAACAAATATATTACCCAAGTTCATTAAAATGCATTTAAAGTCGGTGACTCCTTCTGCCAGTATAGAGAATGATAAGAGAGTGTGACCTACATACAGAGCTGGGTGTATACAGTTACAGGCTGCAGTGCTGTCAGGATAAGGTGTGGTATTTGTGGAAAATTCCACTGCAGCAAGTTTAGGGTTTGTTTAGTGATTTCAGTAACAGAAATGCCATGCTTTAACCTGGTGTGCGCATTACTTGTACAAGTATTGTATATTTATACAAAAGAAAAGTAAACTAATAATACTGGGTCATTCCGTGAAGCCACAGCTGCCAACAGTCCCAATTTTCCTTGGACAGTTCTAGTCTTTGATGACTGGTTACAAAAGTGGTGTTGTCTGGCTAAAAATAGGGATTGTTTGTGTGGTCTATGTTTTCCCAAATGTTCAATCAGTAGTACCTCAGATCAATTTGCTGTTTTGTAAACAAGTGGTGGGTGCAGGCAAACCTTCATTACGCCTATAAGAGCTGGCACATAATTTCTTTACACCCCTTTAGATATGCTTCTGCTGTATGTGTGTGGAGACTGAAGTACACACTCACAT
The DNA here is from genome assembly GCA_031769625.1 of Taudactylus pleione. NCBI lineage: Eukaryota > Metazoa > Chordata > Amphibia > Anura > Myobatrachidae > Taudactylus > Taudactylus pleione. The sequence goes on along the minus strand of JAUIMM010000012.1, from coordinate 14,055,792 downwards.
TTCAGGAAGTCTTCTCGAGTTGAAGGCTCTGGAGCAGATATCTTGTGGTTGGCTGGAACTATTGCAGACACCATAGTCTTTATTCCTACATTCTCTGTAAAATGATATAAACACTCAGGTTATACTGTATTTATGGAATAACAAAATATCAGCATATTAACATTTCCATGTGGCATCATTATTTCACCAGGTGTGCTGTACTGTAAACACCAAAAACATAATAAAATGATCATACCTTTATGCATGAGAATTTTTGATACTAGTGAGCCTTGCTAAGCACACATATCAATATTATGTTGTTTATTATTATTGTTATACACTGAAGTGCTAAAAGTCATGGGATAGATGCCTAGTATCGTGTAGGACCCCCTCTAGCCCGGTCAAGTACAGCAGCTTGACGTGGCATCGATTCTAGAGATGGATGGAAGACCTCTGTAAAGATGTTGACCCATGCCATCTGGACAGCATCCCATAGCTCCCTGATATTCGTACTGTAGGTGCAGAATCTTGAGTGCAATGGACCTCTCCACCACATTCCAAAAAAGCTCAATTGGGGTCATGTCGGGTGAACGTGGTGGCCACACCATTCATCAAAACTCTCCACAATACTCCTCAAACCAATTTCAGACAACTTTGGACTGATGACAAGGTGCATTATCCTGCTGGAATATTCCATCGTTGTGGGGGTACATAAGGTCCATGAAGGGCTGCAAATGGTCATCAAGCAATGCAACGTAGCAGCTACTAGTTGATAACATGTTCAGGTGAATCAGCGGACCCAACCATTGCCAAGTGAACACACCCCACGCCATTATGGAGCCACCACCAGCCTGCACAGTGCCTTGTTGACAACTGGGGTCCATGGCCTCATGGGGTCTGCGCCACACCTGAACCCTACAATCAGTCTGAAACAACTGGAACTTTGACTCATTGGACCATGCCACATGTTGCCAGTTCTCTAGAGTGCAATTAGCGACATCACGATCCCAGGTGAGGCGCTGTGTACAGTGTTGTAGTGATAACTAGGGGTGAGCGGGTTCGGATTTCTGAAATCCGAACCCCCCCTTGCCCCCCCAATCCGAGGCAGATCCGAGTCAGGCTCGACTTTTCCCGCCTGACTCGGATCTGAAATCGAGGCAAAACGTCATCATCCCGCCTTCCGGGTCTCGCGGGTTTTGGATCCTATATAAGGTACCCGCGTCGGCGCCATTTTCTAACTCGGCTGTGGACAGTGAAGAGGGAGGGTGGGAGTTAGGGCTGGCTGGGCTGTGTAGTGTAGTGTTGTGCTGTGCTGCTGTTGTCCATAGGGGCTGTGTCCACTACTTCAAAGTCCATAGGGGCTGGCTGTGTTGTGCTGTGCTGCTGTTGTTAATAGGGGCTGTGTCCACTACTTCAAAGTCCATAGGGGCTGGCTGGACTGTGTTGTGCAGTCAGTTCTCTATAGGGGCTGTGTCCACTCCAAAGTCCTGTGCAGTGTCCCAGTCCTAAAGGTGTGCTGTAGTGTTGTCCAGGGGGTGCTCTGTCCATCAGGGGTGCTCCCCCCAAGTGCTAAAAAAATAATATTTTTTCTGTGTTTGTGAATTGTGTGCGCAGTAGCCGCACGTGCATCAACAAAGTAGTGCCAAGCGTGCGCCTGTGTCATAAGTAAAGGGCCGGCTGGCTTGACCGTTAAAGGGTGCTGTAACCCCCAAAGTACACTCCAGTCCAAACCAAAAAAAAAAATATTTTCTGTGTTTGTGAATTGTGTGCGCAGTAGCCGCACGTGCATCAACAAAGTAGTGCCAAGCGTGCGCCTGTGTCATAAGTAAAGGGCCGGCTGGCTTGACCGTTAAAGGGTGCTGTAACCCCCAAAGTACACTCCAAACCAAATAACCAAATATTTTTTCTGTGTTTGTGAATTGTGTGCGCAGTAGCCGCACGTGCATCAACAAAGTATTGCCAAGCGTGCGCCTGTGTCATAAGTAAAGGGCCGACTGGCTTGACCGTTAAAGGGTGCTGTAACCCCCAAAGTACACTTCAAACCAAATAACCAAATATTTTTTCTGTGTTTGTGAAGTGTGTGCGCAGTAGCCGCACGTGCATCAACAAAGTAGTGCCAAGCGTGCGCCTGTGTCATAAGTAAAGGGCCGGCTGGCTTGACCGTTAAAGGGTGCTGTAACCCCCAAAGTACACACCAAACCAAAAAAAAAAATATTTTCTGTGTTTGTGAATTGTGTGCGCAGTAGCCGCACGTGCATCAACAAAGTAGTGCCAAGCGTGCGCCTGTGTCCCATAAGTAAAGAGCCGGCTGGCTCATTTCTTAAAGGGTGGTGTAACCCACAAAGTGCACTACTCTCCAGCAAAAATAAAAAAATATTTTCTGTGTTTGTGTGCGCCTTAGCCGCACGTATATATCAAATCGATATAACATAAATGGAGGACCAAACTTTCTCCGATAAAAATAAAATAGAGAAAGATCAAGAACCACTTCCTCTTAGTGCTGAAGCTGCTGCCACTAGTCATGACATAGACGATAACATGCCATCAACGTCGTCTGCCAAGGCCGATGCCCAATGTCATAGTAGAAGCCACATACAATCCCAAATGACAAAGTTCAGCAAAATTACCTTAAAAAAAACATTTAAATCATCTGAAGAGAAACGTAAACTTGCCAATATGCCATTTATGACACGGAGTGGCAAGGAACGGCTAAGGTCTTTCCCTATGTTCATGACTAGTGGTTCAGCTTCACATGACGATGGAAGCCCTCCTCCCACTAAAAAAATCAAACGAGTTAAGCTGGCAAAAGCACAGCAAAGAACTGTGCGTTCTAAGAAGATATCACAAATCCCCAAGGAGAGTCCAAGTGTGGTGGCGGTTGCGATGCCTGACCTTCCCAGCACTGGACGGGAAGAGGTGGCTCTTTCCACCATTTGCACGCCCCCTGCAAGTGCTGAAAGGAGCACCCACAGTCCACTTGCTGATATGCAAATTGAAGATGTCACTGTTGAAGTACAACAGGATGAGGATACTGGGAGGAAGTTGGCGAGGAGGATTCTGATGGTGATGTGGTTTGTTTAAATCAGGCTCCGGGGGAGACAGTTGTTGTCCGTGGGATGAAAAAGCCCATCACGGTCATGCCTGGGCAGAAGACCAAACATTCCACCTCTTTGGTCTGGCAATATTTCTATCCAAATCCGGACAACAACTGTCTTGCCATATGTACCTTATGTAAAGGTGGAATAAGTAGGGGTAGGGACGTTAACCACCTAGGAACATCCTCCCTTATACGGCACCTGCAGCGCGTTCATAATAAGTTACTGTCAAGTTCAGAAACTTTGGCTAAGACCGTAAGCAGTCCAGGGACACCTAAATCCCGTTGTCCTGTTGTATCCAAGCGCCTGCAAATACACCGTCAACTCCCTCCTCGTCAATTTCCTCCTTAGTCAGGATCGGAAGTAGTCCTGCAGGCCATGTCACTGGCATGACTGACTCTCCTATCCGGGATTCCTCCGGATTCCTCCGGAGGATCCTGCATTGCTATGCCTCCTGCTGCCGCTGCTGCTGTTGCTGCTGCTGGGAGTCGTTCATCATCCCAGAGAGGAAGTAGGAACACCACTACTTTTACTAAACAATTGACCCTCCAACAGTCCTTAGCGAGGAGGATGAAGTACGACAGCAGTCATCCTGAAGCAAAACGTATAACTGAGGCCTTGACTGCTATGTTGGTGTTAGACGTGCGTCCGGTATCCGCCATTAGTGCAGTGGGATTTAGACAATTGATGGAGGTAGTGTGTCCCCGGTTCCAAATCCCATCTAGATTCCACTTCACTAGGCAGGCGATACCGAGACTGTACAGAAACGTCAGAAAAAGTGTCCTCAGTGTCCTGAAAAATGCCGTTGTACCCATGTCCACTTAACCACGGACATGTGGACAAGTGGAACAGGGCAGACTAAGGACTATATGACTGTGACAGCCCACTGGGTAGATGTATCACCTTACGCAGCAACAGCAGCAGCAGCGTCACCAGTCGCAGCATCTCAGAAACACCAGCTCGTTCCAAGGCAGGCTACGCTGTGTATCACCGGTTTCAGTAAGAGGCACACCGCCGACAACCTCTTAGAGAAACTGAGGGAAATCATCACCCAGTGGCTTACCCCACTTAGACTCTCCTGGGGATTTGTGATATCTGACAACGCCACCAATATTGTGCGGGCATTACATCTGGGCAAATTCCAGCACGTACCATGTTTTGCTCACACAATAAACTTGGTGGTGCAGAATTTTCTGAAAAGCGACAGGGGCGTGCAGGAGACGCTTTGGGTGGCCCGAAAAATTTCTGGCCACTTTCGCCATTCAGCGACTGCGTGCCGAAGACTGGAGCGCCAGCAAAAACTCTTGAACCTGCCCCGCCATCACCTGAAGCAAGAGGTTGTGACGCGGTGGAACTCAACCCTCTATATGCTTCAGAGGATGGAGGAGCAGCAAAAGGCCATTCAAGCCTATACATCCACCTATGACATAGGCAAAGGAGGGGGTATGCACCTGACTCAAGCGCAGTGGAGAATGATTTCCGTGTTGTGCAAGGTTCTCCAGCCCTTCGAACTTGCCACACGTGAAGTCAGTTCAGACACTGCCAGCTTGAGTCAGGTCATTCCCCTCATCAGGCTTTTGCAGAAGCAGCTGGAGAAAGTGAAGGAGGAGCTAAGACGGAGCGATTCCGCTCGGCATGTGGGACTTGTGGATGAAGCCCTTCATTCGCTTTGCCAGGATTCCAGGGTGGTCAATCTGTTGAAATCAGACCACTACATTTTGGCCACCGTGCTCGATCCTAGGTTTAAAGCCTATGTGGTGTTTCTCTTTCCAGCCGACACAAGCCTGCAGAGGTGCAAAGACCTGCTGGTGAACACACTGTCAGCTGAAGCGGAACGTGACACGTCAACAGCTCCTTCTTCATTTTCTCCCGCAACTGGGGCTGCCAGGAAAAAACTTAGGTATCCTAAGCAACCCACTGGCGGTGATGCAGGGCAGGCAGGACCAAGTTTGGACATCTGGTCCGGACTGAAGGACCTGGCAACAATTTCTGACATGTCTACTGTCACTGCATATGATACTGTCACCATTGACAGAATGGTGGAGGATTACATCGGTGACAGCATCCAAGTAGGCATGTCAGACAGTCCATACCTGTACTGGCAGGAAAAAGAGGCAATTTGGAGGCCCCTGTACAAACTAGGGATGTGCAGGCTCGGTTCTACTCGGTTCCGTTCGTTTTTTTCCCCAGAATCTTATTGGGTTTCAGCTGTCACGAGTTTTGGATAGCCAATAAGATTCGGTAAAAAAATCCGAACGGAAACGAGTAGAACCGAGCCTGAACATCCCTAGTACAAACTGGCTCTATTTTACCTGAGTTGCCCCCCCTCCAGTGTGTACTCCGAAAGAGTGTTTAGTGCAGCCAGGAACCTTGTCAGGGAAAGGCGTAGGAGGTTGCTTCCACAGAATGTGGAGAAGATGATGTTCATCAAAATGAATTATCAGCTCTTCCAGGGAGACCAGCCTCCAGAACGTACAGAGGGACCTGTGGTGGTGGATTCAAGTGGGGACGAGTTAATACTTTGTGAGGATGAGGATGTACACACTGAAGAGGGTGAGGAATCGGTGGATGAGGAGGATGAGGATGACATCTTGCCTCCGTAGAGCCAGTTTGTGCAGGGACAGATTAATTGCCAGCTTGTTTTGTGGGGGCCCAAACGAACCAATCATTTCAGCCACAGTTGTGTGGCAGACCCTGGCGCTGAAATGATTGGTTTGTTAAAGTGTGCATGTCCTGTTTATACAACATAAGGGTGGGTGGGAGGGCCCAAGGACAATTCCATCTTGCACCTCTTTTTTCTCTTTGCATTATGTACAGTTTGGGGCCTAGTTTTTCAAACTGCCATCCTGTCTGCCACTGCAGTATCACGCCTAGATGGGTCACGTGTTTGTGCCGCCCACTCGTGTCGCTTAGCATAGTCATCCAGCTACCTCGGTGCAACCTTTTGGACATAAAAACACTATTGTGAGGTGTTCAGAATAGACTGGAAATGAGTGGAAATTAAGGTTATTGAGGTTAATAATAGCATAGGAGCAGAAAAACCTACAAATTCTGTGATTTTAGCTGTTTTTATGCTTTTTTTCAAAAAAATACAGATCCAAAACACAAAACCCAGAACCCAAAACACGGAAGGGTGGTTTTGGCAAAACCAATCCAGTTCCAAAACACGAAGAAAGATCCAGATCCAAAACACAAAACACGAAAAGTGGCCGGTGCACACCCCTAGTGTTAGCAGGGGCACTCTGGTGGGTCTTCTGCTCACATATCCCATGGAAGCTAAAGAACGCTGCACTGACCTGCTGGATATATGTCTGGTACCTCCTGCATTGAATGTGGATGTGATTTGAGCCAGTGTCGCTTGTCTGTTACCAATTCTGGCCAGATGCCGCTGGTCATGATTATTACACATCCTTCCTGTCTATATGTGGAGATGATTGTAGCAATACCTATAATATTATAAAAGAAAGTCCAATTTTACTAGTGTTTTCCTATATATATGCGCTTCTCTGGCTAGTTTGAATAATAATATAGGACTCATTCATATAACATGAACATCGCATATATAGTTGAGAGTCTAATATACAGGTGTAGGAACCACCAATAGCAATTGTACAGAGCAGAATAAGTGTTGTTACCTCCTTGCAGAGGATCTGTAAGTGTCCTATGCACGCAGGCTCTCACTGTGCAGAGAGAGTACTTGTGGCTGCATGCACCACTTCACACTCCCAAATTTCAGAGTTACAAGTCACGGCAAATGGGGGCCTCATGCAGCTGAACAGATTAACCCAGGGAAATGGAATTACCGTGACCAATGATCCCAGCAAGCACGTGGGCAGCGTGGAGTCCCTCAATGGGCAGATAAATGCGGCACACTGAAGACCTTAGTATCGGCTGTCCAGAAAAGGATAAGCAGTAGTCAGTGTTAAAGCCTTGACATGTTTCTCCTCTCTCTCAGGAGTATTTTTCTGCGGCATTTGGGAGTGTGGAGTGATGCATGCAGCCTCAAGAGCTCTCTCTGCACAGTGAGAGTATGCGTGCATAAGACATTTACAGATCCTACACCTATTAGACTCTCAACTAAATATGCGACGTTCATATGTTATATGAATGAGTCCTTTAATAATGTTCCAACTAGCCAGAGAACCCTGTATATACAGTGATTATTTGGACTTCCTTTTATAATATTATAGTTATTGCTAAAATCATCTCCACATATCTAACCAACAAAGCAATATCTTGTAATTGTTACATAGTGGCATCATATTGCAGTGACTGGCTTTTTTAAAACACATTTCTTTTAAAAGCATTTGTCAATATCTAGCGCAGACTCAAACACACTATTTCCTCCCTGTCTATTTTGGATATTTTTGCAGGGTCCATCTGACTCAGCTGCATGTAATTTATAGAATCACTACCTAATTATAAGCGCACCTATTCCTTTTTATTCCTTAATTGCGTTGTGTCAGAGACTGACCCAACACAATGCTTACAGTAATATTAGACAGCAAATTAAACACATGGAGCCTGATTCTGAGTCCAATGCTACTGCAGTCACTTTTCTCTATGGCCGTGACATTGTACTCACTTTCATATGCTAATGCACCAATCAGCTGAACTAAGTTGCAAAACCATGCGTCTGAAAGTGCAAGCCTGGCCCAGCCAGGGGCAGGGTAGGCCAGGAGGCAGAGTGGCATCTGTCCCCCGGGCCACTACAATTTTACAGTTAGGGGGCCCACCGGCTGGCTGCAGTCACACGCTGCATCACATGACCGGCGGCCTGGAGACAGGGAGAAAAAGCTTCCCGGTAGCTCCAATTAGGTTATTAATACAATGTTAAAAACGAGCGCTTGAACATGTACTGTGTATAGAAATAAATAAATAAACCACGATTTACTTAAATTAATAAATAAATTCTCCTATACACACTCGTTGTTTATAGCCCTTTTTTGTGACAGAGTGGTATGGGGTAGAATGTCTCAAAGATAGTCCGGTGAATGCGGGAACATGGGTGTTTGTAGAATAGCACACTGCCCCAACTCTTACCCTAAAGTTGCCGTCCCTCCGGTATTCCTTTGGCTGTGCGGCGCGCGGTGTCTCCTCCGTCACTTTCGGCTTTGGCGTGCTGTGCCTCCTTGCACGGCGGTCAGCAGCGTCTTGCTTCTGGTGAAGTGGGGAGATCAAACGAGCAGCCTGCAAACTGTGCCGTCTCCAACGCGTTTCGTACCTCACGTACTTTGTCAAGGATCTCCACATCCTTGACAAAGTACGTGAGGTACGAAACGCGTTGGAGACGGCACAGTTTGCAGGCTGCTCGTTTGATCTCCCCATTTCACCAGAAGCAAGACGCTGCTGACCGCCGTGCAAGGAGGCACAGCACGCCAAAGCCGAAAGTGACGGAGGAGACACCGCGCGCCGCACAGCCAAAGGAATACCGGAGGGACGGCAACTTTAGGGTAAGAGTAGGGGCAGTGTGCTATTCTACAAACACCCATGTTCCCGCATTCACCGGACTATCTTTGAGACATTCTACCCCATACCACTCTGTCACAAAAAAGGGCTATAAACAACGAGTGTGTATAGGAGAATTTATTTATTAATTTAAGTAAATCGTGGTTTATGTATTTATTTATTTCTATACACAGTACATGTTCAAGCGCTCGTTTTTAACATTGATTTATGACACTAAAATTTAACTGAGCAGCTTTTTCCGCGCAACACGACAATTATCCTAAACCAGGTTATTAATACAGTCAGAACAGTCAAGCAGCATCTTCTGCCTTTCTCCTGGCCACCTGTTACATACCTGTCCTGCAGTCGCAGAGTCCGGCTTTGGCTAAATGCTGACTGATTGGTGGATAGCTGGAGCTATCCACCAATCAGTGTGGGGAGACATCCCAGCACTTTGATTGTTGGTTGGCTGGTCAAGGTGCGGGGAGCATAACAGGTCATTCAGTCTGCCGTGATGCATGGCCCATAGGCAAACGCGTGGTGGGGGGGGGTGTTTGGTTGCCTGGATACCCCCTTCCCCAGCCCGCACCATGACCACAATAGAAATACAATTTTACTAGTGTTTTCCTCGGTATTCAAAATAAAATTATGAGCACCACCTATGAATCTTTTCACATATGTGAGCCAATAATGAATACACCTGTTCACCAACTACGAGATCTGGAAAACATGCACTGTTAGGGGTGCACTGCTATAGACCATCTAACTATCTGTTATCCAGTGCATAAGGAGCCCAATATGTACATATATGTCCAGGGCAGTGCTAGGCTTTTCTGCTGCTCCCCTAGACTTCCGATTCCTCCTATGCTCTGGAATGGTCCCCACATGTGAAATAAAAACATTCAGCTCAGGCAGGATGGCCCTGTTGCCACATCTGATGGCTTACTGTGATAGCTGGTCCTGTATATGTTGGAATTATGACATACACTACACTTTGTATGATGCATATAAAAGCTGCTAATTATGCCATCTTTACTGGCCACACTTGCTCTGAAATCCAGCATCTGGAAACCCCCCAATAGAAATCCTGCGTTTGCCCCTGTGGCTGACATGATATACTGTATCTGTGAACGGCGTCGTTCACACACACACACACACACACACACTATATATTGTGTGTACAAACAAACCAATGCACTAGACAATATATAATTTGTTGGCTGTAAGAACGATATATCGTACAGTGTGTACCCAGCATAAGGCAGATATCTGCACTTCAGATCACGTCAGTCGAAATGCATATCCCTGCAGAACTGCAAAAGGTGTCCCACTAAAAGTATTGGGACGAAACATGTTCTACAGAACTTCAAAAAGGTGGCAAAGAAGTCATTTTGCGATGGGAAAAAGACTGTGTGCCCTCTCTAAAAGCAGTTTGCAAGGAACACCAATGATCTGCTCTACATCTCCCATTGCAGAGTGTAAAGCTTAAATCAGATGTAGCCATCTTAGTGTGCAAATTCATTCATGTGCATCCTCTAAAATTAGATGCACTTGAGAAAATGTAAGTGTTTTACCTCAAAAAAATTCACACATTGGTGTTACAGTTATTAAATTACTTTTAAATAACTAATTATTTAAATGTCCTGCTTCCCTTCTGTTTTCTAGCAGTGCGCATATGAACTTGATGTGTTAAAGTCACCAATGGCTACGTGCAGAAATTCCCAGTCCATTTTAAATGGAATCTCGGTATCAGGATGTCCTTTTGTTGTGCTCTGACCTCATTGAAAGTAACTGCAACTCCAGTTTAAATATTTGCTTAGTTCAACAATCTGCTCTTTCCAACTGTGGTGAGCTCAAGTTAGTGTACTAACAGGCTAAATGTCAATTGTTTTATCAGATTTCTGCAAATCTTATCTGCATAGCAATTCACTGATTAGAAATAATACTCAGCTGGGGAACCCCGGGACATGGAGCACAAGTGGAACTGGTCAGTAGTGTTTAGTAATTACTGTAAGGTTGGCTATAAAAGAGGGATTCAGTCAGGATGCCGACCGCCAGAATCCCGACACTGAAAGCCAGGCATGGGACTAAAGATAGGCGTCTAAATATCGACGACTATCATTCGTCCCAAGCCGAAATCCCGACGCCCGGCATACCGAAAGTAGGTTAGCTGGGCGTCGCAACGTGTTAGCCACAGGGAGGAGGTTAGGTTTAGGAACCCCGGGGGCATTTAGGGTTAGGCACCCCCTAGGTTAGGTTTAGGGTGTGGGGAGGGGGGGGTTAGGGTTAGGCACCACCAACCGTGTCTTAGGGTTAGGCACCCCGAAGGGGGGATTTGGGGGGGGGGGTTGAGTTTGAGGGTTAAATATACTTACCAGCCTGCGTCAGGATTATAGTGTGTCGGGCTTCCAGGGTCGGGATTTCATACCCAACCCATACAAGATTCGATAGTGGTAACTACAGTATATTGGGTAAGCTCCCACAACATCTCAAAATAAAGCCACATGATCTGAAAGGATGGAGTGTGTGTGTGTGTGTGTGTGTGTGTGTGTGTGTGTGTGTGTGTGTGTGTGCGTGTGTGTGTGTGTGTGTGTGTGTGTGTGTGTGTGTGTGTGTGTGTGTGTAAAAATATTGCACTGAGTATATTTATATAGTATTATAGCAATGTATTCTAAGCTTGTAATCATTTCCCTTTCTTGAACATATTAAATAATAAAAAAAAAAATTAAGTGGACAGAATAGGAGAGAAAATTTGACGTGAGAAGAAAGTTACTGGACAGCTGAATAGACTTCAGAAACGTGTGGCTAAGGCGGATATGTATGAAATTGCAAGAAATTAGTTTGGTCAAGAGTGATACTTTGTTTTCTGCTTCTCAATCCCATCACACTGACAGTACGTGTTATATGAGCTGGTAGGTGTGGAGAATGCATATATGTAGGTGTTCCTAAATTCACGTGACACTGCAAAGCTTTCATGGCACACAAAATGATCAGAATTGTGCGGTCACTTAGTTGTACCGAGGAGGAACTAGTATACCACAAGTGAAATATAATACACAGGTAAGTCATTTTAAACCAGTGTATATAAAATTATGAAATATAATGTAGCATTTAAAATAAAGGCAGCACATATGTCCCCTTACATTCAGGGATTATATGCACTATAAATGTATCATGGGGAAAAACATTAGTTACAATAATCAAAAGTGATAGTGATGGCAATATTACTAGTGAAAATGATGCTCTGGCCATACCAAACCTAAATAATGTATGTGTAGATGACCAGTAACTGTGTGTGCATGGACAAATGTACGACTAGACGCAAAACATAGATGCAGTTCTGCAATTCTAAATACATTCAATTGTAATTTGACACTTTGTAAATAGTTTATTTCATTTAGAAAGTACTTTAAACTAAATGCCCCAAACCTCTGTGTATACTGTTAGCCTGGTCTTTGGGACATATTTACTTAAGTTTTTTTTTTTGCAGAAGGTGAACATACTCTTTAATTCAAAGCTATGTACATTACTTCCAGATATTGTATACAGTTATTACATACACATCACAGGTCCCTAAACTCACCTTCCTTTGCAAATTCTTGAAGTTTATCTGTGTATGAGGTTTGTAGCATCTGAATTACTTTTTTAGTAGAGTCTGTCACCACATTTCTGATCCCAGATAGCTTGTCTATAAAACCGATGTATACACTGGGGAGGGTGTCATCTCCAGTCGTTTTTTTAAAATCACAATAATCCTGTGGAAATTACAGACAATGGGCAGCTTTCATAAGTGGGATGTGAAAATTGCGTAATGAAGAAAACTAACAGTTAAAAAACAAATGTAGTGTTAAAATTCTATAATTCTACCAATCCCTGACCCCCCCCATCCTCTGTTCTCAACCCTCTACATGAACACAAATATCATATCAAATTATATATCATTGCCAGATTTGATCAGATGTTTTATCATTACTGCAAATTACATAAAAAAGTATTATACTTTTAGGAAAATCTTTTCTAACATTTTCAACACTGTTTAGGACAGTTACACAGGATTCCTAATTATTTAACCTACAATACTTCCAGTTTTATATATGGTGATACTGCAATGAAGTGTGTGAAGAACAAAATAATTTTGTTACCATTACACTCAAAATAGACACACTTAGAAATGTATAACTGGCATGAGTATAGTTAAAGATGGGTATGGTGTACAGGGAATGTGTTTTACACGTGGATTGGCATTCAGTACTTTTTCTGTATTTTACAACATACTGCAGGTCTCATAGTAAACATTTATTTAATCTAAGCAATGTACTATTTTTTTGTAATTTAATGGTTGAAGATTTTCTTTTGGAGTATAGCAGATCAGAATTAAGTGAATAAACCTTATTTATGTGTATTCTTTTTTTCTAGTATTTTAGTATAATTGGTAAGGGTCTTAGCAACCTCTGATCATTACCCTTTGGGGTGTAAAAAATTGAAAGGCACCAGCTCTGCACTTGCCAGCCCTGGCCTGCTCATAGTTTTCTCTGTTTTATTTTAAAACTGACCAATTATTGTTCTATAAATTTACTTACATTTTCTTATTTATTTCTCGGAAGCTTGAAAACAAGCGACTTCTAAGAATCTCCCTTTAATAATGATTTGAAAATCAACATGTAAATCTCTAATAAATAAATAAATAAATAAATGTTGATTTAAATATTTATGAAATTGTACTTTAGTGGATTTCTCCAATATGACCTAGCTTTACCAGCACAGTCGTGGATGTCTGCCCTAGGAACACTTGAGATCCCATCATGAGAAAACATATCCTAATGTTTTTTTTTCTTTTTATTCTTTTAAACACAGCTTTCCTTTAGTTGTCAATGGGCTCAATTCAATGCGAATTGAATAGTGCTGGGAAGGAGCTCCCGAAGCTATTCAATTCAGCGCGCTATGTCAGAGAATGCCCGTTCTCGCGCCTTAAACATGGCGCTAAGGGCAGAAAACGACATCGCGGCAGCAGTTTTGTCGGATTTCTGTTCCCACCCCAGGAGGGGTGCAAGAAGATATCCTTCAGTCGGGCTTTACAGTGCGCTGAATTGAAATGCTCCGGGTTCTCCTTCCCAGCGTTATTCAATTCGTGTTGAATTGAATGGAGCCCAATGTTACAAATATAACATTTCAAGTTAACACAATTTAATTGACTTGGAATCATTGTGTGCAGATCCAATGTATTTAAAAAGCAGTAGTCTCAGTTAGTGATAATGCTAAGTACTTTTTGTGTAAACTATTAAACTTTCAAAACAGCAAAGTTGTCACAACTCTAAAACTGTGACTTGTGGCTCAAAAACACATGCATAAATACAAGTACATTTAATCTAGCAGAGGTCTACACCTGCCAGCATCTCATACCTGAAAGAAACAGAATTCGCTCTTGTGCTTTGCAATTCTTTCCACCTTGGATTTAATCTTCTTTAATTCATTGCATTTATGTTCCAGGTGGGTTTTAATCCCTATTGATTGGTTGATAGCCGCTCGCTCTCGCTGTTCCAGGAACTCCTGCACGTTGGATTGTGCCTTCTTTACCGCATCTTGAAGCTCCTCAAATTGAACATCTGTGGTCCGTTTGGCTTCAGCAACGGAATTCTGAGACAGACATTTTGTTTTATCAAACATCAGTTGTCAAGCTCAAATGTGTGATGGGTTTATGCAACTATTTCCCTTTATTTATATATTATCACCACATCTTCACCCATTTCAAAATATCTCCCAGCTTGACTCTCATCCACACGCATTACAGGGCTCTGTCTGGGCTGCACCCACTCTGTGGAATGCCCACCCATGCACAACAAGACTTTTTTCTAGCCTCCAAACCTTCAAGTATTCCCTAAAAACTCACCTCTACAGGCAAGCTTATCAAATTCCAGAACCACCCACATAACCTCTATAAGATATCCTATCCAATTATTTCCCCTCTACACACTTCACACAAAACTAAAACTAAATAAAAAGTACATCTCTTTAAGAATCAGGCAGAACACCAAAATACACTGAGGGGCAGATGTAAAGTTGGACACATTTTGTGCCAAATATGCATGCATAAAATGCAACAGATTTTTTTTTCGCAGTTTGAATAGCTGGGTGTATTTCTAGATTCAGCACTTCCAGCACCCTTCTGCTCCACGGGAGGTATCTGTCTTCCCTGAGCTCGCCTTATTATTATTATTATTATTACCAGTTATTTATATAGCACACACATATTCCGCAGCGCTTTACAGAAAATATCTTACCATTCACATCTGTCCCTGCCCTAGTGGATCTTACAATCTATATTCCCTACCACATGCTCACACACACTAGGGTTAATCTTGTTGGGAGCCAATTAACCTACCAGTATATTTTTGGAGTGTGGGAGGAAACCCACGCAAGCACCGGGAGAATATACAAACTCCACGCAGTTAGGGCCGTAGTGGGAATCGAACCCACGACCCCAGTGCTGTGAGGCAGTAACGCTAACCATTACACCGTCTGTGCTGCCTTAGCATCTGTACCAGTTTTATGGATAAAAAAAAAAGTAGTATATGTACTGTACAATGTTTAAGTCAGGAGAAAATAGTATATGTGTCTGGTTCAGTGCTGGATCATCCATTAGGGGGACTCTAGGGTACCGTATGGCTCATTTGCCCACCTTCCTCTTTTCTTTTTTTAATAAAATACTGAGTCCCTCACCCATTATTAGTGACACCCTGGTGCTTGTCTGAGCATTGCCTAAAGTACAATCAGTAGTTCTCCAATAAAATTAGTTTAAGGCAGGTTAGACAATGTTTAGTACAGTACTAATTAGCGATAAAGTGGTGGCTAAAGGAAGAACAGTTTGGCTTCCTTGGGAGGACAATTTTGGTACCACTAATTTAGTGTGTTCATATGCTGTGTTGGCCATTCAGAAAATAAAATGATGAGATTATTAACAGCCTGGCAACCAATACGCTCCAGGGGGATTTAATTAATAGATGCAGCAAAAACCAAACCTACCGTATATAACTGACTGAGGATAATGCAATTAATTTGTGGTGACCATATTGACCTGCTCTCCATCCCCTGCTGTCTCCCAAGCTACATTATGTTGTTTCTTCTGCTCCCCTTGTTGTGTGCCGTCCCCATGCTGCAGTTGTTACTTATGACTGTGATGAATGACAGTGACTCCCAGGATGAGGAATCCTCAACCATCTTTAGAAAATTGTTAAGTGTCCTTTGTAGATTAATTGTTTGATTTAGAAAGGGAATGTAGTCAATATCCCGAACGCTGGGATTCCAGCCATCACAATGCCGCCCCAGAATCCCGACACCTGTCAGAATCCTGGCGCCGACATCCCGAAGGCAAGTAGCATGATTAAAGGGTGGGATGGCTGTAGGGTTAGGCGCTAGGGGGAGGATTAGACACTAAGGAGGGAGGGTAAGGTTCAGGGTGCGGGGAGGGGGAGGTTAGATTTAGGCACTAGGGGGGAGGTTAGGTTCAGGTACCGGGGAGGGAGGGTTAGGGTAGTGCGAGGGGGAGGGTTAGGAGGTTAGGATACCTACCGACAGGTGTCGGTATCCTAACCCTGTTGGGATGCCGCCGTCAGGATTCTGACCGCCGGGATCCCGGTGGTCAGAATCCCGATGCCGGCATCCTGACAGGAAAGGAGGTGTTAGATATACCATGTGGATTACGTGTGTGTGGTATATAGTTTAGCTGCAATTTTTTCAGGGACGAATTAGAGGGCCCCAAACCAGAACCTCGTCTAAGGCCCCACAGGGCCTTAATTTGGATCTGGCTATGTGATTGGACCATAAAGCTCATTGAGAACCTCTGCAATCTTGCTGGACCAATTTACAAAAACGTATTTATCCTCATGTATCATGTATCCATTTCCCTATAGTTAGTAAGCTTCCAAGCTGGACCCTCTTTGTCTGTCTGTTATTATTATTACCCAGTCTTGTTTTATTCCCAATTGTATAGCACAAAACAATATGCTGGTGCTACATAAATAAATTATGCAGCAACATGTGGTCATAGTCTATGGCCGGGTATTGCTTAATGTGTAGGTGACATGTTAATGCCGGCTATATCTGGAGTGACGGTACGATAATTATTAGTGTTACACCTTGAATTTCATCAGACAGTAAATAGGATTATTATAGCATATAGTACTTTCTATTGCATTATGAGACTCTGGTGATTTACCTGTTTTATCATTTGACCACAACTAGATGCTTAATAGCAAATAGATTATAGTTAAATACATAAGCATAATGTAATTATTCAGAATACTGTAAATTTAATGAAAATGTCATTCTATGCCAAAGTTTTAAAACTGGTACTGCTGGATTGTTCTTTCTACATTGATCATCTGCATTTATTTGTTACTGGAAGGGACTCAATAAAATGGAGACTGGATAAAAAAAACAACTACGTATATAAAATCTAGGGGTGTGCACCGGACACTTTTCGTGTTTTGTGTTTTGGTTTTGGATCTGGATCTTTCTTCGTGTTTTGGATCTGGATTGGTTTTGCCAAAACCACCCTTCCGTGTTTTGGGTTCTGGGTTTTGTGTTTTGGATCTGGATTTTTTCTTAAAAAATAAAAAAAAACCGCTAAAATCACATAAATGGGCCTTTTTTTGTTCCTACGCTATTAATAACCCCAATAACATTAATTTCCACTCATTTCCACTCTATTCTGAACACCTCACACCTCACAATATTGTTTTTAGGCCAAAAGGTTGTACCGAGGAAGCTGGATGACTATGCTAAGCGACACAAGGGGGCGGCACAAACACGTGGCCCATCTAGGAGTGGCACTGCAGTGGCAGACAGGAAGCCAATCAGCGTTATGGTGCCCATTTGCATGTAGCACGAACCCGGGAGATCCGTGCTACATGCATCTGTGTGATTGGCACAGAGCAATGACAGGTCCGTGAGACCCGTCTGTGCTGCTGTGGTAAAAAAAAAAAAAAAAACCTGTGTAAAAAAAGAAAAAAATGGCGTGCACCCCCCCAAAAAAGAGCAACCAGCCCCGGGCATTAGTAACCCAGTGCTGGGTGTGCTTAAATACAGGGGACAAACGACGTAGGGGTCCCCTGTACTTAAGCACAACCAGCACCGGGCTAGTCAGAACCAGCGCTGGTTGCCAAAATACGGGGGACAAACGACGTAGGGGTCCCCTGTATTCTGCGCAACCAGCTCTGGGCTCTGATCCGGTCCTGGTTCTGGAAATATAGGGGACAAAAAATGAGTAGGGTTCCCCTGTATGTTCCAGAACCAGCACTGGACTTTTTCTAGCGGGGGGCTGATGCCACAGCCAGGGGAGCCCTTTCACCGGGCCCCCCAGCCGCAGCATCAACCCTGACCGCTAGGCAGCCCAGGCCGGGGATCCCTGGAGAGCTGGGGACCCCCCCAATAAAGGGGTCACCCTCTCCAGGGCACCCCAGGCCCAGGCTGATAGCCCGGGGCTATCCCCGCCACCCCTGGTGGCGGTGGGTGGCGGGTTGATTGTGTGGTGTGGTGTAAATAAAGAATATCAAACATTGTCTTTACAAGTAGAACTGCAAGTCCCAGCTAGCCTGCCCCGCATGCTGGTACTTGGAGAACCACAAGTACCAGCATGCAGGGCATTAAGGGCCCACTAGTACCTGTAGTTCACCTGTAAAAAAAAATGTTTAAAAAAAACACAGGACACACACACCGTGACAGTATAAGTTTATTAAACATACATACACACACACACATGTACACATACTCACCTATGTAACCTGTAGCATCGGTCCACTTGTCCGGTAAAGTATCCCTAGGGGACCTGTGAAAAAAAACATACTCACCATCTCCTATGCGAGGTTCTGTCCTCTTCGTTCCAAAGTAGGCATCCCCGGACTTGGCAAAAAAAAAAAAACGAAAACGCGATCCACGAACTTAGTACCGTTCTATAGAACGGTACTTCCCGAATGAGAGCTTAGCGGCGGGGTATCACCATGGAAACCCCGCTGCTAAGCGTTCATTGGCTGAGAGAGGTCATCTCCCGTCTCTCAGCCAATGAACGGCTCCCTCCATTGTAGTCAATGGTGGGAACCGCAGGGTAAACTTTAATAACCTTGCGGCTCCCAGCATTGACTACAATGGAGGGAGCCGTTCATTGGCTGAGAGAGACGGGAGATGGCCTCTCTCAGCCAATGAACGCTTAGCAGCGGGGTTTCCATGGTGATACCCCGCCGCTAAGCTCTCATTCGGGAAGTACCGTTCTATAGAACGGTACTAAGTTCGTGGATCGCGTTTTCGTTTTTTTTTTTTTGCCAAGTCCGGGGATGCCTACTTTGGAACGAAGAGGACAGAACCTCGCATAGGAGATGGTGAGTATGTTTTTTTTCACAGGTCCCCTATGGATACTTTACCGGACAAGTGGACCGATGCTACAGGTTACATAGGTGAGTATGTGTACATGTGTGTGTGTGTGTGTGTGTGTATGTATGTTTAATAAACTTATACTGTCACGGTGTGTGTGTCCTGTGTTTTTTTTAAACATTTTTTTACAGGTGAACTACAGGTACTAGTGGGCCCTTAATGCCCTGCATGCTGGTACTTGTGGTTCTCCAAGTACCAGCATGCGGGGCAGGCTTGCTGGGACTTGCAGTTCTACTTGTAAAGACAATGTTTGATATTCTTTATTTACACCACACCACACAATCAACCCGCCACCCACCGCCACCAGGGGTGGCGGGGATAGCCCCGGGCTATCAGCCTGGGCCTGGGGTGCCCTGGAGAGGGTGACCCCTTTATTGGGGGGGTCCCCAGCTCTCCAGGGATCCCCGGCCTGGGCTGACTAGCGGTCAGGGCTGATGCTGCGGCTGGGGGGCCCGGTGAAAGGGCTCCCCTGGCTGTGGCATCAGCCCCCCGCTAGAAAAAGTCCAGTGCTGGTTCTGGAACATACAGGGGAACCCTACTCATTTTTTTCCCCTGTATTTCCAGAACCAGGACCGGATCAGAGCCCAGAGCTGGTTGCGCAGAATACGGGGGACCCCTACGTCGTTTGTCCCCCGTATTTTGGCAACCAGCTCTGGTTCTGACTAGCCCGGTGCTGGTTGTGTTTAAGTACAGGGGACCCCTATGTCGTTTGTCCCCTGTATTTAAGCACACCCAGCACTGGGTCACTAATGCCCGGGGCTGGTTGCTCTTTTTTTGGGGGGGAGGACGCCATTTTTTTCTCTTTTTACACAGGTTTTTTTTTTTTTATTTACCACAGCAGCACAGACGGGTCTCACGGACCCGTTAGTGCTCTGTGTCAATGACACAGATGCAAGTAGCACGGATCTCCTGGTCCGTGCGTGCATCTGTGTCATTGAAATACACAGCAGCACAGACGGGTCTCACTGACCCATCTGTGCTCTGTGTCACTGTCAATCACACAGATGCATGTAGCACGGATCTCACGAGTCCGTGCTACATGCAAATGAGCACCATAATGCTGATTGGCTGAGAGCCGTGACAGACGGCTCTGTCAGCCAATCAGCACTTTGCCCATTAAAGGCAAAGGCATTTTTTTTTAAATGGCCGCTCGAGGCAAAACCTCGAGATCCGACAGCAGATCTCGAGGTTTTGCCTCGGGAGAGGGATCCGGGGCAGACAGGGAGATCCGAGCTTGGGCTCGGATCGCCCCGGATCCCCGAAGTTCGGGTGGGTTCGGTTCTCAGGGAACCGAACCCGCTCATCCCTAATAAAATCACATAAATAATTTAACCATAAAGAGCCAGATTCAGAGCTATAGGGAATTCAGCAGCATTTGCACCCCCATTGTGTGCTTGAAAATAGATGCAACTCTCTGTCCTCATACACCGGCTTGTGAAAGCAGCCATTATCATTATCTGCATTAGCCCTCTTCTTGGTGGATATGTGTTTGAAATCAGACGGATCTCTGCGTACACTCAACTCTGAAATGGCAGAAATTCCATCTCCACAGCCACGGAATGTTTATCTTACATGCAGACTCCCTGTTTCCTCCAGCCATATAGCCACAGTAAAGGATGTGGTGAGAGGCATACAACTCTAAATAGCCCGTTGAACCGCTTTACACATTTTTCATTCAAAAGTGCACGTTATCTGTACTGAATGAACACAGACATTTTGTGGGTTTAACCTAAATTCACTTGAATCTAAAGACATCCGTTTGTCATGAGACAGTATATAAGTCATACTTGCTGACAATCTGGCTACTCCCTCAAGGAGGAGGGAGCCAGGTTGGCACAGTGGATGGTGTGGCTAGGAGTGTGATGCATGATAGGGGGGAAAAGGGGCGTGACTGCGCAATCGCAATGGCGAGATTACCAGCTTTGTGCAGCAGGGGGCGGGGCCACGATGATGTGTTTCAGAGCAAACTGCATCATCGATTCCCTGGCATCCCTCCTGGCCATGCTATAAAGTCACACACACACATGAGGATGTGGCATGGGGCACACTGGCTAATTATGCCAGCCAAGCAGAGCATTGGGATGTGGAGCTGCTCGGCCAGGCATCCAGGACTGGTCATCGGGCCATTGCTCCTTCTAGCATTTGTTAGAACTGTCAGATGGCCAGTCCAGACGTGCTGGAACCTCACTTGGGGTCAATAACCCCAGATTGGACAGCACAAATAGCTTAGTTGTTATCATTATTGCCTCACAGCACTGAGGTCATTAGTTAAACTCCCAGTCATAGCCCATCTGTGTGGAGATCTTGCCATGTTTGTGTGGGTTTCACAGATACAGTATCTCCTGCTTACTTTTCTCTAACTGAATGGCCCGCTGTCCCCATACACTAGTATGGGGATTGCGGGAGCATTCACCATTAACATAAAGAATAGACCCCTTAGTGTCTTCAATATACACTATTTCTTAATAGAACTAGTTTGACTTTTTGGTTATTTACCTGTGTACATTATTATAGTCTATATTATACCTGTATAGCACTATAGATACTGTTCAGTTCTGTCAATAGAGATAATTAATACTCTTACACCTCAGAGAATACAAACTAGTTTTGTGCCATAAATATTTTTGGCCTTTTCAGATAGAGATTTTCTGTCATTTACTTCCTGAAAATTAGTTAATAGACACTACCTGTTGAATATTCAAGTACAACTTCTGGATTCTAAGAATACATCATATATATATATATATATATATATATATATATATATATCATTTTTCATAAGCTGCAACACACTTCTTTTCATCAAAATATAATAAATAAAAGTTACATTTTAACTAACAAAATAATTTAATAAGTGTACCCCCAAAAAGGAGTCCTCTTTCTTCTGCACTTTGCAGAAGACAAATCTACTCCAGATATTTAACGGTCACTGTCTGATAACACTGGGGAACAGTCAGTCTGTTGCCAGGGATTTAAGAGTCGATTTCGATTAATTTTGTGCTCCTGATCATGAATATGCCATGCTTAGTTTTCAATTGGCTCTAGTTTTTGAGATATGCATGTCTTTAATAGTTTTGAAAAATTAAATTAAACAATGTTAAAAATAGTTAAAAAGATATTTTTTTTTATTCTGATTAAATTTTATCCGTAAAATGTTATAAAAAGACACAAGATAATTACATAAGTGTTAGGAGGCTGTGAGAACAGTTTTTTTGTAGGATTTTCTTTTGTATTCTTGTCGCGGGCAGTCCCTCTGCAGACTCCAACAGTAATCGGCCATCATGTGACGATCCAACCTTCCTTGATATCTTTCTTCCATTACCTGAATATCCTGGTAGAACCGTTCACCCTGTTTTTCGCTTAAATTTCCTAGATTGGACGGGAAGTGATATAAATGGCTGTACAAAAAAATTTACTTTAATACTCTGTTGGCACCTACTTTCTCAAAACATTTTAGCATGTTGTGGATTAATTCATGATAGTTGTCTGCCTTGTGATTGCCTAAAAAAATTTGAATGCAGATATGCTTCAGATTCTGTTTCAGTCATAGATGTGGTAAAATTTGGGTCCTTCACCAGTTTCCGTATCTGTGAGCTGTCAAAAATTCCTGCCTTTAATTTTTCAATACTAAGAGATGGAAATGTTCGACAAATATATGTGAAACAATCGCCTGATTTGTCCATTGCTTTTAAAAATTGTTTTATTAAACCCAGTTTGATATGGCGAGGCGGCAGTATGATTTTTTTCCTGTCAATTAAGGACTCATGAATGATGTTGGCTTCTCCTACACTTATAACTTCTCTTGGAGGCCATACGGTTTGCTGCCAGTGTTTTTGTTTTGCAGGACTATCCCATAAGCATTTGTGACAAGGATACTTAGTATATCCACTTCGCTGCCCAAGAAGAAAGTTTACAATTTTTAAATCGACACAAACAGACCACTGATGCTGAGAATAAGCAATTTTTTCTAAGACTAACTTGATATTTTCATACTGTTCTTGAAGTTTTGTTGAATGACCGAAAGGAATCGATGCAAATTTATTCCCATTGTGCAGTAGTACACATTTTAAGCTCCTTTTAGAACTATCCAAAAAGAGCTGCCAGTCTTCTGCTCGATATTTTGGTAAACCCATCATCTGGAGAAGTTCCGGAAAATTGTCGCAATACACAAAATTGTTATCTTGGCTAAAGAACGGCAATATAGCTTGCTCTCTATTTTGTTACGACGTTCTAGTAACATTCGGCTCAAGACCTTGCTTTTCTTAAAGTCTGGATGCTAAAAACTCTGCTCCTTTTTACAATAAATTCAAGTCCCAAATGAAATAGTTTAGTTCCTTTTGAGAAAACTTGTTTGGAGTAGAGGAACTTTCTTCAAACTCACTTTCATCTGTGTTGTCACTTGCACTGGATGAAATTAACATTTCAATGTCATCACATTCAACTTCGCACAAAGAACTGAATAATGGTACAGGTAAATCTTCGCTATGTGGTATCGGTTGTTTTGCAGAATTCATACTTGGGTATTCCCATTTGTGATTCATACCCTTTTCATTTACAGCACAAAAATAGTAGTGACTCAAGTGATCTTTTGACTCACACCACATCATAGGTATGCTGAAAATTAAGTCCTTTTCCATCACCTTTAGTCCAATTGCGGAGTGATTCCACGCAGGTTTTACAAACTTTGTGAGGCACCCAAATCTTATCTTGCTGGCTTATGTGACGTCCAAAATAAGCCTGATATGCTTGTTTAACGAATACAGTTATATTTTTTTCCTTTCTTTTACAACACTATATTTGCCACAAATATAACAAAAAATATCAGGGTTGTTTTAGTACACAGTCTCCGAGAAGAACTCCTTTTTACGGCAAAAACATTTTGTTTCACACATTCAGTGCTAACTCCCAACAAAAGCCGAGGACGTACTGAACAAAACAAGCCCAAACAGTGGGGAATTGGTTGTGGTGGGACAGAGAGAGGGCCGAACAAAGGAACAGGAGGTGTGCTAACTGCGTTGCTCTGTCCTCTCCGTTGCTCCTCTCTGTATGCTGTGGTCTGAGGATGTCCCAGCAGGCTCAGCAATGCACTGCCACGCCTCCTCTCAGCGTTAGAGAGGAGAATGTAATGTGTCTCAAACATGACTACCAGCTACGTTATCACAAATAATACAAATTCTTGTTATTGTTGAAAGAGGGTAGTTGTTAAAAAAGCAAAACTAAGTTGATTCTGTTAAGCAAAGCAGGCCTAGACTAGTAAGGTACTTCAAATGGAGAAAATAATTGAATTTTATCATTTTTCATTCATTTGAAAACTGGAACCAATTCAGCTATAGCGAAGATCTACTGCGAAAATAAGACCTGCAAGTACTCTCAAACTGATCTTAAATCATTGGCAAGAAAAAAATATATATTTTTTGTTCCCCAGTGTAATCACTCCTATGTAAGTCTGATACTATCAGACAAAAAGATAGACACAACTTGCGCTAAGAATAGTCCCAAACAAAAAGTCCTTATTGCTGGAGAAAGTTCTTCCAATTTCCGCAATGTAATCTTTCAGGATGTATCAAATATTCCTCTAGTGGTAATCTTAGTAGATATGAAATATAAACATATGTAAAAAGCACAACAGTGTAACACTGTCTGGAACTTTCACCACCATTTGATAATGCAAATCAGGGGCATATTTATCACAATCCGCATATTAGATGCAGATTGGCTGTGATAAATTCACCCAATATCACAATGCGATGAGAGGAGAAACCTGACAAAAGTGCTGGCCGTGTGGCTGTTTTCCGGCTTAGAGTGGCGCTAACAGCCACGCGGCCGGCACTTTAGTCAGAGAATGCCGGTTCTTGAGACTAAACAGCCAGGTTAAGTCGCGATAACCGGCATTCTCCAACTAAACAGTGCACTGAATTGAATTCTGGGAGCTCGATCCCGGGACTATTCAACATTGTATTGAAATGAATCGCAGCCACTGACCCTGATTGAATTAGTTCCTGACACAATTGGACTCCCCAGGAGGTTCATCACATTCTTATGGACTTTTGGTAATAAGTATAGAAGTGGGACGGAATATACTTAATTAAATAATCAGCCGTCTCTTTTTTTGATAACTCCCATATCTACATTTAAATTGTTTACAAGAAAGGAGATTTTTTTTGAGAAGGGTCTGATTTCAATTACTTATAGTCAGTCCATCATTTAATTGCCTAAAACCCTTCTTCATTGAGGATAACAATGTCCCCTCCCTAATCTTCTGTCGTTGTAATAATGTCATGGTTATTATGAAGTTGTTTGAAAGCCTCTCTTTCCTTTCTAGTAAGAATCTGGTTACTATACCTGTATAGATGCTGTGTTTGCCTCCAGTTTGACAATGGCATTCTCTGCACACTTCAGTTTCCAGTCGTATTCAGTGACAGTTTCTCGTACTTCTGCCTGCAGTCATCAGAGAAGTTATCAGTTACTCATTCATGTGTACATGTGAACTGCTACTATAATATCAAGATATCAAGATACATCCATGATCATCTCATATCACCATCATCAGAGCACATCTATGGAGTAGTTACAGAGGATCAATAACCTTCAGACTAAAGCAACAAAAGATGAACAGCTTACAATATTATTTTTATATAGTACACTGCTCAAAAAAATAAAAGGGAAGACTAAAATAACATCCTAGGTCTGAATGAATGAAATATTCTTATTAAATACTTTGGTCTTTACATAGTTGAATGTGATGACACCAAAATCACACAAAAATTATGATTGAAAATCAAATTTATTAACCCATGGAGGTCTGGTTTTGGAGCCACACTCAAAATTAAAGTGGAAAAACACACTACAGGCTGCTCCAACTTTGATGTAATGTCCTTAAAACAAGTCAAACTGAGGCTCAGTAGTGTGTGTGGCCTCCACGTGCCTGTATGACCTCCCTACAACACCTGGGCATGCTCCTGATGAGGTGGCGGATGGACTCCTGAGGGATCTCCTCCCAGACCTGGACTAAAGCATCTGCCAACTCCTGGATAGTCTGTGGTGCAACGTTGTGTTGGTGGATGGAACGAGACATGACGTCCCAGATGTGCTCAATTGGATTCAGGTCTGGGGAATGGGTGGGCCAGTCCATAGCATCAATGCCTTCGTCTTGCAGGAACTGCTCACGCACTCGAGCCACATGAGGTCTAGCATTGTCTTGCATTAGGAGGAACCCAGGGCTACAGCATATGGTCTCACAAGGGGTCTGAGGATCTCATCTCGGTACCTAATGGCAGTCAGGGGCTGTGCAGCCCCCCAAAGAAATGCCACCCCACACCATTACTGACCCACTGCCAATTAGTCATGCTGGAGGATGTTGCAGGCAGCAGAATGTTCTCCTTGACGTCTCCAGACTCTGTCACGTCTATCACATGTGCTCAGTGTGAACCTGCTTTCATCTGTGAAGAGCACAGGGTGCCAGCTAGCCAATCTTGGTGTTCTCTGGCAAATGCCAAACGTCCTGCACGGTGTTGAGCTGTAAGCACAACCCCCACCTGTGGACATCGGGCCCTCATACCACCCTCATGGAGTCTGTTTCTGACTGTTTGAGCAGACACATGCACATTTTTGGCCTGCTGGAGGTCATTTTGCAGGGCTCTGGCAGTGCTCCTCCTGTTCCTCCTTTCACAAAGGCGGAGGTAGCGGTCCTGCTGCTGGGTTGTTGCCCTCCTACGGCCTCCTCCACGCCTCCTGATGTACTGGCCTGTCTCTTGGTAGTGCCTCCATGCTCTGGACAATACGCTGACAGACACAGTAAACCTTCTTGCCACAGCTCCCATTGATGTGCCATCCTGGATGAGTTGCACTACCTGAGCCGCTTGTGTGGGTTGTAGACTCCGTCTCATGCTACCACTAGAGTGAAAGCACCGCCAGCATTCAAAAGTGACCAAAACATCAGCCAAAAAGCATAAGAACTGAGAAGTGGTCTGTGGTCACCACCTGCAGAACCACTCCTTTACTGGGGGTGTCTTGCTAATTGCCTATAATTTCCACATTTGCACAACAGCATGTGAAATTGATTGTCAATCAATGTTGCTTCCTAAGTGGACAGTTTGATCTCACAGAAGTGTGAATGACTTGAGCTGCATACACACACAACGATTGAGTTAATGAACGATTTTAGTAAACGATTTTCTACCTTGAAAAAATGAACTAAAATCGTTTACTAAAGTTGTTCATTTACTATGTTCATTTAATGTAATGAACGATTTTTATGAACTACAAACGATTTTTGCATATTAACTTAATGAAAATCGTTGAGTTGACAAGTCTGACTGAACTACAAACTACAAACGTGAACGCGCATGAACAATAATCGTTCATCGTTTGACTCAGAAAGTGAACGATTTTTTCAAATGATTATCGTTAAATGATATAGTTTAACGATAATCGTTCAAAAAATCATTGTGTTTGTATGCACCTTTGGAGTTACATTGTGTTGTTTGTGTTCCCTGTATTTTTTTGAGCAGTGTATATAATTTACAGTAATTAGTGCTAAGCATATTTTTTTTGCCTGTCACATTTCCACCATTTATTGGAGCTCAAAATTACGTTTTTAAAGATGTGTACAGGTGATTTTAGCTTATCTACTATATAAAAGCAAAAATTTGTCATTCTGTCTTTCTATACAAATCCAAAGTTTACAAGCCACGATCATGAAATTTTACATACGAGCGTATTAAAACACGGCAAATGCAACTAAAAAAAATGTTAAATCAAAATTACTGTTAATTTTTAATTAATGAAAAAACACAATTTTTGCATTGCATTCGCCCTCTGCAGGTCAGGTACGGAATTATAAAAGGATTTAGCTTATCTACTATTTTTTCTTTTCTATCTTCTCTACTAAATCAAAATTACTGTTACTTATTAATTAATTAATTAATTAATTAATTAAAAAACACAATTTTTGCACAGCATTCGCCCTCTACAGATCAGGTACGGAATTGCAAAAGGATTTAGTTTATCTGCTATATTTTTCTATCTTCTCTACTATATCAAAGCGAAAATTTGTCCTTCTGTACTTCTGTCTTCCCATACAAATCCACAGTTTACAAGCGAAGATCGTAACATTTTACATATGAGTATATTAAAACACGGCGGAGACAACTAAAAAAATTTTTTTAAATCAAAATGAATTACTGTTCATTTTTAATTAATTTAAAACCACAATGTTTGCTGGATGCTCATTGTGGGGCCTCACGGCATATGAGTAGGGCCTCGGAGCAAGTGTTTTGTGATGTCATGATCTTAATGTTTATTATCGAAGAGAGCTTTAGCAGGCTTTGCCAGCATTCTTAGCTCTGTGACTATACCAAATTACGCAACAACATTTACTTCTTTCTTCCAACTGTGTTAAAATGATGACTTTGCAAGGACCCTGCTGTACTGTGAGCTGCCAAAATATTACACATGGAATGGTTCTCCCAAAGTTTTTCTGCGCAGAAAACAGGGAGTCGCTGTAGATGGTCATCCTAGTATCAGAGCAACAGAAGCTCTTGGCCGTGTTTACACTGTACATCCTACAAATTTTGAATGCTTCTATCTCTTATCTCTGAAGTTTACTTTACACCGTTACAGGTCCTACTTCCTTCGAAGACCTTAGGACTGTTGATGGGGAAGTTTGTCACACTTTTCGTGAGGCCTGCCTAAGGAGAGGTTGGTTGGTTGGAGGATGATGTGTAAACAAACATTCTTAAAATCCCAGGCAATGCCGGGTACTCCAGTTAGTTGGCTTATATATCCTTTCCAGCAACTTTTACCAAATACACTACTTATTTATTATGGTTTCTTTGAAATCATTTGTGCCTACTCCCCCGGAAAGTCCACATGCTTGTAACTGGCTGCACAGCCTCCCAATTCCGCACTGGTGCTAAACTGCATCATAGAGGGTCAGCTGCCTGGTTTACAGTGCTGGGAATTGTGGCTTTGTATACGGGTTAGCGATCATGTTGCCATGCCCTACATCACCACCCACCTGACTACCCCCTGCCAGTGCGGGCAGCCCGAATATTGGCAACTATGTCTAGATACAGTGGGTTCAGCTGAGCTATATTATATCAATGCAACAAAAATAAAAGCTCAATTATATATTATGAACGCACAGAAGAACACTAGAAAGATAGAGCATAGTATTTGCTAAAAAAAATGCAGAAGATCATGTACAAAGTACAAACCAATGAATTAGGAATGGATGACTACTTTCATACCTGTACCACAAATTGACAGACTTCTGTAAGATTTAGCTGACACAGGGGGGGCAATTCAATTGTTTTTTAAGCTGTGATAATTAATGAGCACCCAGTGTTGCAATTCAATTGTTCTGGGCACTCTCTGATTATCGCCCTCTTCGGCCCGGGTATAGCCGTGTAAAATGGCTAAACCCGTCTAGAGTTCTGGGTAGGGCTCGCTAACCGCAGTTAGCGTGCCCTAACCATGGGGTTTCTCACGTATTTCTGCTTGCACCCTCCTGAGGGTGTGAGCAGAGATGCCGCTGCCAGCGTCTACCACGCCCTGACGGAGCAACAATTGAATTGCTCCGTCGGGCGTCTAAAAAAAAAAAAAAAAGCTGACGGCAAAACATTTGAATCGCCCCCAGGGAATCTTATCTAAGTCCTCAGCACAACTATGTTATTATTTTTTGCAGAGCACATTTATCCACTGCAGTTCTCGCACACTAAATAAGGACCACTAAATCTGAACTTTTAAATATTTAGATATGAAAAATAAAGGTACAATTTATTTGATCAAACTGACAGGTCAAAATGCTGAGATTGCAATCACTTCAGTTACTCTGATGTCACTAGTCCTGCCTCTGTGCATAAATCAACCAATTCGTACAGTGGGTGGGATGTACTAAAGGAAAAATGCAGTAAAAACCCAGTTTTCTGGGTTTTTAACCGCATTTTTATATGTACTAAGCCCCGGCTGCCCTATTTTTGTTGCGTTACCCTATAGAAACCTTTTGGCTTCTTACCACATCATGCTCCCAAAGCTTCGCCACCGCCTCGCCGCCCAGCAGTCCCCCAGCACTGGCCCCCACTCACCTTAGTCTCCTGGTTGCCGGCCCGTGCTCCTCCTGGATCCTCCGCCTCCTTCTCCCCCTAATCTTCTTCCGGGTGCAGGGAGGAGGAGGAGCCAGGGACTTCCTGCACAGGTCACTCGGAGGGAGCGGAGACCCACAGAGACCCCCTCACCCGACGTTAGCTGCTTCGAAAAGGGCAGCTATTATCACAAGAGCTGTCCTTTGCGGCACTAATCGCATATGTTAGTACATATGAGATTAGTCATTTTGCAGTGACTGGCGGGATGTACACTGCAAAGGTTAGTACATCCCGCCCAATGTATTCTGCAAACTGTCTGTTAATGCCTGTTACTGTCTGTCTGCTCTGTTAGAGAGGCTCCTTTCTCCTAATACTGCTGCAGAGGAGTAAAAGGACATAGGGGGTCATTCAGACCCGCTCGCGAGCGCAGGACGCTCCCAAGTGGGTCGATGTTCCCCCACTGCGCATGCGCACGACGGAGGGAGCTGTCGTGCGCATGCGCGAGACCTGGCGAGCGACAGGCTCTCCATCGCTCCGGGTCTCGCACCAAAGGGGGCGTGCTGTCGATGTTGATTTGGGGCGTGGCTGCCAGACAGAGGCGTTCCCATGGGAACACCGACCGTCTGAAGCCGGCCCCACTGACATCACTAGTGATGTCAGTGGGAGTGATTTTGGCTCATGCTAGAGCCAAAATCCCTCCAAGGCTTGCGGCAGCGAGACCCTACCGCAGGGTCTCCGTCGCAAGCCCGATGGTCGCGATGGTCAAGACCATCGCGACCATCATCATGGACGCTCGCATATGCTATGGGTGGTCACCCACAGCTATGCGAGCGGCCAGGAGGCAGCTCCATTTTCATGGAGGAGGGCCCTGATTCAGAGCGAGCGCTCTGGTCAGAGTGTTCGGCTCTGAATCAGGCCCATAGTGCATACTTGCCGACTTCTGACATTCCCTCCCCGGAAGAAAGACAGGAGGAGAAGCAGGTGGGCTGTTTTGGGGGGCGGGGCCAGACGATCTACTTCATTAAGCCCCGTCTGCTGACAGTAGTTATTACCGCGTATTGAAATAGGGGGTGGGGCTAATTATCAAAGAATCACATAATTAGGCCCCACCCCCTACACACGGACCTGCCGATCTGCGAGAAAATGTTCCCCATTCTGTAGGCATGTCTGATATGGTGGACAAGTTTAGTTTACTAAAAACACTCCAAATATTTTATCCATATTATTCATATGCATAATACACAGCTTTTGATATTTATTGACAAGATAATATGGTCTCTACTTTCTTTTTATATTAGATGCCAGTATAATTAAGCATTTGGATATTACCCATACTTGCCTACTTTTGAAAAAGCATTTTAGGGAGATTGTGAAAGCAACACCTATGAGTGTGACAGTAAAGTGCTCGTGTACTGCTGGATGTGGAATAAGAGATAGACAGTAATTAGTTAGACAATGTCTAGATAGACACCAGATGTTAGACAGTCAATAGTTAGACAGGGAAAAAAGTTAGACACAACAAAAGTCAGACACACAAAAGTTAGACATGTAAAAAGAGTGACAGGTACAAAAGGTCGACATGAAAATGGTCGACAATTATTTTTTTCTTGTTTTTTAGCCCTAATCCTCACCCTAACCCTCCCTCCTGGTGCCTAACCCTAACCGTCTGGGTAAGTGCCTAACCCTAATCGTGGGTTTAAATGCTTAACCCTAACCCTCCCTCCTGGTGCCTAACCCTAATCGTGGGGGTAAGTGCTTAACCCTAACCCTCCAGTAAGTGCCTAACCCTAACAAAGAAAAAAAAAAGTATCGACCATTTTTGTGTCGATCTTTTTCATGTCGAACTTTTGACCCTGTCAATCTTTTGTACCTGTCAAACTTTTTACATGTCTAACTTTAGTGTGTCTGACTTTTGTCTGTGTCGAACTTTTATCCGTGTCTAACTATTAACTGTCTAACATCTGGTGTCTATCTATTCTAGACATTGTCTAACTAATTACTGTCTGTCTATAGTCCGGAACCCATACTGCTACATCTGAGAGGTGTGTCATAATACTGACTTACTGTACATCCAAATGTAAATGAGCCATAAAGCGGTTAATAAGATCTATTTGTTGATGAAAACACAATGATAGTTTTCAGAAAATGCATGTAGCCATAGGGATCATTGGGCCTCATTCAGACCCACTCGCTGTCCGGAAGGCATCGCTGAAGCCGGAAATGCAGTGCATCTAAAGATCTTTAGCGCATCTAAATATGGCAAGAATGATGCTGTGGCAAACAGCTGTAATCTTAGATTACCGCTGTTTGTTGAATGCAGAAAGGATGACATAACCCCTTTAGCGAGCGTTATGCATCCTTGATAAATGGGGAGCTTAGAAAGTAGGAAAGTATGGGCTGAGTTTTATTATGCCCAGGAGAAAATGGTAATAATTTACTGGGACATTCTGTTGCCATGCAGGTGAATCTTTACACATAGTAGAACTTCAGCAATTTAAGATGGCCATATGTCATGGTCTAAAAGAGGTGCTTCTCCTTAGTGTACCCGGCTATCACCTATGCACAATAGAGGCAGACATTTTGAATTTCCATATACAGACAGTCATGACATCACAAGTTAGGATTTTCTACTCCACTTGCAAGGCAATATTAGGGTAATGTCACTGAAACAAGCAGCTTGGAACGTCACACTATGGACAATAGGTAAATACGTAAATATCGTTTACTAGTAGTAATTTCTTCTGTATAGTAGTTTATTTGCATATGTGCAGCTTAAAGCTCTTGCTCCCTCTCAAAATCAAGTCTTGATTATTTAAAATGGTATTTATGGTATTTACCAGAGATCTGTTCTAAACAGCAGTAGCTAATATGCTCGCTATCTATAGTATTGAAACCTAGTTCTTCTGTCTACACTGGAAATATTGGTTTGATAGAATCAGAAATAGATAGAAACCAAGGAGCAGTGCCTTGGCTTAGCATCTCTGTATCTGGATCATGGTCCACCCAGTATACTATAGGGTTCATGCCTAATCTATGCTCTCAGGAGACATCTCCATGGAAAAATCATGTGGTGCACTGGGCATAAGTATGGAAGTCAGAGCACAACCTCCGCTCATTTTAGCACCACTATTTTCAATTAAAAAATGTTTCAGTTTTTCTTCTAAAATGCTGCTCACTTTGGCATACTTTCAGCAATTCAGTTAAGGGTAAGGCTCCGTTGGGGGTGTTGGTATTACACATTGCTTGTTATTTTAAGTTTTCTGTACAATCCACAAACACAGTAATCCTGATCCATAAACCAAAGGAAAATCACTTTAAAATAAGTCATCATGCATACTGTAGCTTAAAAATACAAAACGTATTGCTACAGAAGATATGGCATTTTATTATATATACACTACATTTTCCAGTCTTATTATCAGAGAAAGATCTTCAGTGGCATCACAGAGTACAAGTAAGGCTAGTTTACTTACATATTTGTAGAAAAAGGAATGTCTGTGTTATTTTCAGAAATGATCATGGGTGCTTAAAATTATATTACTTGCTATAGTAATAATTAACTTCCACTAATAGTAAAACAAATGTAATATGGCTAAAAATGTATGTCTAAATCAGCCAGACACTGCACTTAGATGCCTGTATCTTTATCTATAGGAGGATAGGTGACCTTGATGATTAAACAAGCAGCCACATGTTAGGGTGTTGTACACACTTAAATCCTTTGTTGGGACCTGCCCAGGCATCCATAATATTGGGAACATTTTAATTATATAAAGTAGTAGTAGTGGGAATGTATTGTTATACCCCTTTTCCACTGCTGCAATAACCCGGCTTTTTGGCGGGTCTACCCAGGTCGCAGCTCGGTGTAAAAGAGTCCTTGAAAACTAACCCGGGTCATGCCTCAAGCCGGGTTTTTGGTTGGAAAAGGGGTATTATTAACAAAGCAAAAAAAAATTAATGTGTAAAGGTGCGTACACACGTAACGATTTTTTGAACGATTTAACTAGAACGACGTCGTTATCGTTCAAAAAAATCGTTCAGTTACTGAGTTATAACAATGAACAAAAATCGTTGAAGCTCGCTCCCTGTTTGTAGTTCATTTCAGACTGACCAACAGAACGATTTTCATTAAAGGAAAGGAACATTTTTCGCTCATCGTTGTAAAAATCGTTCATTACACTTCAAAAATCGTTCACTTTTTCAAGGGAAAATCTGACAGATAATCGTTGGTTACAAAATAGTTATGCGAGTGTATGCACCTTTACACTTATTGAAGAGTCCATTGCTTAAACAATGTGTTATATAACTGAAATTATAACATTGTAATTTCTGAAGACAGAATAATTTAGGAAGTTGCAAAAATTCACAAATGGAATTTTGGGACAATATGATGTGTAAAAGCACCTGAGGTTTGCTTGTGGCTTAGCAGTAACTGCAGCACTACTATCACATTGCTTCCACTGCTGATAAGAGCTGGGCAGATCAGAGTGCCCTTACCAAGGGCAGGATAAGAGACATACATTTGCTCCAAGGGTTGAAGATTATGCCTTTAGTGGGTCAAGCCCAGGGTCGGCTCTAGGGATGTTCGACTAGTGCGGTCGAACAGGTGCGCCACCCATAGAGGGCGCACCCCTCCCCAACATCCTCATTTCAGCGGGACAGTACTGTCCCACTGTTCCACCCGTGGGCCAAAGTGGCCCACGGGTGGTCAAATCGGGAGGTTGGGGACCCCCACCACCACAGCTGTGCCAGACCCTGGAGTCAGAATGGATGCTGCGCGCATGCGCGCGGCATCCATTCACTAACGTGAGAGCGGGGAAGCCCAGCCAGTGACGAAGGCTGGGCTTTACCCCCAGCCTGATGTCATTTGGAGGTTTGCCATGCGGTCACGCCTTCAAATAACGTCACTTAGGGGGCGTGGTCTATGGTAATGAGGCTATGCCCCCAATTTTCGTCCGCGCGCGATTGCAGGGTATACAATATTGGGCCGGCACAGTGTGCTCAGACCCCTGGAGCCGGCCCTGGTCAAGCCCATCTGGCAAGTAGCTACAAACTCCTTTCCTGTGCAAAATTATATAAAATTGCAGTTGTACATATCTTTGGAAGTGTCAGTGATCGGGCCTCAGCCTATACTATTAATAAGATGCCAACCAACCAGTTGAGTTTCATATAAGGAAGTTTACTTTTTGGTAAGCAAATACCATTGTAACAAACACATTCAAATATACAAATGTGACACATGAAATGAACACAGTGCTGCTGTTTCCTTATGCTGGGTTCACACTTGGCGATATATCGATATATTTAAATGCCCACCCAGTTGTGATGTCAGACACATCCAGCAGTCGATTGGCAAGTGTGTATAGCTTACCAATTGGTCGCTCTGACAATGGATCATTCTACTGACAAATCAGTCATCTAAACGTACCCATCCTAATGCTGGGCATACACTATACACTTATCTGTCCAATCTGGATGGTTGGAATGAAAACCTGGTAATGTATGGGAGCCAATGACAGTCTATCATATAGTCTTAAACTCTGGAAAACAGACAAAAAACAATTGTTCAAATTGGTTAAATTTGTGTGTTTTAACCAATTTGTCTGAACGACCATTTTTGTCTGTTTTCCAGTGTTTGTGAGCAAATGGTCGATTATCATTTGCTCCCATACATTATCAGATTTTCATTCCAACCAGCCAGATTGGACAGATATCTGATAGATAATTGTATAGTGTATGCCCAGCATAGCTCTTATGACTGATTTTAAGTTATGAATAGGATACAGACTTGTAGAAAAAGAGTTGCAAATAATTAAAAGGGCGATGTGCAAAAGTGATAGGAGCCAGACATGTGATGCTTTTACTTCTGCCAGTACAGGTTGAGTCTCCCATATCCAAAATGCTTGGGACCAAGGGTATTTTGGATATCGGAATATTCTGTATTTTGGAATAATTGCATACCATTTTGAAATGTCTTAGGAATAGGGCCCAAATCTAAACACAGAATGCATTTATGGTTCATATACACCTTATATACACATCCTGAAGGTTATTTTATACAATATTTTCAATAATTTTGTGGCTCAAACAAAGTTTGTGTAGATACATGAAATTCATTTATATGTCATATACACCTTATACACACAGCCTATAGGTAATTTTATACTTTATTTTTAATAATTTTGTGCCTTAAATAAAGTTTGTGAACATTGAACCATCAAAAATCAAAGGCTTCACTATTTCAGTCATGCTAAAAATATTCCGTATTTCGGAATATTCCGTATTTCGGAATATTTGGATATGGGAGACTCAACCTGTACCAGCCTTCCCATCTCGGCCGACAAGAGCAGAGAATTACATAGGGACACTTCCAATAATCTGAAAGTGTGTGTGCTTGTTTTTCATCCAGTGGTGAAATTGGTGCACTTAAGAAAAATTCACTGAACGCGAAAAACTAATTTTAGTTATGAAATTACCCATGTGTCTTAAAAGATAATACACAAATATAATTTTTTAATAGTTCTCATTAAAAATAAATGTCATGTTTTTACCTAGTTGTAAACCATTTCAACATAACTACAAAAAAGCAGAGAAGGTTGCTTGAAAAAGATCATACTTTAGAACTAGAGGAATAAAGGGACAAGACACACATTAAGATTAAGTGCAAACTAGTGGAATTTTTTTTTGTAAAGGAAAATAATAATTTACCTCCAACCGCTTCCGTGCTTCAGTGCAAGGGATGGGGTGATGATCTTTGTGGCTCTTCTCTGTGCACTCCTCACAGACACACATCAGGTCCTCCTTACAGAACCACTCCAGTGGCTTGTTATGAGTTCTGCAAGTTCGCAATTCTATATCACCCCCGGGGTGCACCAGCTGGTGAGAGTGCAGTTTGGGATTATCTAAGTGGGGTCTGAGGTGTGTGCTACAGTAATTGACCATGCAGGTAAGACACGTCTTCACGGCTTTCACCTTCTCCTCCAAGCAGTAATCACAAAGGATTGCGTCAGTCTCAATATCTTCCAAAGGCATTTTGTCTATGAGAGGATGTACTTTTCCTGAATCCCCAGCTGCAGAACCATTAGCAGGAACTATCACTGATGACAGTTCTGTTATAGAGTGACTTTTACAGGTTTTGGTCACCATCTGGTCTTCTGCCTTTGCCACGGATGAGAATTCTACACAGCTTTGGCATTTGGAGAAGGTTTTGGAAGAATTGTTTGTGTCGGCCATGTTCAAGAAACTCACACAACTCCAGTCAGTAACTTTTCTGCTGCCTCTCTGACTCTCCAGCAGGATGTCAGGTTTCAGAGAAGCCACACCTGACTAAGCAACCGTGCCAGAGGCAGTTAACTGACTGTGTGCCAGGAGAGCAAGCAGCTAGTTACACATTACTATGCTTTTCATTGTGGGGGAGATTTATAAAAGCTTGGAGAGAGATAAAGTGGAGACAGATACACACTTGCCACCTCTCCCTGATTGTCAGGAAGACTCCCTGAAATAGCAGCAATCTCCCTGAAGAGTCTAGCAATCTCCCTGATTGCACCTTACCTCAGGGGCGTATCTATAATGGGTGCAGGGTGTGCGGGGCACACTGGGCCCCGGGTCCAGGGGGGCCGCACTGCACGCCCTCCACCCATATTATTTAAAACTCAAGTGTCCATGGTCTCGCGTCGGGTGTCAGCGCTGCACAGAACACCGTAAAATGGCCACCGAGGTGCCTGCACTCTAGTGCCCAGAGTCTACTGCTTCTGCGGTGGCCGGCCACCCGCGTCAGTTGGCTGCCGGCCGCCTGGGAGTGAGGAGGGGGCCCTGCACGGGGAATGCACACGGGCCCCCTCCTCTCTTAAAATGCCCCTACCTTACCCCCATTATGAAGCTGTTATATTAAAAAAAAAAACAGATATATATATAAATTCAAATGGGATCATTAATATAATTTCCCTGCATTGGAAATTATTCCAATGATCCCTATGGCTACATGCATAAACTTCTCTATCGTCAGATGACAGATGAACCATACTAAATAATCTTAAACTCTAAACTTAACTAAAATAAAGACATGAGACCAAAAGTGCCGTTCAAAATTAATGGTCAGCTTTATTTTATTACAACAGAAGAATGGTGGCATAAGAAAGAACGGCAGCATATTGCGAACCAGTTGACTTAGGCAAATGATGTCACAAATTGCGAGGGCCAACTATCCCAATGTCAAAGGCAAATGTGAAATAATCTTGCAAGGGCCAACTATCCCTTTCTAGCAAGAGGGGAGGTATCCGACATCCATACCAATGCACTATTAAGGCCCCCTCGGGTGAGAGGCACCGCTGACCCCATTAGGGGGAAATCAGCCTAACCAATGCATTGAACGGGACTGCACCCCCCATACTGCAGCAAGCTGGCTGCCAAGTTGCCGTTCTTCCCCGCCACACAAGGTTCTCTCAAGAACCGAAACCGCCACCATAAACCCTAAATCGGCACTACTGCTAACACTGAAAAAATTCCTTCCAGCCACAAAAATATCCCCTCCTCAGTGAGGTGAACTCCGTCCCTACGGAAAAGATGGGCGTCCTGCATCCAGATCAAGGGGTGACGCACCACCAAACCTCTCATTTCTAGAACGTGTTTAGCCACCCACCTGTTTACTTTCTTCCTGGATCTAAAACTGTCGTGTTTGACCTACAATCCCAAGATAAACGAGCAACTATAGAGGACCACACAACCAAACACTCCGGCCACTGCCGTCTCACCTCGTAAAGATCTCGCACAATTGAATGACGGAAATCCATCGATGTCCTCTGGCACAAATCATTTCCCCCAAGATGTACCACTAAAATAAGGGGGGCACCAAATTGTTCCACCGCTCTGTGGAGCCTAGACAGGAATCTCTCCTACAACATTCCTCTAAAGCCAAACCACCTGACCTTATCCCATCTAGAAAAAACAGATGCGTCAGAAGCAAAAGGTGAACGAGAAGCCCAAAACACGAATGAATGCCCAAACAAACATATAGGCCTGATATCCAGGAAACCACCTGTAAATATAAAAGAATAGGTGAGTACAAATTATATTTTTTGACTGTGATATGGAGGGGGAAGGAAAGAGGGGGGGAGGAAGACTTGACCCGAGGTGAAAACCTGACAAAAAACCTGCAGGATCTTCTCTTTATTTCACTGTATTTTTGAGTTCTTGTATTTATTCATTATATATATATTTTTTATTTTTTTTTATTTATTTATTTTTTATATATATATTGTCCATAGCAGGATAAAAAACAGGGCAAAATCCCTTGAGACCCCCACTGACACAGTGACGAGTGGCCGAAGCTCCCAAGTCCAAAACATCAATATAAGCGAGTCACAGATAATCATCTCTCCAGCCGGACGTATCTCTTGTAGGCATCGGACTTCCATCTTCCCAAAGTCTTGATTTCCTGCACCGATAGACCAGAGGAAGCAGCAAATGTCGCGGCACCAATTCTGAAAGAATGGGTGCCGTAATCGGAGGCCGACAGCCCAAGGTGAAAGATGCATCGCTGAAAAACGATGCATCGTTGAATAAACTGGAATTTCGTCAATGGCGAGCCATCTGCATGCATCAACCATGCCCCAGGCAGCAATGGACGGTAGACCATGTATGCTGTTGCCAAGCTAACTGGGCAGAGCCTGGCATCCCCGAAGGGCTTCAGGGAAACCCAGAGTCCTCTGCCCAACTGGTCAGTGTTTGAATGCTGAATCCAACACAGCAGGGTATCCCGTATGATGACATGCGCGAAAGCCAACGAGGGAGGGGAGGAGGGCGATGCTGCAACTAACTCGCTAATGCGAAAAGCCCCATGATAGGCCATCGCATAAGCCACGCTGAACAGGGCAACTTCAAATGGAGAGGAACAGACAAATTCTAAACTTTCAATGAACCTTAACAGCAATGAAGGGCCAATAGGACGACGACGATCATCCGATCTAGGGACTACCCGCGCCCAACCCCTAAGGGCCTTTTGAATCAAAAAGCCCTTAGTGATATCACGACGCCCTATCAACTTACAAAAAAAAGATATACCCGCAAGCCTCTGACCCACATAGGCCCTAGTCTTACCGGCATTGAACATGTCCCAAACGAAGGTTAACAACTTGGAGTAACTGGAATTACCTGAAGATCTCTGCTGCTGTAAGAAGGCCTCCCACTGTAGCCACGAAGTCTCGTAGTTCCTCAAAGTCCGCGGGGCCACGGACCGGCGAGCGAGACCTTCCATGCCGGCTCGATAATCTGCCAACAATAAGATGGACAAACATCACCGACAATGGCAGCTGACGGCGCCAGGTCATGAAACCGAGCCCAATCTTGCCTAGATAGTGCATCCGCTACTGAGTTCTCGACCCCAGGTACGTGTCGAGCCGTGAACAGCAAATTCAGTTGTAAGCAACGAAGCACAAGCCAAGCCAGAAGGCGCAAAACTGGAGGGGAAGACGAACACTGATTGTTGATCGCCTGTACTACCCCCAAATTGTCACACCAAAAGACAATGGAACGGTCGCGCAACCTGACCCCCCAGAGCTCCAAAGCCACTACAATGGGAAACAACTCCAGCAGAAGCAAATTCTTTGTATGCCACTTTTGAACCCAATCTAAGGGCCACGTAGAAAAACACCACGAATCGTCAAGTATAGAACCAAAGCCCGACGAACCTGCGGCATCGGTGAAGAGATGCAGGCAAATGTTAGATTGGGTGCAAGTAAGCCAAAAACGCACACCGTTGAAATGCAAGAGAAAATATTTCCACACTGCCAAGTCAAGCTTGAGTTCCGCCGATAACCGCAAAAAGTGATGCGGCAAGCGTAAAGCAACCAAAGATCGCTGCAGCTTGCGTCACAATACCCTACCTATCGGAATAACCCGACACGCAAAGTTAAAGAGACCCAGTAGGGACTGCCCTTGACGCAAGGTAACCTTACCCTTTGCCAAGGCCAAACTAATTGCATCCTGCAGCCGCTTTATCTTATCCGGAGGCAATCGACAACAGCATTCCAAGGTATCTATCTCTATACCTAAGTACACCAGCCTAGTGGCAGGGCCTTCAGTCTTCTCATGTGCAATTGGGACCCCGAATTCCGAAAAAAGGGAAATTAACGAAAATAGCAGCCGGGAACAACGCGCTGAACCAGATGGACCAACGCACAGGAAGTCGTCTAAATAGTGAGCAAGACCTGCCTCCCCGGAACCTGTGCAGACGCACCAATGGAGAAATGAACTAAAGCGTTCGAAAAAGGCGCACGATACCGAACAGCCCATAGGGAGACACTTATCCAAGTAATATCCATCAGCCAACCGAAAGCCCATATACCTGAAGGAATCCGGGTGTAAGGGCATCAGCCGAAAGGCGGACTCGATATCCACCTTGGCTAACAGGGACCCTGCCCCGGAGGCTTGCACTAAGTCCAATGCCGAATCGAAAGATTGGTTAGCGCACACGACAGAGATCCTCCGCAATGGCATCATTCACTGAAGCACCCGTGGGATAAGATAAGTGTTGAATCAGACGATAACTCCCTGGCGTTTTTTTGGGCACCACACCCACTGGCGATAGGAAAAGGCCAGGAATAGGAGGCTCAGCAAAGGGCCCAACTATGCGCCCCAGACTTACCTCCTTCATAACCTTGACCTTCACCACCTGGGGTAATTCCCTAGCGGATTTTAGGTTCCTAGGCGATCCCGAACAAATGGAACCAGAAACAAGGAAGCGGAAAACCTTCAGCAAAACCTTTACGCAAAAATTCAGCATCATCTCGTAAAGGATACCAGTCAAGCCATTTGGACATGGTATCCAGCCTAACAGGGGATGCAGCTTTACTTAGGGACCACCTCCCCAACTCGCTTCTGAGCGGGTGCGCAGAACCCGCTGGGTCACCACTAGATCCTTTTGAGCAGGACTTGCTGGGATGCGACCCATTGCATCGGAGACAGAGGTGACGAAAACGACACCGCCCTCCATGAGGGCAACTCCCATTGTTAAAGGCGTAGCATCGCCCTTTTGCTGGGGTTGTTCCAGGCAACCTCCGCGGATTTGGTGAATAGGATCGTACCTGACGAACCGTCGCAGGGTCGGACGGAAGCCGCGCAGACTGCGCAACGTCCATCCAAACCTCGACATCCTTACAACCCAAATCCATGACCAAAACACGGTCCTGTTTCCTACGGAATTCTTCATCATACTGACGCCACGCCATCCCTTTTGACGTCTTAAATAGGCCGTGTATTAAATGAAAGTACCGAATAATGTTAAGATATTCAGTTGGTCTGGACTTAAGGTAGCAGGCTGCGAAAACCGAGAAACCGGATAGCCAGTTTGTATATGATTTATAGGCCTCAACTCCAATACCCCCTTTTGCCTTTGCGGCCTTAAATGCTTTTTTCGCCTTATTGGTAAGCGTGAACATATTGACATAACGTCCCTTACGAATGCGCTCCCGCATACGGGTACGTAATCCTCGCGTAACTGCCGTATTATCACAGTGCACTACGTCAGCTCGACCGGCTCCACCTTCCACGCTAGTACTGCTCCCAGAAGAACGATCACTCGAGTGACGGGAACGTCGCAAGCGACGACGTCGCGCACGCTGCGCTCGTCTGCTCTTAGCCTTCCTGGAACTGTCCCCAGAAGTGGTGGTGGAACTTGTACTCGACCCCCCACCAGAAGAATCACGGTACTCACCGGAAGCAATAGCAGCACTCGCAACTGGAGCCACCGCAGGCGTGACAGGTCTCGCAACCAAAGGCTCTTCCTCCTCACTGCTGTCTGAAATAGAAGAAGCAGAAGCAGCAACCTGCAATACATCAGAGGGCTGACCCCCACTCGCCGACCTAGCAGTGGAAGGCAAAGATACTCCTGTAGAAGGGGCGGCAGCCAAAGTGAGGCCGCAAACTTGTCCTAACTGCTGCACGATAGGACCCAACTGCGACTGAACGGCGGATACCGATAACGTAGCAGTCGGGACCCCAGCCGCAGCACTATTCCATGCCTGTTGCGACAGGAGCGGGGCCAAAGCACCAACTAATGACACTAATAAACCAGCGATAGCGCCAGCGTCAAATTGCTGAGAGACCCCAGCAGTTGAATTATCTGACCCCACTACACCTAACAATCCAGGAGCCCCTGGCAACATAGAGGAGACAGCAGCTCCAGGCATGAGGGATCCCATGCCATTAGCATCCTGCAAGCCTGCAGTGGTGTGAGCTGCTGCCCGGTGGCCACGCCTCCTGTGTCTGTGTGAAGATGGGCATTGGCCAAGCCCATCCGCACACAAAATGGGCGCGGGTGCGGGAGCCATTACAGGCTCCCATCTACCCCGCTTATGAGCCCTTTTTTGCCCCCTCGCCGGTAGTACTTCACTACCGGCGCTATTCAGACTAGCCGCGGGGAGAGTCAGGCGCGTGCGCCCGCTTCGGGCATGCGGCTCCTCTCCGGCGGCTGCATGTGGCAGGGATAATGCCGCGCCTGCCCGACGAGAGGGTCGGGAGGAGCGGCGCGGCGTCAGCAACGACCAGCAATGTGCGCTCCCGGTGGTCGCTTCCGACATCAACCATCGCCCGAACATACCGGTCAATCTGCCGATAACGTCAGATAGGGTATGTTCGTGGATGAGGGAGGGTGCCTGCTCTGAACGACATATCGTTCAGTGCAGGCACCTACAGGATGAGGAACGACTGAACGATTACGATGTGATAGGCACCTTTAGTGTGTTTTCATCAACAAATAGATCTTACTAACTTCTTTTGGGCTCGTTTAC
Organism: Taudactylus pleione; assembly: GCA_031769625.1. Lineage (NCBI taxonomy): Eukaryota > Metazoa > Chordata > Amphibia > Anura > Myobatrachidae > Taudactylus > Taudactylus pleione. The sequence continues at coordinate 14,011,980 of JAUIMM010000012.1, read as the reverse complement.
TTTTGAATGTAAGTCAATGTTATGACACGCCTCCCAGATGTAACAGTACACGCCCACTTTACCACCACGCTCATAGGTGTTGCTTTCACAATCTCCCTGAAATGCTTTTTCAAAAGTAGGCAAGTATGAAATAAAGTACTAACCAATCAGCTCTTAACTGTCATTTTATAGGCTGTGTTTTATAAATGACAGGACCTGATTAGTTGGTACTTTATCTCTCCATTTTATCACTCTCCAAGCTTTGATAAATTTCCCCTTAAGTCCTGTTTCTTAGGCAAAGTATGCGAGTTTTAAAAACTCCTGGGTAGATGTATTATAGCAACAGTGATCGTGCCGATATAACTCTTCCTGCTTCGCCTTTTTACCGAGGCGAAGTAGAAAGCAGTATCGACGTTTCCCGGAATGAGGGAGTGAAAACTCTCCTCTCCGCTGATTTCCTCCAGAGCCCACAGCACATCAGCCTAGTGGTGTTGTGCTATGTCTCACCTCCTAGGCCTGCTCCAATGGGCATGCGCGAGTTCACTTATGCATCGCAAGTTCTCATTTGCAGTCCGGCAGCCAGGGACAGTGCGGTGTTCCTACTGCGGTGATAGGGAAAACGACAGCTGCAGCTGGCACTGACCGTACATACATTTGGCTGCACATCAGTGATCCTATCTTGTTCTAACCAGCCAGATTGTACAGATTTTTTTTTAGTGTGTATCTATCTTAAGTGTAAAGCAGCCTTTCGCATCTCTTCACAACAGGAGTTCAGTTTAAGTATAAAGCAGCCTGTCACATCTCTTCTTATCATTTAGACAAAACTCTGCTGCAGCAAAGCGAGGGCTGAAGGAAAAGGATTTATACTTTAGTTGAACTGCACTATTTGCAGACATTTCACTTTACAGGAGCAAGATAGACCAATAATAACTCAGATTATCCATTTCAAGGCCCATGGGTCGATGAAACGTTAGTGGCACTTAAATTACACACCCACAGCTGGAGGTCATCATCCAATTTAACCCATGGAGGTAGATTTACTAAAGCTTTTAAAACCGACAGGTGAAGGTGTCACCCCTAGCAAGCAATCAGATTCTGTCTATCTTTTCTCTATTGCATCCTAGAAACTGATAGACAGAATCTGATTGGTTGCTATTGGTAACATCTATAATTGTCTTTATTGAGCTTTAGTAATCTACCCCATGGACTGTGGATATTATCCTTGACTGCCAATTGTGAAGAAAATAGCAAGAATGTATAACTAAGGGGCCCCTAGTTGTAACTTATTTCCAATAATTCTTAAGTGCACCAACATTTTTTTTTTCTCCAAAGACTGTGATGTTATGTATATGTGTTGTATTTAACAATAAAGCCACAGATACCGGTATCATATAGTGTTGGTGTAATCAGTGGATTAAATAGTTAATTTCTACATAGGCATATAAGTTACAAACCCATATACCCCTTGCTAGGCCTCTTGAGGTTTGAAATGAGATTGTCTTATTACAGTTGCTGTTTTTCCATAGAATGGTCAAATGACCTTTTGGGGTCAAATAAGCCATAATTTGAGGGGCCTACTCTACCTGTCATTTCTATTGCAACTATAAGTATAATGAGCCATTCATAGACTACATGTTCTTATCAGTTAGCTACATTCCAATGAGGTGACCACTGTAAAGCTGTGTAGAGATGCTAAGCATTATGGGTAACTTAGTGTGATCCATACTCTACACACAAAGGAGCTTTGAAACAGTTCATCTCCATACTAGGATACGTCATTACTGTATGTCTTTGTCTGGTAGTATATATCTTAGTGCTTACGGAGCATGTGCAAGAGAGATAAGTTTGGTCAATGCTATGCTGGACCAATGAGTGCTTGATACCTAGCACTGTATGTAATTAATATGGGCTTAATATCCGGAAAGCCAACACCCCATACTAGGGTATATAAACCAGAGGTACACAAAGGACCCATTAGCTCATGGTAGATCTGAGACTGCAGTAGGATGCTGCCAATGTAAATTGAATAATCTGGGCTTTGTGAAACGATGGGCTCCCCAGAGAGAAGATAAGATGAAGTACATCTTATGCTGAAGATGATGCTTTACCGGTGTCATCTGAATACATAGACAAAAGTTGAGTATACTGTATACTTTGCATGTTGTTTGTTGTTTGTTTGTTTTTTACATGTAAATAAAGTGTGTTCATTTGTACTCACTCATATTGGTCACATGTGTGTACTATTTCATTTCGATCAGAACGAAACCCACCGTTATGCAGTTGGTTAGTTTAGGTGTTATAGGTATGTGTGTGTTTGGGAGAGTATCAACAGAGGGATTGTCAATTATCTCATATAAAGGGAACACTACGGGGTAAATGTACTAAGAATCGAGTTTGGTTGAGTTTTGTGTTTTTTTTAAACTCACTTTGCTTCACCAAAATTTGGGGTGAGTTTACCTTTTAACAACTCGCAAATTTACTAAGAAGCGAGTTTAGCTGAAAGTGAGTTTTCTGACTGTGAAGCAGAATGAGTTTTTTCCACAAAATTGCGAGTTTAGATGAGATTACTTACCCGACATTGCAGTGTTTTCTCTCTGCAAAACTCACCCAGGTAAGCCAGGGCCGGTGCTAGGTGACTCGGCATCCAGCGCCGTCCCGGGCACCACCTCCGCCCCTTCCCCTCACTGCGCCCTCCCCACTAATATTATCAGAGCCGTAGCTGGGTGGAGGGCAGGGACATTTTCCAGCCGACTCCTGGCGCCCCTGTGCGATCGCACTTACGGAACATACCAGGAGCCAGCGCTGAAGGCAAGCAGCCTGTACATATCAGTGACAACATACAGCACTAACCAGCTCCCGACTGATCAGTGAGTCAGGAGCCAGCAGCCAGAGCGGACATGGATTGGTTCTGGCTCCTGACTCACTGACCAGCCCACGTGGGAACTGTCAGAAGCCGGAGCCAATCAGCGGCCGCTCTACAGTTAGCGTCCGCTCTGGCTGCTGGCTCCTGACTCACTGATCAGTCGGGAGCTGGTTAGCGCTGTATGTGGTCACACACATACAGCACTAAGTTTAGTAAACGGTTCATGTGTCTGGTTTTTGGGGGGGCAAAGATCCCCCTGGATGCTACGGAGACCAGCGCGATGGAGGAGGTGAGTATAGGATCTTTATTGCAGGTACTCCAAACAGGATTCTACTTGGAGAAGGGGACGTGATCACCTGGCAGCAGGTAAGTATGTGTGGGTAGGTTTATGTAATAAACTTTTACTTGTCACGGTGTGTGTGTTATGTCTTTTTTTAACTATTTATTTTATAGTAGGGTACGGGTGTCGGCTGCCTGCTGGCACTTGTAGTACCACAAGTGCCAAAGGGCAGGCATGCTGGCACCTGTAGTCCCACTGTAAAATACAATAGTTTACATCTATTCTTCACTTTATTACCCCCGTACCCACAGCCCAGGGGTGCGGGGAAGAGCCCCGGACTCCAGACCAAGCCTGGGGTTTGGGAGAGGGGGACCTCTTTTTTGGGTGGTCCCCACTTCCCCTGAGATCCCCGGCTTGGCCTGAGCGGCTTGGGCTGATAATGCTTTGGCCACGGAGCCCCGGTAATAGGGTCTCCGGGCTGTGGCATTACAGCCCGGCCGTTTTGGGTCCGGTGTTGGTTTTAATTATATGGGGACACCTACGTAATTTTTTTCCCCCTATAATTAAAACCAGTACTGGCCCTAAATTACAGTGGAACCCTACTCATTTTGTTCCCCGTATATTTTAGGAACCAGGTCTGGCTGGCAAGTCTGGGGCTGGTTAGGCTTTTGGGGGGGGACCCTACATAATTTTTTTAAAACAAAAAACACTTTATATCAGGTATTCAGGCAGAAACATACACAAATCACACAGATTTGTGTATGTTTCTGCCAAACTCGCAGCTCAGTGGTCTATTTGAAACATCAATTTATCAGTGAGTTTGCTACAAACTCACCCCAGATTGTAAACTTGATTCTTAGTAAATTTTCTAGTTGCAACTTTTTCATGTAAAGTACTTCCTAATTTGGCCGATAGTGAGTTTAGTCGAGTTTGCAAACTCACGTGAGTTTTAACAGTGAGAAGAGAAAACTCACTTTCAAACTCACACCTGTTTGGTTTTAGTAAATTTGCAAACTCGCCCAAACTCGATTCTTAGAAAATTTACCCCCACATCTCCACTCAAGTCTTAAGCCCCATACACACTGAGCAACATTTGTGAATGATAACAACATCTTTGATCGATATATCGTTCATATGGTCCAGTGTTTATGCACTAAGTGATGAACGATGTGCACTCCAGCGGGTCTTTAACAATATTCGCAGTTCTCTGTACATGCAGTTCAGTTTGGGGATATCGTTAACAAAGCCATGCTGCCGAATGCAGCATGGCCCCGCCCTGTCATTCATTGTTGCCAGCATCGGCAAGTGTGCATGCACTTACCAATGCCGGCACCCCCAACGGGCCCGGCGCTGACGATATCACTCAATGCACACCAGTGACATGCAGTGAGGTCAATGGCTAGGGAGTGACCCTATTAGTAGTTCCCCCCTTGTAGTGCCCCTAGTAGTAGTCCCCCCATTGTAGTGCCCCTAGTAGTAGTCCCCCCCTGTAGTTCCCCAGTAGTAGTCCCCCCCCTTGTAGTGCCTCCAGTAGTAGTCCCCCCCTTGTAGTGCCCCTAGTAGTCCCCCCCAGTAGACACACGTAATAATAATAAAAAAAACCACTTACCTGAATCCCCGCTCCTGCCGCCGCCATCCGCTCCTCCGTCTGTCCTCCGGGCCGGCCCACTCTGCATTATGGGAGAGACGTCATGATGCCTCTCCCATTACCCACTGCAGGAGCTGGAAGATGGAGCGGCTCCGGCAGTGGGCGCAGCAGCAGCTAATGAGAGTCTGTCAGACTCTCATTGGCTGCTACTTAAAACAAACACACAGCTGCCGGCGCCGGCGGCTCTGTGTTTGTCACTGTGTAGTGCTGACCGAACTCCGTCCGGTCAGCGATACACACATGGTGCAGCCTGTGTCACAGAGACACAGACTGTCCGCGGCCTGATTGGCGCTGCGGCCCGGGGAGCACATGGCACCCTGTCCCCCGGCCCAGCCCGCCACTGGGCATAATCCTGGAGCCAAGAACCATCCTTGGAAGGAACACATTGATCAGGCCATGGGCTGTTCACAGGAACTGTTTTAAATAGATTGTGGTGAATAGCCATTGGTCTAGCTGACCAGGTGAGCACACAGCAGAACTGCTCAGGTGCATCAGGTACTTGAAATGGAATGTTTCTGCATAGCCCTGGATACAGCAATGAAGAAGTGTCTGAGCTTGTCAGACATGCGAAGACCCATACTCGTGACAACCAGCTTAGTCTCAGTAGTCCCTTCTGGCATGATAGACTTTGCAATTCACAGCCCAAGTACCGCCAGTACACACTGGACTATGGGCCTAATTTAGACTCGCTCGCAAGCGGTTCGATGGGAACACCTACTGTCTGGGGCTGGTCCCACTGACATCACAAGTGATGTCAGTGCAAGTGCTCTTGGCTCTGTTAGAGCCGAAAGCACTCCAGGGCTTGCGGCAACGAGACCCTACCACAAGGGTCTCATCGCAAGCCCGATGGTCGCGATGGTCTTGACCATCGTGACCATCTTTTTGGCCACTCGCTATAGCTGTGGGTGGTCACCCACAGCTATACGAGCGGCCAGGAGGCCGCTCTAAAAACTAAGAGGGACGGCCCTGATTCAGAGCGAGCGCTCTGTCAGAGCGTCCGGCTCTGAATCAGGGCCTGAGTGAGGCGGCCGATATGTAGTTTTGATTCAGCCAGAAACTACATATTGTGCCGACATCATCTCAGTGTGTACCCAGTTTAAGGGTTTCCCAAGTTTGCCCTTTTATTAATTATATAAGACTTGTGTGGAGGCACCACTATAGATAAAGTAAAAGTGATCTAATCGGTCTAACCTGTCTACCAAACACCATCTACAGGTAAGCAGGTGTTACACAATGATAAAAGTAAAATGTCATAGAGTTAGTTGTACTAAGCCTTAGAGAGAGATAAATTACCAACCAATCAGCTCCTTACTGTCATTTTTCAAACACAGCCTGTAACATGACAGTTAGGAGCTGATTGGTTTGTACTTTATCTCTCTCCATGGCTTAGTACATCTCCTCCATAGACTGAAGACCAACCTTCTGTCCCTTGCAACTTGTATCTGACTTGTCTGCTTCACCACTGTAATTTCTCCAGAGTAGTGCAGGAGTAACTTCCCCACAATGGTGTTAACCCTAACCCCCACTTCCCCTAGCCTAACCCTAACCCTCCCTCGGGTGTGGCTAACCCTAATCTCCCCCCGGGGGTCCCTAAACCTAAAATGGCTAACACCTAACATACCTCGCTTACCTTCGTTTGGCATGGCGCTGTTGGGATTTTGGCATCGGGCTAAAGATAGGCGTCGGGATTTAGACGCCTATCTTTAATCCCAAATCGGGCTTTCCGCATCTGGATTCTGGCGCCCGGCATTCCGGACGCCAGTAACTTAACTACATCCCAACAGAAATTTCCTATACAGTAAAAAGTAAGAAATGAGGCTTATTTGAATCTTTTGACGAGTCCACAGTGGATCCCAAATCGTTTTGTCCCTCTCACTGCATCCAGGACTTCATCAGGGAAGAGTTCAGTGGGCCGGGTTGACTATATGATGTTTTGCTCATTTGACTGACTGACTCTATCATGCTTGAAAATTTAGATGGGTATTATGGGATATTTTATCTTTCTATGCAATCATCTCTGTGCTATTTTTTATATATGCCTTTGTTAACTTGACATGTTGGCGCATGTTGGATATGTGCATTTATATTTAATATTTTCATTTTATACCTGCAAATTACAGTATTGGTTGTTTTTCTTGTATTTGAATTCCAATATGCAGCTTGTACAGGCCTGGAAACGTGTGGAGGTAAGTAGGACAGCTAGGGACAGGATTGTAGGGGTGGGCACTGGAGGCAGGGCTGGTTTAAGGCTTGTGGGGGCCCCGAGGCAACTAAGTTGTGGGGGCCTCATCGATAAAATTGCTACGGCCTCACACGACTACTATGCCCCTTGTCTCCGGACTCTCCACTGATTGGTAAGGATTGCATTATACTACTTCATGTCCGCAACACTACTGGGAACCGACTAGTACAAGTGTGCATACAGGTCATTCCCACTTCATTTATTTTGAGATGCTCTTCTATGTCTTAATGATGGATTGGCTGGAGACCTCTTTGCAGAAGGAGATATTCACTCAGCCTTTGTTTGATACATGGGAGACTGCCATTGATACCCTTTCTCCATTGGTCCGGGAGCAGTTTTGGAGATGTTTTCGATTTAGGCAGTGCTAGGAAACTAGAATGTGTGTCCAGGTTGCCCCAATACAACTTCTAACTAATCTCTTCCTGGTTACATAACCTTTCTTGTCAAGATTTGCTGTTACATCATATACCAGTGTGTTCGGTACATAAGGGTTGTGTGGCTCTCCTTCTCCCTCCATTTCCTTTTTTGCTTTCAAGTTGGGTCTATTTCTATTTTAAACATTTGTGTTTTCTTTTATAATTCTGTTTATTATTGCAACAAATGACACTTGTTTTTTATTTCATGCTTCAATAAAGACAACAAGTTTATGAATTTTTTTTCAAATATCAGGTCCAAGAAGCAAGAGGTATACAGCAACTCAATCTTCCCAAATCTGAATTCTATGCAGAAAAAAAATAAAGGATAGCGAACACTTATGCTGTATTATGTTGGCAATTCACAAAATAGTGTGCAGTCAGATTCATGGGTATAGCAATTTAAAATCATGTAAGGTTATCTGAAAGCTCTTTATATGGAGCTCCACTGGCCACCGTTCTGAGATCCCAATTAATTGTATTGTCTGAAACACAATGTAATAGATCAGGGGTAGGCAACCTCCCCGGCGCTCACAGTCCCAGTGACGTCGTCGGCTGCGCTGGACTCCCAGAATGCTAGGCGCGGCCACGATGTGCACCGGCATTCTGGGAGGCAGTGGGAGAGAACGAGTGGCCATAAAGACGGTGCCGCGGTCATCTCTAAAGGTGGCTCTGCGGCGGGCAAGCGGGGGCAAGGGGCGTCTAATTAGATGGCGCCGATGGGGACACTGCGACCGCGCTCTCAGGCCGCAGCGCCCCGGGCAATAGCCCTGTTTCCCGCCCCTAGAACTGCCAATGCTCACATGCCTAGTGGAAAATCCAGAATTTAGCATTGTATAACATGTTGGTATAATTTAGGCACGCATGCAAAGGGGGTTTCCGAGTACCTAGAACCCCCCCTGCCCGCCAATACATCGCCGCGCAGCTTAACAATAAGGCACCCGGCAGCGCTGAGAGTGGACTTAAGTCTGTTTACATTTGGTCACTGGTGCCGGTCGTGCGAGCCAATCATGGCTCGCGGACCAGCAGCCAATGAGGAGCGGCCACGTTGTATGCTCGTATGGGTTTTCTCTGGTGCTTTGGTTTCCTCCCACAATTCAAAAACATACTGGTAGGTTAAATGGCTTCTGTGTGTGTTACAGAGAACATAGGGCCTGATTCAGTGCACTCTATTGTACAGTCACTGCGACTTTGTAAGCAGCGGCTGTGCAATAATATGCCAAGGTAGGTGTCTTATGTAAATAGGCATCTCCTGTCACTTCTGTGATCCGTAGCTGTGAAGCAGCATTGTAGCACTTTGCATGACTATAGGTCATCTGAGTAATCTTCAGGTTACTTAGGATGGTGGGTGTTTTCACTCAGCTGAAGCCATTGAAGCTGCATCAGAGTTGCCGACTTTTAGCTCCCTCCTTCCGGGAGGGAGCTGTCGGGCTTCCTCAGCAGGGGCGTGTGTCGTGTCAAAAGAAGGCATGGCCCGGCAAATGACGCGTCAACGGGGCAGAGCATGGGCGTGACAGCGCAATCACGTCATTGCAGTCCCAACCTCTCTTCACAATGCCGCAATGCTGATATTAATGGCATTATGAAGCAGGGGCCACGATTACGCGATTCAGCGCAAATCTGTCACCGGCCCCTCGCTGCCGGGGATCATACTGTATTCGCGGGGTGGGAGAGGGGGAGCAGACGAGGCTTGCCTGCCTTTCCGGGGGCCTGGGAGCGGCACCCAATTTTTGGGAGGCTCCCGGACGAATCGGGAGGGTAGGCAAGTATGAGCTGCATATAATTGTGACAAACCACCATTTTCTGAGACACTGCCTATCACCGCCTCCGCTCTGCCCCCAAATGGCCGCAGCCTGTCAATTAATCTGCAGCATCCAGGGCACTGAGATTGATCTAGCAGAAGGAGAGCTGCACATGTGTAGTACAGATCCTGCTCATGCGCAGATCTCCAAACATCGATGTTTGCATCCTACTATGAATCAGGCCTGGCCAACCTGTGGCTATCCAGCTATTTTGTAACTTCAAGTCCTAGCATATCCTCCCTATCAGCTTTTAAAGCATGCTGGGACTTGTAGTCTCAAAACAGCTGGAGAGCACAGGATGGCCAGGCCTGCCATAGATTGTAAATACCACTGGAGCAGGGACTGATGTGAATTACTAAAATATTCTCTGTAAAGTGATGCGGAAGATGTATGCTCTATATAAGTAACTGTTAAAAAATAAAGAAAATATAGGTAAGTATGGATTAACTCCAAAAGAACAATCCAGAGCTGCAAGCCAACAATTCTAGCCTTGGTAAAATGTCTTGAACACATATTAGAACAAGTAAGGTGACTACACGCTGGTATTAAATGTTTTTGTGTTGGTAATTTCCAGTGTTACCCTTGTCTGTATGTTTTCTTCGAGTCTAATGCAAACTGCAGTCAAGAATGTAATGGGTTAACAAGCAGTGTTCCTGCTTTTAACGTAAAATAGACACCACCCACAGGAGCTTTTACTTTCACTTCTTACTGTCGGCAGTTATGGCGTCTGCCGAACTAAGAGAGGAGCTGGACTGCTCCATCTGCCTGAGCATTTATACAGATCCTGTAACACTGAGATGTGGACATAACTTCTGCCGAGTCTGTATTGATAAAGTGCTGGATACACAGGAGGGATCTGGAGTTTATTCCTGTCCTGATTGCAGAGAAGAGAGTAAGGAGCGGCCTAAACTGACGAAGAACAGGAAACTGAGTAACATAACAAGGCACTTCCTATCTGCTCAGCCTACAAAAGAGCAGGTTATGTGCACATACTGTATTCACTCTCCTGTACCTGCTGCAAAATCCTGTCTGTTGTGTGAGTCTTCTCTGTGTGAGAATCATCTGAGAGTGCACAGCAAGTCAGCAGAACATGTCACCACTGTACCCACCTCTAATTTTGCCAAAGTAAAATGTGCTGTCCACAATAAAATGTATATGTATTACTGCTTTGAGGACACTGCCTGCTTGTGTGTGCTTTGCTTTCTGTCCCCAGAGCACAGGGACCACGAAGTGAAGCTGCTGAGTGAGTCCTCTGACAAGAAAAAGGAAAAGCTGAAAAAACTTGTGGATAAACTGAAAATAAACAGACACGAGACTGAGAAGAAAATACAGAGTCTGCAGGTGCCCAAAAAGAAACTGCAAGATAAAACCACCAGCATAAAACACAAAATCATAGCCCTCTTTAAGGACGTCAGGAAACAGTTAGGTGACCTAGAGAACAGAGTGCTGGGGGAGATTTCGGCACAGGAAAAACAGGCTTTGTTCAAAATCAGCGATCTGATCCAGCAGCTGGAAATAAAGAAAGATCAACTGCTCAGAAAGATGTCTCATATTGAGGAGCTATGTAACTCAACAGATCCAGTGACAGTCTTACAAGAACCAGACACAAGTGACTTATGTGATACTGATGATGAGGACAAAGAGCAAGATGATAAAAGGATCCAAGAAATCGCAAACCTGGATGAGGAATATATCTCAGTAACTTTGCACGCAGATTTATCTGATATTATGAATAATGTAAAGAGAGAGCTCTACATGAAAGATGCTGCGGATATATTACTGGATATAAACACAGCTGCAAATAATGTATATATATCAGATGACTTAAAAACTGCTTCCTGGTTAGTAAATCAGGGTCGCCCCAAAACACCACAAAGATTCCAGTATCATCAGGTTTTAAGTACAAAGAGTTTTACCTCTGGACAACTTTACTGGGAAGTGGAGACCAGTGGGTCTGGGAACTGGATGGTGGGGATGACCTATCCTAGTATAGAGAGGGAGGGGAATCAGGCTATAATTGGAAAGAATAACAAATCTTGGTGTTTGTGTAAGTGGAATAATCAATATTTTGTGCTACATGACAAAAAACAAACCCTATTACTTATCAAGTTTGCCTGTCACAAATTCAGAATATGCCTAGATTATAACACAGGACGACTGTCTTTTCATGATCTGAATGAGCTGACCAGACCCTTACACACCTTCACTGCAACATTCACGGAGCCCTTGCATGCTGCAATAAGTGTGTGGGAGAGTGCTTGGGTTACAGTGAAGCACTAATTAGTAACCTGCCTGGTAATACATCATATAGAAAACATTTTTTTTTACCTACATTAATATTTTATTTTTATTTTTGTACATTCTTTTAACACAAATATATAAGTACACATACATACATTCATACATACTGTATTCTGTATTAAGCATTATTTGTCCTTTAAAATACAGGGACATAGGCAGGGGCGTATTAATGTCTCCATCTCGGCGCCATCTTCCCAGTGATATTCATGAAGATAGCGCATGCCCACAAGAGAGCAAAGGCTTTTGTAGCTGTCACTGCATGGTGCCATCTTCCCGAAGATGTCCCTGGGAAGATGGTGCCGCAGAGGATGAGGTCCATGTGCACCACACACCATGTACCCATTATAAATATTCTGTGGACATAGGATAAATAAATTCACAAATTATTCACATTCCTTATCGCATCATATTGAGAAAAGAAAGTAACTACTGTAGCTAATCAGTATACATATACAATTTGAAATCAGTATTCGTTATCTTTACCCCTTATATTTTTTTTTTTTTTATCTATAGTACTCAGGCATTACTTTATTTTAACATATAAAACTGGGCTTACTTGGTGTGCACGGATTTTACCTTCTGCTGTAAGCTATCTTCGTTTGCAGCTGATGTCTCTTATAATTCATTGTCAGGTTGATAATAATAAACTGCAAAATGTCTGCATTGTCTTACTGAACTATATTCACATTTTGAAATATAAGGGCATATGTATCAACACTTGATGTGAGATAAAATTGTGAAATATATATCACCAACCAATCAGCTCCAAGTTAGAAGCTGATTGGTTGGTGTTATATATCTCACAATTTTATCTCACATCAAGCTTTGATACATATTCCCCATATTTCAGTCTTTTCTTACATAACTTCAAAACTGTACATGTTCATCTCACAAAGGGGCATATTTTTCAACCCTATTTGCCCCAGTAATCATGCAGATGTGTACCACTAAATTAAGTAACAAGATCATTTATTCAGTATCACAGATATCTCCTGCATATAGGAGCACCTCGCAGTACCTATAGGAAGTAGGGATGTGCGCCGGACCATTTTTGCCGTATTTGGATTTGGTTCTAATTCGTCGTCCGGCTTTGGATTTGGATTTGGATTTGCCAAACTGCGGTGACTGGCTTTGGATTTGGATTTGGATTTGGATTTTTTTACAAAAATTGACAAAAAAAGCTAAAATCACATAAATTGGTCTTTTTTTTCTTCCTAGAGTATTATTAACCTCAATAACATTAATTTCCAGTCAATTTAGACCATATCACAGCTTATAATATTGTTTTCAACATTATTGGCCAAAGGTTGCAGTGAGCTGACTGGTTACTAAGCGACAAAGCAGCGGCACAATGACACAGACACCACAGTATAAAGCACATCTATGACACATTGCCACACAGCAGTGGCAGAAATGAAAAGTAGTGCACCCACCCAGTGGGGTACGGCCAGCAGAGTCACAGTACTTGTTTACAGAGTGGGCTACGGCCCTAAGAGTCACAGTGCACAATCTTATTAGCATTACACCGCACATAGGGCCTGATTCACATTACACCATAAAGTAGTGTCTCTTATTTATGTTACGACACACAGTAGTTCCCCTTTTACACAATGCCCACAGTAGTGACCCTTTTACACAATGCCCACAGTAGCGGTGTCCCTTACACAATGTCCCCCAGCAGTGGTGCCCCCTATGCAGTCCCCTTAGTAGTAGGGTCCACTATGCAGTGCCCCCAGTAGAATGCCCCCCAGTAGTATGCCCCCCATTAGCAGGCCCCCCCCAGTAGTATGCCCCCCATTAGCAGGCCCCCCCAGTAGTATGCCCCCCATTAGCATGCCACCCAGTAGTATGCCCCCCCAGTAGTATGGCTCCCCCAGTAGTAGGCTGCCCCAGTAGCAGGCCCCCCCAGTAGTAGGCTGCCCCAGTAGTAGCCCCCCCTGTAGTATGGGCCCCCCTGTAGTATGGCCCCCCCTGTAGTAGGCTGCCCCAGTAGCAGCCCCCCCCAGTAGTAGTAAGCCCCCCCAGTAGTATGGCCCCCCCAGTAGCAGGCCCCTCAGTAGTATGGCCCCCCCAGTAGCAGACCCCCCCCAGTAGTATAGCCCCCCCCAGTAGCAGGCCCTCTGTAGTATGGCCCCCCCAGTAGTATAGCCCCGCCCAGTAGCAGACCCCCCCAGTAGTGCAGACCCCCCGAGTAGTATTGCCCCCCCCAGTAGCAGGCCCCTCTGTAGTATGGCCCCCCAATAGTGCAGATCCCCCCCAGTAGTATGGCCCCCCAGTAGCAGACCCCCCCCCAGTAGTATAGCCCCCCCCCCAGTAGCAGGCCCCTCTGTAGTATGGCCCCCCCAGTAGTATTGCCCCCCCCCAGTAGCAGACCCCCCCCAGTAGTGCAGACCCCCCCCAGTAGTATAGCCCCCCCCCAGTAGCAGGCCCCTCTGTAGTATGGCCCCCCCAGTAGTATAGCCCCCCCCAGTAGTGCAGACCCCCCCCCCAGTAGCTCCCCCGGACCTTTGACAAGTAAAAAAATAAAACTTACCTGATTCCCCGCTCCCGCGCCGTCCGCTCTGTCACACGCTGAGGAGGGAGCCGGAAGACGGAGCTCATGTGTGAGCTCCAGCCGGCTCCCTCCGTGCAGCAGCCAATGAGAGTCTGTGTGACTCTCATTGGCTGCTGTAACAAACACACAGCTGCCGCTGGCGGCTGTGTGTCTGTGTAGGGCAGAGCGCTATCTGCCCTACACGCGAGGAGACCTGATGTCGGATTCTCTAGTGAGAATCCGACATCAGGCGGCCGCCGTTCGGCCCCGAACGGGAATCCGAGTCAGGCGGTGAACACCCGAACAGGGTTCGGGTGGACTCGGATCCCCAATGTTCGGAGCGGTTCGGATTCCACAGAATCCGAACCGCTCATCTCTAATAGGAAGTATGGTGGCGATGTGACTGAGCTTTTATTGTACAGCTTGATTGTGGGTACTAATGTCATCTTCATCTGATGTCAGCTCACTCATACCGATGGGAAGAGTTCCTGGAGGGCTCCATTTATTTGCCTCCACTTCCTTTAGCCCTCGCAGTACACAGGTCATGCTTGTGCACTGTGCAGTGTACACTTTCACGCTACCATTAGCGACAAAAGTGTTAGGCTTATTGTTAGTGTTAGGCTTATTAGAGCTGTACTGGAGTAGCTGTCCCGTCACTAGGGAATGATAAATAGCTCCAACACCCATTTATTTATTGCCACGAATAGGAACATTAGGTTTCTGGGAATTTATTACTATTATTTATAAACTTCTGAATGGTTTTCTTATGCAGCCTGTGCTCCATTTTAATAGCCTTTACCTAATTTTGTAATTTATTGCTGTGTTTTGTATATTAGGCCTAAAGAACAGAATAAATCAGCTAAACATTAGGAATATTTAAATTTTTGGGAATGTATAATATAATGTGTTTATATGGTGATCTGTGTTTGTATTGATTCTTTTTAAGTGTTTTCAACATTTTTTTCAAAAGGCACTAAACAAAATAATTAAATACTTTTTAAAAACCACAGTGCAAAAATTATTATTTCACACATATAAAAGTGATAAAAGTGTAATATTTTCTGATTGTCAGCACTGCAGTGTAAGGGTTAAATCATAACCTGTGAACTGCAGGTAACTACTTCCCAGTGAGTTTGGCTGATGTTTTAAAGTAGCAATAATTTAAAAGGCAAAACCAACCTGGTTTCGCTTTCTAAATGATTGCTACTTTAAAACATCGGCCAGACTCACCAGGCAGTCGCAAATGCCTGCAGTTCACAGGTTATTACATTTACCTGTAAGTGGTAAATTTACTAAGCATTGGTTTTGCAGGAAGTTTCAAACCAACGGGATCTGCATTGGGCAGGTTTTAAAGTTAAGATACAACATATACTAAAGGTCAATGTGACCTTCTAAACAGAACCTGCTATCAATCCAGACTTGTTTCTAAAGCGCTGCCAAACCCGCCATACTTTAACAGTATGCGCAGATCCCTGGGGGATGAATAGGATGGAATACATACGAATTACCCGACAAATCCCGACAGCGGCGGGCCGACACGGCTGAAAATACAGATCGTCCCCAGGTAAGTATGAACTAACCTAACCCTAACCCTCCTTAGGGGTACTTAACCCTAACCTTCCCCCCAGTGCCTAACCCTAATCCCCCCTCTAAGTGTCTAAACCTAACCCCCCCTTTCCCGCCGCCTAAACCTAAGTCCCCCGGGGAGGTGCCTAACCCTAAGTCCCCCCCGGGGGTGACTAACCCTAACCCTCCCTCCCCCTAGCCTAACCCTAACCTCCCGGGGGGGTGCCTAACCCAAAGTCCCCCCCGGGAGCCCTAAACCTAACCCTCCCCCCCACGGCTGTCCGCAGCGGCGCTCAGCATCACTTCGATCAGGATACCAGGCGCCGGTCTCCCGGCGTCGGTAAAATGACCGGCGTCTACATCTAGACGCCGGTCATTTCACCCTCGTTGGGATATGACAGTCGGGAAGCCGGCTGTCGATATAATGTCAGCCGGCTTCCCGATTGCATACCGAATAGGACACGTTGGCTAATTCTGTCTAGTGATGGTTAATGAAGAACAGGTGGAACCCCACACCATTTTCCTCCCCTAATTTTTACTTCCAGCCTAGGTCTAGGCCTAGGGCTGGGTAACAATTTGCAGGGGATCCACACGGCATTTTATTTTTAAATTTTATTTTTTTTAACGTAAAAGCCTGCCTAGATCCTAGGGATCTCTGCAGTGCTTTCTACAAACATGCCTGCCAAAGACAGGTCATTTATTCGGGTGGGTTTGGTGGTAAATCTTGTGATCCTAGTAATGGAAAAAACATCAATAGTGCTTCAGTGTTCTCAGCAGAATGAAATTCCACCAAAAATGCAGAACCGCCACTTAGTACACCCCTAAGATTTATTTTGACTGGGTATGCCTCCAAAGTGGGTAACTCTAATTTGAAAGTACTGAGAGCAAAGCAAACTCCATGATAATTCTCATCTCCTGTTGCCTACATCTTAAAAATTATAATATGCAAAGAGATATAAGAGCAGGGGCTCCTTATATGGAATCCAAAACCCACGAGAATCCGGAGCATGGAGGATGAGGGTCGGCCTCGATCTGACATCCGAGTCTGGTGGAAAACCCTGAGCCAGGACTCGGATGTGGCTCTGATTAACAAGTTTGGAGCAGTCTGGATTCAAGACATTCTTTAATTTTGTTGGGACAGTCCTTCTTTTCCAGTACTGTAATGTCCTGTGGGGAGGAAACGCTCTCACCCGCTGTGCACGCAAGGGAGGGGGCAGCCCAGCAGCTGGGGAAGTGATGTACACACAGCCTGCGTGACATGAATTGGAGGCGTGATGTGTGATCACGCTCCCTTTTCATATATGCACTGAAGGCTTGTACACGAGAACCCGATTCCTGCGTCCAGGGCTGGCTCCAGCTTGATCCGCAGCCTGTGCGACGAGGTATCCAGACGCTCCAAATCTCTAAAAAGGGGGCGTGGTGGCTTAATTACCATAGGCCATGGCCCTAAATGACGCTATTTAACGTCAGGCTAGGGGCTAGCCCAGCACTACGTCAGTAGCTCGGCTGCCGCGCGGCGTCCATTCTTGTTCCCAGGGGCCAGCACCTCCGCATAGCAGGACTGTACCGCTGAAATCGGGAATGGCTGGGAGGGGCCCGCCCTCTATGGGGTGACACCCCTGTTCGACGCACTGGTCGAACATGTCTCGAGCCGGCCCTGCCTGCGCCCCAGATTTTGCTCTTTAGGGCCCACCCAGTCTTAAGTGCCTCGGGCACACCAAAGCCTTAATCCAGCTCTGCCTGTAGTTGTTGAGATTAGGGAAGGTTACTGATAATACTGAGCTACAAATAGTGACAGAAAGAGTGAGAGGCAGAGTGATAATAGCAGACTGACAGTGTGAGGCCAGTGTGTGACACATGCAAGAGCTGTGCAGGAGATACAGAGATAATAAAAGTGATGATTTATTTCACTAGCGAAATGATCTGATGCCCATTTATTTTGTAAATTATAATGGAAGTGTGCTAACATGCCTGTATCATCAACTTTCACTTGTTACTAAATTTCCAGTCACATTTAACCTGTGCAGTAAACTACTCCATCGTCATACCTGGGTGACGATGGAGGGGATGTCGAGTGGTAGGTGCCAAGTGTACACACTTACACTATTGCACAGAAGGACAGGCTACCCTTGTTATAGCATGTGATGTTTTCTGCTTGTAATAATAATAATGGTCAAAATTATAGGAAATGGGGCATAAATATAAGCTCAAATAGCTCTTCATGTCATGTGATGACAAAGGAGGAACTGAGAGAATGTCACAGTACAGCTAGATCTCAGAGGGGCAATACAAAGCCTCTCTGCTCACTACATCATTTGCCACCTGACTATGGTTGCCATGGTAGTCCATGGCACTGTAGACATTTTGTTGTCAAATAAACTTTATTGGACTATTGAATATACAATATAAGAAAAAAGTTTCTATTGTAAAGGACATTGGGTCTGAATTAGAGATGGACGCAGTACACATAGCAGCTTCGTCTTTGGAAGCAGCTGCTGTGTGTAAATATGCTAAAGCTGCAGGAGGTGTCTTGTGTAAATAGATATCTCCTGCATGCTTCTGTGACCTGCTGCTTTGTCCGAGGATGCAGCATTGGATCATCTTACAACCATCCTTTACATTCTCTACATTTGAGGTTCATGCTATACGTCTCTTCCAACCAGTACACCTGTGAGTTGCTATCATTTACCATCCCCCTGGCCCTCCCTCCAAATTCCTTGACAACTTTGCTTCCTGGCTCCCTCACTTTCTCTCCTCAGACCTTCCCCCCATTATCCTAGGTGACTTCAATATTCCAATTGATATCCCCACTGAATCCTCTGCTTCCAAACTCCTTACCCTCACATCCTCATTTTCTCTCCCAATGGACCTTCTCATCCTCCCATGTGAGTGGGTATTCGCTTGATCTGGTTTTCACTCACCATTGTGATATTTCTGATTATTCCAATTCCCATTCCCCCTCTCTGACCATCACGTTCTCTCTTATAACTTATCCCTCTCTCCTTCCCCTCCTCTACCTCCTAATGCCACTATCACTAGGCGTAACATTGAGGCTATCGACACCGTCTTTTTCTTCCCTACTTGACTCTCTTCTCTCTCCTTTGCTCTCTCTCTCTCCTGCCCTGAACAAGCTGCTTCCCTCCACAATGCCTCCCTTACTTCTGCTCTTGACTCTGTTGCTCCGGCAATCACTACTCACCCTCGTAGATCCACACTTCACTCTGGCATTCCAAATGCACCAGAGCAACAGTGGAGAAGGTCACGCTCTAAGGCAGATTTTCTCCATTTCAAATTTATGCTCTCTCATCCTACAGTGCTGCCCTTTCCCTCTCTAAACAGTAATATTTCAAGCACCTCATCTCCTCCCAGTCCTCAAATCCCCAGCGTCTCTTCACTACCCTGAACTCCCTCCTCTGCCCACCCCCTCCTCGCCTTCCCTCCTTGCTCTCTGCCCTTGACTTTGCTTCCTACTTCACATCTAAAATTGACTCCATACATCAGGCTATCATATCCCTCCAGTCCCCCAGCACTACACCTCCTCCTTTCCCGGATCATCTCTCCCCTTCCATTTTACCTACACTGACATCCTTCTCCCCTGTATCTGGAGAGGCAGTCATGGCCCTTATCCAGTCCTCCCCCCTTCCATCTCCCCCTTGACCCTATCCCTTCATGTCTCCTCTGCTACCTCTCTCACTGTGCCTGTCCCCATCTTGCCCACCTCCTCAATCTCTCCCTCTCATCTGGAACTGTCCCTTCTGCATTCAAACATGCCCTTGTCTCCCCCATTCTTAAAAAAACTACTCTTGATCCTAACACTCTTGCCAACTACCGACCCATCTCTCTCCTCCCTTTTGCATCCAAACTCCTTGAGCATATTGTTTACAACCGCCTTACCACCTTTCTTTCCTACCACTCCCTTCTTGACCCTTTTCAGTCTGGCTTCCATTCTCCCCACTCCATAGAAACTGCTCTCACTAAAGTCAGCAACAACCTCCTTGCTGCCAAATCCAAAGGCCAATACTCTCTGCTCATTCTCCTTGACCTTTCTGTTGCTTTTGACACTGTGGACCTCCCTCTCCTGCTGCAAATCCTTCACTCCCTTGGTCTACATGACACTGCCCTCTCCTGGCTATCCTCCTACCTCTCTGATCGATCCTTCTCTGTCTCCTCTCATGGCTTATCTTCCCCCCACATCCTCTCACAGTAGGTGTTGAGTTAGCATATGAGAAAGAGGGACAAACACAAATAGAGAAAACAATATATCTGTCACGGCCAGGGTTTCTCGGCATGGTGGTTGGGAGGGTATTACCTGTGAGGTCATTATGGCGGGGGGTGTTTGGCGGTGGCGCTGGTGTTTGGCGAGGGGTTTTGGCTGCGCGTGGTTCTGTGCGGGCACATTGTCACTCAGGGTTGGTGAGGCCTGGTGGTGTTTCCGTTACGTTTGGCATGGGCGCCGCCATCTTGCCTTCTGACCATGTGATGCAACTGCCCAATCCTGGTGAGTCATGTGCTCCTTCCAGCCAGTCATAGCGCGGCACGGGGTATTTAGAAAGGTCCAGAGCCTTCCTTCATTGCCAGTGCAACGTGTATCTCAGCCTAGCTGAGAGGGAGTTTTCTGTGCTCACCTTTGGTTACCTGTGTAAACGCTACCTGCCAGCCTGCTTGTCAGCTCCAGAAAACCTGCTGGATTACCCTGCATCCTCCACTATCTTTTCCCCTGCCTGAGTGCCTGAGCCTGCTGACACCCTGCACCTTGTCTCCATTTCACTCCCAGCTGGACTCATCACCTCTGCCTGTGTTTTTTCCATTTCACTCCCAGCTGGACTCATCACCTCTGCCTGTGTTTTTTCCATTTCACTCCCAGCTGGACTCATCACCTCTGCCTGTGTTTTTTCAGCGCACTAACCTGCATACTGGACTGTTCTCACCTGCCACTATCTGGACATTTTCCCATTACCTTCACTACAGTTTACAAGTGCACTATAGTGCTAAACCTGGACTTTTGTTTTTGCCATTCCCATGTCTGCCAAATAACACATTAAAGAATCTACCTTTTTATTTCAATCCGCTTCTGTGTCAGCTCCTGTCACCACCCTGGGTCCACAACTAAACCAGAACATTACACCAGAACATTACAATATCTTGGATAGCAAGGATGAGGCATGAGGAAACCAGGAAAAGGACGCACAGAAGTGTAGACAATAGAGCTATAGGAGGGTCTTGCGAGTAGACTCGAGTTTCATACCAAAGGGTAGAGTAGAATCAATGCCAAATGCTTTCCTTCATAGGGGTGGATTGCATATCAGTAAAACTGCAAAGAATTGTGTACATTTTTATTTTTTAGAGAGGCCTCCAAATAATCCATCCACCCGAAGAAAAACAGCTTTTCATTAAATAGAGAGAGGGATTATTTGTATCTACATATGGAGGATGCATTTCGTGGCCACTGCTGAAACGGCCAAAATCAATTCCTACACCCATCAAAGAATCTCATACCCTGCAAGAGTACGTACAATATAGCTCATTCGGTGTTCAAAGATAGATAGATAATTAAGAAAGATGTCCATAGCAAATCTCCAGACAAGGATCCAAAATCCTTTAATAATAGGGCAAACCCAGAGGCAACTAAGCAAATCAGCCTGTTGGTCATCACATTTGGGACAATTAGAGTGCCTGGTAAGGCCTCTAATTTGACTCCTATGAGGTGATAATTACCTACGATGAAAGATGTTTAAGAACACCTCTACATAGAGAGATTAAGGGAGTAGGTTTTTTTTTAAAGTGTATCTATATCCAGTGTTGGAGAGAGAACCATTGCTGTAAACCAGAGGAGAGCAATGTATGATCCAGTGGTTCCCATAGAAAACCATAATGTAAGCCTATGGCTGTGTTTTTCAGGACAATGTTGTAACAATACAATAGTTTCTCAATCAATTGGTGAGAAAAATAAAATGAGTAAGTGTTGGGCCTGAAGGAAAGCAAAAATAGAAGAACCAATACAGAAAAAGCAGTCTACAGCTAAAGAGTAATGGAGAGGTCACCATGAGGACCTATCTAGCAATTGGCCTACTGACGTCAAACCCTGGGCAGCCCAGAAAGTGAAGGGATGGGTTACCATGCCAATTTCGTTTCAAAGTCCGAACAGCCAGGGTGATATTAAATCTATATAAAGTCAATACATTTGTAGAGATTTGCTTGCCTAGGTAATAGATTGAGCTGCCGAGTTCAGAGGAAGATTTACACCAGCTTTTAAAAACATTGCTACAAATTTAACTTGCAATCCAAAAGAGGGTGCAGTGCGGAAGTACATGTAGGATTAGATACACAAACATAGATCATATGCAAGAGCAATCATTTTCACAGATCCTGTCCCCACTCGGATTCCCTGATAAAGGCCAATTCTGCAATATGTGAAGCATAGGATCCAAAGAAAGATTAAGCAATATGGGTGAAAGCAGAAAGCCCTGTCTAGTGCTTCTAGACATTTAAAATGAAAGAAAGCAAGAACCATTAATTAGAAGTTAAATTCCAGGGGTGGTGTACAAAGTAATCAATTATATCCATTATATCTGTTTGAAACTCCCTGGCCACCAACACCGTCTGGAGGTACGACCAGGAAATGGCATGGAATGCTTTATGAGCATCTAGAGTCTCTAGACGAAGGGTATTCAGCATGCTGCGACCCAGCTACCGTGGAACTACACATTCTAGCATGTCTTGCCGCAGTTTTGCTATCAGAGCATGCTAAAACTGTGGCAGACCATGCTGGGTTGTGTAGCTCTACAGCAGCTGGAGAGACTCATGTAGAACATCCGTGAGCATCTGTAGGCAGTGCTACGCATGCGCTGCTTTTACGGATGTAACAGCGCATGCACAGCACTGATTACAGCTGCGGTAAGGTACAGTAGATAGAGAAAACTATATATTTCCCGAAAAGCTGTCATCATAAAAATTTCAGCTTTTCAAAATAGATAGGTATGGCAGGAGGAATGATGAATTCCTCCGGTAATTAGGTAGAACTCCATGCGAGTTCTAAACCTAATTACCTCCAGAGAAATTTTAGTTATGATGAATAGGCCCCATTAGGAGAAGAGGAGGGGGAAGAAGACTTGGCAACAGCCACCACCACTGTCCTGATACCACTAAACTAATGGCGACCGTGCACCAAACCTAATTGGCAATCAGTAAAGCAATAGGAGAAGAATACTCTGTAATCTGTTGGCCAGAATTTTAGCTAAGATTATGAAGTCCACTTTTTGTAATGCGATAAGAGGAGCAGGAACAAGGATCCACTGTGAGAAGAACAGTGGTAAATGCCTTGTAACAAAGAGTTGCCATGGCACTGTAGAATTTTTACTGATTAATAATATCAGTCTGGAAAACCAAACCAAATCAAAGCAAGGAGCAAAGGTAAATACCAAGATTATTCTCATGGCCTACCACAGCAAATATACCTAGTTTCTTTTATGGAATTGCTGCTTTAACTATAAATGTCAGATTGTTTTAAGTTTTGTCAAGTGTCAATCAAATTCTCAACCTTTAGAAATTAGGCAAAATTGTACACCATTGCCCGTTTTCACCATACCATGCCGCCTAAGGTTAGGGGAACTGTGGTTGTATTTTGTAATGCTACTTCATTGTACAATTGCACTGCTAGCTTCACTGTCATCCATATTGAACAGGCTCATTGCAATTTTTATTACATATTATTTTTTTTATGTAATTTAAACCCGTTCCCCCTCTACCTGACCTTTTTTCAGATGTGACACTCCTTAAGTACCATCTACAGGTCATGATTTTGTGGATTTCTTTAATCATGCACAGGCGAGTTAATGTACTTTACTGGGTCAGTAATTCTCCCATCTGCTTCCACAGACAGAAGCATGACATGAGATGTTGGGAAAATTTGAGGGTTGAGGTTCAGAACCACTGCTATGTGAAATGATGCCTTCTGCTTGAATTGTCTTGTCTGTAGCTATGTTGCCCACTCTAATTAAACTTCAGTACAAAACACCTACATAAATAATATTCATGTTAAAGCTCGGCACTCTAAAAACCATAACGGATTCAACCACTAGATGTCCCCAATGGCTCATGCTTTGCACACACTCACATTAAAATTTTATGTACTGTAAAAACAGCTGAAGATTTGAAAACCTTCTTTTGTTAGGTAGCATTAGGTAAAACAGAGAACATTATATATACAATAGCTGTTGCCCAAGGCTTCGCCCACAATGAAACCAGAGTCTGCTCCACATGTATCATAACAGGACATCAGAGTCTGCTCCACATGTAACATAACAGGACACCAGAGTCTGATCCACATGTGTCATAACAGGGCACCAGAGTCTGCTCCACATGTATCATAACATGGCACCAGAGTCTGCTCCACATGTATCAAAACATGACAAATGATTCTGCTCCACCTGTATCATAATAAGAGGACACCAGAGTCTGCTTTGCCTGTGCTATAACAGGACCGTGGATTTGGCTGAACATGCAATACAGTACCATAACACCACACTCTGCTTCATCTGTATTGTATTGCTGCTGCCAGTCACATCCCCGCACTCACTACTTCCTGCTGCAGCAACACAACAAATAACCCCCGTTAGCGTGTGGCCTATGTTACTCAGAAGATCTCAAGGAACATTTCTGTAAGAACCTGATTAAAATCGGTTCAGTAGTTCTCTATTTTGTCGCAAACATGCATACAAACAAACGATTTTATATACAGTATATACTATCTGATGTACCCGATTTCACCCGAGTAGCTTAGATATTTATTATTTCCATTTCCTTTGTCCCATTTCAACTTACTTTATATGCTTAGTTAATTTTAGCATCTGGGGCAAAGGAACATGGTATAATCAAGATTAAATAGAGTTTTTTAATATTAATGAATTGTAAGTGGCTTATAACTAAGATGTATAGGATGTAAACCTTTTGTTTTATGTACTCAAGGATTTATTTGTAAACAACATTGGTGGTTCTCTTCTCAGGTGCTAGGATCACCAGGCTGCTGGGTGAGCTCACTGTGGAGCAGGCCACATAGAACTGCCCATATGAGAAGCAGTCCTCCCTCAAATCAATCCCTGCCACCTTCAGTGACTGCGCCTGGGTAGTGGCATAATTAGGGGGGGTCGAACGGGACACGTGCCCTGGGCACCATGGCAGGCCCAGCAGAGGGGGGCGCCACCAGCCAGGGCATCATAAGCGCACCTCCCTCACCCCCTACCTTTGCGCTCGGACTGATGAAGAGGACTTGTCATGTAATGAGCAGGCAACTGTTCCGCTGCCAGGTGTCTTCCTTCCCTGGCGCTCTATCAGGAGCGTATTTTATTTTTTGCGAGGTGGGGCAGACTGCCCGGGGGGGCCGTACTGCCTTGAGGGAGGGCGGGTGCATTTGTGTGAATGAGGTTTGTGTGTCTTGCAGGGTCTGTGTCAGTGTGTGTGTGTATTTGTGTCAGGCCCTCATTCAGAGGCGGTCGCAAGAAGCGATCGCTCTCTCTGAATGAGGGAGGCCGCTTCCTTTTTTTAGTGCGGCCTCCTGGTCGCTAGCAAAGCTGTGGGTTACCGCCCACAGCTTAGCGACCAACCAAGTTGATGGGCTTGCAACGAGACCCTAAGGTTGGGTCTCGGCAACCGCAAGCCCCAGGAAGCTTCCTGCTCTGATCGAGCAGGAAACTCCCCACTGACATCGCTGATGTCAGTGCGGCTGCCCACAAAACGGTAGGCGTTCCTTAAGGAACGCCTCTGTTTTGGAAACCACCCCCCTTGCCCGCCTACAAAAGGGGCGAGCTGTCGATCAACATCGACAGCCGCCCCTTTTGTAGTGAGCTCCAGAGCAAGAGAGTTTCTCTCGCTCCGGGGCTTGTGCATGCGCAGTGCGGTCGCTGCGCATATGCAGGGATAACCATCGACCCAGTTGTGAGCGCATCGGTGCTTGCGACTGGGTCTGAATGAGACCCTCAGTTTGTGTGTGTGTTTGTGTGTGTCAGTCAGTGTGTGTATCTGTGATGGTATGCTGAGAGACAACACAGGGGGGAGGCGATGATGTGGCTGAGAGACAATGCAGGGGGAGGCGATGGTGTGCTGAAGATGATGCAGATGGGAGGCGATGGTGTGCTGAGAGACGACGCAGGGGGGGCAATGGTGTGCTGAGAGATGACACAGGGGGAGACAATGATGTGGCTGAGAGACGACGCTAGGGGGAGGCAATGGTGCGGCTGAGAGACGAACCAGGGAGGGAGACAATGGTGTGCTGAGAGACAACGCAGGGGGAGGCGATGGTGTGGCTGAGAGACAACGCAGGGAGGGAGGTGACGGTGTGCTGAGAGACAATACGGGGGGAGGCTATGGTGTGGCTGAGAGACGATGCAGGGGGGAGGTGATGGCGTGCTGAGAGAAGACGCAGGGGGAGATTGTGTGGTGAGAGACACGGGGCAGGAAGTTACACAGGGGGAATGAGTCTGGCTGAACCGCTGTTGTATGATGACGACCTTCTTAATATTCCTGCAAAAACAGACATCTTCTGGACAATGTGACCTACATAAATAGTGAATATTTGAAATTGAAAATGTGTGTGTGTGTCTGGCGTTTTTCAACTTGCCCCGGGCTCCAAAGACCTTAGTTATGCCACTGCCCCTGGGACTTGTTGATGGTCATTGTAAAACAGACCTTCAGGGAGAACTGCAGCCTCTTGAACTGGAAGGGATACTCTGATGGTATGAGTGGTATACGTGGCATGAACACCCACTCCCCCCGGACACAGGCGTGAACACTGCCTCAATGATGTTCCTGTGGAGGGCTTTTATTCACAGCCTAGTGTGAATTATCTAAAGATAAATAACCTAGTCAAAGTGTCAAGTCCTTAGTAGTGGCGACTCCAGAGGTGTGGCTGCAGTGTAGGGGGGTCATCAATTGGCACGGGGGGGATGGTAGGGGGGAGGGTTCACGCCCCACTAAAACTTTTTTGGTCCGGGGGGTAATATATTAAACAAATAGAGATGAATGTACAGATTTTAGTGACACATGGGGAGGGGCTAACCAGTGGGGGCCCATTGACACTGGGGGTGAGGGTGTGGGCTCTGCCACAGAGATCTATTACCAATAGGGATGTGGGGGATGATAATGCTGAGGATCTTTTTCCACTGGGGGGAGGTATTTCTGATGGGGGGATGGGAGGTGATATTATAATGGGGCCTATGGATACAGGGAGGTGCAAAACACTCCTATGTATGTTTTTTTTTTAAATAAAATATTAAAATATATTTTTTAAAATGCATTCTAAACTTTATTAAATTAAAAAAACACAATTTCTGAGTGTTTTTTTGGAGATAAAAAATATCAGCTAGGTGGTTAAAGTAAGAAAGTAGCATAAAAGTATTAATACACATCTTAGAGGGGACAATTTGCAGTCTTCACCATTAGTTTAAATACAATTTCCAAATAGTTCATCTCAGAGGAACCTCTCACATTACTCTCTCGCCAATAGTTAGAAAAGACTCTCACTTCACCTTCAGGACTATGCATAATTATATATAATAATCGGTGTTATGTTTTGATAATCTAGAGAGAATCTTCTGGGTACCCTACAGCCACAAGAGCTTCTGCTGCAGTGCTCAAAGATAACGAGAAGGTCTATAGTATGTAATCAATTACAAACACATAATATGGGTGTAGAGTATGCTCCGTGCGTAGGCAACTGGTGGTATCACCTGCAATTTTTTTCTAATGATAGTAAGTAACAGCAGTCTATTGCTCATGGGCAAGGTTAACAGCGGGACATACAGTAGCATGCAGCCAAAGTGGGTGCCATTCTTCCTGTGCATAGTGCTCATCTACTGTATCTCTACTGTAAGTGGGTCCCTCTTCTGTGCTTTGTCCCTGATCACCTGCTTCTGTAATTGCTTAGGTGAGTGCATCACCCCCTCGCTGCAATGTGTACCTTTCTCTTGGATCCAGAAGGGGTATGATTTGCATAGCCCTGTCCCCATAAATGTAAAAAAAATTGAATGACTTCTGTCTCCCTGTCCTGAACACTTCTGTCTCCCTGTCCTGAACAATTCCTTTCCCACTTGTCGCTCATAAAGCAAACAGTAGTGGTTTAATGGTTCCCAGTGCGACTGCTATTGGTCAATGACTCAACATTCAGATGGAATCATTACGAGGATATGCATCAGGAGTCAATGCCAGCAAGTGGCTCCTGGACCCTACATCGAAAAGAAACCACATTAGAGAGGATGGGCGCTTTTAGTGTGGATTCTATTTGCCTCTTGGCTGACAAACACTTGTATGAAGAGGCAGACTGAACCCTCACCCTGCAAATCTACAACTGCTCATTCTGCCTCCCTTTGTATGTGTGTATCTTAGGCCCGTATTCAATTAGCGGCGAAAAGTCAGAATCCGCAAAATAGTATCGCAGATGGCGTAATTTCACCAGGCGGAAACTTTTTGCCGTATTCAATTGCAAACACTTTTCGCGTCCGCAGAAAGTCAATGCAATGTAATAGGCGAAAAAGTTTCGCCTATGAATAGCAGGTAGAAAAAAGGGCAGAATTGCGGTTTTGGGGTGCAAACTTCGGGAAACCCCCTTGCACTCTTCGGACAGTCCCCCAAAGATAAACTGTGGCAAAAAAATAAAAAAAATATGTAGAACACCCCAAAAAAGTACTTTCATTTTGGGGGCGAAAAAGATCAAAGTTGGGGGACAAACTTAAAAATGAGCTAAATAGACTTGAGGGGGGTCCCTAAGTATGGGGCAGGTGTTTTTTTGATTGCAGGTGCTTGCGGCAGGGTTTTTTTTACATGATTTTAAATTTCACTTTAGCAACTTAAAAATATGCTAGCACCCATTTTCATGTACCCCAAATTTGCTGGAAGTAGTTCTTTTCACCAAAAAAACTGCTTAATGCTATTCTTCACCACTTGTGTTACTGCGCTAATTGGCAGCAATTGTCACAACTTAAGTACCCCAAATACCTTCATTAGGGCTAATTGGGGGCATCTATAGTGATCCCCAATGTTAGTGCTTCTTTTGGGGGATGTCAGGCTGAGTTTCCCATTTTTGACAGGACTTTTCGCCTGTTTCAGTTTCGCCGGGTGCCGTTTTTGCGTCCTTTCTAATTGAATACGGCAAATAGCGGGAGTGCGCCCGATACTTTTACGCATGCAAAGCATGCGATGTAGGCAAAAAGTCCGGCATGCAGAAAAGTATCGCGGGTGCGAAACTAATTGAATACGGCCCTTAGTCTCATATCTGTGTTTGTATACCTCTGCTTCTTTTCACCTCTTTGGAGGAGACGCATCAAGCCTTGGAGAGTGAATCTGTACAATGGAGAAAATGACCAAATCAACCAATCAGCTTCTGTCATTTATCTAGCACAGGCTTTGAAATGACAACTATGCTGGGTACACACTGTACGATATATCATTCATACAGCCAACAAACTATATATTGTTCAGTGCATCTGCGAGTGTGTACACACAATATATCTGTGAACTACGTTGTTCACAGATATATCACGTTGCCCGCGCAACATGGCAGATACGATATACTGTATCTTGCAGATATATCGCGTGCATTTAGTGGTGTGTACAGATGACCAACTGAGCCATTATGCTGGCTGCAGGAACCGTCGACAATGACATCACCACTGAGTGGGCAAATTTAAATTCACGCCCAGTTATGGTGTCTGACTAGACATATCTAGCGGCTGATTGGTTACGTGTGTATGCCTCTCATTTTGTATGTGCACTGCTTCACCCATGTGGTACTCTTTGCCCAGTTCCTCCCTTTGGACTGGATGTACTAAATGGAAAATGCGGTAAAAACCCCCCCGGGGCTCTGATACAGAGGGTAACGCCAGCTTTTGCTGACGTTACCCTATAGAAGCCTGTGGGCTTCTACCGCATTGCGCTGGTACGAGGAATTTGATCAGATCCTTCCCAGCATGCTCTGTGGCCGTCGCGTCACTCTGCGCATACGCAGATGGACTCCCAGGTCATTTACCCAGAAGTCCACTGAGCAGTGCTGATCACAAAGGACAGCTCTTATCGGAAGAGCTGTCCTTTGTGCTACTGATCGCATATGTTAGTTCTTATGCAATCAGTAAGTATGCGATGCATGGCGGGATGTACATCCCGCCCTTTGTGGGTCTCTGCATTTGGTTGTCCATTCCCCCCCTCCCCACACACTATCCTGTGGATCTGGCTATTGCCCCACATCCTTCTTCCATTTGCCAGCACAGACTTCTTCTCCTATGTCCCCCACACAACTCACTATTTCTATTTCCCTACACTTTCTCCCGGCTGCCACTTCTTCCATTTTCTTCCCATTACTCCTCACCTTCACTTCTGCTGAAGTTGATGGAGTCCCCTGGGTACGGATCAGAAGTGACGTGGAGGAAAATGAGGGATGTAGTTAAGAGCAATCTTCTGATTTGATTATTTTCTGCGTTATACAACCGCTGAATTTTCCCCCAGGCAATTTGACAGGAATAGCATTTGCCAGCTTTCACCAGCCAAGGCTTCACCATGTAAACTGTACAAGTATTATGTACCACTGCAATACATCCTTTATTAACAAATAACAAATTAAAATAATTTAAAAGAAAGTTTTATTCTTTGCTTAAAGCATTTTTAAAAACAGGTTTTTAAATATTTTCAAATTAAATGTTTTTTTTTATAAACTTTTTTGTTCTCCTCCAGTGTAAATGAAAGCCCAATCTGGTGTTGGCTCTGATATCGGTCTGGAAAAAGGTAAGTTGGACCTTATTGCTTCATGCCAGCATCAGCAATTTATTCTTATCCATGTTATTGCCAGAGATAAAAAAAAGAGTAAGGTGCTTTATGTAATAAATAGATCCTTATATAGTTGAATTAGATCTCTTGCTTGTTAAGCAAATTAAAATGAATCAATCTCTTTAGTCATCTTGATAGTGCTAACCTATACAAGTGGTATCAAAATTACATTGCTCTAAAAACACTGTTAATAAAAATTTTTTAATGTAGTTCTGGGGACTGCCCTGATTCTGATGAGGTAGTCCTGATCTTAGCTGTTACAACCAATTGCAAGAAAGGTTGGGAGGTAGGACCCATTTTTAATTATAAATGGAGAATTCTTATTCATTTATTTTAAAGTCAAGTGTGTGAGAGCCAGGTAGAGGATGTTGGAGGGAGCAGTGGTAGTAGGCTGACTCATTGCTTGGGGCACCTAAAAACCTTTCACCAGCCCTACTATTATATTGTGATTAGATGGCTGGTCATGTACCTGCACTCTAAAATAGAGATGAGCGGTTTGATTTTAGAGCCTGATTCAGAGCCGGGCGCTCTGACCAGAGCGCTCGCTCTGAATCAGGGCCCTCCTACCTAAAAATGGAGCGGCCTCCCACAGCTTATTCTAGCGGCCAAAAAGATGGTCGCGATGGTCAAGACAATCACGACCATCGGGCTTGCAACGAGACCCTGCGGTAGGGTCTCGCTGCCGCAAGCCCAGGAGTGCTTTTGGCTCTATCAGAGCCAAAAGCACTCCCACTGACATCACTAGTCACCATCAACAGCACGCCCCCTTTGGTGCGAGACCCATAGTGACAGCTTGGCTGTCGCTATGCGGGTCTCACGCATGCGCACGACGGAGCTCCCTCCGTCTTGCGCATGCGCATTAGGGCACCATCGACCCGCTTGCGAGCTCTCAGTGCTCGTGAGCGGGTCTGAATTAGGCCCTTAGTTTGGATGTTCCTGACAAATTCAGACCTTAGAACGAGGCAAAACGTCATCTTTCACGGACCTCTAGGTAATGGGGCTGCTCTATGCTGGTTGGTTTAGGGCAGGGGTGTCAAACATGCGGCCCTCCAGCTGCAGAGGGACTACACATCCCAGCATGCACTGTCACAGTTTTGCTATTAGGGCATGTTTAAACAGTGGCAAGACATGCTGGGATATGTAGTTCCCCAGCAGCTGGATGGCTGCATGTATGAGGAGCCGTTCAAGTCAAAATTACAGCTTTCTGGATATGTCATATACCTAAGTTATTGCTTTCTGGATATGACTTATGCTAAAATGGATATGATGTATACTGAAATGGATATGACTTATGCTGAAATGGATATGACTTATGCTGAAATGGATATCAGTTATGCTGAAATGGATATGACATATGCTGAAATGGATATGATGTATCCTGGAATGTATATGACGTATGGTGGAATGGATATGATGTATGCTGAAATGGATATGACATATCACGTATGCTGAAATGGATATGACATATGCTGAAATGGATATGACGTATGCTGAAATGGATATGATAAACGCTGAAATGAATATGACATATGCTGAAATGGATATGACATATACTGAAATGGATATGACTTATGCTGAAATGGATATGACGTATGCTGAAATGAATATGACGTATGCTGAAATGGATATGACATATGCTAAAATGGATATGACATATGATGAAATGGATATGACGTAAGCTGAAATGGATATGACATATGCTGAAATGGATAAGACATATGCTGAAATGGATATGACATATAGTGAAATGGATATGACATATGATGAAATGGATGACATGCTGAAATGGATATAACATATGCTGAAATGGATATAACATATACTGAAAAGCACATGACAGTGCCAGCCAATCACGGCTCTCTTATATAAGCAGGGCTGCTGAGAAGGAAAAGCAGGAGTACAGTGTGGCACTGTCTCTGGGACCTGTTTGACCTACCGGTAGGTGGAGAGATGTCTGTGGTGCTATGCAGCGTAAGCTGTGGTCCCAGATGCTGGCCAGGTGTTGCTTTGCACCTACGCGAGCCTGCGGGGTGCCTGGCAGACGGGCACCCATCGATGTCCTGCTGTGGGCTGTAGAGTGATGTGGAGAGCTGCAGTGTGGTGCTGCCCCACAGTCCCGTGGGGTCAGTGTACAGTGCTGTATGCACTGCCAGGGCGGCCTCGGGGCCTTTTTCAAGGACTCCTTGAAAAAGGCCCAGAGGCCAAAACGCATTGGAGATCAAGCCACCCACACTCATCACCACTACAAGAACTTTAATCAACCATTTATTGCTACACCGAATCCAGGCCGCAGAGGATCCAGCACTGTACAACCCGGCAAACCTTGGGTCCCCCTTGCCCGGCCTGGCAGTGCATACAGCACAGTAGACTGACCCCACAGGACCATGGGGCAGCACCACACCGCAGCTCTCTGCATCACTCTACAACCCACAGCAGGACATCGACGGGCGCTCGTCTGCCAGGCATCCCATGGGCTCGCAGAGGTGCAACGCAACACCTGGCCAGCATCTGGGATGACAGCTTATGCTGCACAGCACCACGGACATCTCTCCACCTGTCAGTAGGTCAAACAGGTCCCAGTGACAGTGTGGGATGCCGCCAACTGCACAAGCTACAGGACTTGAAGAACACCCCATGCATCCCAGTTCCAGAAGACTGAGACCATAGGTCCAGCAGGGGAACGTGCAGGAGTAAGGACCGCACAGATAGGAGCTCCCTCAAAGGGTCTACCCACTCCCCAACCGAGGATCGCACAGAGCCATCTGCTCATCCCCACACCCCATAACGGAGCCACCTAAGGAAGTACTGTGTCTTACCGAATAAAACAGGTTGGATTCCACACTTACTGTCTGCCTCATTTTTTCTCACCCACACACCCACTAACATAGCCTCCATTTAGTCCCAATACACACACCCCTCTCCTCTCCATCTCCCTTCCCCACATTCCCCTTGCCCTTCCCCCCCTCCCCAGCCAATTCCCCCACACCATCGTATCACACACACAGCAGGAGCGCACATGTACCCCTTATTCCTCATATTCTACCTGCAGGCATTGGTACTCCTGTTAATATCACATTGCTGAACCTGCCCACTTCCCATACCACCTCCCGCCAGTCCCCCATCCTCACCCCATCACTCCTCTACTTTTTCTCCTGAGACCTTCCCTCTATTATCCTCGGTGACTTCAATATTCCTATTGATATCTCCACAGAATTTACTGCCTCCAAACTACTCACCCTCACTTCCTCATTTGGACTCTCCAACCTCCTCACCCTCCCATGCGAGTGGGCATTTGCTTGATCTGGTATTCACTCACCATTGTGATATTTCTGCCTACTCCAATTCCCCATTCCGCCTCTCTGACCATCACCACCTCTCTTTTAACCTATCCCTCTCTCCTTCCCCTACTCTACCTCCAAAAGCCACCATCACTAAGCATAACATTGAAGCTATCGACACTGCTTTCTTTTCTTCCCTACTTGACTCACTTGTCTCCCCTATCCTCTCTTTCTCCTGCGCTGAACAAGCTGCTTCCCTATACAATGCCTCCCTTACTTCAGCTCTTGACTCTGTTGCTCTGGCGATCACTACTCACCCTCGCAAATCCACACCTCAACCCTGGCATTCCAAATGCACCAGATACCTGCAAAAATGTTCACAAACCGCCGAGCGACAATGGAGAAGATCACGCTCTCAGGCAGATTTTCTCAATTTCAAATTCATGCTGTCATCCTACAGTGCTGCCCTTTCCCTCTCTAAACTGTCAAATTTCAAGAATTTCATCTCCTCCCTGTCCTCATCCCCAGCGTCTCTTTTCCACCTTCAACTCCCTCCTCTGCCCACCCCCTCCTCGTCTCCCCTCCTTGCTCTCTGCCACTGAGTTTGCTACATATTTCACATCTAAAATTGATTCCATATATCAGGACATCATATCCAACCAGTCCCCCAGCTCTCCACCTTCTCCTTTCCCGGATCACCCCTCCCCATCCATTTTACCGACTCTGACATCCTTCTCCTCTGTGACTGGAAATGAAGTTAAGGCCCTTATCCAGTCCTCCTCCCCTTCCACCTATCCCCTTGACCCTATCCCCACCCACCTCCTCCGCTACCTCTCTCCTTCTGCCTGCTCCCATCTTGCCCACCTCCTTAATCTCTCCCTCTCTTCTTGCACTGTTCCTTCTGCATTCAAGCATGCCCTTGTCTCCCCCATTCTTAAAAAACCTAACCTTGAGCCTAACATTCTCTCTAACTACCGACCAATCACTCTCCTCCCTTTTGCCTCCAAACTCCTTAAGCATATTGTTTACAACCGCCTCACCACATTTCTTTCCTCCCACTCCCTCCTTGACCCTTTTCAGTCTGGCTTCCGTTCTCTCCACTCCACTGAAACTGCCCTCAGAAAAGTCAGCAACGACCTCCTTGCTGCCAAATCCAAGGGCCACTACTCCCTTCTCATTCTCCTTGACCTCTCTGCTGCTTTTGACACTGTGGACCACCCTCTACTGCTGTATATCCTTCACTCCCTTGGTCTATGTGACACTGCTCTCTCCTGGTTGTCCTCCTACCTCTCTGAATGTTCCTTCTCTGTTTCCTCTCATGACGACTCCTCCCCCCCACAGCCTCTTATAGTAGGTGTTTCCCTAGGTTCTGCTCTTGGACCTCTCCTATTCTCTCTCTATATGTCTTCTCTAGGTAAACTCATCAGCTCTGTTGACCTCCATTATCATCTGTACCTTTCCTCACCTGATCTTTCCCCCTCTCTACTGACTCGTATCTCTAACTGTCTCTCTGCTATCTCTTCCTGGATGTCCCAGGGATTTCTCAAACTTAATGTGTCTAAGACTGAGCTGATAGTCTTCCCACCCTCCCACATAACATCATGTCCCACTATTTCTTTATTAATAGATGGCATAACTATCTATTCTAGTCCCAAAGTGCATTGTCTTGGAGTCATCCTGGACTCTTCCCTCTCCTTCAAACCACACATTCAGAACCTCTTGCAGTCCTGTCGTTTCCATCTCAAGAATATTTCCTAGATCAGACCCTTTCTCACCCAGGATGCTACCAAAACCCTTGTACATTCACAGGTCATGTCCAGATTGGACTACTGTAACCTTCTCCTAGCTGGCCTCCCCAAATCCCATCTCTCTCCTCTCCAGTCCATGTTCAATCCTGCTGCTCGGCTCATCTTCCTCTCCAAATGCTCTACATCTGCCTCCCCTCTTTTGCAAGCTCTCCACTGGCTCCCCTTCCCTTTCAGAACCCAATTCAAGGCTCTCACACTCACTTACAAAGCCCTCACCCATTCCTCTCCCATTAACATCTCTGATCTTATCTCCCTTCACTCTTCTGTCCGCCCTCTTCGTTAACTTAATACATGCCACCTTTCATGCCAATTGATTACTTCCTCCCACTCCCGCCTCCAAGATTTTGCCCGTGCTACTCCTCAACTTTGGAACTCCCTCCCTCTCCCCATCAGACTCTGCACCTCTCTACAATCTTTCAAATGAGCTCTTAAGACCTCTTAAGCCTTCCAGCTCTCATTCTAACTTGCTGCTACAGCTTCCTTTCTCCCCGCCTACCCCATCTGTGTCACTCCTGTTTGTCTTCCCCTCCCTTAAAGAATGTAAGCTCTTTCGAGCAGGGCCCTCTACCCTCTTGTGCTTCTCCCTACTGTAATTTAATTCATCTCTTACTCCCCACTAGGGCAACTAACACTTGGCTGCTTATGCGGGCATAAAGGTTGCTAATATAGCAATGTTTATCCATGTCCTGTATTGTATTGTATTGTAAGTGAATGGTTACTTATTTGTCTATGTACTTTGTAAGGCACTGCGGAACACTTGTGGCGGCATATAAATAAATGATAATAATATAAATAATAATTTGAAGCGCGGCCCACCCCTCTTGTACAGTGTGGCAGAGCTAGGAAGGGGAGGTGAGTGCTAACAGCATAGTCAGTGGTGTAATAACTTTTGCTGTGCTGATGATGGTAATGTAACACATAACTACTACTGCATGTACTATTAGTTATAGCTGCAGATAAGAGACTGCCTCTTTTCAGCTTTTTTCTCCTGTGAGGATCGTGCTCCTGCTGCAGGCAGGTTATGTATTAATGTTACTTTCACTTCCTTTCTCCTCATTCTCTCTCATCTCAGCACTTTCTTTACTCTGTTTTCTCTTCTTTCTCTATGTCTGATTTCTTGCCAGTACCCCAGGTCCCTGCTCATGTTAGGGAGTGCCCTGACTCCCAGCAAGATGGCTCCTTCATAATCCAGCAGATGGGGTAGGATAACCCTATTGTCTGGCTAGATGTACTGTTACTGTATGCAGGCTGCTGGGTCAGAGGCTTATAGTCTGCCACAATCGGCAGTAGGCTGTGGTTTTCACATGCACAGCATTATTACAACACTTACATGGCTTTGTATGTTTATTTAGTGCATATACTGTATAGGTACTGTATGTGTATGTCTACATACAATTCTATGTCTAGGGCTTTATATTGTGTATGTATGTATGTATGTATACATGGGCGCCGAGAGGGGGGGATCGGGTACAGTTTTCCCAGGCCTGGGCTTGCTAGAGGGGCCTGGCATGGCCCCCCCTCCCTCACAGCAACTTAGCACACAGCTTGTGCTGGGCTGCAGTGTGAGACTGCTTGCAGCTGCTGCAGCAGCCACAACAGTCTCCTATGGCTGTGGGGGGGAGCGATCACACTGATCGTGCCCCCCCGCTTAGCGCTGGGCTGATATCTTTTTGTGTTGTTTCCAAGGGGGCGTGGCCACGCATCCCACGATTGGGCCATGCCCCCTCCTTTACCCAGTCCTGGCCAGGCTCTCTACAGCCCTCTATGTATGTATTTATTCTGCCACTCACAAGTTGGCAGCGGCAGAATAAATACATACATACATACACAATATAAAGCCCTTTACATAGAATTGCATGTAGACATGCACATACAGTACCTACCTATACAGTATATGCACTAAATAAACACAAAAAGTAAGTGTTATAACATACCTCCCAACTTTTGCCGAGTTCCACTCGGGACATCCACGCGGCGAAGCGTTCTTGAAAAGGGGCGTGACCTATGTGAAAAAAGGGCGTGACCTAGTGGCACGCCCTGTTTACATTGCTAAGGGGCGTGCATCTCCGAGATGCTGGGCTGCCCCCGGACTTCCCCCCCGTACTGTGAATAATATGAGATATGGTAAGAACTTACCCTTGTTATCTCTATTTCTACGAAGTCCATAGGGTTCCACAGGACTCCCGTTCTGTCGCACCTGTACTGCAGATGGGCTTTGTTCTGGTCACCATATTTTCCATCTCCTTCTGGTGAGAATGTGATTCCTCCTCCAACCTATGGCTTGTTACATAACTGGTTTGCCGGCTGAAAAGTCTGCCTCCCAGTTGAGGACTCCTGGTATGAACACTGCCGATATGGCAGGAAGATTGCCTTCCGTCCAAGCTAGAATGTGGGACACCTCCATCAGGGCAGTCTGACCGTGGGTCCCTCCTTGGCGGTTTATGTAAGCCACTGTGGTGGTATTATCTGACTACACCTGCACGGGTTTTCCGTGCAGGACATGTCTTGCTTGCTGGAGAGCTTTGAATACTGCCCGAAGTTCCAAGATGTTTATCGGAAGTGTAGATTCTGCTGGCATCCACCTTCCCTGGAAGAAGTTCATTGTCAGAAGGACCCAGTCCACAATCCAAAAGGGGTGCCCGTTGTTCAGGTGAGCAGTGTGCAGCCACCAGGCCAGAGACAGACGTACCTCTGGGGAAAGCACCATTGTCTGTGTCTTTATCCGATGGGGCAACCCATTCCATCTGGAGAGGGTCAACTTCTGCTGAGGTCTGGAGTGAAACTGGGCATACTCCACCATGTCGAACATCGACACCATGGATCCCAGTAACCTCATTGCCGAGTGATTAGACACCCGGCTACTCTGCAGGCAATTGTGTATTTTTGTTTGTAATGCAGAGATCTTTTCCTCTGTCACAAAGATCCTCTGTTGGGAGTCCAAACAGGGCTACGAGCTGGAGCATCCTCTGTGAGGGAACCAGGGAGGACTTCTTCCAGTTTACCAGCCAGCTGTGAGTCTGCAACACAGAGACTGTCAGTTGCAGATGGCACTGAAGTATCTCTGGAGACCCTGCCAACAACTGGAGGTCGTCCAGATAGGGAAACAAGCGGACCCCCTGCATCCACAAGTGGGCTGCCATAACTGCCATGACTTTGGTAAACACTCGAGGTGCCGTGGCCAGACCAAAGGGCAGTGCCTGAAACTGGAAGTGTTGGTCGACCACTGCAAACCTGAGGAAATGTTGGTGTGCTGAAACAATGGGGATATGCAGGTAAGCGTCCTGAATATCTAGCGACACCATAAAATCCCCAGGGTCTCTATCCGGAACAAAGGAACCCTCAAGAGTTTGTTGAGGGATTTGAGGTTGAGGATGGGCCGGTAAGACCCATTGGGTTTCTGTAACAGAAAAAGATTGAAGTAATACCCCGAACACCTCTAGGACAACAGAACCGCCACTATAACTCCAGCCTGGAGCAGAGAGTGTAACACCTTCAGGAATACCAGGGCCTTGTCTTGATCCGACTGACGGCCCGTGGTGAAAAATCAGCTGGGAGGCCTCCGCCGGAAGGAGAGGGCATACGCCCGAGAGACCACTTCTTTTACCCAAGTGTCCATGGTGGTGAGACCACTTCTTTTACCCAAGAGTCCATGGTGGTGAGACACCAGCACTGTGCGAACTGAAGAAGCCAGCCTCCCACATTTGGGTCCCCCAAGGAGAGGCCTATCCCATCAGGCAGTAAGCTTATCGTCCGACTTGGAAGCAGGACGTCTTGTACTCCAAACCTGCTTCTTAGGATTGGCAGATTTCTTGGCCCCTGACTGTCTCAGAAAGGACGGTACTTTGGACTTACCCAGGGCTCTATAGGGCCAAAAGGACAAAGAACCCGACCCAGATGGGACTGCAGCCGATGGCAGACACGCAGACTTAGCTGCTGCCAGAGTGGCCACAATTTTGTCCAGATCAGGGCCAAACAGGACCTGTCCATTAAAAGGCAAGCATTCCAAAACTTTTTTGAATTTGTGTCGGCTTTCAAAGAGCGCAACCATAGGGTGCTGCGAGCCGCCACCGCTACCGAGGAGATTCTGGAAGTGAGGAGACCTATATCAGAGGCTGCCTCATTAATGTACGTGGCTGAGTCTCTGAGATTACCCACTAACTCCACCTGCTCAGGTGAAGTCAGTGCCCAGAGACGCCTCCAAGCTATCAACCCAACACTCCATGGCTCTGGCCACCCAGCACACGGCCATAGCCGATTCTGGACACCCCCCAGCAAGGGAATAAATGGATTTCAGGCATATTTCCACCTTGCGATCCGTAGCATCCTTTACGGAGGACATGGAGGGCATGGGCAATATAGCACTCTTCACAAGGTATGTGACATGAGAGTCCACTTGCAGAGGAGTTTCCCACTTGGAAAAATAATTATCCGCAAAGGGGTATGCAATGGCCAAACTTTTTTAAGGCTGGTACCGCTTACCGGGATTTTTCCACGCCTCCCCTTAATATCCTTAAAGAAGGTGTATTTAGACTTAGCCACTGGGGAATTATCATCCTCAATAACCATGGCCGCACGAACTGCCCATATAAGGCCAGGTATATAGACTTTAGACTTAGACTCCACCTCCTTAGTACGGAGGGGCTCCTGGTCTTAAAAGTCAAACATCTCATTGTTATCAGACAACATCATACTGAGCCGTCTGACACTAAAGGGCGCTTAGGAGGCTGCAATGATGACTACCCCTGTAAAACATCCGACAGGTGTTGCACCGTATTGGACAATGAATTCACCCATGCAGGCTCCTGCGAGACCTGGGGGGGCGAAAGCGGGAGACACTGGGGTACCATCAACTGCCTGGGGAACCCCTGCATGGGTGATGACACAACCAACTGCTGTGATAACCCCATCTGGGGGAACGTAGGGGGACTCGCTAGCTGGCCCACAAGGGTTGTAAATGCCTTAGCAAAACAAGCCCAGGGCGGTTCCTGCACAGACGCAGTGACAGAAATCGGGCGTGATATAAGATAACACGCCCTACATAACCCCTCAGTGTTTCCATCACCCTCCGCTACATTACATTGCATGTGGTACACTTTAGCTGAAGAGGAAAATCACGTTTACTCTCAGACATGATGAGTGTAACGTAGTGTGGAATCGGTATGAAATCCTGTGGCCGCATGGCCAGCAGTTCGATTCCCGGCATCGGCAGGCCGACAGATTAGCAGAGCCCGGCAAAGGAAGCCCAACAGCACTGGAAATCCCGATCGTCCTAAAGGTAAGTATATTCTATACTAACCTAACCCCCTAACCCTCCCTTAGGGGTGCCTAACCCTAACCTCCCCCCCAAGTGCCTAACGCTAATACCCCCTCTAAGTGCCTAACCCTAACCCCCCCTTCCCCACTGCCTAAACCTAAGTCCCCGGGGGGGTGCCTAACCCTAAGTCCCCCCCCGGGGGTGCCTAACACTAACCCTCCCAGGGGGGTGCCTAACCCTAAGTCCCCCCCGGGTACCCTAAACCTAACCCTCCACCCGCCACGGCTGTCTGCTCGCGGCGCACAGCATCCCTTCGATCGGGATGCCGGGCACCGGTCTCCCGGTGTCGGGAAAATGACTGGTGTCTAGATATAGACGCCGGTCATTTATCCCACCCCGGGATAAAGCAGTCGGGAAGCTGGCTGTCAGGATTCCAGCAGCTGGCTTCCTGATTGTATACCCATAGTGTATGTGACTCCCCTCACAGATAAATGCTTTTACAGTGAGGCAATGAACACCCTGCAACACCGCACCGCAAGGGCTTTAGCAGAGGAAGAACAGGGATAGTAAAATGTCTGACAGTCAGAAGTGAAAGTACAGGCAGCAGTGTTAGCAGTCACATACAATGCAGAAATAAATCACCTGCAATACCACCACAGAGATCAACTAAATAGACACAGAGCCTGGTAGGAAACAGTGCTGCATACTCTGACCTTAATCGCAGGAGAGGTATGCGGGGGGACCCGGACCACGATGCCAACAGTATTCAGCGTTCAGCAGCGTTTGCACACTCTTAGAAAATGGCCGCCGAGGAGCAGAGAGGAGGCGGGCCAGGGGGAGGAGCACTGACACAGACCACCAGACCGCTATGGAGAGCCACTGTGCAGTGGGGGAGGTGCCGGCTGTGAGACAGGGAAGGCGCTCTCCCCTGACATGCAATTAACCCCTGGGACGCCAGACCTTTGCCGCTCAGCTGCGGCCCACTGTCCCTGGTGGTCTAGTGGAAGCGCAAGTTAATACCTGACTAAACGTGCAGCCAGTCCCCAGGGAGCCCCCTGCCTGGGGACTTAGGACTGTGTTTCAGCGGGTACCATCTGAGGGACCCCGCTACTTACCTGCCCCCTTGAATCCGGCCACAGTCCGGGTAATCCGGGGTCACTGCTAGCTGTGACCCCAGACACCCACCAGCATCCCTGGATCAGTACCGGCGTTCTGGTCTGGCGGGGTTGAGGAGCGACAGCATAGATGTCAGTACTGACTGTCTATGCTGTGCAGCTCATCTTGAGCAGCCACAGCTGCCTTGAAGAACTTCAGGGGCCATTACAGCCCCCTCTGTTATATGGTGATCCGACTCCAAGCCGTGCACCTATGAAACTACTTTGTCTTGGCTCAGAGGCAGGGTATAGGAGAGGGATCCCAGTGCATCCTGGGAGGCTGAAAACTTTAACTCTGGTGCCCAATGTCTGACGTCATCTGCCTATACCCCAAGGTATCTTGTTGATACCCTATGGACCCTGAAGTAGAAAGATACTGTGCTCATGCGCACATCTATTCTCACTCTGCGTACACGCTGCTCTGCTATGCAGAGCAGCGGTGTATGCTTCCCCAACTCCCCCCCAACTGCGGGACACTGCAGCCCGCGGGCAGGACAGTGGGACAGTCCCAAAAAAACAGGACTGTCCCGCTGAATGTGGGACAGTTGGGTGGTATGGTTAAAATAATGCTTGGCACGTGTGGGGTGTAAAAACCACAGCCTACTGCCGATTGTCTGACCCAGCAGCCTGCATACAGTAACAGTACATCTTGCCAGACAATAGGGGAATCCTACCCCACCTGCTGGATTATGAAGGAGCCATCTTGCTGGGAGTCAGGGCACTCCCTAACATGAGCAGGGACCTGGGGCACTGTCAAGAAATCAGACATAGAGAAAGAAGAGAAAGGAGAGTAAAGAAAGAGATGAGATGAGAGAGAATGAGGACAGAAAGGAAGTGAAAGTAACATTTATACATAACCTGCCTGCAGCAGGAGCACGATCCTCACAGGAGAAAAAAGCTGAAAAGAGGCAGTCTCCTATCTGCAGCTATAACTAATAGTACATGCAGTAGTAGTTATGTGTTACATTACCATCATCAGCACAGCAAAAGTTATTACACCACTGACTATGGTGTTAGCACTCACCTCCACTTTACAGCTCTGCCACACTGTACTCCTGCTCTATCTTCCCAGGAGCCCTGCTTATATAGGAGAGCTGTGATTGGCTGGCACTGTCATGTGCTTTTCAGTATATGTTATATCCATTTCAGCATATGTTATATCCATTTCAGCATAGGTCATATCCATTTCAGCATATGTCATATCCATTTCATTATATGTCATATTAATTTCATCATATGTCATATCCATTTCAGTATATGTTATATCCATTTCAGTATATGTCATATCCAGTTCAGTATATGTTATATCCATTTCAGTATATGTTATATCCATTTCAGTATATGTTATATCCAGTTCAGTATATGTCATATCCATTTCAGCATTTGTCAAATCCAATTCAGCATACGTCATATCCAATTCAACATATGTCATATTCATTTCATCATACGTCATATCCAGAAAGCAATAATTTAGGTATATGACATATCCAGAAAGCTGTAATTTCGACTTGAACGGCCCCTCATATGCATGTTTGACACCTCTGGTTTAGGAAATCCATTCTTCCAAAACACAAAGCAATGCAATGGGACTGTTGTCTTTGGATGTGCTGCTGTCCATCCACCTTCAGAGAACAGAACAGTGTTTGGTAGTTTTTTTTTCTTATTTTTTTTTCTTGGATTTATACTAGATTCAGAGATGTACAAGAAAGGTAACCTGAGCTGTGGTAACAATAAAAAGAATAATAAAATAAAGTAACATATTTGATACAAAGTCGAAGGCACTGAATCTACTATATTTTTGCGTTGTGGCAGTCCCCCAAAGGGAGGGAGAGGAAGGAGAAGGAAGGGGGGTTATCCAGGAGGGCCTAAAAGGAGGCAAAAAGGAGCAAGAAAAGTCTTCTATGAAGAAATAAAGAAGATGTTTTTTATGAGGATTCCTGAAAACAGGCTATCAATATACAGCATATGCATTATAGATAAAAAGTAAAATAACCATAAATGATTTAAAATATTTTCTTTATATAAATGTTGGGTAAAATAAATCTTTCTGCACAGAGAGCCTAATTTCTTTACATATTTGCATTAATAAACATGTTCAGCACCATAAAATTAAATGCAATAATGCAGTGGTTCTCAAACTTGGTCCTCAGGACCA
Source organism: Taudactylus pleione (assembly GCA_031769625.1). Classification (NCBI taxonomy): domain Eukaryota; kingdom Metazoa; phylum Chordata; class Amphibia; order Anura; family Myobatrachidae; genus Taudactylus; species Taudactylus pleione. The sequence goes on along the minus strand of JAUIMM010000012.1, from coordinate 13,967,899 downwards.
AACACGGTTCACATTTTCCAGATCACTCATCATAGTGCCCCTGATTCACATTACACCATAAAGTAGTGTCTCTTTTACACAATGCCCACAGTAGTGACCCTTTTACACAATGCCCACAGTAGTGACCCTTTTACACAATGCCCACAGTAGTGACCCTTTTACACAATGCCCACAGTAGTGACCCTTTTACACAATGCCCACAGTAGTGACCCTTATACACAAAGCCCACAGTAGTAATGCGCCTTATACAATGCCCACAGTAGTAGTGCCACTAAGACAATGCCCCCAGTGGTGTCCCTTACACAATGCCCCCAGTATTGGTGCCCCCTATGCAGTCCCCTTAGTAGTAGGGCCCCCTATGCAGTGCCCCCAGTAGTAGTATGCCCCCCAGCCCCCCGTAGCAGTGCCCTCATTAGCAGGTCCCCAGTAGTAGTGCCCCCAGTAGTATGCCCACAGTAGCAGTGCCCTCAGTAGTATGCCCCCAGTAGTAGTATGCCCCCCAGTAGTAGTGCTCCCATGAGCAGGCCCCCAGTAGTAGTATGCCCCCAGTAGTAGTATTGCCCCCATTAGCATGCCCCCCAGTAGTATTCCCCCATAGCAGGTACCCAGTACTAGTGCCCCAATTAGCATGCCCCCAGTAGCTGTATGCCCCCAGTAGCATGCCCCCCAGTAGTATGCCCCCCAGTAGCAGTGCCCCCAGTAGCATGCCCCCCAGTAGTATGCCCCCAGTAGTAGTGCCCCATTAGCATGCCCCCATTAGTATTATGCCCCCCAGTAGTAGTGCCCCCATTAGCATGCACCCAGTAGTAGTATGCCCCCCAGTAGTATGCCCCCAGTAGTAGTGCCCCCATTAACAGGCCCCCAATAGCAGTATGCCCCCCAGTAGCAGTGCTCCCATTAGCATGCCCCCAGTAGTGCCCCCATACACACACAAAAATAAAAAAATAAAAAACTTACCTGAATCCCCGCTCCTGCTGCCGTCCACTCTGCTCTGCTGTATTACACGCGGAGGGAACCAGAAGACGGAGCTCATGAGTGAGCTCCAACCGGCTCCCTCCGTGCAGCAGCCAATGAGAGTCTGCCTGACTCTCATTGGCTGCTTTTACAAACACACAGCTGCCGCTGGCGGCTGTGTGTTTGTGTCTGTGTAGGGCAGACCGCTATCACAGCGGTCTGCCCTACACTAGAGGAGCCCTGACGTCGGATTCTCTCGCGAGCAACCGACATCAGGAGGCCGGCGTTCAGCCCCGAACGGGGATCCGAGTCAGGCGGGGAACACCCGAACAGGGTTTGGGTGGACTCTGATCCCCTATGTTCGGAGCGGTTCGGATTCCACAGAATCCGAACCGCTCATCTCTACCTTTTTCACTTTAATTTAGTAAAAATAATGATAATAAATAGAGCCCTCTGTGAGGAGACCTGGAAAACATGCACTGTTTGGGGTCCTGAGGACCGAGTTTGAGAACCTGTGCAATAATGCAACCTAGAATCAGTTGAAACAGTGGCCCTACTGGACAAATTACCATGATAATTGTTACAATACTTGCCTTGTATTACCAAGTGATAAACCGAAAAAACTCAAACATGGGAATACCATAGTGAAATGAAAAAATAAAACGTATATGAAGTACACTGCTGAGTTAAACTATCTCCTCAAATTTGCTGATGGAATTTGATGATTAATGAAAGGCAGGTGATCACTTTGAAGTCTATTACACTGACTCCTTGACTACAAAGAGGGCAGACAAATTTGGCAGTTTTACAATCTCTATTTAAATTGTTGGTCTTCAATGTTTAGGTTGATGTCTAGAGCAATTATTATAATTTGCATCAGAGCAATAAGATGAAACCTGATATAGGTCATCAAAGTTTAATGGAAACCTTATGACTAGAAACATCTGCCTTGTCTGGCTGGGCACCAGTGGACACCAATTGTATTTCTTCTGAAACTAAACCTTTTATTTAAAAAAATGTATGGAGTTTATTTCCCTATAGAAACCTTGCACATATACTTACATTGTAGGTCACCAGCAAAATATGCCATTTGTTTGTGTATTTAAAGACTTATGTATAATTACAAATACTGTAGCAATATATCTTGCTGCCATTTCTATTGTAGGTCTCTTCATTATTTTTGTTGTAAATACAGTATATTGGTGCTTGAAATAGCTATTTTGGTCTAATGCACTGATTGGCTGCAGGATGAGGTAACACAATGAATATTCTGCTTACAAGTTATGCCAGGCATGCACTGTAAAGCCGCATATCCACTACGCGATGTTACTGAGTGATTACACGATTACGACATCGTAATTGTGCAATGGCTCAGTAATCGTGCACAAATTGGGCATTATTAACGACCAGTGATGTGTGCTCCCGCTGGTCGTTTCCGACATCAATTATCTACTGAACATGCTGGTCAATCGATCAATCGTTCAGTGTAGGCACTGCAGGGGGAAGGGAAAGGATGCTACGATTATGATGTCGTAATCGTACTGTCGTGCCGGTATCTGCTAGTGGATATGTGGCTTCAGACCGACAGACGTTTTATCTGACAGCCTGAGATCCAGCAGATATTGTGGCCATACACTGGGAGATATTTCACAGTGTATGACCCACAATATCCGCTTTCAGTTTGGTATGTTGGAAGATTTGTTATGCCCAGAACTGTCTTAACAGCATTGTTGGCCCTGGGCAAAGCAATGCACTGAGGCCTCTACCAACCCATTCATGGGAATACAAATGTAAATGGTAAATAAAATGAAACTTTTAGATTTATTCGTACTTTCAACAAAATCAATGTTTAAACATAAAAAATATGTAAAACGAGGATTATGGATTCCACATCCCTCGTCTCTTCTCCAGCTTGCAGTGCAGTTCCTGCTCTTCACTGCAGCTGTCCTGAAAGATATGAGCCCACGAGATCGTGCCCCCGGTGTCCCACCCCCTAAATCTGGATCTGTGGCTACAGTCTGGGAGGCAGGTAGTGAATGACGTCTGGCTGCTCTAAATCGCTTGCTGCCAGGGAGCATCTTTCTCTGCCTGCCTCTCAGCAACCTGCCCTATGTACTGAGCGAGCGGCCGTACACTCCATGTAAATGCCCCCCGGCCCAGCCTGCTCCTACTTAAAGACCCCTAGAATACAGGCGCATGCCGAAACACGTCCATGACACTTCCATAACACGCTCAAGCGACCTCCTCTTCTCACTTCAGGTCACCTCCAAGTCTCCACCCTGAAACGATCAAGGATTTCAGAAGTCGTTTCATCATAGCGATGTCGTATGTAAATGCATACACCATCGCACACATTGGTTAGCGCGTACGCTATAAGGGTTTTCTATTCGTTTTGTGCATGTGCAGTAGCAAAACATTCCTCAGCTGCACAAACATCTGCGATGCGTCCATCTCTGAATCAGGCCCATAATCAATGGTGTCTTACATTCACCTCTCCAGGGCTGAAAAACTCAATTAGGGGGTCCATCAGAATGTAGCTTTGAATTATACTAGTGAGGAAAGTGGACTCTTGGGGGATGAGTCAATTTAATACAATGTGGGGACACATTTTGCTGCAGCGTGCATCGCTGATACTTATGATAGCCCAAACTCCTTCATGTTACTGTGCTCTCCCATGGTGGCGCAAGGTAACATTGAGGAATGTTGTAGTTATGAGGGTTCTCACAACGTTCTGACTGCACATTGCACATATCGCATTTAATTACATTGCCTTCATGCTAGCATACTGTTTTGTACCACTTACAGGTACACTTTGTGGTCTATTTACTAAGCAGTGTTAGGAGACAGAGCGAAAAGTGATAGGAAAGTGATAAGGTGCCAGCCAATCAGCTCCCATCACTTTCTTATCACTTTTCATTCTGTCTCCTAACACTGCTTAGTAACTAGATCCCTAAATGTTGTTAATGGGGCTGATTCAGAGTTGGGGGAGTAACTTTACACCTTGGCCAAACCATGCTGCACTGCAGGTGGGGCAGATGTAACATGTGCAGAGAGATTTAGATTTGGGAGGGGTGTGTCCAAACTGAGCTCTAAATTGCAGTGTAAGAATACAGCTGTGCAGCATTTGTGGGCTACTGTACTGCACCATGGACACGTGCAGCTGCCCTATCCCCATCTGAATATGGCCTCCGTGGCTGCAACACTGCGTATGAGAAAGCAGCAGCTGACACGCTGACACGCCCACAACACTCCTATAACACGCCCATAGGAGGGACTCTTTTTGCTTTCACTTCAGGCCACCTCCCAGTCACCACCCAGGAAGGCCCATGGTTTTCCCTCGCCATCTCTGATACCATCTGTCCTGTATGCAACAGCACATTTGTGTGTGTACTCAGGGTAACACAGGCGTCATAGGGGTTTGTAGAATATTTTGCGCATGAGCAGCAGCAAGTTATCGCTCATCTACGTGAACAGTTACATCGGGATTGCATGCACTTAGCGGGCACCTCTGCGCCAGGCCCAATGCCTCTAATATTTCCGTACCTTTTTCTTATTAAAGGAATGGGATGGATTCCTCAAACAAAGCTCAAACTGGAAAAAGAAGTCCTCAAATAAGAAGTATTTTAGTAACTTTTTCAAATGTCTGGGTAAGAACATTATATTACAGGTCCCTTTAAGGAATATAAATAGCCTGATTTCATGGGATGATTGTTTCCATTAAAGAATAGGTAGAGAGTAAATAATGAAATCTTGGTCAGCGAAATGAGAGTTCTACTCGGCTTTGGAAGTGCAGGAGATGTTAATGTAATGATAGGCCACAGTAATTTTTCATGGCTGGCTTGCATTCTGGTAAGGGAGCCGTATAAACACAGCGATGGATCTGATTTCAGACGACGGTTTGATTTGCGGACACGAGGAATTAGGATAATCAGAAGCAGATGACATGGCTGTACTTTGGAAAATCTTATGAGAAACAGTCTTACTGACCTTCCCTTTGTGTAGAGATAATCATGTGAATGTATCACTCCTTAGTCAGAACACAGCAAAATGGCAAATATTATCTTAGTTAAAACAAACTTACCTGCTGCAGCAGGGATCATGCTCTTCCATGATACAATCACAATGCCTGGTTCACTCACTGAGCAAATATCTACCTAAACCACCACATTCTGGGCCTCATACAGAGGTGGATGTAGTGTTGCTAGTTGCGATGGTTTCAGTCTGGGCATGCATCTGAGTTGCCCTGCGCATACGTCCCGAAGGATATTGCCAGGAGCCGCAGAACAAATTTTGATGCAGAGATGGTTAGTGCACATCTCCAATGTTTTGGGGTCTGTGCATGCATAGCACCCGTTCTGGCATGTGCAGAATGGGTCATGCGATCTAGCTTGCAAATCCCCCCAAGCCGCAGCATGATTGACATGCTACATCGCTTGGGAGGCAGAGCAGGGGCGTGGCTGGCCACCGTTCTGAGAAACGGGGGCGTGCCATCCCCATTTTCTGGGAGGGATGAGGCCAGGGACTGCGGTCCCAGCCAAGGTCTGCGGTCCTGGTCAGGACCCGGTCTGGCTGCGATAAGCTTCAGCTTCTGTAACCCAGCCAAAGGAGCAACCATTACAACCAATAGTCGTGATGCTTGCGGTGGTGATCCCAGGCTGTGACCTAGGTCGCAACGATGGAATTACAGATGCAGCACGGAGGTGTTTGTTTCCTACAGATACCTCCTGCTGAATTAGCATTTTAGATGGACAGAATTGCACAGCCACTTGTGTGCGTCTCTGCAATTCCATCCATATCTGAATCAGACCCACAATCCGCACGCAATGTCCACGTAGCTGAGTAATTTTTTTGCAAAAGTGCATGCACAAAATTATCTAAAAACCGTTAGAGCATATTCACAAAGGTAATTTTGTGATCGCCACAGATGGAATGAGAAATGTTGCGGAAAAGTGATGGCCGTTCCTGGGCGGTGACTGGGTAGTGGATAGTAATGCATGCAAAAATGGTTAGTTCAGTGGGCGTTATGGGAGTGTCGCAAACAAGTGGCTGAATTCCCAGGTGCACAGTTGCAGACATAAGAGAACATGGTTAGTCTAAGAAACGCACCAGTTCTTGGACTGGTGCAAGTTTTGATGGTGCGACAAATGGTGGCGTATAGGGCTGCACCAGTCTATATTGCAGGCTAAAAGTGGGGATCCCAGACCTTGCACATTCAGCTGGACCGATGTACATCAGGGAAGGAATTTGTTATGACATTTGCTGAAACTCGCAGACTGGTGACTGCTAACAGACCCTGCTGCGTGCACTTTTGCATGCGTCTCAGATTGGCCCCCTAATTTGTACTTGGCAGAGAATGATCTCACTCTGGCTTGTAAGTGTCTGGTCCTGAAACCTACTTGTGGACTAAGGGCCTGATTCAGCATAGATCGCAACTGCTAAAGTGTGCTCAGATGGTCGATTGTTGCGTACTGCGCATGCGTATGCAACGCAGTGTGCATGCACAAAGGCATCACTATGATGACGCAGACCACGGAGATCCATCGCAGAGTGAGTGACAGGCTGTGAGCATTTGGCGGCGGCAGGGCAGTTTCTGGCCCATTTGGCTCCCAGTGCGAGCATTCAAAATGCACCCCCCCCCATTATAATATTTTCACTAAAACCTCTGTTGTGTGATTTTGCAGACAGCCTGCACCCCCCCCCCACTGATATTGCGCAGTGCGCACACACAAGCAGCCTACACCCCCTCCCCCTTCGCGGAGGTTACCTTACCTGGTGTAGCTGCTTGTCCCAGGCCAGCCAGTCCGGACTCCGGAGTGCGGCACTGCGGCAGATGGGAGCGGTCGGACAGCCGGGGCCCCTGCTACCACCATGTGACTCAGTCACTGTGTAGGGCGCTGAGACCTGAATGAGGCGGCGGCCGCGCCCGCCGCGGGAGTCAATCTGAAGCGGCAGGCGGCAGCAGACGGAGCGGAGGCAGAAGCCAGACAGGGCAGGGAAGCGGACCCTCCTTCAGGACTCAGAGTCCGGCTGCGACCCGGGGGGAGTGGTGGAGCGGAGGACGGAGGTCTCTCCCTCTTAGCCGGCGCCCAGAGTGTCAGTGCGGCTGCTGTGAACGCCGAGCGGGAAGAGCGGCTTCCTGTCATGTGACAGTGCCACCCATGACGAGAGTAGGGAGGCGGTGATTGGACGTTGGCCGCGTATGTTGAGATCAGTGACAGGGTGGAGCGCCCCGTGCGATTGCACAGGTCGCCCGCCCCTAGAAACGGCCCTGGGCGGCGGTGACGAGGGAGTGGTCGGAGAATCGCAGGCGTGCCTGTCATTTGAACGCCGTTTCCTGGGCGTGCATAAATTAGCCACTGAGATGGCATACGCAGCTTGAGTACTCACTGCATTCAACGACACTGCAGTTTCTGCTGCAGGTCAGACCTGGTGTTATTCTGCGTGAGGGCCGATGTTACTCAATGTTACCAATGCATACGCAGGACTGAGAGGTATTACGGATGTGAGATAGCGGTAGTGGGCGTCTCTATGCTGGCTGTGCGATGGCTCTGCGATTGCATTCATTAGCATATTTTCACAGCAGACCTCCGTGCGATTACGGAGCTGCAATCACAATAGCAATCCATGCTGAATTAGGCCCCAAGTGTGATGATGGCATGTCGTCAGTGTGTAGGTGGAATTGCTGGTGAGGTGAGTGTACACTGAGATCAGTCTGATTTCAGACGGCTCTCTTGCACTAGAACTGGTGCAAATATGCACTGATAGAGATGGCGGCTACTTTCACATGCAAATACCAGGTTGTGCCCTTGCATAAATACGGCCTTCTCTGATTACTAATAAAGATCCATATTTATTTCTGAGCATGCAATGTGGCCAACTTACATGCAACTCAGACTCAAGCCCCTAGACGCCAGTTGGTCTTGCCTGTCGTAGGCTATGGTATTTAATATTTTTTTTGTGATGAGAGACAAATGGTGCATTCATTAGTATGAGAAGACAGAATTTTTGGAATGTGTCATCCTGATTAGAAAGCGGAATGATAAAATACTTTCATTAATAAGAGGATCAAAGTGAGAAGTTAGAGGAATCAGAGTTTGCTAAGGATGCTCTTTACAGCTGGTCAGATAATTGTGCTGAGCACAGATAATCTCTTTCTAGACCAAATACTCTCGGAAGATCCAGGTCACCCTACTGTAGCCGTAGGTGCTTTTTACCCGTCCTAGGAGGTTTCACACAATAATAATAATGTAACATGAATGGAGAAAAATATGCTGTTTGTATGTGTCAGAAATCTTCATATTTGCAATCTAGTGCGGGATCCTCAGATAGATCTGTTCCTCACCCATAAACTGGACACAAGCACCAAGTTGCAGAGTGAAATACACATTTTTTGTACTTATATTGCACACCAAAAATCCATAGTCCTGCATCTTTATTATATGTGCACAAACTGCACATATACACAACTTGCGCCTACTTTAGTTTATACCTGGGGAGACAAAACAGGTTGGCTAATTTTATTAGACTGGAAGTTGAATTGGTACTGTAGTTGCAGAATTGGATAGGAACCAATGTTGTAGAATCGATGATATAGAATCGATGCTACAGGATTGGATTGGAACCGATATTATAGAATTGATGATGTAGATTAGATGATATAGAATTGATGATGCAGGATCGGATTGGAAACGATGTTTGGAGACAGTGGGACTGGAACTGATGTTTGGAGACAATCAGACTGTGACCAAAGTTGGAGACAATCGGACTGGGACCAATGTTGGAGACAATCAGATTAGGACCGATGTTTGTAGGCAATCGGATTGGGACCAATGTTTGGATGCAATCGCATTGGGATTGATGTTTGGAGTCAATCAGATTGGGACTGATGTTTGGATGTATCGGATTGGGACCGATGGTAACAGGTGTCAGCTGGGACCGATGGTAACAGGTATCATCTGGAACTGATGGTAACAGGTATCTGCTGGAACTGATAGTAACACTAGAAGCAAGTCCTTTAGTTAGACATTGGAACATTGAGATAAATGGGGATTTGGGCTTGAACTGGATTTGGACGGACTGGGGGCCTGATTCAGCAAGGAACACTGGGCCTAATTCAGACCCGCTCGCGAGCGCTGAGCGCTCGCAATCAGATCGATGTTGGCCCAGTGCGCATGCGCACGACAGACCCGGCTCCATCGTGCGCATGCGCGAGACCAGGATAGCGACTGCCAAGCCGTCGCTATGGGTCTCGTATCAAAGGGGGCGTGCTGTTGATGGTGAGTGACAGCACGCCCCCTTTGGTGGGCGTGCCAGGGGCGTGGCTGCCTAGACGGAGATGTTCCCATGGGAACGCCTACCGTCTGGGTCCGGCCCCACTGACATCACTAGTGATGTCAGTGGGAGTGCTTTTCTGATAGAGCCAAAAGCACTCCTGGGCTTGCGGCAGCGAGACCCTACCGCAGGGTCTTGTCGCAAGCCCGATGGCCGCGATGGTCTTGACCATCGCGACCATCTTTTGGCCGCTCGCATAAGCTGTGGGAGGCCGCTCCAATAATAGGTAGGACGGCCCTGATTCAGAGCGAGCACTCTTGTCAGAGCGTCCGGCTCTGAATCAGGCCCTCTGTCCCTCTCTCCTGTGCCCCCTGGAATGTCAGATCAGTCTGTAATAAACTTGTCCCCATCCATGACCTTTTCATCTCCAACTCCCTGAATCTCCTAGCCATTACTGAAACCTGGATTTTACCCTCTGACACCACTTCTCCTGCAGCTCTCTCCTCCAGGGGCCTCACCTTCTCCAAGTTCCTTTACAACTTTGCTTCCTGGCTCCCTCACTTTCTCTCCTCACACCTTCCCTCCATTATCCTAGGTGACTTCAATATTCCATTTGATATCCCCACATACAACTCAGTGGCAAACACAGGATTTCCAGAGGGGGGGTTCCAAATGCTTAATTTTAGAGTGAGTGTGGCCTGTCAATGAAGAGGGCAAACTTAGTACTTAACCAGCTTTAATAAGCGTCATACAACGTGTATTATGTGTAATAATTCCAGCATATACAGGACCAGTGATCGCAGTAAGCCATTAGATGCGTCAGTAGGGTCATCCTGCCTGAGCTGAACGTATTTATATTAGATGTAGGCACCATTCCAGACTATTGGAGCAAGTCCGGGAGCCTGGAGGAGCAGCAGAAGAACCTAGCACTGCCCTGGACATATATGTACATATTGGGCTCTATAGCAGCACATCCCTAACATTGCATGTTTTTCAGATCTCCTAGCTGGTGCACAGGTTATTTATTACTGGCTGATACATGTTAAAAGATCCACAGGTGGTGCTAATTATTTCATTTGTGATACTGAGAAGAACATGCAGCACTAGTAACAATCTATTACATTACTATTTCTATTGTGGTCATGGTGTGGGCTGGGGAGGGGGGTTTCCAGGCAGACGGAACCCCCCTCCCCCCTGCGTTTGCCTATGAAACTGACTTACATCCAAATCAGAGTTGCCAACAATCTGCAATTTTGGGGGCGGGATGGGGAGTGACTGCGCGATCGCGTCATCGTCCCCACTATACAATGCTGAAATTACCGCCATTGTGCAGCTGGGGTCGGGGCCACGATTACGCAATTCAGCAGGGGGAGAGTGGACGCCGTAGTGCTGCAGAGCTGATAAATGCTGGAGGCAGTAGTGCTACCGAGCTGATAAATGCTGGAGGCAGGAGTAACAAGACTGGGACTGGTATTTGCTGGAAGCAGTAGTGCTGCACAGCAGGTGAACGCTGGCAGGAGGATATTAGTAAATTTGTGTGAAGATATTCATCTTCACTTTGTGAATTTAGGCAAAAGATATTTATCACATTCATATAAACAATGTGGGTTGTGATAAATATGCCCCTAAGACACTTAAAGGACAATTCAAGTTGGGGCGATGCAACAGCACCCTAAATTGCACCAATTTCACCACTAAATTGTACATTTTAATATATGTAATTTAGGCATACTTGATGACTCTATAGCATTGGCCGGGAAGCTCCTGTATATCAGTTGGTGCTTCCGACCGGGAAGCTCCTGTATATCAGGTGGTGCTTCCGGCTGGGAAGCTCCTGTATATCAGGTGGTGCTTCAGGCTCAACGCAACAGAGGCCAAGTCCCACGGTTTGACCGCCACCCCCCGCACTTACCTGAAAAAGTGAGCGGCCTAGAGTGGTCCGATGACACGAGTTGCTTCATCGTAGCTCTGTCCTCTGCTTTACAATGCCAGAAATCTTGCCATTATAAAGTTGGGAAGGGGCCGTGATGACGCGATCATGCAGCGATGCTTTCACACTGCCCACTATTACCACCGTCAGAAAGTCGGCAAGCATAAATTTAGGGGTTTACCCAAGTGGCTGATATGAGCGCTGCCTCAGTCCTAATTGAACTGAGTTTTATTGCCTTTATTATGCCACTTATTGTATAATCCCACAATATAGTTGCCAAACCTTCAAACAAATGACATGTTCATATCAAGTCAGCTACTGTGTATTTAACCCCAGTCAACATGATAATAATCTAGTATTTATCGTTCTATCAGCTTCAGTTTAAAATAATATATTATTGGCAATATCAGATCATACAGATGTAATAAATATGCTTCATCCAAGTGGCATCTAGGACCCTACGTGCACCACAGAAAGGGGAACAGATGATTTCTCAATCCAGCAAATAAATTTATATAAAATACAAGTAATAATATATATTTACAATGCTTGATACCCAAAGTCACAGAGGAGCTCTGAGATCATATAAAAGGTGGATGGCTGGAGAGCAAGGTGATCTTATACAGGTCGTGAAAAGCAAGGTGACTTCTAATGTTTAATTTCATTATAATGCACAGGCAGTGACATAAACTTTCACAAGAAATTAAATAGGAACTTGTTTATATAGATAATACATCTGTTAACATTACTTCTGTGCATTACTGTATTATATAAATCTATTAGCAAGGATGAGAAAAAAAATCAAAATAGCTCCTTTCTGCGGTGTCTGTAGGGCATTAGTAGACGAATTGTTGCCCATCTGTGTATAATAAATGTTCAATAAGTTCCTAATGATTTCACTAAGGTATGATTATGTGTTCCTTTCTGGGTAAGACTGGGGCTCTCTATGATTGCAAGGTTGTTTTGAAGCCAAGGGTGGAACCAGATCATAACTTCGCAGCCAGAAGTAGAACTGTGCTGTTTTTCTTGGCAATAAATGATAAATCATAAGAAATGAAAAAAAGTACAAAAAAATGTGCTGGTCCCGGAGAAAATATATCATAGACTATAAAAGTCAGTTGTTATGAATAGCAGGGCAGCTTTTTTTTTCAAATATAATGTAAATAATTGTCAGTAAGAGAATTCTACAGTATATCAGGGAATACATTGCACTTGGCAGGTGCATTTGTACACTTTTAGCAAGAGCCGCTGCATCTTTTTATGCAGCGTCTGTGCGAATGGTGCAGGAGGTGTCTAGTGTAAAAAGATTCCTACTAGCGGGATCGCAGATTCGATGGCTGCGTTCAAAGACGCAGCTTCAGCTTACTCTGTGTGAACATCGGTCATCTGAGTAACTCTCACGTTACAAGGGATGGCTGGTGTTTTCATGCTGCCGGGGCCAGAGGAGCTGCATCAGAAGAAGCAGACTCTGGCCTCTGCACGCCTAGAAAACGGGGCTGGCACGCCTAGAAAATGGGGCCGATGCTCCCCATTTTTGAGAATGCTGTCCATCGTGCCCAGGACATGCCCCCCAAACGTCCGCAGCATGTCAATCATGCTGCGGCTTAGGGGGCACTGCGAGCGATCTGGCAGAACGAGATCTGTATATGTGCAGGTCTCACACCATCAGAGATATACGTAAACCATCGGGTTAGATTACATCTCTGAATTAGGCCCACAGCCTGTTACCTTGATGAAGACATAGATCACACTAACATAACTATATCTGCATGTAAACTTCAGGCATTTTAACAGTTCTACTGTAATGTCACTATGGTTGCATGAGTGAAGGGGACTGAAGGTCATCCATAGTTGAGATTAATAATATACAGTATGGCTGGATCAGGGTCCTGATCACCAGGGTAGCAAGTGGGAGTGCTGAGTTAGCCCTGACTGTGACAATCATTGGGTGCTTAAACATATGTGAGTAAATTGACAGTTCCACTACATTAAAATGGGATTTTGCAATACGTGAGAGCATACTTTCCATCTATCCCACTTAAGTTGGGAAAGTCCACTGGTCAAAAGCTGCGGAAGACCAACCCAAGCTCCACTCCCGTCGGCTTTAGAACAGGATATGCAGATGGTAGGATCAAAATATGGCAGAAACAACATGAATCTATGGATCCATCATTTGTATTATCAATACCTATTGGTGGCTATTTAATTGCGTGAGGATGTTTTCTTGGCACACAATAGTCCCCTTAATACCAACTGAGCATTGTTTAAATACCACATCCTCAGTATTGCTGCTGACCATGTGCATCCCTGTATGGCCAAGGTCTACCCACCTTTTTGGGTGTAGTGGGGTGTCTAGTAGTAGGACCTTTACAGAACTACTGGTCGACTCGCTGCTTGTGTGTTGTGGTTGCTGACTGGGCTGCAGGCCTCCATAACTCTCCGCTAGTGGCTCCAAGTAGCTGTTAAGTACACAGCGGCCACACGTGGATTAAACCTAGTGGAGGGGGCTGTGAACACTCTCTGTGGATGTAGTTACTGAAGTCGGGTAATCCCCCTCATAGTACATGATGACTGCATTGGCATGGATGGCAGACAACGTAGATACGGCAAGTGCTTATGGCAACTGTGGCAATACAGCAGGACATTGTGACATGTCTGAAGGGCACATGTCAGGATCCTCTTAATGACATGTGGCCAGTCACTGTATCCTCACTTTCTAGCCAGTCGTATTGGTTCTTCCGCTCCATTGGTACCAAGAATTAGAGGACAAAAGAGTGGATCTGCACCTGCACAACTGCTTGTCCACTATAATATATTCCTGCTCTGTTGACCCCTAATCTTTGGACTATGTGTGCAAGCCCTACGGCGATGGAGCGTTGGTAGGAATATGGACTTTGGCGAGTCTGGTTCCTAGCTGATTTTTCTGCACATAGGTGGTCAGATGAGATTGGTCGCTTTTTATCATAAATCCATAGAGGTGGGAGGACCGGTTCAACATCTGATGACAAAGCAGCCATATTTAGGATCGCTCTGCTTTCCCAAATCAGGGGAGGGGCCTAGAAAAGGTGGTCTAGACATAATATGTCTCATCTTTTCCCAGATGCCAAACCTTAGTCATCTGGGCACCAACCTATTGCGGTCGAAAGAAACATAAGAAGGCACGAGCTCAATCCTTTATAATAGCCTTAATTGCTAGAGAACTGCACTGCTATAACATCGACATTTAGTGAAACACACCTGGCGGATTGTGGGGGGTTCTGTGAAGCTCTGGGTGGATATATCTACTACTGGGTTGGAAAATCTGCGACTGAGAGATCATCCAGCGGTGTTGGTTTTCCGATCAGGAACAATATTTCTGGATCTTTGTTGGAGCCCCCCAAAGGAGTCAACGATAGGCTCATGACATTGCGACTTCACAGAACCCAAAGAAAATCCCTTCCACTAATAAGTGTTTATGTTCCCACCCTGACCTCTAATTCTATGATGACCTACTTGAAGTGATCCCTTCCAGTGACAAAATGATTCTGCTTGGTGGCTTTAATGTGTGCATTGGAACTGAGGGCCCGATTCAGACCCACTCACTAGATGCGTTCGTACGCAGCCGTCAGCTGCCAAAGTATGCAAATCCCTCGATCGCACGGCAAGACATTAGCACACTCACTATGTCTTGGCGTGCGACCGCGGTATGTATTTAGACGCCCACCAGCCTGTCACAAGACGCCCATTTTCCCATAGTAACACACGTCATCTCCAGGAAGTGTATTAAACAATCGGTAACATCGAGTTACATCGGACCCATACGCAGCACTTGTGGCTGACCATACCCTACCGCAAGTACTGCGATTGCTGCTGTGTGTAATTCAGCCATGTGACGTGTATGCTGACACTGTGTCTTAATTATGCACGCCCCTGAAACGGCGTTCAGACGCACAGACACGCCTGCGCTCGTACCACCACACCCCAGTTTCCATCGGCCAGAACCTGTCACCACCCACAAATGGCTCATCCTGTCACTCATTCTAGCGAGGCATCTGTGTACAAGGGGCGATCGCTTCGCATGGACAGGTTCGCGCACGCGCACTGCATCTTATACGCATGCGCAGATTGCAAACATCTGCAGGCTACATCCGAGTTCAGCCTAGCGAACGGGTCTGAATCAGGCCCTGAGCACGATGTCTGGACTGATGTGATAGGGCGGTACGGCGTTGTGAACTGCAATGTGAATGACACTGTATTGCTAACCTTGGGGATGATTCAGCAAGGATCGCAATTGCAAAGTTGCATGCAGGCAGCTTTGCAATTGCAATCCTTGCTATTATATAAATGCTGCAGAAGGTGTATGATGGTCACGATGGTGGCCGGTGCTGGACCTCCGTCCAGCTCAGTAAGCCACTTGCACTCGAGGGCATTGCTGAATTAGGCCCCTTTTGCATGGAATTCAACCGGCATGCGTTTATGATGCCGGCAGTCGCTATGCTAGGCACCCCCCCCCCTGGAGGTTAGGGTTAGGCTTGGGGGAGAAAGGATTAGGGTTAGGTACCCCCGGGGGGAACTTAGTGTTAGGCATCCCCCTGGGGGACTTAGGTTTAGATGGCGGGGAAAGGGGGGGTTAGGTTTAGGCACTTAGAGGGGGGATTGGGGTTAGGCACGGGGGGAGGTTAATGTTAGGCACCTTAAAGGAGGGTTAAGGGGTAGATTAGCTTAAATAATACTTACCTTCGGCCGGCGATGTAACATATGTATTCCAATTCAACCTTAGTATCACCAACACATATTTCTGGCTACTTTTTTATTTTATTTATTACCAGTTATTTATATAGCGCGCACATATTCCGCAGCGCTTTACAGAGAATATATGTCCATTCACATCAGTCCCTGCCCCAGTGGAGCTTACAATCTATGGCCCTCATTCAGAGCCGCACGTTAACAACAGTACGCTCGTTGCGTTCCGATGTTGACTAACCGCGCATGCGTCGGTGTTACACCGCGCATGCGCGTACGGCAGATTGCGAGCTTTTTTTCTCTCGTTCCTAAAATAGCGTACAGGAAGTGACATGTCAAATGTGATTGACAGAACAGGGCGTTTTTGGGTGTTGACGGGGGTGGAGATGACAAAACGCAGGCGTGGCGAAGCGTTTTTGGGGCGTACATACATTAGCAGATGCGAACGTCAAATGTGTTCGGACCGTCTCATACGTCACTGAAACATCCGCTTTCCCTTCAAAATGCTCGCACAGCTTAGGGTCAGGATTACTCGACCACATTGGCGATGGCCTTCTCCTCCGTCCCGGGACTCCACGATGGTGCTGCGATTAATCGTGGCTGGTCAGTAAAGTAATTAGTGTTGGATTGAAATCCGGCTTGGCATGTGTTTGGAAAGCAGTTTTTTGGGATAGCACAAAAGCGTACGCAGGTGGAAATCAGAGCTGCTAATGTCATGATTACATAATCAATTAGCGTACATTTTTGGGCTTTTATTTTGGCCACAATTTGGTGGTTATGGCCTATTGTAAAAATAATGTCATCATCTTTTAATTAGCTCCCCTTTTTTTTGGTTTACTGTGGAATTTGCATGGCTATGTGTTTTTGTAAACGTTCCTTAAAGAGGCCTTTTTTTTAACAAAAGAGGGTCAGTTATTGCGTTTAAGGCCAGGATTAAATGTAACCCATTTGTACAATAATGTCACAATACAATGTCTGTTTTTTTTGTAAAATTTATTGTTTACACACAAACAAATTGGCATAATATTGTATTGCCTTTTTTTGTGGCCAAGATATTTGATCTAAAAAAAAAAAAAACATAACTACTAACATAATCGTAAATACAAAATTTAAAAACATTTCACAAGAAAGGAGAGGGAAGTTTTGACCAGAAAGGAATATGAGCCAAGCACAGAAGGAAAGTGGGAAAAGTCGCCATTGCTGTCACCGTTTTCTCAGCCGTTTGGATGGGTGAGGGTGGGCGCCAGACCGGGTCCGGGATGCCATCGGGCTGGCCTGTCCAGAGGCAGATGTTGTGGCCTCTGGACTAGGCACAGGGCTAGGCACATTTGGAGGATTGCCTGATGTTGTGCCAGAGGTGGAGGATCTGGATGTTCCGGCAGGAAGGGAGGTCGGCTCCACCATGTGCTGGCGAACGAGCTGCTCCAGGGCATCGGCGATGCGGATGTTGGCCCTGGTATTTTCCGCCAGGGCCTGAGCAATGGTCACGTTGGCCGCAGCATTTTGCTCCAGGGCCTCAGCCACCCGTATCAGACTGGCGTCCATCCTCTGCAGAATCTCCGTATGGCAATCCGATTTAAAATTGAGTTCTGTGAGGAGGCCCACTGCCTGCGAGGGGGCACGCCCTGGACTGGCTTCTGCAGGGTCCTCAGCCGGATGTACTGGTTCCTCCCCTGCAGAGTCAGCAGAAATTCTGCGGCCAAGGCTCCCCTCTGGAGCAGACTCATCCGCCTCTGTCTCTGTTAGGAAATTGGAGAAAAGACTCACATTAGAATCTACATATTGGCACAATAGCATTTCTGAGATGGTGACATCACAAGACTTACCTTGGCCAACATGAGGAGCCGCAAAGTCTGGCATGTCCGTATCCATGTTGGACACGCCAAACACCTCCACAGCCTGCACACACCCCTGTGCCATCTCTTCTAAGTCTGTCAACTCCAATGACACAGGGGTGGGACCCCCACCTGTCCCCCTTGCATGCCTAGCCCTGTCGGCAAGTTTTTGCTTTAGACGATATTTGAAGTCTGCCCATCTGTGGAATGAATTTGGAACCATTATCCTTTTTTTAACAATGGGGTTTGTTTATAGGATGGGAAAGTGTTTACTTACCGCCGTTTGACATCCCGGGCTAGACGGACATAATCACCCACCCTATTGACAGCAACGGCGACCTCCTCCCACATTCTCCACTTCTGGCTTTGGCTCATATTCCTGGCTGCCTGGGGCAGGATGTCAACGCACTTCTGGATCAAAACCTCCATCTCCTTGCTTGTGAAATGTGGCTGCCTTTTTTTTTTTGCAGCTTTGGCGGGTTGACTGGGGCCAGCAGTCTCTTCCATGTCAACCTCCTCACCTATTTGGGTAAATATGCAGATTTAGCCACTTCACAACTTGCACAATATTATGTTTTAAAATACTCATTGACACAAAATGCATGAAGGACTTACCGCCGCAATTTTGACCATTGTTTCCCTGGTTTGAAGCCATGTCTCTGCTTCCAGCATGAAATCATCCAGAAATTCTATGTGATTTCGTGACGTATTTATACATGCGTCGTTAGTTTGCGGCCGCATCATTGATTGTGCGTCCCTATGATTCATCCTTAATTTGTGCGGGAAAATAAACACTATTTATGGCTTGGTGTGTGTGGATTCGAGGTGGGGTTGTTGGAGTGTTGTCGGTGAAGTGGTTTGGATTTGGTTGGTTGGTTGCGTTTGGAGGATTTTGGAGAGTTGTTTTTTTGTTTGTTTTTGCTACATTTCTTTGGTTTTTCCGTTCGCATTTTTTTCATTTTTTCAACATCCTTTCCTGATTTGGTAAGTTTTGTGCATTCAAATTTGTGGCCAATTGTTGTATTCTTCTGTTTTGTGGTTAGTTAATTTGTTTAACACTCATTTCATATTTTTTAGTTTTTTTTTGTTTTCGGACCCAAAGAAGTTTTTTGAGGACATCTTATATATTCGAGTTGGGTAAGTCCATTTTTGGTCTTGCATTTGCGAATGAATTACCGCATTTTTGACTGTTGGTGTAGTGACTTGCATTTGCGAATAATTTACCGCATTTTGGACTGTTGGTGTAGTGACTTGCATTTGCGAATAATTTACCGCATT
Source organism: Taudactylus pleione (assembly GCA_031769625.1). Classification (NCBI taxonomy): domain Eukaryota; kingdom Metazoa; phylum Chordata; class Amphibia; order Anura; family Myobatrachidae; genus Taudactylus; species Taudactylus pleione. The sequence goes on along the minus strand of JAUIMM010000012.1, from coordinate 13,948,909 downwards.
TTTGACTGTTGGTGTAGTGACTTGCATTTGCGAATAATTTACCGCATTTTGGACGGCTTATTCATCATATAATCCAGTTTTGCTTTTCCCTTTTCCATTTTTGGGGTCCATTTGAACCCTATTTGACGTACGGTGTGCAATGTAGTTTTCATCGATGGCCAAATGTGTTTTTCCGTTATTTTCTGTGTTGGCTTGCAACAATTTTTTACCTAAAAAAAAACCCTTTAAATTTTTGACGTCTCATTGTTGCCTTTTTTACAGTTTATACATATCATGACAATACCCCGGCATGTAAGCAGCTATGGATGGTATCAGAAAGCTAAGTTGTTTTTTCTTACTTTTGGGGTGGGTCAAAAGCCTTACATTGTAAACTTTGAATTTCAGATAGATCTGGGGCGAATTGTTCTGGCCCTGCTCCCGGAAGACGACCAACCTCAAACTCGTCCCAGGCGTAGGCATCGTAGGCATGCAAGGCCCCAGATATTTCAAACACGTGTCACCCTTTTTGGAATGCCCGATGATGAGGTTTTAAGACGCTACCGTCTACCTCCCAAGATCATCATAGACACTCTCTCATTAATAGAAAGTGATCTTGAGCGGCAAATTGACAGTCCAACAGCAATACCACCACTGACGCAATTTATGGCGGTGTTACATTTCTGTGCCTCAGGATCGTTTCAAACAACGGTCGGAATAGTGGCGGGCATCTCCCAATCCTCCTTTTCCCGGATCCTGAGGGCAGTGATGGAGGCACTTTTCAAGCACCTCCATCATTTTATTAAAATGCCTTTGGATATGGGTGCCCTTAGTGTGGCCAAGGCCAATTTTTACCAAATAGCTGGCTTCCCACACATCATAGGGGTTGTGGATGGTACTCACATACCACTTCAGCCTCCAGCACGGCTGGAGGCCATATTTAGAAACAGGAAACACTATCACTCCCTGAATGTAATGGTGGTATGTGATGCCTCCCTCCAGATCCTGTCCCTGAATGCTAAATTACCCGGAAGTGCTCATGACTCCTTCGTCATCCGGCAATCAGGGATATGGCAGAAATTAACCAACCTACAAGCTGGTGATGCGTGGCTTCTGGGTAAGTGGAGACCTTTAGTACATAACAATGTTAAGCTTGATACACAGTGTTCCTGATGTGGTCTATTTTTGTTCACAGGAGACAGTGGATACCCTTGCATGTCCTGGCTGCTCACTCCTTATTTGGCTCCCACACCAGGGCCACAAAGTGCGTATAATTCCGCACTTACAGCCACCAGGCAAGTGGTGGAGCGCTGTATCGGCCTTTTAAAAGGCCGATTCAGATGCCTCCACCGCTCTGGTGGCGAGCTCATGTATGTGCCGGATATGGTGTCTAAAATTGTGGTCCTGTGTGGGATATTTCACAACATTGCCATAAGGAGTGGTGTCCCAATGCAGCCAGAGGATGCCTTACCTGAGGATGGCCCCCCCGAGGTTGGTCGAAGGTCAGTATGTGGGGGGGCCATACGCGATGATGTGGTGGCCAGATTTTTTAGGTAAGTTTGTTCAAAACTCCAGTGTTTATACCTAATGTGTTTTTTTTTTTTGGCAAACATCTAATTTATTTTTATTTTTCTCACCATCTTCTGTTTGTTCACATAATCTTTGGCACTCCAACGCTCACTACTTCCTGCTACCCTTACCAAACCTGGATCTGGTCCTTTTGGGCATATATTCTGGAACCCATATCGCAACGCCATGTTTGTGGAATCATGTTGGCATGGTCCTTCGTCAACCAGTTCTTGATTTTGTGTTTTTATTTATTTTTTTCTTGGTATGTGTTGTATTTGAATTTATCACTGTGTATTTTTTTTGGGAGTGACCACTTTGTTTTCTCTGTTATGTGGTGAATAAATGTTTGAAGAGTGAAATGGTCTTCCTTTTTTGGGACGTTAACAGCAAGTGTAACCAGGTTAACACAAGTTACATTTGACTAAGGGGTAAACCAGTACTGACGCCAGATGAGCAAAACTGAAATATGTTTTCAGCTTTCCAATCCACACCAAAAGGAAGCCTGGCCCAACCTTGGGATTTGTAAGATTGGCCTAAGCAGCTTGCGCACCAAGTAGGAACCTGGAAAATGTAGAAATCTGAAATTGACACTAAACCCAAAAAGGGAAATTACATTGTTACTGTTATGTGTTTCTGGTGTCTGTTTGACATACAAAGACAAAACACAATCTAACTTTTACAAAAGGGAAATCCTTGCAGGAACTTATGTCAGGCTAAACTATCTTGGTTTTGGTTTTTCAAAATGAGCCACAACGTATATTTGTCTTTAAAATTTTATTGGGAAAATACAACAAAAAAAAAAAAACTAATGCCGAAGGAGGCCAGACAGCCGGTCGAGGGCCACCAGAAGGCCGATTACATGGTGGCGCATCTGCCCCACAACATCCGCCACCTCTTGCCGACGCCTCTGTTCCTCTGTGGGTGAGAAAAGTGTGTGGGTTAATACAACAATAGGGACTCCACAGAAAAACATTAATTAAAAAACAAATCACTCCTAAACCCAAAAACATAAATAAAAAGTGTGGGCTGGCAAAAATACAAGGCCTAGGTACAAATTCCCACAGGTATGATATGTGTATGCTTAAATCACCAGGAAGAGGTAAAGGCAAACCTTCACAATCAACAAAAGTCAAGCCACAAAAACACGAAGAAAGGCACGACACATGATTACATACAAACAGTTTGTGCTTTAAAAAAAAATAATACAAAACATACCGGGAAAAAAATCGGGAGCTCCGGCAAAACCTCCATGATCCTCCTCGGAGGATCCGTCATTCCCCAAAGAATGGGGCGGAGTTATGCTGGACTCCGGGGAGGGGGTAATTGGAAGAGGGGTGGGTGGAGGAGAGGGGGAAGTGGGACGGAGGGGAAGGAGTCCCGACATTTCCGGGAGAGGGTCTGGGAAGGATGGGGAGGAGTGGGGAATAGGGGAAAGATTTGGGGTGGAGTGTTGGCTGGGGGTTGGGGAGAGTGGGCGGGAACACCGACGTTGACGGCGGAGTCTTGGCTGTCCCCCTAAAATATGTCAAATAAATTGCGTTTAGTTTATGGACAAATCCGGCCAAACAAACAAAAAAAAAAAAAAAAAAAAAAAAATAGCAGTAGAATTAAAAATTCATAAAAAGAGGGAAAACATGCAGACGCAGATATGAGTACAAATAATAAATAGAACAGACAGGAAAACATGCAGACGCAGATATGAGTACAAATAATAAATAGAACAGACAGGAAAACATGCAGACGCAGATATGAGTACAAATAATAAATAGAACAGACAGGAAAACATGCACACGCAGATATGAGTACAAATACTAAATAGAACAGACAGGAAAACATGCAGACGCAGATATGAGTACAAATAATAAATAGAACAGACAGGAAAACATGCAGACGCAGATATGAGTACAAAAAATAAATAGAACAGACAGGAAAACATGCACACGCAGATATGAGTACAAATAAAAAATAGAACAAACATGAAAACATGCACACGCAGTTTGCCCCACAAACACAAACATTAAAACCACAATACATAACACTTACTTGCCAGGATCTGCATGCGAAAGCATGCCAGCAAGCGGGGCGTTCGCCGTTGCAGGTCGGACCACCTGCGCTCCAGCTGCCCGATGTTGCGGCGTGATCCAAAGGACCGCAGGCGGGACCGTACCTCCGCATACGCGGAGCGCTTCTGCCGGTTGGTCATGGGTTCTGGCTGGCTGGTGATCCGGCGATCCATTACCTCCGTAAGCACCAGCAGCTCACGTCTGGTGAATGCGGAGGCTCTCATGATGGCAATGGTGTTTTTCTTAAAAATCATTTTTGATAAAGTGTGTAAAAATTTTCTGATTGGCTAATGTATTTTGGAAATTAACAGGAGCAATTTTATTGGTTAGTGTATGAGTCATGTGTTCGACAGGGCCAGAAATCTCTGGAGAGTTAGGATAGGCTTGATGCAGTGACATGCGTAAGCAAATTTAAATAAAGAAATGAACCCAGGGAAATATGCGGGGATACACAGCAATAGTACAATTGTTTAATTGTGGTTCACATGTTTTTTAAACAATACAAGCGAATGTTTCATCCGTACGTATTCTGCGGGTAAACACAAACACAGACAAGAGTAAAGTTTCTTGCATTGTGTTGAAAAAAAACAAACAATTAAGCTAATTGATACATTGATTGGCATGATACGATTGATGGAGGTAGGCAGAATAAAGGAGCAGGTAATCGACATCTGACAAGGCCACTTCCTGTTTATACTTGTGCGTGCGTTCCTTTCAAGCCATTTCGGGGATGTACGCTCGCTATTTCGTACGCTCGTTAGTTAGAGGAGGGGTCGTCAGAGTTTAGGGAGGAATTTTAGATGCGAACGAAAATACGAGCGAGCCATTGAATTTAAATATTTTTGTACGTACGCCTAACGTACGTGCGCCCGCTTGCGTGCGGCTCTGAATGAGGGCCTATATTCCTTATCATATGCGCGCACACATACAAACTAGGGTTAATTTTTGGTGGGAGCCAATTAACCTACCTGTATATTTTTGGAGTGTGGGAGGAAACCGGAGTACCCGGAGGAAACCCACGCAAGCACAGGGAGAATATACAAACTCCGCACAGTTAGGGCCGTGGTGGGAATTGAACCCACAACCTCAGTGCTGTGAGGCAGTAATGCTAACCATTACACCGTCTGTGCTGCTACTTGGCAAATATAAGACATTGTGGATGCTCTAAACGCTGATTATGATTATGTCATTGTCCAATGAAAAGATCTCAGGGACATGATGATAACTAGAGCCATGCATGGTGCAGATCACTGTGTTATATGATCTTATATGAGGCTGAACTACAAGCCCCTGTGCAGAGCAGAATTTCATCCATACTGGCATTTGCTAAACTTGTCCATGATGAGGAAACACAGCATAACTAGACGCTGAATTTGGTAATATGATGACACTCACACCTGAAGAGGGCACATCAATTGATGAAGGCTTGGTTAGTTATGCGAAATCTCTACATACAGTGACTAATTGGTCTACCGCAAAAAAAAAAAAACAGGATTAGTTTTATGAATCTGATGCTGATATACGGAAGCTCGTTGAGGAATCAAGGTGCGTCCTAAAGAATTCAACATGAGTAATGCAGAATCATCCAGTAGGAACTCAAATTGAAGTTGCGAGAACTGAAAACTCGGTGGTGGCTTGCAAAGGGTGAGGAACTACAGCATTTTGCAGATACCAACCAGACTCAAAATTGTGTTCGGACCCAGATGTAAGCAGATAGCCCCAGTCTTCTCGCGTGATAAAACCAAGCAACTTGCTGATCTCGAGAACATTCCTGCACGATGGGCCGAACACTACAATAAAGTGTTAAACCATGGCAGCCAGGTAGTAGACCAACCCTACATAAGCTTGCTTGAGAATTTGAAGATCCACCATCTGGTCCAGATAGTCTGCATGCAGAAGTCTATAAGTATGGCTGTACAAATATAAAAAACAGATGATACTAGCTGATACTGAATATCTTGGAGGCAAAAGCCATACCTCAGGACTAGAAAGACGCTTCCATATGTAAACTGTACAAAGGCAAGGGCGATATGTCGGATTGCGGATCGTACAGGGGCATAGCTCTGCTTAGTGCAGCTGGTAAAGTTCTGAGTCATATTAACAATATATATTTATGTTAAACATGCGCACACACACATGTAGCAAGCGTATATATTACATACACACTAACACACACTGTATACAGTGTACACTCATAAACACACACATACACAATAACACATAGGCATGCACAGTATACACACACTAACACACATATATACAAATTAACGGGAGGTAGTTATGAGACCAGTGACATCAGAATCCCGGCAAGGTGGAACACCGAAGGAAGCCAGCCAGAGTGAGGTAAGTTTGGGGCGCCATTAGTGTTAGCCACGGGGGGAGAGTTAGATTTAGGGAGCATAGCAGGGTTAGATTTGGGGGGGAGGTTAGGGTTAGGCACCCCTATGGGAGAGGGTTAGGCACTCCCGGGGTGGAGGTTTGGGTTAGGCAACCCCCTCAGGAGGGTTAGGTTTAAGGAGCGGTAAGAGGGGGTTATGGTTAGGCACCCCTGGGGGGAGGTTAGGGTTAGGCACCACTAAGGGAGGGTTAGGGGGGGGGAGAGGGGATCTTCTCCCTTCGGGCTGCCAGCAACCGGATATGAACCGGGACTTCATACTCATTCTAAATTAACACGTGCATACACATATATACTGTACATATTAACACATACACAGTTTGCACAAAATAATACATAAAGTATATACATACAAACACATACATACATGCACACACATACTGTATATACACAATAAACCAATAAACCAGTACACAACACATACACTTACATTTTTATGCTGAAGGTTTGTAATGGGGCGGGCACCTCACATCATTAGGCCCTGCCCCTTGTGCCGTAATGCCACGATTTGCAGGTAATATGGGGGAGGGATTTACTGTATAGGCTCCACCACCACTTTGCCAACTGTAATGGGGGGATTTGTCCATCAGGGGGGGTTTCTAAGTACTCAGAACCCTCCCCTGCTTGCACTAGTTGTGGGAGCCTCTCTGTGTGTGGGGGCCTTGGGACAACCGCTCCTGTCGTCCCCCCACACACACGCACCTTAATTCGGCCCTGCTGAACACGCTGGCAGAGTAACTGCTACCGGAGAGTCAAGGATTCATCCTAATAGAGGCACGGTTGATGCAATCTTTGTTGTTAAGCAACTTCAAGAAAAAGCCTGGAACAACATCAGGCTCTGTATATGTGCTTCGTCGACCTTGAGAAAGCTTTGACAGGGTACCGAGGACTGCTCTTTGGATTACGCTCGAGAAGATTGGATGTCTTGCGAGGTTGATTAACAGTAAACCAATTCCACGATGGCATGATGGCCAGAGTACAACATGAAAATGACTTCACAGACAGATTCCTAGTCACCAGCGGTGTGAAGCAAGGCTATGTATTGGCTCCCACACTCTTCACCATTTACTTCGCTGCTGTGATGAATGAAGCTCTGAAGAACTGCAGTGGACAAATACAAATAAGCGCACAGGAAAAGAAATTGCAGATGCACTATTCAATCATAACTGTTCAAATTGAAATGTATATTGTAATTATATATCATATCAGAGGTAGTTAGCACATCGTTGGCCAATGATACTGGCCTGCCCACCAACATCAAGGTCAACTCATCGAGCAGGTCCCTAACACTCTGGGGTTCACATCTGGGGCGCAGAGTACCCCAAAAAACAGCCCAGCCAAAGACCCCCCAGGGCATCACATGAAAGAAAGATGACAGTGAAGTGTTATAAAGTATCACGTGTGTGAAGATAGCTAATGAGTGTTGAAATAGTTACAAAAGTAAAGAACGTGTGAAAAAATACATGAATAATAAACAAACGTAAAGAGTGATATAAAAAAAGTGACTGTGTATTAAGTTGTGATGCCCTGAAGAGGCCCAGCCAGAACAGCTCAGGGGGCCCCACACCCAAACACTCACCCCAAATAAACTGACACTATATATAGATAGGACTTACTTTGGATTATGCCTGTTACCAAGTGCAATCAGATGCTCGTTCTCTGTTTAAAAACGTAAGGACTGGTAAGAGCATCTTTGACCTTTCTCGTTTTAGGGCAAAACATAGAGTCAGACAAGTGTTAGAAGCTCTGTATGCCAATGATGTTTGCCTTATGGCTGACAGCATGAAAAACTTGCAGCAATACGTGGGCCACTTGTATGAGTCGTGCCGCAAATTCGGCCTAGTGATAAGTGTGTCGAAAACCCAGATACTGAAATAACCTGTAAAAGGTACACCTGCGAACGACGCTGTTGTCAACCTGGGTGAAAAACAACTGGAAAAAGTACGATAATACTATATGGGAAGCATAATAAAGACAACGATCGACAACAATTGCATCGAGTCCGAAATTGCTACACATATTGGCAAAACTGCTGCTGCTTTAAGCAAACTCAACCAGAGAGTATGGAAGTCTCATGATCTCCAACTGCAGACTAAACTCACTATATAAAAGCAATCGTGCTTCCCTTATTGCTGTACACCTCTGAGACCTGGTGCTTCTACAGGGAAGACATTAGAAGACTGGACACCCTCCACCTGATATGTCTCCAGACAATTCTGCATGTGAATTGGCAGGATCGTGTTCCAAACTCAGAGATTCTTTGTCAGATCAAGATGAATGGCATAGAATGTTTGCTGATGTGGGGTCAGTTGAGATGGTATGGACACCTAGTGCGGATGAATGACTCAAAGGTTGCCGAAGTCGGTTTCTTACTCCAAGCTTTCGAGTGGAAAGCGCAAGGCTGGGGGTCAATACCTGCGGCACACGGATGTCTTGAAGCATCACCTGGAGTGGTGAAATGCTGTCAAATATGGAACTGACAACTTTCAAAGCCAAAACCATGCATTTTGCAGGGCCGGATTAAGGTCTGTGGGGGCCCCTGGGAAACAAACATGTGGGGGCCCCTATTAAATGTGACGAACTGGGGGTATGTGCAGTAGTGGTGCCCTTTATGCAGTGCACCCAGTAGTAGTGCCCCAAGGAGTGGTGCCCCCTATGCAATTCTTCCATTAGTAGTGCCCCCAGTAGTCATGCCCCCAGTAGTAATGCCCCCTGTGGTAGTGTCCCCAATAGTAATGCCCCATGTATAAATACCCCCAGTAGTAATACCACTGTAGTTGTGCCCCCAATAGTAACGCCCCTCAGTAGTCATGCCCACTGTGTGTGCCCAATAGTATTGCCCCCTGTATAAATGCCTTCAGTAGTAATACCCCTGTAGTTGTGCCCCCAGAAGTCATGCCCCCTGTGGTAGTGGCCCCAGTAGTAATTCCCCCTGTAGTAGTACCCTCTGTATAAATACCCCCAGTAGTAATGCCCCTGTATTAGTGCCCCTAATAGTAATTCTCCCTCTGTAGTAGTGCCCCCAGTAGTAGTGCCCCAGTAGTAATGCCCAGCCTTCACGTAGTAGATCCCCCAATAGTAATGCCCCCAGAAGTGGATCCCCCAATAGTAATGCCCCCTGAGTAATGCCCCTAGTAGTAATGCCACCCAATAGTAATGCCCCCCAGTAAAGCCCCTAGTAGTAATGCCCCCCCACCCGAGTAATGCCCCCAACATTAATATCCCCCCCCCCCGAGTAATGCCCCCAGTACAAAAGCCGCTTGCACTAAAATAAAAAAAAGCTAATGCTTATCTCGGCTGCTCCTCTGTACTATGGGAGAGACGTCATGACGTCTCTCCCATAGTGCACTGCGTGAGCCGGAGCTCACGAGTGGGCTACAGTCTCCGGCTCCGGCTTCGGCTGCCGCTGCAGGGATGGAGATGCGCGCCCGTTGTTTACAATCTGGCAAATGGTGCCTCCCTGCGGCTCCAGGGTTAGGTTGACCAGAGGAGGCGGAACTGGTTCCGTTTCCTCAGGTTCATATTAACCCCATTGGGTGTGTGGGGGCCCTTCAGGTGTGGGGGCCCAGGGATGATCACCCCTGTCACACCAGCCCCCCCCCCCCCCCGTTAATCCAGCCCTGGCATTTTGTGTTGAATGATTCACTTTGGTAGCCACCCAAGCATTAATGATATAGTACGAAATTTAAAAGGTACTTATCATTGAGGCCATCACTCTAATATTTCTGATCTTAGATCTGACAAGAACCTAATATCATTTGAAAGTACTAGCCAGTCAGAAAAGTAATCAAAATCTGTCACCTGTTACAGCATGTAAATGTTTGCATTCGCATTGCGATTGCAGCCTGACATAAAGACACCCACTTCGGAATCCCGATTGTCCGGACAGGTAAGTGTCTTCTATTTCCCCGGCAAAGGGAGGGTTAGGTTTAGGCACCCACAGGGGGATGCTAGGGTTAGGTACCTACCCGGGAGGGTTAGGTTGCGGAGAGGGGGGATTAGGGATAGGCTCCACTAGGGGGAGGTTAGGGTTAGGCACCACCCCCGGTATTTCATATCAATTCCCTGATATTAGTTGTCTGCACTGCTGATCCTACACATCATTATGCGCATCATAATCTGTAAACTGGCGATCACCTGGGATCGTAGGCTATAAAGAGGGAGGTGGCCAACGTCAAGCCAAAGCTGTAAATACATAGTGCCTCACGTGACCATAGTCTTGCAGGATTGGGCGCCCTCCAAACAGTCTGAGCACCGGAGCTCTGTAGTGTGTTACAATGTGCATGTTACACATACATAATGATATATATGTATAAATGAGTATGGTAACAATCTGCCAATTTGCCAACCATTACTAATAAAATGATGAGCCACTCACAATGGAAGATCTGTAATTTGCTGAAAATGATCTGCAAATCACTGAAAACTATCTGTAATGTATGGGCGTCGTTGAATCGTTTTTTTCTGATTCCTGATGTCTGGGCCCCATTAGACACTGATTGGTTGCTTTTACCAACTACTCCACTTTACTTCTCTCTAAGACTTGATACAGCTCCCCCAGAGAGAGAGAGAGAGAGAGAGAGAGAGAGAGAGAGATGTGGTGATTTAAAAAACAACTGTTTTTTTTCCAGAGGTTTTGCCTAAGTAGGCTAAATGTGATGGTTTTGAAGACCACCAAGAAAAATCCCTCTTAAACTGACAGTTTCATTAAACTGCATTTTATCACATCCCCCCCCCCTTCCCCCTCCCCACAAGAGCCCAGTGCTGCTCACTTCTGCTACTAATGGGCCTGTATCAAACTTATAACTGAGGGCCTGATTCAGAGCCGGACGCCCTCCTACATGAAAATGGAGCGGCCTCTTGGCCGCTCGCATAGCTGTGGGTGACCACCCACAGCATATGCGATTGGCCAAAAAGACCATCGGGCTTGCGACGGAGACCCTGCGGTAGGGTCTCGCTGCCGCAAGCCCTGGAGTGATTTTGGCTCTATCAGAGCCAAAATCACTCCCACTGACATCACTACTGATGTCAGTGGGGCCGGCTTCAGACGGTAGGCGTTCCCATGGGAACACCTCCGTCTGGCAGCCATGCCCCCGGCACGCCCACCAAAGGGGGTGTGCTGTCAATCAACATCAACAGCACGCCCCCCTTGGTGCAAGACCCGGAGCGACGGCTACCCCGTCGCTAGCCGGTTCTCGCGCATGTGCACGACGGAGCTCCCTCCGTCGTGCGCATATGCAGTAGGGCACCATCGACCCGCTTGCGAGCGTCCTGCGCTCGCGAGCGGGTCTGAATGACCCCCTGTGTTCTTGATTGCCCATCCCATGAGCTTACTATTCATATGAATGAGAAGTTAAAGAGGGACACCGCAGCCCAACAGAGACAAGCAAGAGATAGTAGGAGAGAGGGGATTGGGTATGAGATCTCGGCGGTCAGGATGTCGGCGATCAGAATACTGACAGCGGCATCCCGACAGTCAGAGTCCCGACGTGTGCAGGTAAGTACCCTAACCCCTAACTCTCCCCTAACCCACCTTTCCCGCAGCCTAACCCTCCCCTACCGCAGCCTAACCCTACCCCCCCACCACAGCCTAACCCTCCCCCTAGTGCCTTACCCAATAATTACCGACAGGATATCAGCTGTTGAGATTCTGGAGCCGTGATTGCAACTGTTGTCGGGATTCCAGCGCTGGGATTCTGACCGCTTATATGTGGGCTGGACTACAGGTGCGTCCAGGAGGAGACTACAGATTGGAGGATTGTTGTACCACAGGTAAGTAGAATAGTGTATTTTATCATAACATAGTGAATGTCAAACCAAATCAAATATGAAAAATGACAAGAACACTCCATGCCTGGCAGATGCTTTGATCAAAGTCAAGTGCTTGGTCAAGGCTAGTATTCTACAACCATTCATCATAATCTTTAACTAGGATCATGGAATTTCCATGCTTGTCGGGAACAATAAGCTCATCATTTTGAACATATGAATGTATGTAAAGTGTAATGCTTTTTAAACCATACTTACCTACTCTCCCGGAATGGCCGAAAATTGGGTGGCGCGTTCGCAACCCAGAAGAGTGGGCATAACAGTGGTCGGGGCCACGATGACGTGCCACCACACCCCCTGCACAGCCCACCTTTCCGGCCACCACGCCCCCTTCGTGCCGACCTGGCTGCTCCCTACCGGTGGAGGGGGCAGCAAAATCGGTGAGTATGTTATAAACCAAACCAAACTAACACAGTGGTTCCTAAGCTCAGTCCGCAAGATACCCTGACAGTTCAGATTTTATGGATATCCATGCTTGAACACAGGTTCCCACCCACTGCGCATGTCAGAGATGGGACAGACCATAGTGAATTATTATATAAATAATCAAACCAAATGAAAACTATGTAGAACATTCCATCAGGCACAACCCAGCATGTGTTACATCAATTGTAATCACTAGAGGGCACTAGACATCCACTCACTTTTCATAAAACAACCTTTGCGAGCACCTCTCAGACTGTCTGAAGTTGTGAAGTTGTTCACTCCACATTACAGAGGCTGTCTTGTTACTGAGAAAGCAGGCTGAGCCTTTTTCTGTTACATAACTGGCCAAGAAGCAGAATCCTATAATCCGTTTAACACCAAAGTGTTCTACAGAAGCATGTTTTTTAGAAAGGTCATATGGGGAGATAAATTGCATGTGGGTATTTTATATGCTTTTAGTAGAAAATGTAAATTCTTGATCTGGGATCTTTTATTGAAGTCTGTTTTTGTTTAAGACGTGCCACTTTCTTACACACTGCAGGGTTATGCAGAGAGCATGCACTGCTTGGGAACAATTGAGATTATTTAGCTGATAAAGCTCAACAGAGGCAGAGGGACTGAGACTTAGGGGTAAGTTTACTAAAACGTCATGATGGGTTTATTGGTCGTTTTTCCGTCAGACTTGCAATCCGCCCATTTACTAAAGGCAAAACTGATGAAAAAAACAACCAAATGACCGGATTTAGAATACTTTAGAACATCAGCTCACTATGAATTTTTTTTTATATTTAAAAGAATAGAAACCCCGGATATACTAAGTGTCAGGTTTAGAATCTGGGGTGCCAGAGCAACAACAAATTATTGCATGTTTTACTTGCTCAGCCTGCACACCCATAAATGTCCGCCAATAGATCTGTTGGGCCTTGGTACTAGATGGGGTATGTCAACTCCCCATTATGAATACTTGTGCTCTCTGAAGAAGCAGTGTGCTGTTATTTTGACACCTCTACCTGCACTTCTGCCTACTTCCACTTCTAAACTTCTGATCCCTACATATTTGACTACTCCAAGTAATACTGGCCATACACCTGCACGATTTCGGGCCGATTGCCCGATTTTCGACGGGTCATAAGATGGATCTTGTGAAAATCGTGTATTTTTTTAGCAAGATATGATCCGATGCGCGCTCCCGCAGCTCCTATAATCGGCTTATGATCAGATGTGCAGCACATCTTGTCCATCGTATCGTGTGCAGATCGTGCCGTTTATTTTGTTCATGCGATCCATCGCGCGGAAATTCATGTCATTTCAATTACTGAGCCCGTGAGACACAGGATCGATCTTATGACAGATCCTGTGCTAAGAAAAACAACAAACATGCTGCCAGGACTGCCAGGGAGCTCCGGGGAGTCGGAGGGAATTTGTATGATGAATTGGATCTTATGCTGGTCGTGTAGGTGTATGGCCAGCTTTAGGCAGCCACTGTGTTAGATTTTGGGGTCTCAAATGGTTGCCCCAAAAGTATCCAGACCTGGCCTCACTCTCTACAGCCCTGTATGTAAACAGCTGTTTGAGGGTGTACATCTCCTCAAGTGCAAAATCAATTCAGAAAGCATACAGGGAATAACGCTAATCTCATAAAGATTTTTAAAACATTTTTTACACTTTTTTCTTTATTGAAGAAACATGGAAAATAGATTCAATTATAGTACAAAAGTATAAACAAAACCTTTTAGAGTCAATTATAACATCACATATTTGTTTACAATACAAAAACAAAGACAATATGGAGGAACTCCAGAACCGGACCAAACTACCCCAGTATATTAAAAGATATCGGTGGATCCTGAAGGAGGATACGAGTCTTGTACCACAAAGTGTTACAGAAGCAGTGATGGATAGCCTCCTTAGTGGAAGCAGGGAGAACCTCAATATAACTCTCCCATGTTGCAAAGAATCGTTTAATACGTGTTTCTTTCAGGAGGGAAGCTTCCAGCCAATCCATATGAAAAATAAAGTAAATGTTGTCTTTAAACATTTCAAGGGTTGGTGGAGAGCTTATATCCATGAATGCAAAATGGTTTTGCAGCAAATTGCTAATAGCAACCTTTTAACATCTCTAGGAACCCGAGTGTCAACAGGTATAAAGCCAAATATAGCCCATTCGGGCATTAGTTCGACATAATTCACTAAATGAGAAGTAGCAAAACGCAAAACCCCCAACCAAAATCATCTGATAAGAGGACATGCCCAGAAACAGTGGTAAAGATCAGCAGATGATTGTCCACATTTGGGGCAGGCAGAATCAGCTAAAATTCCCATGAGAAAACCTCTATGAGGGGAGATATAGGAACGATGAAATATATTAAAATACATTTCTGTAGATTTAGCAGCAGCAAAATGTCTTAATGGAATATAATAACATATTAAGAAGATCATCTGTAGATAAGGAAGGAAAAAATTCCACATACCAGTTTTTAAAGAAGAGTACTAAAAAATCTATACTAACAAGAAATAGCTCCCTTAGTATGAGGAGGCTGCAATAAAAAGGTGTCCAGAGGGCTGCTCCAATCTCTCTGGGATTATTTGATAAATTTTATTTACATAATATTGGGCCTGGAGAAAAGATAATCCAAAAACACCAATAACAGGGAATTAAGCTATAGCTGCAGAGTAAAGCTGGGCATCCACTATACAATTTTCTGTCAGATATCTGTCCAATCTGGCTGGTTGGAATGAAAACCTGGTAATGTATGGGAGCAAACGACAGTTGATTATATGGTTTTAAACACTGAAAAAAGGACAACATTTTTTTTTTAAATTGGTTACATTTGTGTTTTAAGTTTAACCAATTTGTCTGAACAACAATTTTTGGCTATTTTCCAGTGTTTGTGAGCAAATGGACGATTGTCATTTGCTCCCATACATTACCAGGTTTTCATTCCAAATTGTATAGTGGATGCCCAGGTTAAGATAGCAGTTTATGTGATTGGGGGTCAATTAATTGACCCACTGAATGAAGTGCTCCTGATTTCCAGACAGAAAAAATAGGTGTCGCTTCACCATTTTGAAAACTCGGATTGTGTAGGATAGGTAAAAAGACAAAGATTACTGCACTTGGTGTTGATATAAATTGCATTCAGATTGAAAAAAATTAATATAAAACGATTTGCTCTCTATTAGTAAACAGGAGGCTCTATTGGGGAAATACCATTTAATGGTTGAATAATCAAAGCACAAACAATAATAAAAATAGAATCTAAAGTCAATTGAAACACATGAATAGCAACATAAATATATAGCAGCATGTAAACTAAGATTGCATATACATATGCACCCAAATCCTAGTCGCTTGAAATTGGATACAAAATATCTATTTATTCAATCTGAGGGCCTGATTCAGACCCGATCGCAAGCGCTGAGTGCTCGCAACTGGGTCGATGTTTGCCCACTGGGCATGCGCACGACGGAGCCGGCTCCGTCGTGCGCATTCGCGAGACCCGGCTAGTGACGGGTGCTCCGTCGCTCCTGGTCTCACACCAAAGGGGGCGAGCTGTCGATGGTGATTGACAGGTCGCTCCGTTTGTTAGGCGTGGCCGGGGGGTGGCTTCACAAACGGAGGCGTTCCCAAGCGTACGCCTGCCGTTTGTGGGCTGCCCCACTGACATCACCAGTGATGTCAGTGGGACAGCTTCCGGCTCTGTTAGAATCAGAAGCTCTGTGGGGCTTGCGGCCACGAGACCCTACCACAAGGGTCTCCTCGCAAGTCCGATGGTCGCGATGGTCTTGACTATCGTGACCATCAACCTGGCCGCTCACTATAGCTGTGGATGGTCACCCACAGCTATGCGAGCGGCCAGGAGGCTGCTCCAAAAAAAAAAAAAATGCCCTTATTCAGAGTGAGCGCTTTTTCAGAGCGTCCGTTTCTGAATCAGGCCCTGAGTTCCAAACCAAATGGAAGGGTTACTTTGTTGCAGTCGTCTCCTTTCACAGATGGAATGTCAATTTAGTGAAACATAAGTCAGGTGTAGGAAAAGTAAATTAATTGAACAGGACTGATGTCATTTAAATTTGTGATGTAAAAGCAGCCAAATTTTTGTTGGTCATGAGAAGAGGGTTGTCAAGTATCTCAGAAGGTATTTTCTGATCTATCAAATGTAAAAAAGCAACCAGAGAGATGTTAGGCAAAACATTTTGTTCTAATGGAGTGTTAGCATAGATCTGATGAGTCGTCAACCAATCCTTCAAATAACGAAATAGGGCAACATAATTATATGTCAATATATCCAGAAAATTAAGACCCCCATTATACTTTGGTTGGTAAAATATAATCAGTCCAAGCCACGCACGCTTGTTGTTCGAAATAACATTGTGAAATAAGCGAGTTATATAGGTAACATCTTTTCAAGACAAAAGAATAGGAAGTACTTGGAGGAGGTAAAGGAGTTTTGGAAAGTAGACCATACATAGGAGGTTCGCCCTACCCAAATAAGATAACTGAAGATGGCTCCGTCCCCCCAATGCAACAGTAAGAGTATTCAAAACTTTGCCAATATTAAATTTGTACAGATCATGAATGTTTTTTGGAAGAATAATCCTCAAGTAGGAAAGTCGCCCTTTGGTCCACTTAAGAGGCAAATATGATGCCCATGATGGACGACTAAATCCACGTTTGAGATGAAAGGCCTGTGATTTGTCAAAATGAACAAAAACACCTGAAATTGGTCCAAACCTACCAAGCAACTCTAATAAGGGGCCCAAAGACGACCTAAGGTTGGCAATATATACAAGGACATCATCTGCAAATACTGTGACTTTGATTTCTGTGTCACCAATACTGTATATATGCCCCGTAGAGTAGGCCAAGTCTCAAGGATCCTAAGTATTGGGTCAAGGTATAAATTAAATAATAAAGGAGAGAGGGGGCATCCCTAGTGAGCACCCCACGTCATTACAAAGGGATCACTTCTGGTACCGTTAATTAATAGGAATGTGGAGAGGGGTATAAAAAAACTTAATTAAATAGACAAAATCTGGTCCAAATGCAAGTAAAGTGAATACCTTGAAAAGGAAGGGCGAGGATACCGTATCAAATGCTTTGTCAGCGTCTTTGCTCAAAAGCATGTAAGGGACACTAGGGTTAAGGTTTGCCGCTACCACAGATACTATAGCAATACGAATACCCTTAACAGAGTGTCGCCCGCTAACAAATCCTAATTGATGAGGTGAAAGAAAAGAAGAGAAAAAATATTGTAACCTGTTGGAAATAATTTTTGATAAAATCTTAAGGTCAACATTTAAAAGAGTAATGGGACGGCAAGAATCTAATAAAGTAGGGTCGCGACCAGGTTTAGGGATGAAAGTCGTGAAGGCTTCATAAAAAGAGGGATACGAAGGGCATTTTTTGTGCATAATCTTTAGTTGCAAAATTTTAAAATGCTCACCCAGGTGTGCAGTGAGGATATTGCACATGTGCAATGTCCTGAGCTGTAATGTCGGAGTCAAGATAGTCAGTCTGGTCTGGGGTTAGGCAGGGTAATCTAGCCTTAGTAAGCAATGCATCCAAAGAAACATTGTCTGAAGGTGGAGCTGAATATAAATCACAGTAATATTTATGAAAGGCTGCAGAAATATCAGGGGTCTTTGTTCTCATAAAGGTTTTAATGTATAAAATGTTTACATACGGATTGATAATCAAATTGAAATATTTAAGAGAGCACCTATACAAATAATCTAAAAAAAAACATTCTAATAAAAAAATAAGAGTAATGGATATTACAAAAGCTGGTATTCAAACATGCAAATATTGTATACAGGTGTGTCCCCCTACACCTTTCTTCTATACATCACAGAGTACACCTAGCACAATTGAGATGCTCTGAGAGGAGCATACCGTATTTATCTTAAAATTTTGTGTCTTAGACGCATCACAGACACACTGAAAAGTCGCTCACAGTGTACTAGAAAGACCAGTCTGCAACATTAACCATACAGGAGCTGGTTTTACATATGGTTTGTGCACATCTCTGACGGTTAGAGATCTGCATACAGTATGCACAGGATCTGTTCTGCGCATGTGCAGGTCTTTTTATACGACTATGATCGCATTTCCCCCAAAATGGGAGAATGAATGACATGTTGAGTCTGGGCAGCACTGGGCTGCGCTCCTGAAAATAGGGGTGCATCTGACACATTTTTTGGGAGAGCAGAGTCCAGTGTCTGTGTCTTCTGAACAGAGTTACAGGCCCATAGCCCGGCCATCCTGAGTAACCTGAGAGCTATTCAGATGGCCGATGTTCACACAATTGATCCTATGCTGCATCTTTGGATGCAGCATCGGATTACTGAAGCTGGCAGGAGGCTGTTAATTAAACAAGATGCCTCCTGCAGCATTACCATATTGTAGCACAGTAGCTGCGTCCAAAGATGCAGTTACAATGCTACAGTACTGTACAGTGCTACTGCGTCCATCTCTGAATCAGACTGTCAGTCACACACAGATGTACAAGTGTCGCACATTAAATTGATCAGTGTGATCTAGCAATAGTTGCTCCCAATTGTTTTATTTATGTGAATGACACACATATTTTGAGCCAGTTGCTGAGGCTGGCATGCCGATAGGGGCTATTTGTCACGACTTGAGCAACACATCTGTAACAAAGGGACGGATATCAGGATCCAATAAATCAATGGTTAAGTAAATGAGTCTCCAGCAAACCAGCACTAATTTATTGAAAATTCTGAATAATTGAAATGTATAATGCGATTTTTCAAAGCCATATGATAAAGCCAATGCAGCACAAATTATCATCTGTGGTGGACATGATTGGCCGGCCGGATCGCTGCTGTCCTGCCATTATCAAAGGCAGTACACCAAAACCAAACCTGTTTCTGTGACATGACATTATCACTGTACACCTCAACAAGAGATGAATTTCAGCTGCTGATGTGCCCTTTACACGCAAAAATCTGATCACACTACACACCTCAATGTTTGACCATATTTCCACCAACATTGCCATCTTACAACTGATGCTGGCACAGTATGACTGATATGAGGCGCAGTCTAATGGGCGTGAGGGGAAGCAGTGGTCTGCCTGCTCTGGCCTGGTGGGAAATTAGAATAAAATAGAGAACATTACACATGTGAGAGGTCTTGTTACCTAACTTATTAAACCACCCTCATAGATCCATAAAGGAACTTAGGGCCTGATTCAGAGCCGGACGCTCTGACCAGAGCGCTCGCTCTGAATCAGGGCCCTCCTACATGAAAATGGAGCGGCCTTATGGACGCTCGCACAGCTGTGGGTTACCACCCACAGCTTATGCGAGCGTCCATGATGATGGTCGCAATGGTCAAGACCATCGCGACCATCGGGCTTGCGACGGAGACCCTGCGGTAGGGTCTCGCTGCCGCAAGCGCTGGAGTGATTTTGGCTCTATCAGAGCCAAAATCACTCCCACTGACATCACTAGTGATGTCAGTGGGGCCGGCTTCAGACGGTAGGCGTTCCCATGGGAGCGCCTCTGTCTGGCAGCCACGCCCCTGGCACGCCCACCAAAGGGGGCATGCTGTCAATCGACATCGACAGCACGCCCCCTTTGGTGCGAGACCCAGAGCGACGGAGAGCCCGTCGCTATCCGGGTCTCGCGCATGCGCACGACGGAGCTCCCTCCATCGTGCGCATGCGCAGTGGGGCAACATCGACCCGCTTGTGAGCATCCTGCGCTCGCGAGCGGGTCTGAATGACCCCCTTAGTAATGTAGAGTACTGTGCTAATATATTAGAGGCCAGCAGTGGATAATAATAACTGCAAAAAGTGAATAAATGCAAAATATAAATTATATTATATTATTTTAATCAGATATAAATTAATAAATTTTTCACTTTAGACAGTGTTCTCCGCAGGGTTTTTTTGGTGGGAGCTCCGTCTGGCAGTTTTCTTACACTGCCTGGTGCACAGGGCCGGCCTGGCTTGCAGAGTGTGTTGGCATGAACCAGGAGGGGGTGCTGGTCAGCGGAGGGCAGTTTGCTCACTGAGTGGGACCGCCTTCACTGGAGGGAGTATCCGCCACCTCAGCCTTGGCACTGATGGTGGGCTGCAGACATTGCGGCCTCAGCCCTGGCACTGATGGCGGGCTCTAGACATTGCGGCCTCAGCCCTGGCACTGAAGGCGGGCTGCAGACATTGTGGCCTCCCCCTCTCCAGCCCAGAGCCCGCCAGGAAGTGTGTGGGATGACAGGTGAGATGGTGCACGGTAGGCTTCTGCTTGACTAGTGGTCCACGCACCCCGGGCTACCTCATGGTGCCACTTGGCTTTGGGGGATTTCTGTTGAGAACACAGGGCCTGATTCAGAGCCGCTCGTAAGCGGCCACTCGTTCGCTCTGAGCGATGTTTGCACAACTGCGCATGCGTATGGGTCATAATGCGCATGCGCAAACCACTCATTGCAAAACAAGCGAGGGACTGCTATTTTGATTGACAGAATGTACCGTATGTGGGTGGTAACAGGGGAAGGTGCTTGAAAACGGGGAGTGGAGATCCGGACGCAGGCGTGTCTAACGGTCAAAAGGGCGTTTAATGGGAGTGCATAATTAGTAAAGGAGCGTCTTTTAGCCTGAACTGCTCGCAATGATTGCGGTAGGAAAATCCTACCACAAGCACTGCGAGCAGTTCAGATGCCTTTCGATGTACCCGATTAATCAAATAAATACCGGAGATGACGTGTGATGTGAACGGCAAAGGGGCGTCTTTACAAAATAGCGAGCGCATTTTTCATTCGCTCGCTCAGACATAGAGGCGTCAACAAACCGCAATGAGCGAGCGCACAATTTAAATAGCCAGCCCCTTTTTTTGAACGACCGTCCGCAAATTGCGTCCGGGTCTGAATCAGGCCCACTGTTAGAGATTAAGCTCCTCAATTATTACATGAAATGTAAAGATCAGTCTAGTCTAAAGAAGTCACAATGTATACAGTACAAATATTGTTTGCTTGATATTTTTCAGATGCTCTAAAGTACATAAAGAGAATCTGTAAATGCATACACAGCATATCAGTCACATAAAGAGGGTATATGAGAAAAGGTTAATGTGCAATGATAAAATGATCCCTAGACATCTGTGAAAGCTGCTTGAAGAGGAACCTATCTATCCAACCCTGACAGAGTCCTGGGTTGGCTGTCTCAGTAGCAGAGAGAGAGGTTATACTGTAGGCAATCAGTATGATATACCGCCGGCCGCATGTACAATTAACCATATTCTACCCCCTAACTCTAACCCTAACCCCCCCCATGTGCCTAACCTTAACCCTCCCCTAAGTGCCTAAACCTAAGTGTCCCGGGGGGTGCCTAACCCTAACCTCCCCCCGAGGGTGCCTAGCCCTAACCCCCCCTTCCCCTAGCCTAACCCTCCCAGGGGGCTGCCTAATCCTAAATCCCCCCTGGGAGCCCCTAACCTAACCCTCCACCCCCCCCCACCCCCCGTGGCTTTCCGCGCCCAGCTTACCTTCAATTGCTATTCCGGGTGTCGGACTCATTGGAAAATGACACCAAAAATGATTGTTTATTTTTTTTTTTTACATTTTTGTTCAGGTTAAATAGAAATATACTGTAAGTACCACCTCTAATGATCTAAATATGCTCAGCCCACAAAGGGGTTAACTAATGTTCCTAAACCACAGTACAAAATCACAGAGAATCCTAGCTGTGAGAAAATAGAGCAAAGAATCCTTTTAATCCCACTCCCCTGTTCAGTCAGTTATTGATTTTTATATCCTGTGAGAGAACTGATGAAAAGAGACCTTGTTTGAAAGCAGAGCTTGGATAAAAAATTCCTTAATCTGTGGACACAGCAGGCACTTGTGATGAGGGTCAGAAAAATGTTCTGCTGCACAATGGACACAATATCTGTTTGTATAGAAAAGTGTCAGTCAGGAGTGCGAAATTAGAGGTGACTTCTCACTGATCAAAGGTGCATCATTTTGGCAAACTTTCAGAAAATTTGCCATTTAGACACTTTAATCAATTTTAGAGATACGAAGCACAGTTGCCAACCATCAATAATTTACACAGACAATCCAATATTAAAATAACTGTATTATGATCATGTCCAGTGGTTGGGTTATGTAGGGGGATGTAGTGTCCTATAATATTTTATTATGCCTAGTGATCAGGGCATGTTGGGAATGTAGTGTCCTATGTGATACAATGTAATTGTATTAGCATCATGTTCAGTGATCAGGTAATATTGACAGTCCTCCAAGGTTCAATTAGCGACGTCACTTACCAAGGTTATGCACTGTGGGCATGATTCAGAGCTGCTCGTAAGCGGCCGCTCGTTCGCTCCGAGCGATGTGGCTCGTTTGTTACCATGGACATTTCTGGCCAGACACCACTGGTCACAATTATTACGCACCCTTGTTCAACCACTGCACTGACCAAGGTGGGAGGTAATGCTTCCATGAGGTAGTCCCGGGACCCATGTGACACCGTAGATGGAGGAATGTAGAATGTCTGCACAACTTCGGAAATGGAATGTACCATCAGTCGGGCACCTGCTATAATGCACTATCATGCCCTGTTCGCACTCTGATATTTACGTTGCCTTGCTATGCGCAGTTGCCCACAAATGTACAAAAGTCGCATATCAAATGAATTAGCACAGTGTTCTGCTGTGTTCTAGTCACATCACATTGCAATTTAGACACATTTTTGCCCCAAAAAAACAACCAATGCTATCAGAGTTGCACGGGACCTGGCAGCTCACACGCATAAGTATGTGATCCGGGGTAAAATGATACAGCTGGGCTTCTATCTTAAAAAACAGCCAGAGGGATGCAAATTACAGTTGTTACAAACAATTTAGGTCCCTAGAACTTTGTCAAAAGGCTTCTTTATTAGCTGCAGATCAGGCAACATTGGCATCAACCCGGCCCAACCTTAATAAATTGTTGGATGAGGGGGTTTATCGAGATTTTCGCCTATGTAAAAATCATTATTTCCAATGGGGGAACAAGACCGGCACATTGCTGGCATGGGCTTTATGAGCCCGGAGGGCAGATCTTATATAAAGATGGTTAAATGTGAGGCGGGTAGGGAATGTAGATTAACATCAGACATTGTCTCCACATTTCATTCCAATTACACAAAACTGTATAATCTCTCTTCACTGAAATTTCCCTCAGCAGTTGATACATTTCAGAAAAGGGTGTCTATTTCCCTCCGGAAGGTAGGCTTCCCTACTATCTCTGACGGGTATAGGAATGTGTTGGACCACCTATTCATTGGAGGAACTGGAGACAACTTTAAAAACCACGCTTACCAGGAAGAGCTCAGGTCTTGATGGGTATTCAGTATCAGAATACAAAATGTTTAAGCCTACTCTTTTACCTAAGATGCTACTGGCGTTTAATTCCATCTGATCTCGAGGCCCATATTATGGTCATCCATAAGGAGGGTAAAGACTCAGGCCCTGATTCAGAGGTGCTAGCTATTTATGAGCGCTCGCTCTGATTCAGGGCAGGACGGTTTTTTTTTTCACCAGCCTTCAGGCCGCTCGCTAAGTTGTGGGTGACCACCCACAGCTTCAGTAAGCGGCCTGGTGATGGCCACGATTATCGCGACCATCGGGCTTGCGACGAGACCCTTGTGGTAGGGTCTCGTCCACCACAAGCCCCAGTGAACTTCCTGCTCTATTAGAGCAAGAAGTTCACTTCTGACATCACTGGTGATGTCAGTAGGGCCGCCCACAAACGGCAGGCATTCCTTCAGGAATGCCTCCATTTGTCCAGCCATCCCCGTTGCACGCCTACAAAACGGGGTGAGCTGTCAATCGACAGCCACCCCGTATTGTAGTGAGTCCAGCAGAGAGTGAAAATTCACTCGCTATGGGGCTCGCGCGTGTGCACTGCCCGGCCATCGACCCGCTTGCGAGCGTCATGCACTTGCGAGCAGGTCTGAATCAGGCCCTCAGTCCTATGCCCCAATGGGACACAGAATGCTGGCACTCAGCACCTCTGCACCAGATTCACGACAGGGGAGAGAATGTCAGCACCAGCACCCTGCTGCCTGCGATCCAGGTGGGTAAGTATGATGTTTAGGGTTGTTTAAAATTAGGGGTTAGGGTTAGGCACTAGGGGGGGGTTAGAGTTAGGCTGCAAGAGGGAGGCTTAGGCTTAAACTGTGGGGAGGAAGGGTTAGGCTGCGGGAAAGATGGGTTAGGGGGAGGGATAGGGGTTAGTGTAGGGATAGTTACCTTCGCACTATAGAAATAACTGGTAATAAATAAATAAGTGTGGAAACAGCCTTATAAAAAGGAAATGAGTAAGGAAATATTAATCTAGTATCTAATTATGATATGGGAGTGGGCAAAAACTTTGTAGGGTATGTCACCAGTATTCTTTAAATTTGGCAAGGGCTTTGACAACAGCACTATGAGTAATGGGTGGCCTATTTGGGTGCCGTTGGTTGAAATCATTTGCAATAGCATGTGTGCTTCATTCTACAGATATCAAGACAATCTCAACACGTTCTGTTTGTCTTAGTGCCATTGTCATTAATGTCACTACCTGCAAAAGAAAACTCAGTTAAAACTCGAGAATGAATAAAGGTACATTCAAATGAAGAACACCATTGTTTTTCATATGAAATTCTATATCTGTTTGATATGTCACATGACTACCTTCCCATTAAAAAAAATTAGAGTTTAATCCAAGATGGCCAACTTCAAGATGGCCGCCATACTGGTGACATACCCTGAAAGTTTTCGCCCACTCCCATATCATATGTATAGACACTAGATTAATATTTCCTTACTAATTTACTTTTTATAAGGGTGTTTTCACATTCATGGACCACCCTGTATAATATGTAAATATACCATGTAATATGCTGTTTATTTTTATTCTTATTATTATTGTTATTATTTTTATTATTATTATTATTATTATTATTGGCTCTGATTAGCTCTACAGAAATCCTAACTCATGAAACATAACCATTATTATTTAAGGAGGGAGCAACTCTTGTTTGACTTCATTGAATTTGTTTTAGCCTGGAGATCTGAGCAATTGGAAAAGACCTTACTTCACTCATTCTGGATAATGTCCAATAGATAATGAATGAGTGAATGACATACACAGTTATCTAGAACCTGATTTACCTGTTTATGAATCATTGCAAGAGTTTCAGCAGAGTTTTTACTAGGATTACCTGAAACTTTATAAATTCCAGATGACTGGGATGTAAAAATCCGGTTTTGCTACAAGCAATAGTGCTTAGTGTAAAAGGGGAACAGAAAACTCTGTATTTAGTCATCTAAGTGTAGAAGCAATGGGTCTTTTCATCTCCATGCATGAAATCAAGGACCTGGGCTGGGTGCCAGAGAAATGCTAAATAAAACTGTTAGGATTTTCTAAACCAAATCCAATTTCTGATTTTGTAATTTTCCTGTGCAGGACACACCCCGGTCACCCGTAATATAATTCAGAGGAGCTCCATTACAGACATTCTCCATAGTTGCCAAATGTTCATTCTCCGGTGTAACAACTTTTTCTTTACATTTTGCATCTTATTCGCATTGCAGACGGGGGAAAACGCCACTCAAAGTGTACTAGAAATGCCGTCAAAGTGTACTAGAGATGCCGGGCTGCAACTTTAATCACACAGGAATTAGTTTTTAACACATACGAAGAAAGACGAAACTTGGTGTGAGAAAAAGCCGCTGGATCATAGACTTTGTATACAGATTCAGACTCAGGCCCTGATGCAGAGCCGGACGCTCTGACAGAGCGCTCGCTCTAAATCAGGGCAGGGCTATTTCTTTTTTAGAGCGGCCTCCTGGCTGCTCGCATAGCTGTGGGTGTCAAGATAATCGCGACCATCGGCCTTGCGACGAGACCCTTGTGGTAGGGTCTCGTTGCCGCAAGCCCCAGAGAGATTTCGCGAGTGATGTCAGTGGGGCCGCCCCCAAACGGAGGCGTTCACATGGGAACGCCTCCGTTTGGGCAGCCACTCCCCCGGCTCGCCCACCAAAGACAGCACGCCCCCTTTGGTACAAGACCCGGAGCGACAGATTGCCCGTTGCTATCCGGGTCTCGCGCATGCACACGACAGAGCTGGCTCCGTCGTGCGCATGCGCACTGGCCCACCATCGACCCGGTTGCAAGCGCACAGCGCTTGCGACCGGGTCAGACTCAGGCCCTCAGTCACACACACGTACAAATGTTGCACATCAAATTAATCAGTGCAGTTTAGTTAAATAGTCTTGTCGCTTCCAGTTTTTTTATTTGTTGACAATCTCTACAAATAAGACGCTCAGTGCAGCCGAAAGTATGTGCGCTGAGAGTGGCTGTTTGGCATGAATGAAACCACAGTGTATGAGGAAACTTCTGTACATTCATACCAACATCCAAACAGAGACTGACCATGCCACAAATTAAGGTTGGACATCGGTGGCCTGTCTTCGAAATGCAGATGGGCTTCTGTCATCAAATCTTGAGATGTGCTAGTTAATTACCATCGCATCAAAACCACTGGATGGTATAACCATTGCGATGGTTTGCACATGCTAAAATAAAATATGGTTTGCACGTGCACAAGAGATCCAATGGTCATGCCCTCAGCGAAACGTCCAGGCAGCTCACAGGAAGAATACAATGGATTAACATCAAAAGACCATCACTTTTACAGCATTTCATGCCAGCGTAGATCGGAAAGCAGTCATCAAATGGAGAGACCACTAACATCTGGAATAAAACATTGATGGTTGTAAACATTTGAATATTGGTGACCATCCCTACCAGATCAGCCAGGCCACATCCACATCTTACCAACAGCATAGCCCCAAATCATAAATTTGCTCCAAATTTACATGTTCAGAAATGGGGGCTGTCCCACAATTATAGTAACTAGCAGAGTTAATCATTATTCTAGTGGTTCATCCTTATGAAGCCAAAGCCAGCTTAAAACACAGACCTGGGGTGGGATGCAGTAATACTTACCGCCGGACATCGCCATTGTACAGATCGCATATGCACTAACATATGCGATCTGTACAGCAAAGGACAGCTCTTCCGATAAGAGCTGTTCTTTGCGATCTCTCCTGCACAGTGGACTTCCGGGTTTATGACCCGGGAGTCCATCTGCGCATGCGCAGTGACGGGACGGCCGCGGGGCATGCTGGAAGGAATCCGGTCGGATCCCTCATACCAGCGCAATGCGGTAGAAGCCCGTAGGCTTCTATAGGGTATTGCCAGTAATAGCTGGCGTTACCCTCCGCATCGCAGCCCGGCGGCCAGGAGATTGCTGCATACGGAAAATGCGGTAAACAGGGGTTTTACCGCATTTTCTGTTTAGTGCATCCCGCCCCAGAACTGGTGTTATAAGGAGTATGATATTACTGCATTATGCACTTTTTTTGCTAAGAGAATTACTGGTGGTAAGTGAGGATGGCAATACACAGAGGGTTCCGGATAGAAAGTACTTAGATAGACAAATGTCTAGATGGACACCAGATGTTAGACAGTCAATAGCTAGACAGGGACAAAAATCAGAGACACTAAAGTTCGACATGTAAAAAGGTTGACAGGTACAAAAGGTCGACGGGGTCAAAGGTTCGACAAGAAAATGGTCGACACAAACGGTCACTTTTTTTTTTTAAGAGTTAGGGTTAGGCACTTACTGGAGGGTTAGGGTTAGGCATTTATCCTCACAGTTATGGTTAGGCACTTACTCTATGGTTAGGGTTAGGCACAAGGAGGGAGGGTAAGGGTTAGGGTGAAGATTAGGGTAAAAAAAATATGGGTCGACCATTTTTGTGTCAACCATATTCATGTTGAACTTTTGACCCTGTCAACCTTTTGTACCAGTCGACCTGTTTACACATCGAACTTTAGTGTGTCTGACTTTTGACCCTGTCGACCTTTTGTTCCTGTCTAACTATTGACTATCTAACATCTGCAGTCTATCTAGACATTGTCTATCTAATTACTGTCCATCTCTTATACCACACCCATATACAGTACAGAGGGAGAAGAATAAAGAGGTTACACTCTATTCTCAAATGCAATTCAAAGATTATTTTTTTTCAGTGCACTTTATTGAGTATAAACTCACCCAACCACACTTTCTGCATTCCTTAACCTAGTTTGAAAATGAGCATCTAAACATAGCTGGTGATAAAGGAGTGATGAGGGCCTGTCGTGATAAGGAAGAGATGGTATGTGACAAGTCTCGTGATGCTCTCAACATCAGGTTAATGAATCCAGTGAAAGATCCAGTAATATTTACCTCACAGATTATTAGCAAATCTCCTGTAGAACCTTGTAACCCCTTTACCAGGGACTGGAATGTGGTGGTGACGGTTGTGTCAGATGGGCTGACAGGAAAAGGCTATATTTCAGCTGCTGTTTTCTGTTTTCAGTGGGTGTGATCAGATTCTGCTGAATTATCCCCTTACTAATTACTGCTTTACCCCATGGCTGCTCTTTTTTATCAGTTCAGAGACAAAACAGAACAAATGATTTATGGGGTGCTCTGGGAAATGTTCAGTGCTCTTCTTTGAGTTTTGTGAGTTTAGCCAGTTTTCAAACAACTTCAAAGCATACACATTTTGAAAGACTTGTTCTGCTTTAAACTTCTGTTTATATGAAGTACGTATAAAGATGGCAGCTTTGGGAGCTAATTTACAGTGGGTAAAATGTGCAACACAAGGAAAGCACATTTTATTTCCTTTTCTTGCATCAGGTCTGGCTTGCTGCCTACACACACATCAATATAAGTTTGCTTATGTGTACTTGGATAGTCAGCTGTGAGACGATATTGGGCACTTTGCTTGCCCGTACTTGTGCCGTCATGTCTAAGAACTGCTTACCTGAAGGTGACATTTTAGATGTAGTTGGTCACAAATCTTGGTCTGTAGGGGCTCAAAACGACCAACTATCCCAATTTATATCTTATGATAAGCAGGGCCAGATTAACAATGGAGCGGGTGGAGCTGCTGGACATGGACATGTTGGGTTGCCTTTCCTCCTGAGCTAAGCAACTGGTGGGCACAGCTCTGGTCTGGAGTAGGACAGTACAGGAGGCGAAGCTTCAGTCACATGGGGCAGAGCTTCAAATGACTTGGGGCGAAGATGTATATAGTTACAGTATATGTGTTAAATTAGGTGGGTACAATAGCTGATATCAGCTATATATACACAGTGGTAAATGTGGAGGGTATAGGAGCTTGAGGCACCCTTAAGGGGATTGAAGCGGGTGTGGTGTGATATGTCAACATTCGTTATGTTGACAGAACTGTCAACATGGTAAAAATGTTGACATTATCTATGTCGACATGCATCGTGTAGACAGTGATGGAATGTACACATATCATCCCTTTTGGCCCAGCGGTCACTTACTTGCTCCTGACGGCTCCAGCAGCTCCAGCACAGCTTCCGGGTCACAGCGGTCATGACCTCTGCTGCTCCAACCTTCCAGTGAGTATTCCCTACTCTCCCTAATCCCTACCTCTAACTCTTCCTGTAGTGCTTAACCCAGAGTATCAATGTAAGACAAAATGTTACCAATAAATGGCTGCCAGTAACTGGGCATCCTGTATATAGGGCTGTGACCTGCATTGTGACATAACAATGCATACAGGCAGCAGCTAGAGATGGCTGTAGCTTAGATCAGTTCTGGGCCCAGATAGTCTGCAGCAGCACTCTGGTGAGAATAGAAAAGCCGTGGCTCAGGAGATGGCAGTGTAACTCTGTGTAGGTAGAGGGCTGGGCCCCAGAGGCAGCTTGGGCCCCATAGCAGCCTCTGAGTGGGAGCTAGTCTACCACAGATTGGAAGCGTATATATGGTGACACAATCCTTTCAGTAGTTTGTTCTAGCAGATGCAGATTTAAGATCTACTGCAAATTGGACAGGTGTGCAGACATATATTGGGTGTTGAATCTGCATCCAGGTCTCTAGTAGGATTGTGTCAGCAGTCTGGATACCAGTCAGAATTCTGCAAAATGAAACAGCCAAACGGACCTTTCCCACCTTTGAACATGACCTTGCACCTGCTCATAAACGACAGCTAATTGATCCTCAGAACGACGATTCCGATTGGCTGGTAGTAGCTGTTACTACAATCCGCTTCTTGATTCTCACGCATCTGTGCTTTTTTTTCTGACTGAAAGTAACATAACTTCCCTTGTAATGCAAATATTTGACCTCTGTTTATTGTGTTGAATTCAGTTTTTATAAGCATTCGCAGTTGAAAAACATTAAAATTTCAAAAAGTGTCTGCGATTTTGGCCACCACTGTAAGTATTGGGGTTATATGAAGGGTTAGGATTAGGCATTAGGGTGAGGGTTAGTATTAGGCACTATGGGAGTGGGTTAGATTTAGGCTGTGGGGCAGGGAGGTTAAGTTTAGGCACTGGGGGGGTTAGGTTTAGGCTGCGAGGAGGGAGGGTTAGGAGTAGGAGAAGCAAGGCCATTTCTAGGGACGAATGACCCGTGCAATTGCATGGGGCGCTCTGCCTTTGGCTCTTACTGTCACTCACAGAGTCACAGTGACAGCGGCTGACGTTCTGCCACTGTGCTCGCCGTTCCCTCCTCCCTGTCTGTCCCGGCCTATCCCTGCCCATCACATGACGAGGCTGCGTCATGACAAGTAGCCGCACAGAAGACAAAGTTATTTAAGGCACGGTGAT
Source organism: Taudactylus pleione (assembly GCA_031769625.1). Classification (NCBI taxonomy): domain Eukaryota; kingdom Metazoa; phylum Chordata; class Amphibia; order Anura; family Myobatrachidae; genus Taudactylus; species Taudactylus pleione. The sequence goes on along the minus strand of JAUIMM010000012.1, from coordinate 13,917,960 downwards.
GTCTGGACGCCGAGGAGCGATGCGCCATGTCTGGGAGTGGGGACTTGGTGGGAGAGACCCAGGGGCTGGCTGGCAACTTTTAGCCTGGGGGGCAAATGCATGCAGGCGACCCTGGCAGAGGAGTACGTGTGTGCTACGGCGCCTCCCACCCCCCCTCAAGTGTTCCAGGGAGGAGGCGGGTCCATATGGAATTCACGTAAAGTAAAAATAAAGATTAGGGGCAGCCCCGTCGTGGTGCCCATATGCAGTGCCCCCCTGTGCCCCAGGAGAGGACCCCCTTATGCAGGCCTCCAGTAATGATCCCCCCTATGCAGTGCCCCTTATACAGTGCCCTCAGTAGTGGTCCCCCCTGTGCTATGCAGTGCCCCAAGTAGCAGTCCACCCCCCATGCAGTGCCCAAAATAGTGGTAACTCTTATGCAATGCCCCTAGTTGTAGTCTCCCCCCTATGCAGTACCCCCAGTATTTCCCTTTTTATAGATCCCCCAGCAGTGGTCCCTCGATGCAGTGCCCCTAGTGGTAGTCCCCTCCCCCCTATGCAGTGCCCCTAGTAGTTGTCCCTTCCCCTTGTAGTACCCCTAGTAGTAGTAGTCCCCCCTTGTAGTGCCCCTAGTAGTAGTAGTCCCCCCTTGTAGTGCGCCCAGTAGTAGTCCCCCCTTGTAGTAGTAGTCCCCCCTTGTAGTGCCCCCAGTAGTAGTCCCCCCAGTTGTAGTCTCCCCCTTGAAGTGCCCCTAGTAATAATCCCCAGTAGTGGTCTCCACCTTGCAGTGCCGCCAGTAGTGGCCCCCCCTTGTAGTGCCCCCCGCCTGTAGTCACCCCCCTTTGTAGTGCCCCCAGTAGTGGTCTCCTTCTTGTATTGCCCCCAGTAGTAGTCCCTCCCTCTTGTAGTGCCCCCAGTAGTGGTTCCCCCTTTGTAGTGTCCCAGTAGTAGTAGCCCCCCCCTTGTAGTGCCCCCAGTAGTAGTAGTCCCCCCCCTTGCAGTGCCTCCAGCAGTGGTCTCCCCCTTGTAGTGCCCGACCCTCCCCCAGTAGACACACGCAATAAAAAAAACCACTTACCTCTATCCCCGCTCCCGCCGTCGCCATCCGCTCCTCCGTCTGTCCTTCCCGGGCCGGGCCGCTCTGCATTATAGGAGAGACGTCATGACATCATGACGCCTCTCCCATTGCCCACTGCGGGAGCCGGAAGATGGAGCGGCTCCTGCAGTTGGTGCAGCAGCAGCTAATGAGAGTCTGCCAGACTCTCATTGGCTGCTGATCAAAACAAACACACAGTTGCCGATGCCGGTGGCTGTGTGTTTGCCACTTGTGTAGCGCTGACCGAACTCCGTCCGGTCAGTGCTACACACGCGGTGCAGTCTGTGTCACAGTGACACAGACTGCCCGCGGCCCGCAGCCCGCATGACGCACATGGCACCCTGCCCCCCGGCCCAGCCCGCCACTGGAGAGACCCCTCCCCAAATAGCCTTCCTTGCATTTGCAGGGCATAAAAATTTTTTCGTTATATGAAAACAAATTCAACTTGACATCGTCTTTGGAATAGTATCTTATCATCTACACCAAAGCACATGGACACAAATAGGACACTTGTTATTTTTACATGTGTGCTTAGTTGCAACATATACAATATGGGTCATTGTGTCAATAAAGAAAATATTATATGAAATAAAAATAGGACCAAACAGGTTTTCAATACACAAAATAATTGATGATTGTTATATATAGTAAATGCCAAAAAATGACAAAGTATAAAATAAACTGGCTGTGACCTATGGAGACACGACGTACGTGATCTATGATGTCAAGTCGCATCTCCCGTCCTCCTTCTCGTCCGCCTGCCTGCACGCTGCAGCTCCGCACTGGGCCTGAGTGTGCCCCAGCGACCAGCCAATGAGGGACAGCTCAGCAGAGCTATCGACAGTGTAGTTAATTTTTTTCTGTGGGGGAGCAATGTGCTTTTTTTCTGTGGGGGAGTGTCACAACCCGGGTCTGTTTCCCCTGTCGCCGGGTCACTTACCGATTCTGCCAGCGTTCTCTGTCACTTTCCAGACACACAGGCTTCAGTTTCTCGGCCTGCTAGGCCCCAAGCAAGATCTAAGCCTGCTACAGAGTACTGGATTGACAAGTCCTGATAACCTGACTGTAGCGGCCAATCGAGTGATAGCCTGAGCCTCTCCGTACCAGCTGTCTCTGCTCAGCCTATCCAAGGTAACCCAGGGGTATATATCCCGGCTGCTGACTCTACCTAATTGCCAGTACAATGTTCCTTACCTGTATCCTGTTGTGCAGTTTTGCTTTCTCTCGCTATACGGATTCATGCATGTGATCTACACCTGAGGCAGCTATCCCACCAGCTGCACAGAGAATCTCAACTTTTTCCTGCTATCCAAACCTGCAACTCACCTGTGTATACCATTCTCATTGTATGGTGAGTGTTCCTGGTTCCTGCATCATTGGTGCCGTTCATGGTATCATTATCTACTATCCATCCCGGTGTCCGGTCTGCATCTGGTTCTGTCTATGCCTGAGGCAACTATCCCACTAGTTGAACAGAGAATCTCTACCTGATCCTGTTAGTCGAACCTACAACTTGCCTGTGTATACCATTCTCACTAATTGTGTTCCTGCTCAATTTGATGCTGTTCCTGGTATCATCACCTACTACCCATTCCAGTGTTTGGTCTGCATCCGGTCCTGCTACCATCTGAGTGCTCCTGGATCCTGAACTACAGCGACAACCCAGTTTCAGCCTGGTGAATACGTTGCCAAGATCTACCACTCCAGCATTCCGGTTACAGTAAGAAGAGTGTTTTTATTATATTTCTACAGTATTAATCCAGTATCAACCTAGTCAATCTACTGCCACACTCTTCACTGATTGCACATACCAACTTGTCTCCAACACCAACGTCCCTGGTGGTCTAGTGGGTACAATCTGGCATCTCTCGCCAAGACCCGGGTTTGATTCCCAGTCAGGGAAGTGTTCTTCATTACATGCCAGGAGGTCTCCTTAGGCCTGCCAGCTTTCATTACACGCCTCCAGACACCAACACAGACGAATATCCGACCCCGGGTTCAAACACAAATACAAGTCTGACAGGGAGCAATGTGCTTTTTCTGTTGGGGAGCAATGTTATTTCCTCTGTGGAGGAGCAATGATATTTCCTCTATGGGGGAGCGATGTGCTTTTTTTCTGTGGGGGATCAATGTGCTTTTTTTCTGTTAAGGAGCAATGTTATATCCTCTGGGGAATTAAGTTGCTTTTTTCTGTGGGGCAGCAATGTGCTTTTTTTCTGTGGGGGATTAATGTTGTTTCCTCTGTGGATAAGCAATTTGCTTTTTTCTATAGGGGAGCAATGTTATTTCCTCTGAGGGAGCAATGTGGTTTTTTTTTGCCCTGTGGGGGGGAGGACTGATGGTATGCCTTGAAATGGGAAAACAGCAGTTGGTTTAGCTGTCCCTAATCCTATGGTTACGTTAACGATATTTATTCACAAGGTAATCTTTTCATTTGAGGCCATGCCCCTTACTGTGAGACTATGGGCCTCAAACAGAGGCGGTCGGAGGATGCAAGCGGTCGCTCAGAAACTGTTCGGCCGCTTGCATCCTGACCGGCCACCTCTGTTTCTGTCGTTAGGCTGTGGGTTAACACCCACAGCTCTAACGACCGCTAGGGTGATGGTCGCGATGGTCATTGACCATCGCGACCATCGGGGCTTACGACGAGACCCTAGGGTAGGGTCTCACTTGTCGTAAGCCCCGGAGAGCTTCTGGCTCTGTCAGAGCCGGAAGCTCTCCACTGACATCACTAGTGATGTCAGTGGGGCCTCCCCCAAACGGCAGGCGTTCCCATGGGAACGCCTCCGTTTGGGCTGCCACCCCCCCCGGCCCGCCTTCCAAACGGGGCGAGCTGTCAATCAACATCGACAGCTCGCCCCCTTTGGAAAGAGACCCGCTACGACCAGCGCTGTCGGTCGTAGCGGGTCTCACGCATGCGCACGAAGGAGGCGGCTCCCTCGTGCGCATGCGCACTAGACAACATCGAGGCGGCCATGCGGTCGTAGACCGTACGGCCGCCTCTGAATACAGCCCAATGTCCCTTACGATGAGACCACACACCCTGTCTGGGCCACGCCCCCTTTCCGGCGTGTAAATTTACCATATTCTGCTTGTTTGAGTGGAGGGGGTGCATTTTGACTGTTCGCACTGGGAGCCCCAGCTCCTAGAAACGTCTCTGAGGGGAAGGAGAGTATACCACCTACTCTTAGGATTGTGACCCTGTTGGGATGCCAGCATCGGGATTTTGACTGGCATCCGGTACCCAAACAAATGCAATACAGTCAAGTCAGATTCCAATAGCATGAAGTTTATGATATGGTAGTCTTGAGTCAATATAGTTAGACATGTGAGCAGAACACTTTTTGTCTGTATGTTAATACTCCTTTTCCATTACTGTAGTGCATTTCTCACAATTATAAAGTGGACTCATAGTAGTGCACAGAAGCCGACACAAGGGGGTTCCGCTTCAGCATTTCCCCCTCCACCGGGTCATTGTGGGATGGTTGGGAGGTATACTGTTGGCTGTGATTTTAAGACCATGTTCATGTGAGCTATACCCTTTCCATCACACAATATATATTTTTATTTTCTTTCGTTCAATACCATGCATTTCCGGTATATATCTTTGCTTTATTATGTGCCATAAGTATATCTCTTTTGCAGTTGTTTTCTAAGCTATGTAATAAATGTTGTTCACACCAAAAATAAAGTGATGGTCCTGGTCCTAACACCAAGTGCCCATATTGTTTTATATAAACATTGTTTAAATTCTCCTTTGCTTTTGCTGTTTGTTTACACAAGCCAGATCCCCGCAATCAGTGCAAAGTAGAATTACAGGCCTGACATCCAGAGAAAGAGACCCCAGACTTATCAGAGCTGTCACAAAAGGGCAAACATGATGGGCTGCTGTTTAGCAACATGTCACCAAAACAGGAGTAATGATTTGACCTGGGCCTCAGGATTAGAGGCCCAGGAATAGAAAATACGCTCCTTTATACATTGCTAAAGTCAGGATTCATGTTCATTACGTCCTGCACACAAGACTCTATTGTAAATATGTTTATATATCACCATTACAGCCACAGAAAAGGTAACATTACCCGCTTTAAATTAGCATATGGTGTCAACAGCACAAGATCTTTATCTGTAACACAATAAGACAGACATGTGTGCACATTTTATAAGGAAACCAGCTATTGGATAGGTGTGAAGGGCATGTCCTTGCTGAGCTAAGTCCTCTCCTAAGCTGACCTTAAGAAACCCCATAGCATGTCATGTGTGACCAGTATCCTTTCTGCTCAGGAACTGTTTTACAGAATGAAATCCCAAAGGATGTTTCTTTTAAAAGAAAGGCAAAGCAGTGAAAACATTTTCTCCCCCAGTGGAATCTGTAAACGTAGCAGTTTCTACACTCTTATCTTTTTTTAATTTGATTTATGGGCACAGTCTCTGACACACATACACCATACTGGCCACAATTTGGAATTTCTCCTAAGTGGTAAGTACAGAGGACTTGGCAACTTTATACATCTCATCATGGCCCTGTCCCCAATCACCCCATTGTGGAGAGGTTATGAAGATGCAATTCATGGCTAACAAGGCCCATTCGACAGGGTTCCCTAATCTTACTGGAATTATGATAAAATCTGTGAGTTTCTTTGACATTACAGGCGAGTAAGAAAAGATTAAAATGCAACTGACATCACTCCTTCACTAGGGAAATAGAATATAGTATAGTAAAAAGACCATGTAACTACTAATATTGTAATAAGGAATAAAGGGCCTGATTCAGAGACGGACGCTCTGAAAGAGCGCTCGCTCTGAATCAGGGCTTTTTTTTTTTTTTTTGTGCGGTCTCCTGGCCGCTCGCATAGGTGTGGGTGACCACCCACAGCTATTGCGAGCAGCCAGAATGATGATCGCGATGGTCAAGACCATCTCGACCATCGGGGCTTGCGACGAGACCCTTGAGGTAGGGTCTCGTGGCCGCAAGCCCCAGAGAACTTCTGGCTCTAATAGAACTGGAAGCTCTCCCACTGACATCACTGGTGATGTCAGTGGGGCCGCCCACAATCGGCAGGCGTTCGCATGGGAACGCCTCCATTTGTGAACCTACCCCCCCGCCACACCTACAAAACGGGGCGACCTGTCGATCAAGATCGACAGCCGCCCCTTTCGTAGTGAGCCACGGAGCGAGAGAATTTCTCTCTCACTCCGGGGCTTGTGCACGCTCAGTGTGGCCGCTGCGCATGCGCAGTGCACATAATCGACCCGCTCGCGAGCACTCAAGCGCTTGCGAGCTGGTCTGAATCAGGGCCAAAGTCCTTTCCACAAATATGTCCACAATATTTGTTGTAATTCTGCCAATAAAAACCAAAACCTTATTCATCCATGTGATCCTCAAAGACAAAGAACAAAGAAAAATATCTTGTATGTAGATGTACTGAACAAGTAAATATTGAAGTACTCTTACTCACATCAGGACTTTAAATGAACGTGCTTCTTCAGTTTCTCCCAAAGCGGTGTGTTCATATTTCAACCAGGTCATCAATACCTCAGGAAAATCCATAATGGGAGCATCCTATAACGTAAAACCATACGCAATTTATTGTATTATAAAGTATGATAAATCACACAGGTAGAAATGGCTGCGTACCAAACAAGTCCTTTAAATGAAAGGCGCATGAGAAAGCATATACTGTAGGGGTGAAAGACTTGCATATAAAGATATACAACATCAGTGTACACCTACAACTGAAAGCCATTCAGGAACACCACAGTGCAGAAAGGCTGGGCTCACCTACAGTATTCTAACTTCTGATGTGAAGCCCAGTACAAATAAAACTGCTTACAGTACCAGGATTATTTTTTCTTTAAAATGCCACAAAGCATAATTGACAGTTGTATATATTTTGGGGTAGAAAGCATTGTGTAATATGTTGGTACTATATAAATAAAGCATAGTAATATTTTGGGTTGTAACCATGGACAGACTCCTGGAAAAGTATTATTTTTGTATTTTGGACCCCTGTGCCTGATTCAGACCCGGTCGCAAGCGCTGAGCGCTCGCAACTGGGTTGATGGTGGCCCAGAGCGCATGCGCACGACGGAGCCAGCTCCGTCGTGCGCATGCGCGAGACCCGGATAGCGACGGGCAATACGTCGCTCCGGGTCTCGCACCAAAGGGGGCGTGCTGTCGATGTTGAGTGAAAGCACGCCCCCTTTGGTGGGCGGGCCGCGGGGGTGGCAGCCCAGACGGAGGCGTTCCCATGAGAACACCTACCATCTGGGGGCGGCCCCACTGACATCACAAGTGATGTCAGTGGGAGAGCTTTCGGCTCTGTTTGAGCTGAAAGCTCTCTGGGACTTGCGGCCACGAGACCCTACCACAAGGGTCTCGTCGCAAGCCCGATGGTCGCTATGGTCTTGACCATCGCGACCATCATCCTGGCCGCTCGCATTAGCTGTGGGTGGCAACCCACAGCAATGTGAGCGGCCGGGAGGCCGCTCCATAACAAAATTTTAAAAAAAAAGACGCCCTAATTCAGAGCGAGCGCTCTGTTAGAGCGTCCAGCTCTGAATCAGGGCCTCGGTTCCTACATAATGTGTTGTGGCACTATCAAGCTAGGTGGCGATATTGAGCCGCATATTCTGTGTAGGATAGGAGGGACCCGCTCACACAGGCAATAAAAAGGAGGTATGACCACACGTAAGGGCTGCTGAGTGGAGTCAGACCAAGGAGGACTGAGGCAGACAAGTGTGTATACCAGTGGCATAAATTCATCCCAGACGCAAGTTATAGTTTGGTGCTCCCCCTAAAAAAAAGGGAAAATAATTATGGTGCATATCTACAGTATCTATCTATCTATTACATATGCACAAAAACATTAATATAAAATAGCCTTAAGTGGGATATCATATTTATGGGCAATGGAGGAGGTGCCCCTTCAGTGCTGGCGCCCAGCAGCAGGCGCCTCCCTTGTCTCCCATAGTTCTGCCCCTGGTGTATACAGCCCAGGTGGGATTGTGGAAGCCAGTCAGGCTGCCAAGTGTAGTCAGTCCAAGGAGGGCTGGAGAGTGCAGTCTGGGAGAGACTGTTACAGCCAGGTGAGGCTGCAGTTGTCAGACTAGTATTTGTTTGTAAACGACGGTGTCTGATATTCATCTGTGTTGGTGTCTGGAGGCATGTACAGAAAGCTGGCAGGCTTAAGGAGACCTCCTGGCATGTAGTGAAGGACACTTCCCTGACCGGGAATAGAACCTGTGTCTCAGCGGAGAGATGCCAGATCGTACCCACTAGACCACCAGGGACGTCGGTGTTGAAGACAAGTTGATATGTGCAATCTGAGGAGAATGTGGCAGTAGATTGAGCAGGCTGACACTGGATTAATACTGTAGATATATAATAAAACTGAAAAAAAATTATGGCTGCAGTCAGTGGTTCAAATCCCGACAGCGAATTTTGGTAAGTAATGCCAACCCAACCCCCCCCCTAACCCTAACCCTCCCTTAGGGGTGCCTAACCCTAACCCCCCCCACGGGGGTGCCTATCCCTAACCCTCCCGGGATGCCTAGCCCTAAGTCCCCCTGGGAGCCCGGAAACCTTACCCCCGTCCCTGTGGCTGTCTGCGCCCGGCTTACCTTCGTACTGTATGTCGGGCTTCCGGCGTAGGTCTAATGACAGGTGTCGGGATTTCGACGCCTGTCATTAGTACCCTGCCGGGATTTGACAGTCGGGAAGCCGGCGGTTGGCATTTCGACCGTCGGCTTCCTGACTGCATCCCAATAAAACACTCTTCTTACTGTAACCGGAATGCTGGAGTGGTAGATCTTGGCAACGTATTCACCAGGCTGTAACTGGGTTGCCGCTGTAGTCCAGGATGTAGGAGCACTCAGATGGTAGCAAGACCGGATGCAGACCAAACACCGGAATGGGTAGTAGGTGTTACCAGGGACGGTTTCAAATGGAGCAGGAACCAGGAACACTCACCATGTAGTGAGAATGGTATAGACAGGCGAGTTATAGGTTCGGATAACTGGAACAGGTAGGTATTTTCTGTGCAACTAGTGGGATAGCTGCTTCAGGCATAGACAGGACCAGATGCTGACCGGACACCAGAATGGATAGTGGATGCTGATACCAGGAGCGGCATCAATGGTGCAGGAACCAGGAACACGCACCATGTAGTGAGAATGGTATACACAGGTGAGTTGCAGGTTTGGATAGCTGGAACAGGTTGAGATTTTCTGTGCAGCCAGTGGAATAGCTGCCCCAGGTGTAGATTACTTGCAGGAATCCGTATAGCAGAAAGAAGCAAAACTGCATAAACTGGATACAAGTAAGCAACAGGCGCTCAGTATAGCTCACTCAGTAGGAACTGAGATTAGACATTGTACTTGTAATTAGGTAGAGTCAGCAGCTGGGATATATAGCAGAGACAGGTGGTACAGAGAAGCTCAGGCTATCACTTGATTGGCTGTTGCAAACAGGTGATCGGGACTTGTCACTGCAGTACTCTGTAGCAGGCTTAAGCTGGCCACACACTAGACCAACTTACATCCAACCAGCCAACTTGTTGATTGGTTGGAATAAAAATCTGGTAAGGAATGGGAGTAAATGATGATCAGCAATTTGCTCCTAAATGCCAGAAAACAGATGAAAATGGTCGTTCAGTCAGGTTTGTTAAATGTTTGATCTAAACAATTTGTTCAAACAACAATTTTGGTCCATTTTCCAGCGTTTGGGAGCAAATTGCTGATTGTATACCTTACCAGATTTTCATTCCAACCAATCAACTAGTTGGCTGGTTGGACAGATAATCTTTAGATGTGTGGCCAGCTTTAGATCTTGCTTGAGGCCTAGCAGGCCGAGAAACACTGAAGCCTGTGCATCTGGGATGTGATAGAGAAAGCTGGCAGAATCGGTAAGTGACCCGGCAGCAGGGGAAACAGACCCGGGTTGTGACAGCAGTGTGGAGACAATCCAGGTGGGACTGTAAAGATTCCAGTGTGCCTGGATGCCTTCATTGATTACAGATCCACCAATGTGACCCCTTTCTCCTCCAACCCCTCATGTTCGCCCTCTCATCACATGTATACAGAGCAGAGCGTGTGATGGCGTTGCCCACCGCATCCAATCCCTGAAATGTATCACATTCTGGAGCTTGGTGCATATGTGTTGAGCTGCCAAAACTTCAAAAACATAATTTTTGGTGGTTTGACCGCAAAAAAACGTAATGATGCTTCCAGCCCACAATGTTTGGTCTGATGGTCTAATGAAGTCTATTGCTGACTAAAGTTCGATTATTCAGGCTATTTCCTACCAGTTTTAGTTTTAGCAATTCTCCAATTTACAAAAATCGAGAGGATATTGGTGAAAATTACAAATGGACCAAAATCGACCTTTTGTAAACTTCCCCCAGAGAGTGAGTTCCTGAGCAGGGTGGCAGCACTATAGTAATCTTGGATGCAAGAGTGAGAGGAGGTAACCAGAGTAGATGTGAGGCAGCTGCCTACCCTCCAACATGACCCATTCCATCTGGTACAAAATGCTCTGCTCCTGGACTTCCCACCTTATGTATGATTGCAGTCACCTTTGCTGAACTAGTTAATAGATGAGACAGGTGTTTCAGCACATATGGCTGCATTCATAAATTAAGAGGGAAGTCCAGGAGCAGAGCTTTTTGTACCTAATGGAACGGGTCATGTTGGAGGGTCTGCAGCTGTCAGTGGAGTAGCGGAGAAGGCAGGAGGGAATTTATTCAAAAATATGTTATACAGTAGATGTATAGAATAATGGACTGGAGTAATTGAGAGCTTGGTATGTGAAGATAAAGAGTTTGAACTGTATTATGTGGTGTATGGGGAGCTTTAGGTAGAGGGGTGTGGCAACACAGCTGTGGGAGAGGTAAAAGGGGTGAGCTGCAGCATTTAGGATAGATCGAATCGGGGAAAACGGATGAGATGAAGGTCAGACAGGAGTAGAGTGCAGTCGTCCAGATGGAAAATTACAGGTACATGGATGAGAGTTTTGGTAGCATCCATGATAGGAAAGGGTCCACCTCTAGAGACACTGCTAAGGTGGAAGCAGCATGACAGTTAGACTGGACGTGGAGTGCAGGTGAGGGAGGAGTTAAGGATCTCACCCAGGGAGCGGACTTTGGGGGCAAAGATATAATGGTGCTGTCAACAGAGAGAGGAGGGGAGGTGAGTGGGACCTGTATGGGGGGAAAACAAGGAATTTCTGAAGATGCAACTTGTTACTTTGCATTGTATTTGTTCATCAGTGGAAATGTAGTACCCCAAAAGCTCATCTTTACATTATTTTTATCTTCTTCTTCTAGTTTATTGTCCAACAGTACAACTGTTAAGTTAGTCAACTACCAAAATGTTAACCAATATAAGATATTATAAAAACCTATGCAGAAGGGTCAATGATAGGGTCAGCTGTTGAAATATGCTTAATGACATACTAATTAGGCTGTGCTAAGGGCATTGTAGGCACAATGTAAGATGTAACCGCTACATATCGTCTGTAGATGCTACCAAGCATAGACAGAATCCACAGCAGTATAACAAAATCTAATTCATTACATTTTCAGTTTTCAAGATTGGTAAAACTAAATTAATTACAAATTAAATATAATTATTGTCATTCTAAGAAATATGTTAAAGTGACCTTGTTCGTAGTAATATTAAATAGTCATGTTAATAAATAATATCACAATGACATACGCAGGTACACGATTTTATGAGAAATGGGTGTGGTCCATATAGGGCTGGTGCAAGGTTTCTGGGCACCCTAGGCAAAATTTCAGCCTGCTGCCCCCCACCATCACTTATACCCAGAGGCATAACTAGTGGTGTGCGAGCGGTGCGGCCACAAAGAGCGCAGCGCTCTGTGAGCGGCACCCACAGCTCCTGCATCTGGCTTGCAGGGTGCCGGTAACTGCGCCCAGCTGCCTGAATCTCTGCAGCAGTGCCGTCTGGAGCGTCCTTAGGATTCTCCAGGGATTGCTGTATCACCCACTCCCAACCACGCCCCCCCCATGTGACATCATTCAGAGGGGGTGTGGCCTGCTCCAGGAGCCGGGAGCGCTAGCTACGGCACTGCTTATACCCACTTACCAGTCAGTAAGGTGAAAGTGCAGAGACAGAGGACCTCATTCAGAGTCGGTCGAAGCGGCCGCACGGTCGTACGCCACTGGTGTTCTCTATACTGCGCATGCGTAAAGTTCGCAATGCGCTGGCACAAACTAGCCGCTACGATCAGAAATTTCTCTCTCCTTGAACACAGCCAGGTCGGTAGTTTGAGTGACAGATTGAGGCGTTTGTGGGTGGTAACAGGGGAAGGTGCTTGAAAACGGGGGAGTGGAGATCCGAACGCAGGCGTGCCTAATTATGCGAATGGCGTTTTATGGGAGTGCATACGGTTTATGGGAGTGCATAATTAACAAAGTAGCGTCATGGCACATGTGACATGGGAGGTTTCTACACTGACATGATCGTAGAGCTTAAGAGAGGGTATGGTCAACCTTAAGCTCTATGACCAGTTCCGATGGTTCCCGATGGTTTCGATTAATCCTTATATGCCCGGAGATGACGTGCAATGCGTACGAGAAGGGGGCGTATTTTTTTAATTGGTCGACCAGCTACCGATCCGAACTTAGGGACGCAACTTGCGAGGGAATCATTTGCATATCCGGCCCCTTTTCCCATGCGGCCGCTTCGACCGACTCTGAATGAGGTCCAGATTCTTATAAGTTCCCCAGCAGCCTGCCTGCATTGAGTACAAGGATGTCACTCTCATAAACATACTTAATTATGTGATGGGCAGACTCAGTGATGCCCCCCCAGATCCTGGCGCCCTAGGTAGCTGCCTAATGGTAGAGCCGGCTCTGAGTCCATACATATCTGGCCATGGTTTGTACAGATTGGTTTTGTGGCCTTAGGGAATGTTTTTCTATTTTATTAAATTATTATCTTCTTCCCTTTATTAAAACCTTCTAGCACCTTTTCAAAAGTATACTCATTTAGTAGAATATGCCCATCTTTTACCAGAATGGGGGCCATTGGGTATTTTAGATCCCACTTTAAAATCAAATGCGGACTGTTAATAGTCTTGGCAGTAGCACGTAAGTTAATTCTATAATATTGAATGCGGACCGCACCAAGTCGCCCTTTTTGCTAATAAACCATATTTTGGTTACTGGATGGACTGGATTGAGGCCTCTTAAAGAATCTAGTGTTAATACGTCCATTAACATTTCGTAGAGCTATATTACATCTCACGTTATGTTGTGATGTTTTTCTTTACTGTACTGTTTCTTTTTTGATTGCACTCCAATAAAAATATATTTTATTGTTAATTAATAGATTCTAAAGCATGATGGATATCTTATACAGGATAAGAATGGATGCTGATATTTGAAATCCAGCATGCAAGTAGTGGTACTGTGTAAATAGCCAATTTTTTTAAATAAATACAATTTTAGGAGACAATTCCCTAAAACCTGGGACAGCCCCTTGAAATAAGAAACACCAGTACACTAGGGCAGTGGTTCTCAAACTCGGTTCTCAGGACCCCACACAGGTCACGTTTTCCAGGTCACCTATCAGGTGCACAGGTGTAGTCATTACTCACTGACACATTTTAAAAGATCCACTTTTAAAAGCTAATAATTTCACTTGTGATTCTGTGAGGAGACCTGGAAAACATGCACTGTTTGGGGTCCTGAGGACCGAGTTTGAGAACCTGTGCACTAGGGCATCTTGTTGGCAGTAAGTAGCATTATTTAAGTTTACTTTTTAAACCCATTTTGTGATATAATCCCTGTGTGAAGCCAGTACACAGCAGCTGGACTCCTCCTAAATAAAGTATATTTACTTAATAATGCAAGATGTATTATATACTACTGAATCAATCTTTACTTACTGTCTTGTATGAATTTCTAACTCATGTCATGTGCTTGTAACAGACAATGTAGAACTAAGATTAAGATACAAGACGATATATACAGTTATGAGCCTTATTTATTTTAGTTTTAAAACATTGATACAGGTATAAAATAATTTTTCTGAAAGCCCATTATCTCATAAGTTCCAAAAACCAGAGAGACAGCAAAGCAAATAATTACAGTTGATAAGACGCTAATTCTAAGTATAGGGCATGTGCTAAAAATCCCATTTCATTCTTGATGCATGATATTTTTTTGTCTCATAAAGTAAATGAATCACATGAATCTACTTGTCACAGGTGGTGAAAGACTAAGGCCAATTTCACACATGCCGGTTTTGGCCGGCCAGGCAAGAACCGGGCGGTAGCTGGCCGGCTTCTTTCAGGCACTCAGTGCCTCTCATAAGCAGCAGCTTTAAGCCGCATTTTATGTGAGATTTTTTTTTTTTCCTTCTGGGCATGTGCAGCAGCAACTACTGCTGCACAAGCCCAGCCGGCAGAAGCCAGCGTGTGTGAAAGGAAACGGCGGCCGTGCCGTGACCGTGCCGTGTGAAAGGACCCGCTGTTTCCCTGCATTTACTAGATTTCATTCCCGGCTAAAAACAAGGCGGCTTTTTGCCTCACGCCCAAAACCGGCATGTGTGAAAAAGCAATAAGGGGCCTATTCATCAACAATAAAATAACGGTTATAAAGACATTTTCCTTAATTACCGTTATTTTAGTATTCATGAATACACTTAATACAGGAGATATCACTGATATCTCCTGGTTAAGTCCGCCTGCGTTAATTTCCACACTCCCCATACATTAGTATGGGGAAATGGAAATGATGCTATTCATCAAATTCTGAAACTTATGTATTACTATTTTCGGAATTTGATGGTGTTACTATACGCCAGGGCCGTAGCTAGGGTAGTGTGGCCGGTGCCATCGCACAGGGCACCACAAGTCAGGGGGTGCTGTTGGGGCCTGTCAAATTTCTGTTTATTATCATTCTCACTTGTAGCTTCCTCTTATTTCATCCCCAGCATCGCCTGGCCTGCCCTATCTCTTCCCTGGCCCTTCCCCATGAGGCCATTCCCCTTTTTTGGGTGCATTATGTCCCTTTGAAAAATGAGGGGGGCGCCAATGCTCTTTCTGGCACAGGGCACCAAAAAGTCTAGTTACGGCTCTCCTATACACCACTGTCAGGTGGCATATAGAAGGTTACACTTACCTGCTGTCAGCTGGGCAGGTCCTCCGCCAGCTCCCTCCATCACTCTGGTCGCTTCTCAGGCTTCGTCTGCTGTGCTGACACTGTGTTCTCCTGGCAGAAGACAGTAACGTTTAGAAGAAAAAAATTTGTTAATTTTTTTTTCTAAACTTTACTGTGTTCTGCCAGGAGAACACAGTGTGAGCACAGCAGATGGAGCATGAGGCGGCTGCAGCGGCCAAATGAGTGGGGGATAGGGGGGAGTTGAGCGGAGGAGGGGGGGTTGGGGGGAACACAATTACCGCAGCTATTGGCAGGGCTGCGCATGCGCTGCTTTTACGGATGTAACGGCGCATACAGCTGCGGTAAGTTAGAGCAGGCAGGGAAAAGTATCTATTTCCCGAAAAGCTGTCATCGCAAAAATGACAGCTTTTCGGAATAGATACTTATGGAGAGGAGGAATGATGCGAGTTCTAAACCTAATTACCTCCAGAGAATTTATAGTTATGATGAATAGGCTCCTCAGAAACAGTGGGCTTCAGTCATAAACCCATAAATTCGCTATATACTTTAATTCCGCAACACTTATATACTAGTTTCACCCTGGTAGGCCTAAGATATTTACTATTTCCATTTCCATCTCACCACTCTAGTAATCCTTCACCTCTATAGTAATGCATCATCGCTATAGTAAGACATTACCCTCCCTTACCTGTGTTCTAATGCATTCCACTCCCTCACCTCTGTAGTAATACATTATCCTCGCTCAACTCTGTAGTATCACATTTCCCTCCCTCGCCCATGTTGTAACACATTCGACATTCCCCTCCCTCACCTATGTAGAAATACATTACCCTCATTCACACCTGTAGTAACACATTACTGCTGCTCACCCCTGTAGTAACACATTGCCCTCCATCAATTTTTCCAATAACACATTACCCCTGCACACCCTTATAGTAATACATTCCTTTCCCTTGCCCTTTTTGTAACACATTCCTAACCCATTTGACATTCCCCTCCTTCTCCTGTGTAGTAATAAAGTCCCCTCCCATACCTATGTAGTAACACATTCCCTTCCCTCACTATTCAAATAGAGGAGCCACAACAAATGCCAGTGACGTTTGGCAGTACTTGGGTTGACAGTTGGGGGCATATGTATCAAAGCTTGATGTGAGATAAAATTTGAAATGTATATCACCAACCAATCAGCTCCAAACTGTCATTTCTTAAACACAACCTGCAAAATGTAAGTTAGAAGCTGATTGGTTGGTGATATATATATATATATATATATATATATATATCACAATTTTATCTCACATCAAGCTTTGATACATATGCCCCTTGGTGTTTGAATATGAACTGTGCCGCAGCCACGATGAGACAGTCAGTCAGGACATTGCACAAGTGAGTTGAATTTGCTCTTTAGAAGTTGCATTTTGAAAAATCCCTTCTTAGTGGTTATCTATGTCATGGAAGGCGTATACTCCCCGATTTTCATGTTTCTAGATCCAGAAATTTGGGCTGGGCATTGATGAGTCAGTGAGCCAGTCAGGACATTTGATTTTACATACAGTATATAGATAGGGGAGTCTCTCAGTACCACTGCAATACCTATTTTGCCAATGCCATCTCAGGATGGGGGATTATGAAGAGAGCACTGAAAAAATTAGTTTATTGCTTTTTGGAGCACAGTCCCTGGCTGTATAACCCCGACAGCCAGGGACAGTGCTTTGATGCGGTAACAACAACTGCAGCTGTCGAAATTCATATAGCTGCAGTTGTCAGAACGGTCACTCATTACTACTGACAAATCATAACTTGCCACATCAGATTGGCGCACTACCTACTTAGTAGCGGACCCGATAATGACAGGGGTGCATAACGCCCCTGTCGTTCTTATCACTTCCCTGCAAATATGGGTTGGTAAGTTATGTTTTGTATACCACGGCTGATTTTTAGTAGTATTCCACTTGATGTTGCAGATAAGTGAAACTGGTTGGGGGGGGGGGTTATTTGGGTAGAACTGTGGCTGTCAGCGGGATCTCTGTGCAGTGGAAACTGGCAATATAGTTCTGTTCAGAGGTGTCTAGCATTGTGGTCATATTGAAATGGGTACTAACTAACTAATAGTGGGGTCTCTCTCTATACAGTGGCTGGTAAGTGAGTCTTTGCAGTGCGGTCTTTCACTGCCCAGTACATTGAACAGTCTCAGATAGAAACCATATATACAGGGCAACAGAAGTAGTGAAAGTTGGTAAGCACCGAGCGGTACTTGACTTGGACGTTGCCCGTCCACTCTTAATTTCATAAAAATTTCTGACATCCAGCTTCTCACGGAACTGTTATTTGCTAATGTACTTGGGTTTAATGTTGATTACTGTTCATTTCCAGTGGTGAGAAACTTTTTTTACACTATTATATTGAAGTCTTGGTAGTATTACACAGCTAAGCTCTGCACCAAGGCTCACAGACAAAAGGTCTCAGATTAGTTGATTGTATTTTTATTTATTTTTTTAAAGTACTTTGTATGTAAATAAGCACACCTTTGGTTGACAGCAAGATCAAACCCAACAGATCCTGTGGTCTTACTGCTCTGTGTATACAGTCTGTGGCCACCCTCTCCAAACAAACAGGGCTTTTAACTGCAGAGCCTGCTGAGAAAGCTATGCCAGCTATTCTTGTGAAATGGCTGAGGCTATGTACCATTTCTCAGTAGTGTCTTGTAAAGATGGAAAGTGCTACTTTTATAAGTTCACAGAACCTTCCCAACTTCTTGATCAGTGGTATTTTGTAACTGGACAAATGTAAGGTGGAATAGATGGAGTTGTATTTTGGGAAGTAGGAGAATATAGGCCAAAATATAAAATAAAGCACTTTTTAAAATCTTACAAAGGTTACTTTGCACCATTATTGTACATTTTACATTTACTTACCGTTCACCAGTTTTTAGCCTTTAACTTTCTCAACTACATGGATACCAAATATGGGTACTTTTATAGAGAAACAGGGTAGTAAACTGCATCGGCTCCTACCCTCTTGGATGAAGGGCACTGCCCATGTTGAAAGAGAGGGTGGAGAAACTCTGGGCCTGGTCCCGGTGTCTGCGCTCAATCGGTGGTGGCGCCATAAATGTGCAAAACATCTGCATGTTACACCAGTGCCTCTATTTGCATTTCTCTATATGTTTTGTTTTCTGACCATAATATATTGTTTTCTGACCTTCCTTTGCCTTTTTTAAATATGACAAAAATTTTATATTTACTTTTTAATGGCATTGTGCCAATATTAATGCAGACCTTAGATGTGAAGTTATGGTGCATACACACGGTCAGATTTTTCCTTCAGATATGAACGATAACGATTTAAAAATCGTTCAGTCGTTCATATCTGAAGGAAAATCTGACATATCTGACATGCCTGAACGATGGACAATGAACGATGCGCGTTCCCGTTTGTCAGATAACGATATCTGACATCTGATGGGTTTGCAGTCAGACTTGGACGATTCCATTCATTTTAATGTAGTCAAAAATCGTTCAATCGTTCAAATCGTTCAAAACTTTGGTAAAATCGTTCAAATCGTTCAATCGTTCAGTCGTTCATCTGACAAATCTGACAAATCTGACCGTGTGTATGCTCCATTACTGTGTTTGTGCTGAGATTGACCAGAAAAGATCACCAGGAAAGTACAGAATTATTATTATTACTACTAGCTGTTGCCCGCGGCTTCGTCCTCTTTAAACTCACTTATGCCAACACTATATTTTCTTTATTTGAAGTGTTTTAGTTGTCTTGAAGAATCCTTAAGTGTATATTTGTTGTAGTTCCTTTTTGCAAACAAATAATGTGCTTATGTTACATTTTTATATATTACTTAAACTCCGTGTGAAAACTTTAATAGTATAGGTAAGAGTTTAAAAGGATATTTGTTGTTATCGCAATGCTACTTTTTAGACTATGTTATGTTACATGTTTTGGTTTAAAGTGCGTAGACCAAGGGTGGGGAACCTTTTTTTGTGCCGAGGGCCATTTTGATATATATAACAATATTTGCAGGCCCGCTGCCGGCCACGTCCCCTCCGTGTGACATCACATGGGAGCGGAGCCACAATAGTCTGTGATTACAGCAATGCCCAGAGCATCCTGAGGATGCTCCAGGGAGCTGTAAGGGCAGCGGTGTGACTGCCTGAAGCGTCCTAATGACGCTCCAGGTGGCACTTCTTGCATAGATTCTGGCTGCAGGGTGCCATTCTAGGCACCGAGCTAGCCAGATGAGGCTAGCAGAAAAAAAGCTCTGTGGGCCAGGCTAAATGATTCCGCAGGCCTTATACGGCCCCCGGGCCTGAGGCTCCCCATCCCTAAGGTAGACAAAGTAAACTTGCGCTACTTACTTTTGCAGGCAACATAATTGACGAGGTGAGAAGCAGCTGGTCCTTAGGTCTACACCTGCAGTCCTAAGTGTCTGCCCTTGTGATTTGTTGATTGCCATAGCAAAATAGATGATTACAGGGAACTGAACAAGTTTAAATTCAAACTGATAATTGTTGGGAATAATAGCATTGCGAGGGATGAACTTGCTTGCCTCTGTGCCGCACCCAGTTACTCTATTAGATTTTTCTGTAATTTTATTACCCTCAGTCAAGTACCGTTACAGAGTTTTAGAAAGCTTAAGTTAAGAAGGAGCATAATGGGGGCACCAATTTTAAATGTAATTATATGAGTGGGCAGTCCAGGGAATGATAGGGACTTTAAAACCTCTATAGGGTGAATTGTAGCGTAGTTTGTATTGACCATCATGTTTATAGATGTGTAGATCATTTTGCTGGCGTTAAACCTGTCCAGTATAGTATTATTAATCATCGCAGCCTGCCCATTATTAGGGACTAGCTGAAGTACCCAGTGTTGCCCAGGTTTAAATCTTCAAGTTATTAAGTGATGTCATTCAAATCCAAAGTCCGACCTGTGCCTCAACCTAGTATGTCTTCTGGGATCCAATGTTACCAGCCTGTGACATTTTTGTCCAAATTCATCCAGGCTCAGAAAAGGCTCCCTGGGTCAAAGTTCTGCCGAGTGTACACCAACGGGAGGTCCGGGACCCTAAACCCCCTAAAACCTGGCCAGGATCCAACTGGACCACCTCGCCTTGGTTTCATCCCAATCGGAGCAGGTGTGTCTGAATGCAGAACCAAGCAAACAAACCGACCAATGAATTTTATATATAAGATTAGTATGGATTGCACGCAAAGCCAAGAAGTTTTCTTTTGTGGAAATATTTTCCACCTCGAAATGAGTCCACTTTTCTGACACCCCCTGCTTAAAACCCAAAAAGTCAGAAGGATCGTGAGGCCCCACTTTCATGGTCTGTATTCATACTGAAAACAAGATCAAGCGAGCTTTTGCCCTTCTGCTCAATAGGAGGTTTCTGTCCTCCACGAGGACAGAAACCTCAGTGGTGCAAAGAGAAGGAGGTAATGTTACGCCACCAATTTCCTCTGGTAGAGTGCATTCTCCCACTTTTAACAACAATGTTGAAAAATATTGGGTAGGCAAATCTCCGTTGAGGTGAGTTCTCTGTTTATGGTGAGTTCAAGTTTGATAACATGATACAAATTAAATGACAACAATAAAAACAGAAGATATGAAGATATCCATTCATTTTCACAGCAAGTTGTATATGTGCATTCTGATCGTGGGAGTGGCCAGCGTTGGCAGCTACCATTCCTTCACCCACCACTCTCCCTGAGGTCTAGCAGCCATGCGCACAATTACGTTTATTTTGTTTACTACTTACCCCCCTTGAGAATGGGCACGATGATAAATAGCCTATCATGTTCCTTGATATACTGTATACCAAATAGAATAGTGAAGATTTTATCTAAAAATGGTTTAGTAGATTTTGAGTTAACTCAGAACAAAGACACACAGACAACATTTCTAAAAATGGCTATCTTGGTCTAGGAACCCTATAAACTATACACCTAAGTTGAAATGGCCTAATGGTGCATACACACGGTCAGATTTTTCTTCAGATCTGAACGATAACGATTTAAAAAATCGTTCAATCGTTCATATCTGAAGGAAAATCTGACATGTCTGAATGATGAACGATGAGCGTTCCCGATGGTCAGATAACGATATCTGACATCTGATGTGTTTGCAGTCAGATTTGGACAATTCCATTCATTTTAATGCAGTCAAAAATCGTTCATAGTTCAAATCGTTGGTCAAATCGTTCATCAAATCGTTCAATCGTTCATCTGACACATCTGACAAATTTGACTATGTATATGTTCCATAATATGTTTACAATGACAAAGTTACAATTTTATTTATATGTAGTGAATATTATTATCTTATTTATAAGGTGCCACAAGCGTTCCATAGGTCAGTATAAGTAGATTAAAACTGACAATTAGATATCTAGGTACAGATTAATTCAAATAAGTGAATAATTTCACATAGAGGGAAGCACAGACGGTGTAATGGTTAGTGTTACTGCCTCACAGCACTGAGGTCATGGGTTAGATTCCCACTACGGCCCTAACTGTGTGGAGTTTGTATATTCTCCCTGTGCTTGCGTGGGTTTCCTCCGGGTACTCCGGTTTCCTCCCACACTCCAAAAATATAGTGGTAGGTTCCCCACAAAAAATTGACCATAGTGTGTATGTGCGTGTGCATGTCATAGGGAATATAGATTGTGAGCTCCACTGGGGCAGGGACAGATGTGAATGGTAAGATATTCTCTGTAAAGCGCTGTGGAATATGTGTGCGCTTTATAAATAACTGGTAATTAATAAATAGATATATAATTACAATCTGCAATTAGCAGAATTATATAGAGCAGACAAAGGGGAAAGGGCCCTGATCGCACAAGGTTACAATCTAAAAGGGATATGGGAAGACATAATAGGGAAAAAGGGCAGCGACTGCAGAGTTAGGAGGTGAGTTAGTAAGCTAGAATGGAAAAAAACTTTTTCAATGATTTTTATATTAGGAGCGGTCATGAGAAATCCTGAATGCGAAAGTGGGACATGGTGATCAGGTTGGAGGTGAGAAAGCAATTATAAGTAGAGCAAAGAGAACATGAGCGATTAGGTGAGGAAATGAGGCTGTAGATATAGTGAAGAGTGGTGAAGGTGAGAGAGAAGTATAGAGTAAAGAGAAATATTAGGTGAGTTGAGAATAGATTGAAAAGTGGCAAGGTGGGAATTAATTGAGGCTGAGAAATTATATGGTTGTGAACAGGGGCGTAACTAGGTTTGGCGCCCAGGAAAAGGGAATAAACGGCGCCCTTCCCCATCAGTGCTCCGGGCCTAGTGCCCGACAACCTGGTGGTCTAGGGAAGGATTAATGTTAGCATATTTGTCCAGTCCTCAGTCGCATTCTGCCAGAACAGGCCAGCGGCACTGCCACCAGAGCTCTTTTGTCTTGAGCCCGGTATCTTCTGTACTCTTCCACGGCCACTGGAGCTTTTCTCGCAAAGTCTGTATCCTCCACCCGCCGTTGCCGAACTGACTTTTCTGCCCAGTGGTGTCTGACTCCGCGGGCAAAGCCATCCAGCAGCCGCTTTCTATTGACTGCTTGTTTGCAAGCCATATTTGGCTCGCTGGCTCACGAGCTACACCCAACTCACAGCCGGTGCCAAATGTCATCCACCGCTGGGACACATCTCACCGGACTGCAGGACTTTTGGCACTGGGATAAACACCTGATCCCAGTGCTGGACATTGCCCAGACAGGCGGGGCCCCCCCTCTGCCGGGCCTGTCAGCGCCCAGGGCAAGGTGCCCCACACGCACCCCCCTTGGTAGGCCACTGGTTGGGAATGAGTGTTTTAGTAGCCACCAGGGTGTGGAAGGACCTTATTCTGGAAATATTGTGGAGTAGGAAAAGGAAGGATTGCGAAAGTGACTGTATGGGGTATATTTACTAAAGTGCAGGTTTTTAGAAGTGGAGTTGTTGCCCATAGCTACCAATCAGATTCTAGTTATTATCTTCTAGAAGGTGCTAGATAGATGATAAGTAGAATCTGATTGGTTGCTATGGGCAACATCTCCACTTCTGAAAACTCTCACTTTAGTAAATATACCCCTATGTGTTGGGATTAGGAAAGGATAGAGTCAAGTGACACCCAAATATCAGACGTGGGGAACAGAGGAGAGGGAGACAACAACAGAGAAGCTGAGGGTAGAAGAAGAGTCGGGCTTGGCTCCTAAAGTTGAGAAGTAAATTTTTTGTAAGATAGAGTTTCAAGAAGCATTGTGTCATCCAGATTATGATGGCTGAGAACGTGACATGGGAAAAGACAGAGGTTATGTTTTGCATAAAGGTGGTGATAAGTTTGCCAATGGAAGAGGTGTAGAGGGGGAAGAAAAGGGGGCCTGGGACAGAATCTTTTGGACCACAACAGGAAAGTGAAGTGGATATAATGTGGGGTTGAGTATGTATACAGAGAAAAAGCAATTGGACAACTAGGAGAACCAGAAAAGAGCTGAGTTACGAAGCTCGATGGAGTAGAGAGTTTGGAGGGGCTGGTCACTATCTAAGCAGTCACCATTTAAGCAGTGTGTCATGTGAATTTGTCCAGCAGCTCCCTGAGAGAGCAGAACACCCTCAGATATGCACAATTTCCAGTCATCTTGATGCGGCCGGCGGTATATCATACTGATTCCAGCGGCATCCCGACCGATGGGAACCCATACCCAAAACCAATTCCTTTGCTAAGGAATATTATGTTGTATCTTTCAGGAGCTATTTGGTGCCGCATTCACAAAGAGGAATATAGTTTAACTGTTATCTTCCTCCTTTTTTATTTTTGTGTAAATTAAGAATAATTCAAGACTTGGATGAAATGTTTCATTCTCTCTCACGGAAAAGAACCAACTGGGTTGAGACTTTATTACTGTATTTATTGTCTAGACAAATTGGCGGGTGTGCTGTTTTATCTGGCTGAATCTTTCACAGCTCTGTTGGGACACAAGGTGAGGAAACTATTCCCCACTGGAGTACAATAAGTAAAATGGGATTAAACATTAGAGACAAATAAACAATACATTTTCCTTTTCATTTGTATTTTTGTAGAAATATAATAAACATGGGCAGATCCTGATAACTGTTTGATCTGAGCACCAGTTGCTGTCTCTCTTATTATAAGGGCAGTAGCTCCAATAATGTTTGTTCATTCACATTAGTCCCTGCCATAGTGGATCTATAATCTAATTCTATACCACAGGACAGGGGCATTTTAATGGAAATGGGGAGCCAATGTGCAGCGGCCCTGCCAAATGCCTGTTTTCAGCCATATAATCGGAAGTGCCAGACTGTTTGCTAGCTCTTGTGTAGGCTGCATCTTTCTGAAGATATTGCCGGAAAGATTGCTCCACCAGATGCAATTATGGGGGAAAGGGGGGAGAGGTGAGATGTGCATGGCACAGTCGTGTATAAGTCATGGGTACAGAGCGTGTGGTGCACAGCCAGGGGCACTGCACACACTGCATCCATTATACAGTTCTGGTGAACATTATTGGCACCCTAGAACATTAAGTATGTCAAGTACTGTACAATGGGCCTGATTCTGCAAGGAACGCACGCTAGCAGACACACGCACCCAGCCACTGCGAGAATATGCTAATCAATGCATACGCATGGAGTCTGCAGCACAAGAAGCAGACACCCAGCAAAACATAAAGCCACCGACCTATGCCATGATTGACAGTGTAAACATGGGGAACATCGAGTGCCATCGAAGCTGCATGTAAGCTAAGGGTAGACCTGACCCTGCCGCAGGACTTGAGAGATTCCTGCACGCAGAGAGGCGCCCGGCTGCGTACGGCGCCGCTGAGATTTATGCACACCTCTGTAACGGCATGCGAACGCACAGGCACGCCTGTATTCGGCCGACCACCCCCCTGTCACCATCCACACACGGCACTTCCTGTCAATCAACATCGAAGGTCTCTGCGGGCTCCCTGCGTATTCTGTGAGAGCCCTCACCGTACTCAGCGACCTGTTAGCGCACACGTAATGCGATGCATGTGCAGGTCGCAAACATCAGCTCGCACCATGCATTCTCACACTTGTGTTGCTTGGTGAATCAGGCCCTATATCTCCTGATAAAAAAAGGAATGTAGTGTAACAGCTTTGGACTATAGACACTCATGTTTGACACAGAACAGCTAAGAATAAAACAATAACAATTTGACAAAGCAATAGGAGGAAAAACTATAAAAATGTAAATATTGCCATGACACAATTATTGGCACTCTTTTGAGCAATTAAAATCAATTTAGGAAAAAACAGCCTAGATTAAGTGTGATAAACTAGAATCTAGGGTCACCTGCGATAAATTGTCAGAGGGGGTCATTCAGACCCGCTCGCAAGCGGCAGGACGCTCGCAAGCGGCTCGATGTTCCCCATTGCGCATGAATGAGGGAGCTCCGTCGTGCGCATGCGCGAGACCCGGCGAGCGACGGGCTCACCATCGCTCCGGGTCTCGCACCAAAGGGGGCGTGCTGTCGATGTTGATTGACAGCACGCCCCCTTTGGTGGGCGTGCCTGCCAGACGGAGGCGTTCCCATGGGAACGCCTACCGTCTCAAGCCGGCCCCACTGACATCACTAGTGATGTCAGTGGGAGTGATTTTGGCTCTGATAGAGCCAAAATCACTCCAGGGCTTGCGGCAGCGAGACCCTACCGCAGGGTCTCCGTCGCAAACCCGATGGTCGCGATGGTCAAGACCATCGCGACCCTCATCATGGACGCTCGCTATAGCTGTGGGTGGTAACCCACAGCTATGCGAGCGTCCCATGAGGACGCTCCAAAAAAAGGTAGGAGGGCCCTGATTCAGACCGAGCGCTCTGGTCAGAGCATTCAGCTCTGAATCAGGCCCAGTGTTCATGTGACTTTAATTAACCAGTGAATGATAGCTTTCATCTTTGAAAAGGACAATTTTTATTCCGTTACCTTGGGACCTATTCATCAAAACATAATTATCACTGCGAGTTCAAACACAGTTTAGGAGGCATTCATCATGCCTCTTGCCCTAAACTATCACTTCTGAAAAACTGCTGTTTCTACGAAGCCAGTTTTTCGGAAGACAGATTTTTTTCCCCTGTACTTTGTTAGTTCTCACTGCCTGTCTTCAAGCTGTGCATGCGCAGCTTGTAGACAGGCTGCAAAGAGAGCCTAAACTGCAGCAGAACCGCCTTCCAATCACCTATCTGCCCGCAAAGCTATCTGTCTTGACCGGGCACACCTGCCCGATCCAGCACACCTGCCCGTCCGCAAAGCTATCCAGCCACCCGAGCACACCTGCCCGCCCGCCCGCCCACAAAGCTACTGCAGCCACCGTTGCTCTACTAACTCCCCCTCCACCCCGACAGGGATGATAGACACTGTGAAGCAGTCACAGCCAGAGCTCCAGTCAGACCTGCAGCCTCATGCAGGTCCCTAGCTGCTGCTGCTGTGCCCTCTCCTGGCCCCGGCTCACTAAAGGACTGCTCTGAGTGCCGGGAGGGAGCTGCTGCAGGTAAAAGGACACAGCAGGGAGGGATCTTTTCAGATCCCTCTGCTGTATCGGATGCTGTACGCCATCTCTGGGTGGTGTACAGCATCACTGTCAAGTTACGAAAAAAAAGATTTTTCGGAACTTGATGAATTTAATAATTTCCCCATCTCCATACTATAGCATTGGGACTGTGAAAATTATCAGGGTACAATTGTAACCAGGAGATATCTGTGATATCTCCTGCATTACATGTTGCATGAATGACCTTGACACTTAATTTCTAAAAAATAGATGAAAATCTTCATTTTTACCTAATTTTGTAGAAATTAAGTGATGATGAATAGATCCCTCTGTCACAAGACGAGAGAGTTGTCTTAGAGCCTTAGATGTGCTATTATTGACAAACACTAGACCTCTAAATGGTACAAGGCCATCTCCAAAGACCTTGGCATCCCTGTTTCACCAGTGTGCCACGTTATTAAGAAGTTTGCTACTCGTGGAATTGTGAAAAACATTCTTGAACATGGGAGAATAATAAAAATCAATGAGAGAAGTCTTTGGAGGGCAGTACGAAGTGTGGAATAAATACCATTAAAAACATCCAAAGAGCTGAAGACTGACCTAAAACAATCTGGAGTGATGGTTTCAACGTGTACCATATGCCGCTCACTAAACTAATATGGGTTTCATGGGCTAAGTCCAAAGAGGTCCCTATGCTACTGCCACAGGCAAGTAAATGCACTTGGGATAATTTTAGTGAGTCGCCATTTAACGTATCCATATGTTTTATACTGTGGGATAAAATCCACATGAAAATGTGGAAAGTTTGCAAGCCTAATATTCCCAAACTATCCACTGAGACACTGGGCTCTATTTATTAACATTATTTTTACTAAAATAAAGTGAAAAAGGGTGTTTTCACACCCTTTTCACATTATTTTAGTATCACCTATAGTTATTACAGGGCAATTGGAGTAGAATTCGTAAAATTCTACTCCAACCCCTAAGTATCACTTATTTTTAGTAATCAGATCACATTTCCCATAATTGTAATAGGAAATGTGATCCGACCAAAGTTACTAAAAATAAATTGCAAAAAAATATCGGGGAAAGCCCTGTGATAATAACGCCTGGAGGGTGGCGTTATCCAGGGTCTCCCCCGGTTACCGGGCTCCTACTCTGCTCTAAAAGGCAGAGCCCGTAGCCGGTCCCAGTGATCAGCTGTGTAATCTAAACAGAAATTCACTTACCTGACTCCAGGGACCGGTGGTCGGGGCTCCGGTGATGACTCCCCTCTGGTCAGCTGGTCTCCCATGCTGCACTGCGGCCCAGTCATCAGATGATCTGGTCCCAGTGCAGTATGGGATATCAGCTGACCGGAGGCATGGAAAACATCACCGGAGCACCGATGACTGCAGGTAAGTGCTATTAAGGGAGAGGGGGGTCGCGGGGGGGTCCGTAATCGCGGGGGGGTGGGACTTAGTGTCGGGGCGGGGCTTAACGCCAAGGATGGTAGCAGCGGCGGCACTAGTCACGGTATTTTTTTTCGAAAATATCGTGCCTACAGTGCGGAGGGGATTCGCAAGGACAGAGCTTTCTCACAAGCTCTGTCCCTACAAAGGATTTGTAGTAAATCCCTGTGATATTGCCTGAATTCGCAATGCGAATTCAGTCGATAATATCACACTACAATCTGCATTACAAACCTCTCACCAGCACAGCCTAACCCTAACCTTCCCCCAGCACAGCCTAACCCTAACCTTCCCCCAGCACAGCCTAACCCTAACCTCTCACCAGTGCAGCCTAGCCCTAACCTCTCACCAGCACAGCCTAACCCTAACCTCTCACCAGCACAGCCTAACCTTCCCCCAGCACAGTCTAACCCTAACCTCTCACCAGCACAGCCTAACCTTCGGCCAGCACAGCCTAACCCTAACCTCTCACCAGCACAGCCTAACCTTAACCTCTCACCAGCACAGCCTAACCCTAACCTCTCACCAGCAGCCTAACCCTAACCTTCCGCCACTGCCTAACCCTCCCGTCCGCAGCCTAAACCTAATGTCGACATTCTGACAAGGTCGACATTTCACATGTCGACAGTGTGCGCATTTTGACATGTCGACATTTTGACATTGTGGTGTTGACAGTTATGACGATTGTCGACCTTTTGACTACATCCCATTAATAGGATATACTGTTTGCTTTATATATGGATGTCAGGAATAGATAAAGTTAAATATGTTCATTGTGGTGTATTTACTTCTCTTTATAATAACATTTAAAATTTCAGTGAGTGGATTCAAACAGCAGGAATTACTACAGAATCTTCAGATAATAAAGTATTTCTGTAGGAACAGTACAGTACTTTTATTGTGCTCCCCACAGTTTTCCTTTTCCTGTGGATTTGTGGGTGACCCCAACAATTTCATGTCATGATTTCCTCGAATCATAGATTGAGCCAAGACAGAGATAGACAAAGATAGGGTAGAAATACAGTACAGAAACAGCCACCAGTACTAATAACCCTGTAAATATGCTTGATCATAACAGTGGTGTAACTAGGGCAGGGCGAGCGGGTGCGTGCCCTGGGCGCCATGAGACCGGCGGCGCGGGGGGGTGCCGCCAGCCATGGTACCTGCCCGCCCGCCCTAGTTAGCCAGTGTAGCGCCGACCGCAATGAGTGCGGTCAGCGCTACACATTCACACTGGAAGCCTAGCGCCGGTCCTGTGCTGCACAGCTGAGCCCGTTCCCTCCCCCTGAGCGCTTGCCCAATAGCGCTAGGAGGCGGGCTCAGGCTGTGCATAACACACGCATCGCTGCCAGCGCTGGCGGCGATGCGTGTGTTAAACAGCAGCCAACGGCTCCTGCAGTGGGTAATGG
Source organism: Taudactylus pleione (assembly GCA_031769625.1). Taxonomy (NCBI): domain Eukaryota; kingdom Metazoa; phylum Chordata; class Amphibia; order Anura; family Myobatrachidae; genus Taudactylus; species Taudactylus pleione. The sequence continues at coordinate 13,888,365 of JAUIMM010000012.1, read as the reverse complement.
GACAGACGTCATGACACCTCTCCCATAATGCTGAGCGCGCCAGCCCGGGAGGACTGGCGGGCGGCGGCGGCGGGAGCGGTGTCGCGGACCGGAGCAGCAGCGGCGTGGATTCACGTAAGTAAATTTTTATATATATATTTTTTAAACCTGTCTGCACTACTGGGGGCACAACGGGGGAGGGGGGTGGCTACTACTGGGGGGACCTCTACTGGGGGTGGGGGCACAATGGGGGAGGGGTGGCTACTACTGGGGGTACCATTATTGGGAGGACCTCTACTGGGGGGGCTACTACTGGGGGCACTTAATCGGGAGGGGGAACCTCTACTGGTGACTACTACTTGAGGGGGGGGGAACTACCACTGGGGGCATTAAAAAAGGGGCCTACTACTAGAGGCACTGCACTGGGGGGACCACTACTGGGGGCAATAATAGGAAGGGCCACTACAGGGGGCACTGGATAGGGGGATCACTACTGGGTGCCTGCATAAGGGGGACCACTACTGGGAAAACTGCATAGGGGGGGACTACTACTGGGGGCACTATATAAAGGGCACTGCATAAGGGGATACCGCCACTGGGCGCACTGCATTGTGGGGACTGCTACTGGGGCCACTGCATAAGGGGGAACACTACATGGGGCACTGCATTTGGGGGGCCACTACTGGGGGTACTGAGTAAGGGGAACTAATTGGGGGCTGTATAAGGGGGACCACTACTGGGGATACTGTATAAGGGGGACTACTATGGGCCTGCAAAGAGGGACCACAACTGCATACTGGGGGTACTGTATAAGGGGTACTACTGGGGTTATGGTGCATATGGATAGGAATGTTCAGTGTGAAAATAAAGGGGTATGTCATGTTCACACGCCCCATTTTTAAGTGACCACGCCCATTTTGTTGCCGGGGGGGGGGCTCCCTTTTCAAATTTGCCCTGGGTTCCAAATACCCTAGTTACGCCACTGGATCATAATCTCCATATCTGTAAAGCAGAATTGTATCTTTACTAATTTCTCTACCCTGCTGAACAAAATCATTTAACTTTACACTCAATCATGGAACTGCTGAGAGCGTGACAGAGCACGGACACAAATGTGTTATCATGATTATGCAAAATGAATAAAACAGAGAGAAAAGCATTTTTTATAACTGTCCCTATGAAACAGTTATAAAAATTGTTGATCAACATATATTAATTTCCTGGCACAAACAGTTGTTAGTATAGGATTTCTATGTGTGGATCATAAAAGGTGCACAATGTGTATAAAACTTATGTTTATTTAATATAGTAGAAACTATTTTACACATATATAAAATGAATCAAAACATGTAATGCTGCAAATGTAACAATTCAGATGTTATAATATTGCACTGTCCCAATTCTGCACTGGTATTTTATTGCACTGTCCCAATGTCCTGACTCAAGTGCAAGTACTGTAGTGCATAGCAGCATAAAAGCATCTGTGTCTTTTATCACAGGTGCTTGCCGCACGGATCGTACTAATCAGTGCGGGCATCTGTGTTTTGATGCATGCAGGGATACTAGGTGACTAGGGGGGTCTATTTACTAAGCTGTGTGAGGAGATAAAGTGAACGGTGATAAGGTACCAGCCAATCAGCTCCTAACTGCCATTTTTCACACACAGCCTGTGACATGATAGTTAGGAGCTGATTGGCTGGTACCTTATCACTGTTCACTTAATTTCCTAACACAGCTTAGTAAATAGACCCCTATGTGACATAGTGAGTGTGCATGTATGTGTTAATAAACTTGTACTTTCACGGTTTGTGTGCAATGTCTTTTTGTAATATTTCTTTTGCAGTGGAACAACAGGTACGTGTGGTTCTCCAAGTACCAGCATAAGGGGCAGGCTGAGGCGCCATTTTTTAAATTGGCACGGAAGTAACCTTAAGTTACTTTTGCGGTTATCACCATTGAAGTGAATGGTGGTGAACCGTTCATTGGCTGAGAGGTGGAAGGCTGGCCTCTCTCAGCCACTGAGCGCTCTGCACCAGGATTTCTATAGTTTCTATAGTGAAACCCCGTGGTGGAGCCGTCATTCGGGTAGTACTGTCCATAGAGTGATTTGGGAGCACAGCTTTAGCTGCTCCTACAACTCTATGCAGTTTGGGAAAACACCCATTTTACATATGCAACAACCCCAATTTCCCACTTTAGTGTATCACAATTATGTGATCAGATAGCCCAAACTAAACACCATAAGGGGTATATTTACTAAAGTGCGGGTTTATAAAAGTGGAGTTGTTGCCCATAGCAACCAGTCAGATTCTGGCTATCTTCTAGAAGGTGCTAGATAAATGATAAGTAGAATCTGGTTGCTATTGGCAACAACTCCACTTCTAAAAATCGGCACTTTTAGAAGTGGTAAATATACCCCGTAGTATTGATTTGTGAGGTTCAACAGTGCTTCGCAGCACTCCACATATAGCTTCACATGCCATCAAAAAGCCAATATGTGTACGTAGAGCCCCAGTTGCTCAAAGGTTCCTATTTAGTTTCATTTGCTTCCCTATAGTCTCCGGCGTCATACCACAAAAGGAGTCTATTCATAAAGCAGAGAAAAGCCCTGTTTTGCGGTAAACAGGGCTTTTCTCTGCTTACTGCTATTCATAGAGCAGGTTTCCATGGAGAAGTTTATTACTTCTCCTGTGGCACGCCCACTCCGTGGATGAATCGCATCACCATACTTTTGTATGGTGAGTGCAATTCATAGAAGAATGAAAATTCTGCAGTGTACAGATTCGCCATCTCAGGATGGTGTAATCTGTGCTGCAAAACAAAAGAGCAGGGAAGTTGAATACTTCCCTGCTCTCTGACCAGCACCCGGCGCTGGCTCTGCCCCTTTACCCAGCGTCCTTTGCAACAGGTCTGACATGCCCCACTGCTCTCAGACACTGACGCCTGAGCAGTGGGAAGCAGATATATCGGACTCCCGGTCTCTGCACTGCTTCTAAGCATCGCAGAGTGGCCAGTTACCGGACATAGAAGTCGGACATTGTGAAACCAATTACAATTCTACTAACTGCCTTACTGTGGCACCTGTTTTCTTTTCAGTGTTTACTATTTCATGAGCTTCGACTAAGAATATGTGATATAGCATGTCTGTCATATGTTGTTCTGTTACATTATACAGTATGTCTCTTTAAACTCATACAAAGTTATTCTAGTTACACCACCTCACAATACTTTTACATTTAGCAACTGTGTTTTACTGTGTACATTGGTTTACACCAGAGAAAGCAGAGCTTAGGAAATATTGTTGCTTGAGGCACTTATAGATCATGATCTGAGCTTCAATTGATTTATTCAGCATAAAAAGATAGTTAAGCTGTTTTGCTCTGTCTAAGACAAGCACTCAGCGATACCTGGGAATATGGTAGTAGAAGTTATTTGCCTACAGTGGTTTTAATTTAAAGTCACATTGCTTTGGCAGAGAGTGTAAAAACAGTAACCTGTCTGACAGGGGAAAGGTAAATCAAAATTCTATATCATTCTGGTTTATCTGACTCTTCCTACAGTATATTGGATGTCATCCAATTCTCACTACATGGAGGCTATGTGTAAATGAGCTGCACCTCTCCTGTAATCCACCCCTTAGTCCACCACAGTACTGGGAGCAATATCCTGCACTCACTTCAAGCAATGAGAACTTTCTGTAACACCGGTCTAATGGCTGAGAGCACGAGCCAAAGAAAATATTGGAAGGGGAGGCTGAGCTCTTCTGACAATGCACAAATCTCAAAGAATATAAAATCCACAGAATTTGCATGAAGGGAGTGAGAAATGGCACACACACATCATTGCTTGCTTAACCCCCAGAGTGTTAGAGCTCCGTCTGGTTAAATAACAGAATCAGATCATTCCTGATGGAGCTATGGAGATTAGGTCGTGGGAAAGACCATTTGGTGATAACTGTAAAACTCAACCACACCCATATTTATATATGTGGGTTTATATATATGCACAGAAGCTCATTTTGGATACAGGAGGAGACAAGGAAGATGGCAGCATGCCCTCCCACAGCCACTCCTCCCTGTGGGCCTTTGTGGAACAGAGCCGTGAATGACAACTCATGGCTCCGTCTCGATATTAGTCTCTGTCGCCCAGCTCCCATCGGACCACCAGGCATCTGCAGCAGCATCAAGAAAGAAGGCAGCAAGCAGGCACTGACTGCTGACGGTCCCTGTGACTCCCACTCCAGCCTCTATATAAGTAAGCTAGCTCAGGCTGGGAGACAGAAGGTGGGGGGCGACTGTGTGTGTATAATATAATGTGTGGGTATATATTATATTAGTACTGTTGGACCGGCACTCTTAGAAGAAAACCTACGTTCGGTATGCCGGGCGTCGGGATTTCGGCATGAGGCTAATGATAGGTGTCGGTATTTAGACGCCTATCAATAGTCCCATGCCGCGCTTTCACTGTCAGGATAAAAAATGGGGTATGTAAGGCTCCGCTCAACCTAAAACTATGGTAGCTGCTAGGGAAGAAAACAGGGATCAACCTACCCTGTTAAGGAAATATAAACTGAAAAATTGAAAAAGGATTCCCAGCGCACCATATAAAAAATGGCACTATACTGTCATAAAATATCACTGACACAATCAAATTTAAAACATATTTAATGTTCAAATCAGGTAAAATGTAGACTAGGGTGCCTCACATCACTTAAAATAATGGCAAGTACATATCTCTTACAAAAAAATCCTAATACTGGTATTGGCTTGACAACATGGATTAGACAACAAATACACAAAACAACATACAAAATGTGTTTTCCAAGAACAGTGTGTGTACAAGCAATGCGCTATTGGGCTTCTTACTATACTTGTACCTTCATTTATGTAAATGTCCAGTAAAGGTACCAAAAGGATTACCCTTAGGTAAGTGTAGGGTTAATCCCAATGTCCAGACCGGTATCGGTAAATGGTGCAGCAAGCACTCTTGGATGTTATTACCTGCCATTGCTATGCCTGTGGTTAGGGTTACTACCTGTTCCTGGTTTGAGAACTTGTCCTGTATAAAGCTGAAAGGAGTAAAGGGTAACTCTTCTCCAAACTCAGTCTGTGCAGTCTCATCCAGGAGAAAGAAAACCAGTGTTTGCCGTCATCCCATAATACAACCTGGTATATGTATATTGTTTCACCTGAGGACGGGGTTTAGCACCTCGAAACGTTGTGGTTAATAAAGTATATCTGCTATGTGAAAATCTGCAGTGCCGTGCTGTGTTTAAACCCCAGAGGGGTTGTTCACTATACAAGGTTTTACATATATACTGTATATATCCCCACCCATACTAGGGTGCACCAGAAAATAAAATCTTGCCTACTGCACCGAATTGGCTAGGGCCGACTCTGTTCACCATCATGTGCACACTTGAATAAAAAGTGAATAGTATCCCTGTACCAAATTTAAATTAATATGTTGGGCATCTTTTAAGAGATGAAAATCTCCACAATATTCACAGACATCCTTTAAAAAGGAATATATCACATACCATAATATTGTATAAATACTAATTTATTCAAGGTAAAATGGTATCTCACTCACAATAAAACAGCTTTGTTTGAACTGAAGCATATCTGACACAAAATCTGGAAACAAGTTAGATGTTAGATGATTCCACCTTCTTCCATTCAAGGTGAATTTGACCAGGCTGTCCATGACAGGGGCGTATCTATCCCTTGTCCAGGATGGCACTCGCCAGGGGCACTGTCTGGCGGTGCCACCTGTGGTGTTGGAATCAGGAAAGAACTGTCAGGACTGGAGCCCTGGCCTGTCCCTGGATGCTTCCCTGTTTAGATATCCAGTGCCGGGCAGCCACTTGCTGGCGGCTGCCTAGTACAATGAATAAAGTTTTGTTTTTTGCTTTCTTTTGAGACAAGGCGCGCGTAACGTCATAACATCACACGCATCGCAGACACTGAGGAGCCAGATACACACAGTGTGATGAGCACAGCCACAGGGTGACATCCAGATGCCCAGAGATGGTATGTATCTGTGGCTGTGGGGGGCCAGGGGCTGGGGAGACAGAAGAGGGTGTTGGAGCTAGAGAGACAGAAGGAGGATTGGAGTTGGAGAGAAAGAAGGAGGGCTGGAGAGACAGAAGGGGGGCTGGCTGATGAAACATAAGGAGGCTGGCAGAAGAGACAGAAGGGGTTTCTGGCTGGAGAGACTGAAGGGGATCAATATACACAACCGAGACAGAAGGGTGGCTGGCTGGTGAGACAGAGGGGGGCTGGCTGATGAGAGAGAAGGAGGGCTGGCTGATGAAACAGCACTTGGTGCAGCAAAACCCAAATCCTGACTGGAGGGGTCACTGGTGAAGACCACCAAGTGGGTTAGATTCCGTGTCTCTGGGCAGGTCTAGCCAAACCTGAGTTTGGTCGCAATAGGGAGACCTAGCTTCTCCTCTATGGTTCCTGACAGTTTGAACAGCATAAACATGCAGGGCAAGCCGCCGGGTTTCAGGTTGAAGCAGGTTTTCAAGATTTACTATTTCGTGTCAACGCATATGAGGCAGCCTAGCAACTCATGGGTCAAAAGTTACAAGAAATTTCTTCTCAGTTGAAATCCATTCATTCCGTTATTGTTCCTTTGTTTCCAACTTCACTTCAAGTTCCGCCTGAGCCATATCCCTGAGTAATTTCAACTCCGACTGCAGAATCCTTTTCTGATTGTACAACCTAACCTTCCAGTAGTCCACCAGCCTCTGAACCCTCTAAATTCTGTACTCCAGTGCAGATTACTAGTTTCTACTAGGGGTGTGCACCGGCCACTTTTCGTGTTTTGTGTTTTGGATCTGGATCTTTCTTCGTGTTTTGGATCTGGATTGTTTTGCCAAAACCACCCTTCCGTGTTTTGGGTTCTGGGTTTTGTGTTTTGGATCTGTATTTTTTTTTTTTTAAAAAGCATAAAAACAGCTAAAATCACAGAATTTGTGGGTTTTTCTGCTCCTATGCTATTATTAACCTCAATAACCTTAATTTCCACTCATTTCCAGTCTATTCTGAACACCTCACACCTCACAATAGTGTTTTTATGTCCAAAAGGTTGCACCGAGGTAGCTGGATGACTATGCTAAGCGACACGAGTGGGCGGCACAAACACGTGGCCCATCTAGGAGTGACACTGCAGTGGCAGACAGGATGGCAGTTTGAAAAACTAGGCCCCAAACAGTACATAATGCAAAGAAAACAAAGAGGTGCAAGATGGAATTGTCCTTGGGCCCTCCCACTCACCCTTATGTTGTATAAACAGGACATGCACACTTTAACAAACCAATCATTTCAGCGCCAGGGTCTGCCACACGACTGTGGCTGAAATGATTGGTTCATTTGGGCCCCCACAAAACAAGCGGCAATTAATCTGTCCCTGAACAAACTGGCTCTACGGAGGCAAGATGTCGTCCTCATCCTCCTCATCCACCGATTCCGCACCCTCTTCAGTGTTATGTACATCCTCATCCTCACAGAGTATTAACTCGTCCCCGCTGGAATTCACCACCACAGGTCCCTCTGTACATTCTGGAAGCTGGTCTCCCTGGAAGAGTTGATAATTCATTTTTATGAACATCATCTCCACATTTTGTGGAAGCAACCTCCTACGCCTTTCGCTGACAAGGTTCCCGGCTGCACTAAACACTCTTTCGGAGTACACACTGGAGGGGGGAAAACTCAGGTAAAATAGAGCCAGTTTGTACAGGGGCCTCCAAATTGCCTTTTTTTCCTGCCAGTACAGGTACGGACTGTCTGACATGCCTACTTGGATGCTGTCACAGATCTAATCCTCCACCATTCTGTCAATGGTGACAGTATCATATGCAGTGACAGTAGACATGTCAGAAATTGTTGCCAGGTCCTTCAGTCCGGACCAGATGTCCAAACTTGGTCCTGCCTGCCCTGCATCACCGCCAGCAGGTTGCTTAGGATACCTAAGTTTTTTCCTGGCAGCCCCAGTTGCGGGAGAAAATGAAGGAGCTGTTGATGTGTCACATTCCGCTTCAGCTGACAGCGTTTTCACCAGCAGGTCTTTGCACCTCTGCAGGCTTGTGTCAGCCGGAAAGAGAGACATCACATAGGCTTTAAACCTAGGATCGGGCACGGTGGCCAAAATGTAGTGGTCTGATTTCAACAGATTGACCACCCTGGAATCCTGGCAAAGCGAATGAAGGGCTTCATCCACAAGTCCCACATGCTGAGCGGAATCGCTCCGTCTTAGCTCCTCCTTCACTTTCTCCAGCTGCTTCTGCAAAAGCCTGATGAGGGGAATGACCTGACTCAAGCTGGCAGTGTCTGAACTGACTTCACGTGTGGCAAGTTCGAAGGGCTGGAGAACCTTGCACAACATGGAAATCATTCTCCACTGTGCTTGAGTCAGGTGCATACCCCCTCCTTTGCCTATGTCATAGGTGGATGTATAGGCTTGAATGGCCTTTTGCTGCTCCTCCGTCCTCTGAAGCATATTGAGGGTTGAGTTCCACCGCATCACAACCTCTTGCTTCAGGTGATGGCGGGGCAGGTTCAAGAGTGTTTGCTGGTGCTCCAGTCTTCGGCACACAGTCGCTGAATGACGAAAGTGGCCAGAAATTTTTTGGGCCACCCAAAGCGTCTCCTGCATGCCCCTGTCGCTTTTCAGAAAATTCTGCACCACCAAGTTTATTGTGTGAGCAAAACATGGGACGTGCTGGAATTTGCCCAGATGTAATGCCCGCACAATATTGGTGGCGTTGTCAGATATCACAAATCCCCAGGAGAGTCTAAGTGGGGTAAGCCACTGGGCAATGATTTCCCTCAGTTTCTCTAAGAGGTTGTCGGCAGTGTGCCTCTTACTGAAACTAGTGATACACAGCGTAGCCTGCCTTGGAATGAGCTGGCGTTTCTGAGTTGCTGCTACTGGTTACGCTGCTGCTGTTGCTGCGTAAGGTGATACATCTACCCAGTGGGCTGTCACAGTCATATAGTCCTTAGTTTGCCCTGTTCCACTTGTCCACATGTCCGTGGTTAAGTGGACATTGGGTACAACTGCATTTTTCAGGAAACTGAGGACACTTTTTCTGATGTTTCTGTACAGTCTCGGTATCGCCTGCCTAGTGAAGTGGAATCTAGACGGGATTTGGAACCGGGAACACACTACCTCCATCAATTTTCTAAATCCCACTGCACTAATGGCGGATACCGGACGCACGTCTAACACCAACATAGCAGTCAAGGCCTCAGTTATACGTTTTGCTTCAGGATGACTGCTGTCGTACTTCATCCTCCTCGCTAAGGACTGTTGGAGGGTCAATTGTTTAGTAAAAGTAGTGGTGTTCCTACTTCCTCTCTGGGATGATGAACGACTCCCAGCAGCAGCAACAGTAGCAGCGGCAGCAGTAGGCGTAGCAATGCAGGATCCACCGGAGGGATCCCGGATAGGAGAGTCAGTCATGCCAGTGACATGGCCTGCAGGACTACTTCCGATCCTGACTAAGGAGGAAATTTTGAGGAGGGAGTTGACGGTGTGGTTTGCAGGTGCTTGGATACAACAGAACAATGGGATTTAGGTGTCCCTGGACTGCTTACGGTCAAAGTTTCTGAACTTGACAGTAACTTTTTATGAACGTGCTGCAGGTGCCGTATAAGGGAAGATGTTCCTAGGTGGTTAACGTCCCTACCCCTACTTATTTCACCTTTGCATATGGTACATATGGCAAGACAGTTGTTGTCTGGATTTGGATAGTAATATTGCCAGATCAAAGAGGTGAAATGTTTGGTCTTCTGCCCAGGCATGAACGTGCTGGGCTTTTTCATTCCATGGACAACAACTGTCTCCCCCAGAGCCTGATTTAAACAAACCACATCACCATCAGAATCCTCCTCGCCAACTTCCTCCTCAGCGCCAGCTACACCAGTATCCTCATCCTGTTGTACTTCAACAGTGACATCTTCAATTTGCATATCAGCAAGTGGACTGTGGGAGCTCTTTTCAGCACTTGCAGGGGGTGTGCAAATGGTGGAAAGAGCCACCTCTTCCCTTCCAGTGCTGGGAAGGTCAGGCATCGCAACTACCAGCACACTTGGACTCTCCTTGGGGATTTGTGATTATCTTCTTAGAACGCACAGTTCTTCGCTGTGCTTTGGCCAGCTTAACTCGTTTGATTTTTTTTAGTGGGAGAAGGGCTTCCATCGTCATGTGAAGCTGAACCACTAGTCATGAACATAGGGAAAGACCTTAGCCGTTCCTTGCCACTCCGTGTCGTAAATGGCATATTGGCAAGTTTACGTTTCTCCTTAGATGATTTAAATGTTTTTTTAAGGTCATTTTCCTGAACTTTGTCATTTGGGATTGTATGTGCCCTCTACTATGACATTGGGCATTGGCCTTGGCAGACGACGTTGATGGCATGTTTTCGTCTATGTCATGACTAGTGGCAGCAGCTTCAGCACTAGGAGGAAGTGGTTCTTGATCTTTCCCTATTTTATTTTTATCAGAGAAAGTTTGGTAATCCATTTATGTTATATTGATATATACGTGCGGCTAAGGCGCACACAAACACAGAAAATAATTTTTTATTTATGTTGAAGAATAGTGCACTTTGTGGGTTACACCACCATTTAAGAAATGAGCCAGCCGGCTCTTTACTTATGGGACACAGGCGCACGCTTGGCGCTGTTCCTTTGTTGATGCACGTGCAGCTACAGCCCACACAATTCACAAAGACAGAAAAAAAAGGAGAATTTTTTATTCTTTGTGGAGCGCACTTTGGGGGTTACACCACCCTTAGACAGACGCACGCTTGTCGCTGCTGCTTTGAGGATGCAGATACAGTGCAGACAATTCACAAACACAGAAGAAAATGTTTTATTTTTGTTGGAGTGCACTTTGGGGGTTACACCACCCTTAGACAGACGCACGCATGTCGCTGCTGCTTTGAGGATGCACGTACAGTGCAGACAATTCACAAACACAGAAGAAAATGTTTTATTTTTGTTGGAGTGCACTATGGGGGTTACACCACCCTTAGACAGACGCACGCTAGGCGCTGCTGCTTTGAGGATGCACGTACAGTTCAGACAATTCACAAACATAAAAGAAAATGTTTTATTTTTGTTGGAGTGCACTTTGGGGGTTACACCACCCTTTAAAAGACAGACGCACGCTTGGCGCTGCTGCTTTGAGGATGCAGGTGCAGCTACAGCCCACACAATTCACAAAGACAGAAAAAAAAGGAAATTTTTTTATTTTTTGTGGAGCGCACTTTGAGGGTTACACCATCCTTTAACGGACAAGCCAGCTGGCCCTTTACTTATGGGACACAGGCGCACACTTGGCGCTGCTCCTTTGTTGATGCACGTGCAGCCACAGTGCACACAATTCACAAACACAGAAAATATTTTTTTATTTGCTTTGGAGTGCACTTTGGGGGTTACAGCACCCTTTAACAGTCAAGCCAGCCGGCCCTTTACTTACGACACAGGCGCACGCTTGTCGCTCCTCCTTTGTTGATGCACGTGCAGCCACAGTGCACACAATTCACAAACACAGAAAAAAAAATTATTTTTTTTGCACTTGGGGGGAGCACCCCTGATGGACAGAGCACCCCCTGGACAACACTACAGCACCCCTTTAGGACTGGGACACTGCACAGGATTTTGGAGTGGACACAGCCCCTATGGACAACTGACTGTACAACACAGTCCAGCCAGCCCCTATGGCCTTTGGAGGAGTGGACACAGCCCCTATGGACAACAGCAGCACAGCACAACACAGGCAGCCCCTATGGACTTTGGAGGAGTGGACATAGCCCCTATGGACAACAGCAGCACAGCACAACACAGCCAGCCCCTATGGACTTTGGAGGAGTGGACAGAGCCCCTATGGACAACAGCAGCACAGCGCAGCACAGCACAGCACAACACTACACTGCACTACACTACACTACAGACCCCAGCCAGCCCTAACTCCCACCCTCCCTCTTCACTGTCCACAGCCGAGTGAGAAAATGGTGCCGACGCGGGTACCTTTATATAGAGTCCAAACCCAGCGAGACCCGGAAGGCGGGATGATGACGTTTTGCCTCGATTTCAGATCCGAGTCAGGCGGGAAAAGTCGAGCCTGACTCGGATTGGCCTCGGATCGGGGAGGGCTCGGGGGGGGTTCGGATTTCAGAAATCCGAACCCGCTCACCCCTAGTTTCTACCAGTTTCTAGTGCCAATTCAATATCTCCTCCCAAGATTTTTCCAAATATTTCACAAGCTGTTTAGTACCATCCCTGTTTCAATTGAGCCACCCGTGCCTCCTTTCATGCAAGATAAAGGAAGGCATCGTAGCTTCCCACGCCCGAAGCTTACTGAGGCAAAACGACTGCGATGTCAGGAATTTTTTATTTGTTTATATTGTGGAAAGACGGATCACTATATTAAGGACTGTTTCCTTCATCAACCCAGTAAGGATAATTACAGCAAGACTTCCTATGACAACACTCTACCTTCTGCTCTGGGCAAAGAGTAAATGTCGTCTCCACAGGATAAGGATCAAGTTTAAGATTGGGGTCCTGTTACAAGATGCTTCCACTCTCGTCTTGGGAAGTTGGGCAGAATATTCCACAGCCTAAAATTAGTATATCTCCTCCAGTCTGTTCCGGTCTCAGTCCGGGTAAAGCTTCTTCTGGCCCCGATTGTGCTTCTCTCAATTTCAGTGAGACGTCAGTTTCTTCAACCATGGGAAAAGAATCTGATTTAAAGGTTTTGGATGAGACATCTAAGCTGGCAACTTCTCTGGGCAAATCCGTTCAGCTAACTCCAGGAAGCATACCTGTGTCCTCACCATCAGAGGGGGTCTCTACTTGCTTACCCCAAGAGGGGGTCTCAAGTCTCTCACCCCAGGAGGGGTTCTCAAGTCTCTCACCCAAGGAGGGGGTCTCGAGTCTCTCACCCCAGGAGGGGGGTTTCAGGTCTCTCAACCCAAGAGGGGGTTTCAAATCTCGCACCCCAGGAGGGGGCCTCCATTTCAAGTTTCATGCCCCAGGAGGGGGTTTTCATTTTGAGTTTCATGCCCCATGGGGGGCATTCGTTCCAAGTTTCACACCCCAGGATGGGGTCTTCGTTTCGAGTTTCATGCCCCTCGAGGGGGTTACAACTTTCACACCACAGGATGGGTTCTTTATTTCGAGTTTGATACCCCAGGAGGGGTTTTCAAGTGTCCTACCTCAGGAGGGGAATCCCAGTGCCATTCCTCAGAAGAGGATTTCAAGTGTTATATTTCAAGAGGAAAAAAAAATATAAAGGTAGGAACCTGCACTTCAATATTACGGATGCTGCACTTCAATCCACTGAGGTGGTCACACAACACCTCACAACACAGCGTAAACAAAAATTAGGAAAAAAGCGCAACCTTCTAGAATATAATAAACAATAAATATAAATAGTCCCAATTAAGGTCCACAAAATCACTAGGAAAGTAAAAGAAAATGTCCTCCTTCAATTTTCACAGTAGAATAATTCCAATCAAATGAGATCCTCGTGGTTGACATGCAAAAAAAAGAGAAACTTGCAATATAGCGTAATACATAGATTTTAATCACATAAAAATTAACACAAGACGTATATCCAACATTTAAAATCCTCCACCAATATCAAAGCAGCGTACCAGAGATAGCGGTGTATAATGCACACCCATTCACGTATAAGGCAAACAATCCAAAGTCTCCCGAGTTCAACCTGGAATGGCAGCTCCTGGATGTGCACTCTTCGCTTTAGGTGTTAAAAATCCACTGGTGCTGTGTCCCACGTGCCGAAAGTCGTGAGCCGCAAAGCATCCGGTAGGAAGATGGTCCCTGCGTCACATCCGGAAAGGGCACTGCAGCGTGCTATATGTAAACAATGCATCACTTCCGATGTAAACAAACCCACTCTTATACATAATACAAATACATAAAAAGGGAAACAATACATCTAATGAAAAGTAATAATAGTGCTAGAGGAACCATTTAAGTTCAAAATTGACATTCAATCCATTAGGTGCTAAAGTGCCAATTTCATAAATAGAATATAGAATCCATTTATGAAATTGGCACTTTAGTACCTAAAGGATTAAATGTCGATTTTGAACGCTGCGGAGGGGACAGTTTTGCCGGAAGGACTTCTGGGCTGACGCGGTCCTTGTTGAGACCATAAGGTTGGTTCAGGTCGGGGAAATTAGCGGTACACTTCCGGGTATTGTGTAAACAGGAAGTTACGCGTCCCCACTGAACGGTGTATTCTTGGAATGAAAGCGCTATTTATAATATTTATCTTTATTGTAGATCTATAGAATTGTTTTTAGATATGCCCATATTTATAAAGGTATTATGATTGTTTTATTTGTACATTTGAAGAAATGGATTTTATTACTGGACTCCTCCTACCCAGATTGACCTATCAGAGGGTAGCAAGGGATATTTAAGGTACTGACTAAACCACCAACCACATACACCTTGAAAAAGACTCCAAATAGGAGTTGAAACGCGTTGGTGAAAGGAACACAGCACCAGTGGATTTTTAACACCTAAAGCGAAGAGTGCACATCCAGGAGCTGCCATTCCAGGTTGAACCCGGGAGACTTTGGATTGTTTGCCTTATACGTGAATGGGTGTGCATTATACACCGCTATCTCTGGTACGCTGCTTTGATATTGGTGGAGGATTTTAAATATTGGATATACGTCTTGTGTTAATTTTTATGTGATTAAAATCTATGTATTACGCTATATTGCGATTTTCTCCTTTTTTTGCATGTCAACCACGAGGATCTCATTTAATTGGAATTATTCTACTGTGAAAATTGAAGGAAGACATTTTCTTTTACTTTCCTAGTGATTTTGTGGACCTTAATTGGGACTATTTATATTTATTGTTTATTATATTCTAGAAGGTTGCGCCTTTTTCCTAATTTTTGTTTACGCTATATTTCAAGAGAAGCCTTCAGGTGCTATATCCCAGGAGGGGGTTCCAAGAGCTATTCCTCAGAAAGGGATTTCAAGTGTCATTCCCCACGAGGGGATTTCAAGAGTTATGCCGCATGAGGAAGCTTTAAGTATTCTGCTCATTCCAGGTGGGGACTTTCCTTTGTCTACTGTTGAATGTGCTTCACTAGCTTTAATTTCTCAGAAGTTCAGCAATAAAAAGTTTTTTGTACCAAGCAAATTCCTCAAGGAGCAAATAATTACATGGAAGGTCTAACATTCGTGATAACAGGAGTTTTATAGTCCTTAAAGAAAAATGAATCAAATACATTAATAGAAGGCTATGGAGGCAAAGTCTTTGAGAATATTAGCAGTAAGATCAGTTACCTCATCATGGGCCGTGATTATGGGTGGGTCTAGCATGTGAGATACACCCACTCACAGGAGCATGGCATAGCACCCAGCAGCTGGGATTAAAGTAGCCACTACTATATTAGGATGGCGGGACAGTCTCATAATATATGCATTTTTTATCAGGATGTATTTAGATGCTAAAATGTTACACAGAATAATTAAAGTGCTACAACTTTATTTTGTACATCTCTCATGTAAATAACACATAATCAAAATCTATTTTCTGTCATAGAGATAGATGAATGAAGGACTTAATTTTGACATAACATCAGGTCATATTAAACACACACATTCCGCAGCACATCTCCTAACCCACTGCTCCATGCTCCTTCCTCACTATCTACCCCATCTGTGTTGCCCCTGTCTGTCTGCCCCTCCCCTTTAGAATGTAAGCTCTCACGAGCAGGGCCCTCGTCCCTCACGTGCTTCTCCTCCCCCTACTTATAGTATAATTTACTCCTAACTCCCCACTACGGCACCTAACACCTGGTTGCTCATGTCCTGCTG